>CM060929.1:674724277-675924277 GCA_030765085.1 Allium cepa
TCAAGTGCAGTAACATCTTCAGCTTGTACATCTTCTTCATTATCTACATCCATTTCATCGTTGTAGATAGTTTGACCCACTGGTTCAATCGGTGGTTGGAGATATGACTGTGTAGTAGTGTTGTTTGCTGCGAAGCTGTAGTAAATAACAACATCAATTTTAGTTTATTTCTACATACCAATGATTTTGTAAATATTGCAATATTTAACTTACTTTTGGCTTAAATGGTAAAATTCAGACGGAGCTGGCTGCATTTGTTCAGATGTACGGCTACTCGATGCTCTAGCACTCTTTGAGTGGAATTTTGAACTGGAATAAAACTGCATAGGAATACAAATTTAGTATAATAATTAAATCGATTCAATATACCAGATCTGTATGTAATCACGACTAAATGATACCTCTGACTCATTCGTGGATAGTTGTCCTGCGTCAAATGAGGGTAGGTAAATTGGACATTTGTCTGCAAACTCATCAATGGATGAAAACCATAATACATTTATTATTGCCTGTATTGCGATATGTGTCGAGTCGGATGACTAAAACTAGGTGATGGAATTCCTTGCCCAGTACTCATGTTTCCCACCATTCCGGAATATTCTTCAACGCCAGAATTTGTTACGGATGCTGGTGTTAGTTGTTCTGCAACCGATCTTCTATTTTTTCCAACAAACAACTCAATAGATTTTGTCGCAGCAGCAAACATTAATTCAACATCGTCATCGTCAATAATTTTGATTGCTTTAGATCCAGAATCTGTTGGCCAATTGCAAACTATATCAATATCATACTCTTTCAGTTTTATCTTTGTTGCTTTGTAAACCGACTCTTTCAATTGCTCAAAAGTAGAACCTCTTTGAACTTTAGCCGGTTTGTAAGATCCACCATGATATTTCCTACACGTTAAATCGTCAATAACCAATTCACCATCATAATAGCATATGGTTGAAATAAAACTAGGAGCCATTCTACATCAACCACAAAAAAATTGCAAACTATTTTGAAAACTTAGGGTTTCTATGGATTCGACCGTATGACGGTTTTCTATGCTTGAGGTAGACCTTCGAAATCTAATGTTTTTAAGGAGATTAAATGGAATTTAATCAGGTTTTAAAAAAAAATTGACGTAGAGGGTTTTGGGGTTTTTGGAGATGAAGAGAAAAGTGATAAAGTGAAGGAGGAAGAAAGTGGGGTTCTGGTTTTGTTACAGAACCCTGTATGAGCGACTTTTGAGAAGCCTTCCACCGGCGACTTTTCAAAAGTCGTCCAATTTTTTTTTAAACATGTAGGCGACTTTTGAAATATCGGCAGTGGACAACTTCTCAAAAGCTGTCTACATGTTTTTGGCAAAAAAATTGTACCGGCGACTTTTCAAAAGTCGCCAGTACGTTTTGGCCAGCTCAGGGCTGAGCTGGCCAAAACATGGCTAAAGTGATATTAGTTTTTAAAGTGGGCTACTTGCGATAAATAGTTTTAAAATGGGGCTAAATTGAAAAAAAAATCCTATATTTTAATGCACGTCAGATTGTCCTAAAAATGACACATAAATCAAATGTAATAACATTCTTTCCAAGTCACAATTCAATTTATAGGTACGGATTTTGGTGTAGTCCAGTCACGTTCTTTTAATACAGATGTGAGTTTTTTTCAAACCATGCAGTCGTAATCCAAGCCTGGTTTGACTATGATTATGGTAGGGTATGGTTTTACAAAATTCAATCTGATTTGGACTTGACCCCATTACTAGTTTTCTGTAGTATCAAAACGTGAGTGTTTATGTTATTTGTGTACCATTTTGTTTGTTTGCATGTAGATGCTTTTGCTTGCTTTGTTGTGAACTAGCTACATCACCATCCAATTCGTATGTTACCATCGTTTGTATAAACTTTATAAAAAATGCAAGTTTAAGTATGATTTTAGCATAAATATTATAAGTACAGTATACGTGTATTATCCAACGGGCTTAAAAAGCCCGATGTGCCAGACTCGAGTATTGGTTTTAAAATACCTTACGGGTTCGAACCGAGCTCGGCTTTGGGTTTTAAGAGACCAAGCCCGACCCGTTGGCGGGCATATTCACAACGCATCATCATGCAACGGTCCAACTGTTGTTTTTCCCCTATAAACTTCCAACATCTCTTCCTCCATGAGTATAAATCCAAAATAACACTTAATTTTAAGTGTAAGTGCAGTCTATTGGGTAGGTTTTGACATAAAAAAATCAAGCCGAATTAAAACTAAAAAAAAAAATCAAAGTCGAACCAATTTAATTTCGGTTAATTCGATAACCAATTTAGTTGGGCTAAAAAAGAATGTTATTTTTATGAATATTTTTTACGTTTATAAAAAAATTGACAAATTTTCAATTGGTAACTTTATGTTTTTATTAATAAACCAATTATTAAATCTATGACAACATCGTAAATTTAGATAATATAATAAAAGTTTGGTTAGTTTGGTTAAATCTATAACAAAAAAATGGATATACAAATTGAATTCAAACTAATTTAATTTTGCAACTGAATCGACTGAACCGATCAAAATAATCTAGTTCGATCGGTTAATTCGGCTATAGCCGAACATTGCTCAAACCTCCCTTGTTCTAGTTTAATCAACACATTTTGAGGTAATAGTTCTTTTAAATATGTTTATTTCACTGTTCTTTACAACATGGTTTTTTTTCTATAAACTATTTCTAATCTTTTTTTAAAAAATGTCATAATTCTACCTTCTCTACTGATTCGTCGATGCAAGTTGTTGTCATCGATTGGAATGCCCAAAGAACACTTCCTTTCATCAACATTTGCTCCGCACAGGCTAGCTATTCTTAGAGAAGAGCTATGATTGAGTATGAAAAAATTGCGGAGGAGTTCAATCAACACTTGGTCCTTAATTTCACCATCACTCCTATGAAAAAAAGGATAACTTAAAACGTACTTGGTCGCCATGGAATAATCAATTACAAACAGAGGGTTATGTATGGTCGGTTGAACAAGATTGTTTCCAAGGAGATGATGAATGGTGGTAGACAAGCGATTTCATCGATTCAAAAACTATGCTTCCCCAAGCTTAGACAATTGGACCAAATGTACGACGATGTAACAATGAATCGAACGTGCATTTACAACATTCTCGAGCACCTCTAACCCACTTTGTCGCCCAACTATATTTTGATATCTTTAATGGATTAAAGAATGAGTTACTGTCTAGTCCCACCGCCGGTAATCCATGATGAACATTCTCAGTGCGTTCGTGGATAAGCGGTTGGAGCCTGGATCAGCGGAGGCAAAATTTTACGTTTGAATGCATTAAACATAAATTTTACGTCAGTGTTTTTCCATGGACGATTCGCCAACTAAAATTGGAAAGGAAATTGTGGACGTATTATTTATGTCCGACGTATCTAAGGTAAGTAGGACGTAAAATTTACGTTTACAAATTCCTTATAAATACCATCCGCTTTGTTTCAAGACACACCTCTTCATTTTAAAGTATCTTCTCAAATGATTTTTTCCAGCAAAAAACAATCTTTTTTGTAGAATCCTGAGTTGGCCATGTTGTTCGCTAAATTTACGCTAAGAATTATCCACAACTCAAAAAAAGAAAAAAAAGAATTCATCATAAAATTGCTGATAAATTTCACTCATTCCAAATAACGAATAAAGTGCGACAATTGCAAAAAGTAAGCACAACACTAATCACAAAAAATTTACAAAGTGGGAGAAATTGTGCAATAAAACTAGGGCAAGTTGGGATCTTCGGACTAAAAAGTGGCTGGTGACGATGATTGGTGGGCTGATCAAGTCAATATTTTTTATTTTCTAATAAATTACCGTTCTCAATTATTGAATAAATTTTTAAATTTGGATAAAAAAATTTGATAATATTGTCATAAAATAGAGATCTGCACCGATAGCAGATCTGGATTATTTGGAGCGGATATTTAAGAATACCACCACTTGCAAAAATGTCATGATCTCCATGCAGGTTGATCCTCCTACAACTGAAACGGAGGATGAAGTACAATCCGAGCTTCCAAGCACGACATCAAATCCCACTCTAGAATGCATTTGGGAAGAGAAGCCAATACCTATAGAATGTTGTATTCTTTGGCTTCCCAATAATTTCAACAGACACAGCCAGAGGACTTTGCTCAACCAGACCTGAACATCGATGTTGATGTGGACAAGTCCTTACTCAATGCATTATTCAACCGATGTTCATTCCACTGCTCATGCTAATTGAAGACACATACGATAGACAATTTATGACGATGTTCATAAGATGGTGGAAACATAGATAAAAGAATGAAGTTTAAGTCATCAAGTTCTTCTAGAGGTAGTGAAGTTCCGCATCGTGGAGATCGTATGTTGGTGGATGCCATGGCTTGTCAGGATCGGTGCATGAACTTGAGCCAATATAGCTTTACAGAGATAACAAAATAATCTATCGGTAGGAATTTCCAAAGGGGATTGTTAATGTTGGATACAGATGATGCAATATACAAGTGGATCGAAACAGAATTAACGACATTACGAGAGTGCTATTGAATTTGTATTTTCAATTTCTGTTCGATGACTGGTACTAAGTTTGTATTAGAATTTGAAGTTGAAATTGAAATTGAATTTGCATTAGAAATATTAGTTTAATTTAATTAATATTATATAATAATTAATTAATAATATTAATAAATAATAATTAAAATTATTATTTAACTATTATAAAATAAATAACTATTTACAAAATACTCAACACTTTTTGCATCCCACCTGTAATAAAAAAGTTGTCCACGAACGCACAAACCTCTAACCTTTTGACCAAATTTGTCCATGAATGCACCCTTAATGTTACTTCATCATCTTTGTCTAGGTAATGGAGACCCTCTACTCTGAGAGACGATGGTCCAAATTCTGACATGTCTAAACATATTACGAAACATTATCTCAGAATTCAGCTGCCCCTCGACGATTATGAGGAGTGGGAGCTTATAATAATATTTTTAAACGAACCAAAATATTATCATCTTGTCCGTTCCGTGTTGAGCAAGGAAAATGGACTTAGACGCATTTTGAATTATTCTATCCAACTATTTAGATTGAGATAGATGGATAGGTCAAATGTATCCTTTTTAATAAATGTACCATATTTTCTTATAGTGTACAATTTTTCTTTTCTTTGAGTTTTATATGAAATGTATAATTTAATATCAATTATTAACACTTACTCAAAATTGTTTAAGATAATTTAAAACAATAAAAACACAAATACATATAAATAATCCTTCCCCTTCCCCTTCCACAATATAAAAAAACGTGTTCAGTTTTCTCGGGTACTATCAATTACTATCAATACATATAAATATTCGTTCCCCTTTCGCAACATCAATTACTAACCTAATCGTTCCCCTTTCCCCTTTCGCAGTATAAATCTCGGTACATATTGTTTTTCTAATATACCCGCTTAGGTTGTGCGTCCAGTTGAATTTTGCATCGGTGGTTAGGTGACGACCGTCCTATACTGCCGACACCAATAGTATATAAATAGCGCCTTGTCTGTGCCCGGCTAATAAGGATAATCATCAGGGTTGAAATAAACCAATATAGCATATAACATGTCATATTTCATAATGCATGAATAAAATATAATATAGCAGATATAACAAAACAGACAGTAAAAACTGTGTGAACAAATCAGCATCAGAGCAATATATCCACAAAGTTATACATCAAATGTAGTAGAGTTTATACAATAGAAGTAAACTCAAATAAACTGTCTCAACAAATAGAAACAAGAAAGCATTATCACGGGCTCCACAGCGTTGCTCAACGAAAAAGCGTAGAAACCCATATATGTGTATAATACGAGATAGCTCCATCCAGCTCATCCTCCGAACAGCTACTGCATCACCTAGTCCTGTCATCTAACCTGCACATTTACGAGTACCCAAGATAATAAGAAACAAAGTATACAACCTTAGTCAGACAATAGTTTGGTGTGAGCAGTAAACGAGTCTAAAAATATTATATAAGTAAATATGGTAAGGAACAAGAGCACACATGCTATACCTAACATGTCCCTGCAACCAAAGAGTTAGTATGTAACACTATAATATGCTACTCTACAATATAATAAAAGTATGCCATAAACTAAATTAAAGATATCAGTCTTTCAGGTATTTCTATCTCCAATGCCTACTTCCTCTGATACTAATGAGTGAAAGCCTACAAAATATGTAACGTCAACGGATTTTCGTTCTTCGAAAATACGACATCGACACTCACTTTATCGACTGCCGAGAATTCGAAGGCCGAAAACCGAGAAGTTATGGGTTTTAAAATGAAAGAAAAGAAAGAAGAGAGAAAAAGAAGAAAGAAAATTTTGATAGGGAAAAGAAAATAGGAAATTTGAAAATAGAAGATAGAAGAATTTTAAAATAGAACGGACAAAAGAAAACAACAGAACAACAATAGAATCTCACAATTCGCAGCGGAACAACATATAATAATAAATGAATAATCTTTAAACAAAGAACTATATCAGTTATTACATTACATACATTTCATTACATCATATCATCAGAGTATACAACATCAACAACATCAAACAGTGCAGCGGAAAAAGAAATACTATATACTAGTAATACGCCATGCCATCCAGCTTGCCTCCAGCAACTCCAGAATATCCAGAATATCCTGATAAACCTAACTCTTAACTGCCCGTGTGGAAATTGGTGGGCACCCAGAGTTTAAGAAGGAAAACAATAAACTCCAAGTCAGTCATGTGACTGGTGTGAGAACTCAAAACAGTTTATTTATTTTTAAAATCAAAATAGAGGAATATTTTTAATCAATTCGCAATGCTTTTAAAAATGAGACTACCATAAGGCCTCCCGCACACACACACATGCAAACGCAGAATCAGAGGAGATTTCTCCTTATGATAGCCAAAGATGCTTGATACGCATTTAAAATAACATTTGATATTATTATTAGTGCATAGTGTATAACAAATTCATTTCGAAAGTAGAATATAAATCTTAGCCAACATACGACCATTATCGTATGCCTACTATAGCTACTATCCAAACAGTGGTGACCACCATAAGTGAATAGCAGGTTCTACAACTAATACCGTACAAGTTTCGTATTGGGAATTGGATTTCCAACAAATGGTCAGGCCAAGGAACTTCCCATTGCCACTGAGAATGCCTCTGGATGGACATCCCCGAGAACCAAACCGGATCTCAACCAACACAAGGCCGGGTTACTCCTAACTGAGCAACAACTGACCGAATATGCCATCCCCCGGTCCTTTGGGACCTTTTTCCGAGAGCGCTCTCTAATCAATTCACACAATCATAACAAAGTGTTTTCAACATGAGTAAGTATCTGGGCTCCATACCATGATACCACCCTTTTCCAGAAGGAAATGGACATATCCTAAAGGGTGCTACCCCTCATAACCTTGCTGCTTCTTTCCTGTTTTGACCATTTCCGGGATGTGAGGCTCGACGAATTCACGTCCACAAAAACATACTTTATACAAAAGCCATGCTTTGGGTCAACAAATGATCAACACAATGATCACTAAGATAGACGATCAAATAAATGATCCTATCACAACAATCAACACAATGATCATTTCAGCATCACTCAGCATGTCACATTACCAAACTGGGAATATATCGCTGATAACTTCAACTATATAACCTTTGAGCTCGTACGTCTCAAAGAAGGGTGTTAAGCAAAGAATAAATTCTCCACCACCAACAGAAATATATTTGAAAGAAATCGGCTTTATATCTCAAATTGTAATGTCAGACATACAATCCATACAAGTCTATTCCGGGATCGAACAGAACCGAAGGCACTTACAAAGAAGTCCTTGCAATCCGGATATTCACAATCCTGATCGGATTTCCCATCACTTAGGGAGTCTCTATACCGTTGCAACTCAGTGCAGAGACAATCGATAGGTCATCCTATCACTTTCGCAAATACCGGGTCTTCAACACCGATCTTCAATGCAATTCACAACGACGTATCACATATTCGGAATGGGTTATACGACCCCATGGTCCTTTCCCGGTTAACCCGAATAGTGGGCGCTTATTCAAAAATAAGTGTGCATTCAAATTCAATCAATTCACATCAAATACCCATTCAAAGGGAAATACTGATAGTCAGTTATTGAACTATCACTGGATATGCACACATCACCAGATTCCAAAAAATTTTCCAAATTATTATTTTCCAAAATATCTTTACAAGATATAAAATTTCAACACTTCAAAAATAAATCAACATTTATTTTCAAACAAATTCCCTTTTCACTTATAAATTCCATCATGAATTTATATTTCAAAATATTCGTGCATATACGATTTCAATAATTCATTTCAATTTATCTTCAAAAAGATAAACTCTAAATATTCACTTCACATTGGAAAACATTTCCATACTTATTAAAAATAAGTAATTCACAAATCTTTTTATTTTCAACACTTAGAAAATATTCAATATACTTAAATCGAATTAAGTATATATTTCATTCTTTAAGAAAATCATTCTCTTAAACATATTTACTTGGGCCAAAACGAATGTTGCGTAAAACATCATTACGACAACTCAAAATCACTAGTATATGGATTCGAAATTAAAATAGATATATAAATCCCAATACTAAACCAAAACATTTCCTTTCGGAAATCATTTACTATAACAACAGTGTTATAGTCTACCATTTCCTTTTATTTCTCGAAAACGTCTATTTCAACAATAAATGTTGAAATCTATGGTTTCGAATCTCAACACCTTTAAAACATCGTTAGATCGTTTTAATTCTGTTTAAAATATAACATTCTAAAACATTTTCTTTAACATGTTATTCACTATTCAAAAACGTGAATATACTATGTTAACAAATTTCATCCTTTTTATACTTTTTAACCTAAAGGATTATTCACAGTTTAAAACGTGAATATAACTCCATTTATAAGTTATAACAATTAACTTATCAAAATAAGTCGTTTGCGAATTCATAAAACAACGTTTATAAATTCCATTTCTATTTATTTATAAAAACTTCTTTTTTTATAAATTCCTTTATTAACATATTTCAGTTTATAACTCAATTATAACTAAATGTTTATATTATAAGTTAAATACTTATAAAACGATTATTTTATAAAATCGTTCTTTAAACTTCATAATTATAAATCTTATAACTTATAAGATTCATTTATTTAACCAAATCTATTCTTCAATTAACTTCACAAATTTATAAATCTTACTATTTATAAATTTCATTTATAACTTCACAGTTTATAATTCTATAAATTTCATTCATTTATGAAATTCATTTTCACTACATTCAAACACTTATAAAAACTCGTTTTATAATGTCTATATTTCAATTTATAAATATCCATTTATAAATCTCTTAATATAAATCAGTTTATATTATTATTCTAAAACGTCTTTAAATTCCTTTATAATTTCATCATTTCGATTTATAAAATAATCAAATTTTATAAATCCTATATTTAAACTTTTATCATATATTCAAAAATCCAATCTAAATTATTTTATAAAATCATTAGTTCATATTTCTCAAAAATCGACTTTTAATCGTATTTCTAAAAATCAGCTTTTTAACTATATTTCACAAAAACCATAATTTTTATAACTTAAAAAAATTATAACGTTTATTTATTTATAATGGATCAATTCCAAAAATATAGTATATTTTCAAAAATCACTTTAAAAATCATTTTAAAATCCCAAAATCTGGGTCCAATGATGCTACACACCAAATAGTCAATCACGACTAACGACGATATCATATATCGATATGATAATCCATCAAATATCAAAATATCTGAAATAAAATAAATACTGTTGAGGAATCCAGTTGGATCCCTCCAACCTGTTTCCTGCATCCAAAAACATTAGCACAATACCAATTTCGCTCCAGTACGAAATTATCGCGGTATATGTTCTTAATAAATATTATCCGCTTAATAACGGCGTAATAGGGTCTCATCCGCTAAACAAAAATGCGGGAAATCAACAACTGCAATATATACATATGCCAATATATATATATTGATATTATATATAATACCAATTTCACTGTTTATGAAATATTCGCGGTATATGTTTATATTAAATAACATCCGCTTACTAACGGCGCATAATGTCTATTTTAACAATCAATAATTTACAGTCATCATTCAAACATGCATTCAATATTTTAAATCTAACTATTTAAAATAAAATCGAAATCTATTCGATTGAGTGAGAAATTCTCACCTTGGTTTTAATTTCCGTTTAAGCTTTTATTTCGAATAAAATTAAACGCGCGTTTAATTTTACCCGAAATTCTCACTAACTCCAAACGACTCCAAACCAACTCCATCGCGTAGTGCTCGTCCATACGATTCCAACGCAACTGAGTTTGCATTTTTTCAACCTCGTATGAAAAAGTTATGATATTATGAAGTTTATACACGATTTTATAACTTAAATTTACAACAAATATTTAATTCCAAACCCACATCTCATCATCACCCTTGGATCCACATTCCCCCCATCTTAGCCGTGCATAGCATCACCTTCCCCCCTTCGTTCTATCTCCAGGCAACAATACGCAAGAAAACCCATAGGCTAATGAACTAGGGTTTGATTTTACTTCCGATTCAAGCGACATGAACACGATCAGGTAGCTCCGTGACGTGCGCCTCCATGAACACCACCCACGCCCCCAACCGCCTGAAGCTCGGCCCCCCCTAGCACGTGAAAACGCGTGCGCAAATGACCACGAACGCGGCCAAAATCGAGCCCATCCAGACCTCCATCGTTGATCATCACCGTTGGATATGAAGCTCTCACTACACTCTACAATTTCTTAGTTGAAACTATTCCGAATCGATGCATGGATTTTGAGAAATTGGAGGGGGAAGAACAGATATTTTCGGCCATTGAATCTTGAAACTGGCGGCCACGAACTTAGGCTAGGGTTTTGGAATATTTTTTTTATTTATTTGTGTGTGTGGTGTATTTATAGAAAACCAAGCGTAAACACTATTCATCCCGGGAATTCCGAACTCCGATTTAGGCGCCGTAACCAGCGTACCTAGGGTTTATCCCGCGTTCCGGACACAATGGAACAAGTTTCGGAAGCTAATTCGGAAGTATGTGCGAGTTATGGCTACAAACGCTCAATTTAAATTAAACCGATTTAAATCGATTTCTAGGCGTTTTAATTTGTACCGGACAAACCGTAAATCCAATTGACTTGAAATTTGAAACCTTACAATAATATCACATTACGGATCCGATGAAACTGGTTTCGTCGAAATCCGAGACTTTTTGAAAAATGGCTATTTTGACTCGCCAAATTTAAATTAAAAATAATTCGATGCGTTTCGAGCTGCCACGATCAAACGATAGCTCCGATTGACACGAAAATTGAAATCCGGTAATAACTAACTATTACGGATCCAATGGAACTGGTTTCGTTCAATTCTGAGACTGTTCAAAAATTGACTATTTTACAGTCGATTATTTAATATTAAAATATTCAATTTTTCACAAATTAACTCTTAATTCGATTTTAAAAGTTCTAAAATATCATTCTAACTCCAATATGATAAAATAAAATTTTACAAATCATTTCTAATCATATTTAACCCAATTTTCAATTATTTCCATAATTTAACATATTAAATTATCGATTTAATTATTCAATTAAATTCAATAATTCAAATAAAAATTTATTTGACTTATAAATTCACTTTTTAATATTTAAAATTAATTAAATATTCAAATTTAAATTATTAAAAATTCTGGGTCGTTACAAAATAAAACAACCAAAGCATCAATAACATCCATAAACAATCCTAACTATTACTCCTTGTGCTATGAATATATGATAACTTGTATGACCCCCAAGCCAGTGATAATAGAAATCTCAATTCTCTGTTGTACTCTCGTATCTCATAGCCCAAAGTTGGATATGTGTCTCGTAGCCCAAAGTTGGACACTAAACCCAAAACTGCAGGTCCAAGGTGTGCAGGTCCCTTAATTGACCAATGTGCATCCCTATTGGAATACCTATGCTTTGAGTACAACTGAAAATTCTCCGAGCATCAACGATTCCTTAGCATATATACTCGAGCTCACCTTTGCTTTATTTGGATACCAAGCCCTTTTTGCTCAATCCAGTTTTCATTATTCATAAAGAACCCTTCCCATTCCAAAATCACATGGCTCCCTCCTTTACATGCCGCTATATTTGGAACCTACTCTCAACACGAGCCAACATCCGAAGACCATAGCTTTTCATCATGTTGTTATATTTTCATCCTACCTGATATGATGAGCCAACACCTCCGATACGATCTACAGAGCATCCTCTTTCCACCTTGAAAGTTCCACATCCATCCTATATAATGTGATAACTCGGTACCGACTCATGGAGATAACTCGGTACCGAGTTATACGCTTAACCAATTATTGGCTATCATCCCTTTCCTTGCCTCTAGTACTCCTTCCTAAATGCCGTAAACCCCGACTCATCCCTCTTTGATAACTCGACCCTAATCCAAATCCCCATCTTCTAGTTCTAGACATAACTCTGCTCCAATCCCATACTTTGCTAAATTTTCCAATATCTTGCTATATAACATCTCATCTATCCATGCTCTACCCCAACCATACAAACCACCGAGTCATAGCCTTCTTCCACTTAACTTGGTAATGATTTATAGGCATAACTCGGTGCCGAGTTATGTGCTTAGCCCCATTTGAGTCATAACTCATCATGTGTCTTCTTACCATGCTTCAAAGCACATTTACCAAGTTTCATCCAATTTCAACCAACTTAGCTTCCGATTTGCCCAATTCTCTGTATCTTTCTATGTCTGCACAACACTAACAAACAATATCAAATCATATCATCCAAACATAGAATAACAAGCAATTTCATCCAATCAAACTTGCAATCCATTAAAATAAGACAAACAAGGCACTTTCTAACATAGATCTACATATAGCATGATAATATGAACATAAATCAAGGAGATTTCTAATCAACTTATATCGTATGCATGGATTAACATGTCATTAAAGTTAGAAAAAGTTTTTGTAGCCAAAATCAATTTAAAACATATAAATCCTATAATTCTACCATATAAACATGTATAGCATAGTGAGAACGCATAAACTACTCACCAACAAATTCAACCAATTTGTAGGTTGATCTGATCAAGATAGCAAAGAAATGCACTCCAATTCAAGCACTTTTGATGATCCATAGCGTCTGATTGAAGGCCTAATCTCTAATCCGCAATCTAGCTTGATTTAAAGAGCAATTTGGATGATTTTGGATGAAATTAGAATGGAGCTATGACTAACTAGGGTTAGACCTAACTTAGAACGAGAGGAATTTTTTTAATTTAACTTTTCAGTCGTCTATTTATAACATTCTCCAATTAGACTAATTGGCTTAATTAATTACACAGTAATCCTGGCCAATAGATTTAAAAACTTAAAGCGTGCATAATTCTAAATGTGACCTATTTTTCTTTTATGACCACCCTATGGAATGAGAAACCATCATCCTGAAGCAATGGAAGTAGTCTGAGACCCTATTTCGACATCTATCAAAAGTTACAACCGAAATAAGATTTTCAGGGTCAAAATGATCACATATAAATTTGGGATAAATCACATGTGTGTAAAATGTCCTTAAGAGTCATATCCCAATATTATAGATCATAAGACCTCATACGACTTAAATAAAAATATTTTATGATCCTCCAATACGTAAAATACGGATCGTTACAGGTTAGCTTGGTTTAACGTTGTTCTAACTCATGTACAAATTAGTTTTCTGATGTATCCACTTAGGTTGTGTATCCGGTCGGATTTTCATCTGATGATTATCTCAATTAACCATTGTTCTTACTTGGGTATAGATTAGTTTTCTGATGTACTCCGTTGCGTTGTGCGTCTGGTTCACTTTTACATCCAGTGTTAGCTCAGTTTAACATTGTTTTATCTTGGGTACAGATTGGTTTTCTAATTTACCCGCTTAGGTTGTGCATCCGGTGGTTAGCTCGGTATAACACTGTTCTAACATGAGTATAGTTTGGTTTTCTGATGTATCCATTTAGGTTATACATTTGGTTAGCTTTTGCATCCGGTGGTCAGCTCGATTAACCGTTGTTTTAACTTAGGTACATATTGATTTTCTAATGTACCTACTTAGGTTGTGCATTCAGGTTGCATTTACATCTGTTGGTTCGCTCATTTTAATGTTATTATATCTCGAGTACAGATTGGTTTTCTAATGTACATGCTTAGGTTGTGCGTCCAGTTGGCTTTTGCCTCCGGTGGCTAGCTCGATTTAACATTGTTCTAACTTGATTACAATTTGGTTTTCTGATGTACACGCTTAGGTTATGCATCTGATTGGCTTTTGCATCTGCTGGTTAGCTTGGTTAATTGTTGTTCCACCTCGAATATAGATTGGTTTTCTAATACACCCGCTTAAGTTGTGCATCTGGTTGGCTTATACATCCAGGGTTAGCTCGGTTTAACATTGTTCTATCTTGGATATAGATTGATTTTCTAATGTACTTGCTTAGGTTGTGCGTCCGGTTGGCTTTTGCATCTGCTGGTTAGCTAGGTTTAATGTTGTTCTATCTCGGGTATAGATTGGTTTTCTGATGTACCCGCTTAGTTCTACGTTCGATTGGCTTTCACATCCGGTGGTCAGATTGGTTAACTGTTTCTCTAACTTAGGTATAAATTTGTTTTCTGGTATACCCACTTAGGTGGTGCATTTGGTTTGCTTTTCCATCAAATTGTGCATCCAGTTGACTTTTGAACCCGTTGCTAGTAATCTTATTATATTTTTTTATTATTATTAGTTGTAATTTTTATAATTGTTTTTAAAGTAAACTATTTTATATAGAGAATTTTTTTTATCTTCTTGTTTATATTTTATTATTTGTAGTCTTATTGTTATTTTAATATTTATTTGTTGTTATAAATGTTTTTTGTTTCTTACAAATTATATTTAAACATTAATTATATAAAAAGATAAAACTAGGTATCATTTTTAATTTTATACTAGTTTATATTTTTATTATTCATTTCAGAGAATTACTTATTAATCTAAAGCTATTATGTTCTTTCACACAGTTTTATCCTTCTAAGTAATTTAAGTAGGGAGGTGTAAAATGTTGTTTTTATTTTTTCATGCATATTATACAGCGAATAAAGGTATTGCTTATTTATTGATATTGTTTGCATTATGTAAATAATTTTTTACACCCTTTAGATACAATGGTGTATTTTATTTGAATTACATTTTTATATCAAAATTCAAGTTATATATCTGAAAAGTGCAAGAAAAATATAATTTGTTTTATCTTTTTATTTTTTATATTATACCCTTTTAAATAGGTTTTATATAATTATATCGGCATATATATTTATGTTGAATCTTTATACAATATATATGATTATGGTTAACTCGATTTTGTTTTCAATCCTAATTTTTTGAGCATATAAATAATAAAGATATAAATTTTATCTTTTTCTAAAACTAAAATTATATCCATCCATGTTATTTGATTATACATACAAGCAAGCAATAACATTCAATATAATTATTATCAATACTAAAAATAGTAATTTTAAACTAGTAAATAAGTAATTTCAGTTAACATAAATGCTCACATTCATTATAAGCATTATCAATACTAAAAGCAGTATATTTAAACTGAAAACAAATTAAGTTCACTTAACATGAATGCATTACATGTGTCCTACTCTAAAGGTAGAAAATTTATAACATACAGTACATTTTTGTTAATCTGTAGTAGAAAATAGAAGTCATACCAAACTAAATACAAATTTTTTTTATTTAAGTGAAGTCAAAAATCTAGTTTGGTATTCATTTTGTTTCAATTGTTTTGTTCATGATGCTTGTTTTCTTCTTATATCTGAAGCCGTGATCTGCAAAAAGTTTCCTATGTTCAACAGTGTGTGTGATGACCCGCCTTTTCAACCCTTGAAGACCGATACTAATACATCCACGGTATTTACGTACCGTAAATTCAAGTGCCGAAAAGGCAAATAATTAAGAGTTTATAAGAAATAAAGGTAGAAAATAAATAATAACATAATCTCACATCATATTTAACAACATAATTATACAGGTGGAAAGTACATATAATCACTCCAAGTGATTCATCAAAGTTACGATAACCAACTAACCCAACGTAGGATATTTACAATTGATCCTTGTATGGGATGGTGGATACAATATACATGATAAACGATATAGTGGAAAGTTGAAAATAGATAACTATGGACAAAGGACCTTCTAGTCTTCATACTCCGGGCTCCTTCTAAAATCTCCAAGCTACTTGACTACTTGAGTGGCCGAAAAATAAGGCACCCGAAGTTTAAGGGAAAAGAAAAATAAACTCTGGGTCAATCATGGGACTAGTGTGAGAAACTCAAAATACGAATGTTTGAAAATAAAAGGGTATCTCATAAGACCACGCCGCATATAAACACGGAATATGTTTTTACCTTATGATAACCAAAATCTTTGATACATAAATATTTGAAATATTATTTTTAATGACATTCTTTTGAAAACAT
Organism: Allium cepa; assembly: GCA_030765085.1. Lineage (NCBI taxonomy): Eukaryota > Viridiplantae > Streptophyta > Magnoliopsida > Asparagales > Amaryllidaceae > Allium > Allium cepa. Next base: position 674,740,963 of record CM060929.1, read on the forward strand.
TTTCAAATAAACTTATAAATCTTAGCTGAAATGCTTGCATATCACATTTCAGTATTCACATGACTAAATCCATATGAGACTTATTGGGTATTGGATTCCAACCGAATAGCGAGGTAAGGGACTACCTCCCGTACGGTGCATTTCTAGAATAATGCACCTGAGGTCCCTATGTTGGTCCTCATGCTAATTAAGACTGGCCCATCCAAAAATTACACGAATATCACCAAGTATCACATCACCCGGCCGTTACCGACCTATCTGGGATCTCGAGCATACACTACATAATTTAAACTCAATATTTTAGCAGGTAGAAAATTTATAGGTCTAGAAGGTGATTGCATACCCTGATTGGTTGCGAGCCACTTAGGCTTAAAGCATTCCTTGTTTCACCATTCCCGTTGTGTGGCTTAAGGTAACGATTACCTTTTTTGCATAGCACATCTTCTACTTTGAATGCCACATTGCCATTTCACAATCATATAACTGATTTCTATAAACATATAACTCTTAAGCTCGTACGTCTCAGGAAAGGGTGTTAAGCTAAAAGAAGTTGCTTTCTTCGCCACCAAACAGATGATAAGTTCGTAGAGATCAATCAATATGATTTAGAAATGTAATGTCAGACACTCGTCCATACTAATTGTCCCGAAACAGGACAAACCAAAGGCACTTTCCTACCACATCTTGTCTAGAATTATCCATAGGATTACCAGCGAATAGTCCTCGTGTTTCAAAGATTTCCAGAACGAAGGGACCACTGCTATTTATTTATCTCGAGAGCTAGTCAAAGATTATCAATCAAGTAGTCCTTTCGAAATAAAGATCCCTTATCTTTTAAAATCACGGTCTTCAATATATATTCTTCACTTTCAATTGCGTAAATTATTCCGGAGTTGTTTTCGAATAAGTATTACCCAAATCCGACTCCGGTTTCGACGAATTAATCATCGATAAAAAGATATTAAGTGGGTGGATAATAAATATTCCATTTATTTGTTTTCTTTTTATCCAAAGATATCTTTTGGAGATTTTATCTTCTGTAAACCATTTCTTTCCAGTAAACACTGAATTCATCAAACATCCTTGTGAAAATTTGCTAAATCATTTTCATAATTATTTTAGAATACATTATTGAGTAAAATAGGGTCAAATAGAAATTGCACTATTTTTATTCAATTTTAATTTCCGTATTCAACAGGCACTATGAATAGAATAACGGCGAATCATCTTTTAAATTACACGAATAGTACGAGTTTCCTCCTTGGAATTTGACATCAAGTATAAGAAGATTATTTCTATGTGATCCAAGTTGTTTAAATTTGACAAGTGTAATCTTTTATACTTAACTCGTTTTCGACATTTTTGACCTTATCTATCCCTCTTATGGAGGAGGCCAGGTGAGCCAGGGCACTAGTTGCTCTTGAATATCTCCTTATTTTAAGCATCTTAACCAGATCTCACGAATAGAAAAATCAGGTATACTCGTTGGCTTATTAGAACCAAGATTAAATCATTTGCTTATAACATCTTTACTTCAAATTTATATATTTAAACTTCTTTAAATAAATTATAAAACCTTTAAATCATTTTTAAAACATTTATTTATTTATTAGAAAACATTTATAAAAAATTGGAAAAGAATTGTGAAGTTTGAAATCATATTTTTAAAAGTTATTAAAAAAGTACTACAAAAAGCGCTGCGAAAGATGTTTTAAAAGTTGTATTGATTAAAATGACTTTTATATCATTTGGAAATTTATATATATATTGCTCAAATTTCTTTTAAAACATTTTAAAATATTTTTAAGATTTATTTTATAGTTTTAAACATTTAAAATATCCATTTTAAATAATTTTAAAACTTTGGTCATTAAACTGCAAAACTGCGTTTGTTTTGAACTTATTTGAAAATCTATAAGAGAAAAACTTGATTCTCTTTCTTTGATAAACTATGGATATAATAGTCTATTAGATTGGAATAATTCTGAACTATATTCCACTTTATATACTAATTTGAATTCTGCGGCGCGAAATTGCAAAATAGCATCACGCGACGTGCTTAGTTTTGACTCGATTATTAATTTTTATTTAAAATTTGTCAGGACAAGTTCAAATGATTATAAAACATTTTTCATCATTTTCAATGGGTTTAATGGTTTTATATTTATTTTTATAACTTGATTCGAAAAGTGATTTCCTTTGTGTAATATCGACGTGTATTTAACGTGACTTGTTAAACAACCATAATAACAATCAATACTTGATGAACAAAATATAAACAAGCATCCATGGCAATCATTTCACAACATCATACATACACTTATATATATATATATATAATAAAATAGGGTTTCTCACCTTGGAATAAAATGATAACTAGAGAACGGATTATCCTTTCTACCTCGAATCGAAGCTCACGAACACTTGTCTCGAAACTCCTATAGGGCTTGGCCTTGCTTGTGAAGGGGGTAGGGGTTCATAGCCTTGGTTTGTTAGGGTGGTAGGCTCAGCTAGGTTGGTTGGCTATGGGTTTGTAGAGAAATAGGATGGGTTTGGATGGGTTTTGAAGTGCTATGTGTGTGTGTTTGTATTATATAAATTTAGATATAAGTTGCTATAATTTTCTTTATATTTTTCTTAGATGGAAGCCATTAAAATGTGGAGGAAGCTTTTAGAAAAATGAAGAAGAAGATAAATAAATGAAGTGAAGAAGTGAAGTGATACTTATAGGCAAATGGAAGAGTGTAAACATATCCTTCTTACTTCACCACACATCATCACGCCACCTCCTCCTCCCATCACCATGCGACGGCCACCTCCCCCCTAGGCACGGGCGTCGTCACATCATGGAGGTGCAAGGCCATGTCCCCCTTTGCTTTGACATTTGATGGTGATAATATGTGATAAATAGTTTAGATTCTCACTCCACCACCACATGCTCCACCTCCTTTCATTACCTTTTGCATGGCTACATCCTCCAGCCACCACCTTAGCTCAGCCATGTCCCCTTTATCACCTCCATGCTTCGCCAATTCACATCAAGCCATGTGCTTTCATAGATGTGATGTTTGATGGTAAGGGTTGGTTGCTTAAGTGAGAAGGATTTGCTTATAATATCTTATATGTTTATGTATTTAGTATATATGTATATATGTATAAGTGTTCATGTACATGTGCACATGGTTTCTTGGATGGGTATATGTATGCGTTCATTTGGATGTCATATATAATTCACAACATTTTACAACTTCTATACGTTGAATCATTATAAATTTAGATTTCGATTTCCGGTTATATTTTCACTTCTTATTTAATATAAATATATTTGTAAACAAAGTTTGAAAATAATATTTCTATTATTATTTTTAAATAAAGAGATTTTAAATTTTATTTAAAAACCATTATTTAGTCATTTAGACTTATATTTTAATTTTAATCATATTTTTATAAGTGATGAATTTACGGGTCGTCCCAGACTCCCCTTCTTAAAAAAATTTTGTCCTCGAAATTGAAGATGAAAAGAAGATAACCCAAGAGAAATAACATATATGATGAAATATATATAAGATATGATAAGTGATAGACGATAGCACACTGCATCGATAAAACATATACAATATATTCATCCATCCTAAACTCGGGATAGACTTTCTTCATTCTATCCTCCATTTCCCATGTACAATCATTAGCATCGCCACTCCATTATACTTTAAATTACCATACAACTTTTTTCCTTAATCGTTTCTCATCGTGATACATGATTCGATTGGGTTGTTTGATGACAGTTAGATTTGGTTCTACTTCCAAGTCTTCTTGGGCAGCTGTTTCTATAACTTAGTCTGGATCATACACATACTTACGTAAATGAGATACATGGAAAACATTGGTGTACGTCTAACAACCTCTCTGATAGTTCTACTCGATAGGCTAATGGGCCAATTCGCTCAAGAATAGGAAAAGTCCAATATATCAAGGGGTCAACTTACCAGTTATTCCAAATCTTACCACTCCTTTCATTGGAGAGATTTTCAGAAATACAAAGTTTCCAACCGAGAATTCCAAATTTCTACTCCTTTGATCGATGTAACTCTTCTGTCTACTTTGCGCCTCCTTTAGCTTCTTTCTTATCATATCTATTTTCTCTGAGGCTTCTAAAATCATGTTGGGTACAAGTACCAACCGATCTTCGGTTTCGATCGAACATGATGGGGATCTACACGGACAACCATACGAGGCTTCAAAATGTGCCATATTTATGCTAGGCTGATAGCTGTTATTGTAAGAGAACTCCACTAAGTAAAGGTAGCTTTCCCAAGAACCTCCAAAGTCTAATACACATGCTCTCAAAAGATTTTCCAAAATCTTGTTTACTCTCTTCGTTTGCCCACCAGTTTAGGGATGATATTTGGTCCTTACATCCAGATTCATTCCTAAAGTTGTCTATAAGGCATCCCGAAACTGACTTGTAAAGGTTGGGATTTGAAAGCTTATGATGCTCGTAGGAACTCCATGTAGTCTGACAATCTCCTTCATATATATCTCAGCAAAGCTTGCGGCTGTTCTTGTGAGTTTTACTAGGATGAAGTGTGGGCTTTTAGTTAATCTGTCTATGATAACCTAGATGTCTTCATTCCCTTTCCTTGATCGAGGCAAGCCATCGATAAAGTCGATGGATATCTGGTTCCATTTCCACTTGGGAATCTCAAGTGGCTGTAGTTTAGCAACCTTTTGTTGGTCACACTTTATCTGCTGACAATTTGCACATCTACTCACATGGATGGAAATGTCTCTCTTTATACCCTCCTACCAGAAATTCCTATTCATGTATCTATACATCTTAGTAACTCTGGTATGTATTGCTAGTGAAGAATTGTAACATTTTGTTAAAGCTTCTTGTCTAATCCCATCAACATTGGGAACATATAATCTTTCATTCATCCTTAGAATTCATTGCTCATCCACTTTGAACCCTAACCATCTTCCTGGTATTTCATTCTTCTCCACTTCCTTGGCTATTCTTGCAAGAGTTGGATCCTTGAGCTAGTTCTCCTTGATGTGATAAACCAATGTTGGATGCACTACTACGTAAGCTATAATAACATGCTTTCTGCTTAGTGCATCTGCCACGATATTGGCTTTTCCTGATGTATATAGAATATCCAAATCATACGATGCAAGGATTCTAACTAGCGTTGTTGCCTTATATTTAAATTCTTCCGAGTGGAAAAGTATTTCAAAGATTTGTGATCTGTGAAGAATCAAACTTTTCACCTAGCAAATAATGTCTCTACATTTTTAATGCGAATACCATGGCTAATATCTCCAAATCGCGTGTCGCATAATTTCTTTCATGGATCTTTAGTTGTTTACTCGCATAAGCGATGACCTTCCCATGTTGCATTAAGACTGTACCAACTTTTTCTCCACAGGCATCAGTATAAATGGTTAAATCGTCACTCTGATCAACAATAGCTATTACAGGAGCAGTGGTTAACCTCTTATTGAGTTCCTGAAATGCTTCTTCATATTTCTACGTTCACTCAAACCGAGCATCCTTTACAGTGAATTTTGTCAAGTGAGAAGAAATTTTAGAGAAATCTTGAATAAATCTTCGATAATATCTAGCTAATCCTAAGAAGCTGCGGATGTCCTTTGGAGTCTGCGGTTGCCTCCAATCCTGTATAACTAAAATTTTCCTTGGGTCTACCAAAATAACATCTCATGACACAATATGTCTTAGGGATCTTACATCTTTTTCCCAGAAATGACATTTTGAGAACTTTGCTTTCAGCACATTCCTTCTCAATATTTCCAACACGATCTCTAAATAACTGTCATGTTCTTCTTTAGTCTTTGAGTACATGAGAATGTCATTATAAAGACTAACACGAATTTATTGAGTACATCCCTAAATACTCGGTTCATAATGTCTATGATATAGGCAGGTGTATTGGTTAGCCCGAATGACATAACTAACCATTCATAGAAACTCTCTAGCCATCAGAATGTAATAAAGGGAATGTCATACATAAACATGGAATGAGTTTTACCTTATGATAACCAAAATCTTTGAAACGTAAATTTTTGAAATATTATTTTTATCGACATTCTTTTGAAAACATTTTCAAATAAACTTATAAATCATAGCTGAAATGCTTGCATCTACGTTTCAATATTTGCACAACTAAGTCCGTACGACACTTATTGGGTATTGGATTTCCAATTGAATAGGGAGGTAAGGGACTACCTTCCGTACGATGGATTTCTAGGGGAATGCACCCAAGGCCCATATATTGATCCTCATATGAGTTAAGACCGGCCTATCCGAAAATTACATGAATAGCACAGAGTATTACATTACCTGGTCGTTACCGACCTATCCAGGATCCTGAGCATACACTATATAATTTAAACCCAATGTTATAGCGGGTAGAAATTTTATAGATCTAGAAGGTGATTTCATATCCCAATTGGTTGCGTGCCACTTATCTTTAAAGCATCCCCTGTTTCACCATTCCCGAGTGTGAGGCTTGAGGTAACGAGTACCTTTTTAACATAGCACATCTTCCACTTTGAGTATCACCTTACCATTTCACAATTACATAACTAATTTGGACAAACGTATAGCTCCTACGCTCATACATCTTAGGAAAGGGTTTTAAGCTAAGAGAAGTTGCCTTCTCCGCCACCAAACAAATGATACATTTGAAAAGATCAATTAATATGATTCAGAAATGCAACGTTAAACATTTGTCCATACCAATTGCCCAAAAACAGGACAAACTAAAGGTACTTTCCTACCACATCCTATCGGGAATTATCGCTAGCATTAGTACCGAATGGTCCTCATGTTTCAGAGATTTTCAGAACGAAGGACCACTACTATTTATTTATCTCGGGAGCTACCCAGAGATTATCAACAAGCAGTCCTTCCGAAATGAAGATCCCTTATCTTTTAAAATCATGGTCTTTAATGTATCTTCTTTACTTTCGAACGTGTAAATTTGTTTAAAGTGGTTCTCGGATAGAGATCACCCAAACCTAACTCCAGTTTCGATGAACCAATCATTGACAAAAAGATGTTAAGTGAGTGGGTAACATATATTCCATTTATTTGTTTTCTTTTTATCCAAAAATATCTTTTAGAGATTTTTAATTTTTGAAAACCACTTCTATCCAGTATATAAGGAATTCATTAAACCTCCTTATGAAAATTTACTAAATCATTTTCATAAATTATTTTAGACTATATTATTGAGTAAAATAGGGTCAAAGAGAAATTGTACTACTTTTACTCAATTTTAATTTTCGCATTCAACAGGTATTATGGGCAGAATAACAGTGAAATCACCTTTTAAATTCCACGAATAGTACGAGTTTCCTCTTTGGAATTCAACATTAAGTATAAGAAGATTATTTTTATACGATCCAAGTTGTTTAAATTTGAAAAGTGTGATCTTTTATACTTAACTCGTTTATGATATTTTGACCATATCTATCCCTCGTCTGGAGGAGGCCAAGTGAGCCAGGGCATTGGTTTCTCCTAAATATCTCCTTATTTTAAGCACCTCAACTAGATCTCACGAATAGAAAATTCAGGTATACTCGTTGGCTTATTAGAACCAAGATTAAATCATTTGCTTATCACAGCTTTACTTTAAATCTATTTACTTAAAATTCTTTAAATAAATTATAAAACCTTTAAATCATTTTTAAACATTTATTTATTTATTAGAGAACATTTTTAAAATTTTGGAAAAGAATTGTGAAGTTTGAAATCTTATTTTTAAAATTTATTGAAAAAGTGCTACGAAAGATGTTTTAAAAGTTATATAGATTAAAACGACTTTTATATCATTTGCAAATTTATATATATAATTTAAATCTCTTTAAATCATTTTTAAAGTTTTTTTAGATTTATTTTATAATTTTAAATATTTTAAATATTCATTTTAAAACATTTTAAAACTTTGGTCATTAAACTGCAAAACTGCGATATTTTTGAAAACTTATTTTGGACTCATTTAAAAATCTATAAGATGAATACTTAATTTTCTTTCTTTGATTGAAAACTATGGATATAATAGTTTGTAAAATTCTTTCTACGAAGGATTCCAAGCTATAATCCACTTTATATACTCATTTGCATTCTACGGCGCGAAATGACGAACTACAGTTATGCGCCTAGTTTTGACTCGATTGTTAATGTTCATTTAAACCTTGTCAAGAAAAGTTTAAGTAATTATAAAATGTTTATAAAACATTTCTAATCGTTTTTAAGGGGGGTCGAATAATTCTATATTTACTTTTATAACTTGATTCGAAAAGTGATTTCCTTGTATAATATCGACATGTATTTAGTGACTTGTTAAACAACCAAAATAACAATCAATACTTGATGAACAACATATAAACAAGCATCCATGGAAATTATTTCACAACATCACACACACATAGATATATATTTATAGATATAATAAAATAAAGTTTCTCGCCTTGGAATAAAACGATTAACTAGAAAATCGATTATTCTTTCTAACTCGAATCGAAGCTCATGAATACTCGTCCTGGAGATCCTATAGGACTTGGCCTTGCTTGTGAAGGGGGTAGGGGTTCACGGCCTTGGTTTGTGAGGGTGGTAGACTTGGATATGGTAGTTGGCCATGGATTTGAAGAGAAAGAGGAAGAGTTTTGGATGAGTTTCAAAGTGTTATATGTATGTGTATACACACACACACAAGCTATATAAATTTATAAATAATTTGCTATAATTTTCTTTATATTTTTTCTTAGATGGAAGCCATTAAAATGTGAAGTAATCTTTTAGAAAATTAAGAAGAAGAAGATGAATGAATAAAGTGAAGAAGTGAAGTGCTATTTATAAGTAAATGGAAGAGTTAAACATCTCCTCCTTACATCACCACACATCACCATGCCACCTCCTCCTCCCATCACCATGAGCCGGCTGCCTCTCTCTAGGTATGGTCATGGTCACATCATGGAGGGTCAAGGCCATGTGCCTCTTTGATTTTACATTTGATGGTGATAATATGTAATAATTAGTTTAGATTCTCACTCCACTACTACATGTTCCACCTCCTTTCATCATTACCTTATGCATAGCTACATCCTTCCGCCACTACCTTAGCTCAGCCATGTCCCCTCTCCTAGCTTGGCCAATTCACATTAAGCCATGTGCTTTCATAGATGTGATATTTGATGGTAAGGGTTGGTTGCTTAAGTGAGAAGGAGTTGCTTATAATATCTTATATATTTATGTATTTAGTATATATGTATATATATAAGTGTTCATGTACATGTGCACATGGTTTCTTGAATGGGTATATGTATGTGTTCATTTGGATGTCACATATAATTCACAATGTTTTACAACTTCTATACATTGAATCGTTATGAATTTCGATTTCAATTTCCGGTCATATTTTCACTTCTTCTTTAATATACATATATATTTATAAACAAAGTTTGAAAATAATATTTCTATTATAATTTTTAATAAAGAGCTTTTAAATTTGATTTAAAAACCATTATTTAATCATTTAAGCTAAAAGTTTAAATTTAATCATATTTTTTGTAAGTGATGAATTTAAGAGTCATTATAGTGTGGCTCATCTATCAAAATATCAACGACCATATTAGCTCTTAACTTGCCAATGTCTTCTTTTAATAATTTTTCTATGAGTGGAATTCCTCCTACTTTTTTCCTCATGTTTACCATTATGAAAATTCCATAATCATACCTATTGTAAAACATTTAATTAGTGTGAATATGTTAACAGTTCTCTATGACAATATGTTATATGTTAAACATGCTAACCATAAATTTTTAGATAAGATTAATTAAATGAGTAGAAATATTTTATTCAAAGAAAGTTAGATTTTGGCGTACTCTCTCTACCTAAGCTATAAAGAGAATTGCAATTGAACATTTGGGAAACTTAAGTCAGAGATGATCCATAAATGATTTTTTTTTAAATAATATACCAAAAAATGAAAAGATATTTTTTGTCAAAATGTTAACCTTACATGTACACAAAAGGACGACAAAATAAATAATATATATGTTCCATCATAGGAGGGATTATTATAAATTCCAAAGCTCTAACATATTGATTGCGTATTATAGGTAACCGTCAATGAACTAATATGGATAGTGACTAGTCCTGAGTTAATGTACAAACAATCATAAAAGTCTGATTTTTAATGCATGCACGTATTTTGATTTTGTCTCTAAGTGGCTTTTCTTCTTTTACATGGGTTGAATGCACCGAGTTGAGATGTATAATTATAATGTATTATATTTTTTTCCTTTTGGTTTGTAAATTTGGTTAGCTTTGTACGTGTTAGTGTCGCACTGGTTAATTTTGATCTACAGATATGATGTTATATATGTTATACTGATAAATATATAAGTGAATGCTATTTAAATCGATGAATATTTGGTGCCGGTGATAGAAATTTAGGATAGTTAGATGCTACAATTAATAAAAAATATGAATTTTGCTGAGCATGCTAAAATGATTAATCTCGTACTCTCAATTTCTCTGACAAGACATTATGATACGTTTTAAAATCCTTTTGACAATGTATATTGGAGAATGAATGTTTTAATGTTAGACCGAGTACTTTTCAAACAAGAGAAGCAATAAAAAGTGGCATGTTTATGGATATTTTAACCACAATATTTCTCATGTGGGGCATAAGTTGGACACAATGCTAGTTTACTTTAGGTGAATATGAGTCACATATATGTTGTCATTATAATCTCTATAGTTGGAGAAAATATTCAATGTGCTGTACACTGATGCGAACACTATCATGGTTATTCAGATTGGAGGAAGTTCTAATTGTTCCCTATGTTGATTTCGGAAAATACCGATCAAAGTGTTAGTGCTTCGCGTAGTGTTATGGAGGCAGAAAATGAGTTAAGTTAGTTTCGGGTAGCAAGAGAGTTTGCAGTCTTTGAGCCAATCACTGGACTACCACCGAAAAGAGCTATTGAGTTTAGAATAGACCTTGCGCCTGGAGCTGAACCTGTGATTAGACCACCTAGTAGAATGACACCGACAGAGATGAAGGAATTGAAGGTGCAGCAGTGGGCCCTGAAGGAAGGAATTTTATTAGACCTGGTAGCTCGCCTTGGGGAGCAGCCATGATGTTCGTGAAGATACCAAATGGGTCATTGAGGATGTGTATAGACTATCGTAAGTTGAACGAAAGGACAATTAAGAAAAAGTATCATTTGCCAAGAATAGATGGTCTATTCGATCAGTTGAGTGGAGCCAGAGTGTTTTCCAGTTAGATTTGGCGATAGGTTTCCATCAGTTAAGAGTGGAGGAGGATAGTATTCCATTGACTGCATTTTAGACTAGATATGGTTCATATGAGTTGTTGGTGATGCCATTTGAATTGACGAATGTCTCTTCTTTCTTCATGGATATGATGAACCGGGTTTTTCTAGAGTATTTGGATAGGTTTGTACCGATGTTTATGAATGACATTCTAGTATACTCTAAGGATAAAAAAGAGAGCATGAAGTTTATCTTAGAGTAGTGCTTGAGACGTTGAGACAGAATCGATTAAAAGCAAATTTTACCAAGTATCATTTTTGAAGAAAGAGGTTAGTTCACGTGGTTTTAGAAAAAGGATTGCCAGTCGATCCAGACAAGATCTAAGTGGTAAATAATTGGAAGAGACCGGAGGCGATGATTGAGATTAGAAGTTTTCTTGGACTTGTTGGCTACTACCGAAGATTCTTTAAGGATTTCTCACAGATAACAGCACCCCTAACTAAGCTAACTAGAAAGGAGGTGAAGTTTGTTTGATCCGACAAATGTGAGGAAGCATCCCTTAAGTTAAAGCATTTGTTGGCCAATGCGCCCGTGTTAGTAGTTCCAGATGGAAACCAAGGGTTGGTGGTATATACTGATGCATGCAGAACTAGATTAGAAGTAGTATTGATGTAGAATGGTAAAGTTATTGCCTACGCATCCAGGCAGCTTAGACAGCATGAAGTAAGATATCCTACTCATGATTTGAAGTTGGTAGCAGTGATCTTCGCATCGAAGATATGAGACATTATCTCTTAGGGGAGAGGTTTGAGCTTTATACCGATCATAAGTCTTTATGGTATTTATTCTTTTAGAAGGAGTTAAACATGAGACAACAGAGGTGGCTAGAGCCTTTGGCCGCTTATGATTTTGGTATAGGGTATACACCAAGAAAAGGTAACGAGGTAGCATATGCTCTTAGTAGAAAACATCAGAATGTGATGTTAGCTATGTTAGCAGAGTGGAAGGATTTAGAAGCTTTATTCAGTTGCAATATTCAATTAAAATCAACTGCTAGTTCTAGTTAGGGTACCGCCACATTGTCTTGTTTGGAAGTCTGACCAGTGTTGATTGAAGAATTGCTTCTAAACAAAAAGAGGACCCAATATTAGCTAAGAGGATCAGAAGACTTGAGGTTGGAACTGAGGTCGATGATATAAAGGATTTTAGCCTTAACCGGAGAGGACGGTTTTGAAAGAAGAAACGGTTGTGTGTTTCGAATGTGGAGGGCTTGATGAAAGAAGTTCTTGGAGAATGTTATCGGTCCAAGTTTACAATTCATCCTGGACCAAGATGTATCAGGATATGAAGAAGGGCTTCTATTGGGAAGGCATGAAGAGGGATGTTGTCTTATGGGTTAGGCAGTATGCAAACTTTCAATAAGTGAAAGCTGAACATCAGAAACCGCATGGGTTGCATCAGCCTTTAGAGATTCCAGTTTGGAAATGGGATTTGATATCCATGGATTTTATAGATGGGTTTCCAAGGGAAAACAAGGATAATGAAAGTATATGGGTTATAGTGGATAGATTGACCAAGAGTGCCCATTTTATTCTAGTTAAGTCAACCAGGACGACACATGTTTTAGCTAAGTTATTCATGAAGAACATAGTTAGACTGCATGGAGTTCCTAATAGTATAGTCAGTGATGAAGATGCTTTACTCACTAGTAATTCTGGAAGATTCTATAGGAAGTGATGAGTACTGAGCTTAATATGAGTACTGCATATCACCCTCAAATAGATGGGCAGAAAAAGAGAGTCAATAAGATACTCCAGGATTTATTGAGGGCTTGTGTACTGGACTTTGGTGGATCTTGGGTGGATCACCTATATTTAATTGATTTTTCCTATAATAATGTCAGACTAGTATATGAATGGCGCCTTCTAAAGCTTTTATGAAGACCATGAAAATCACCAGCATGTTGGTTGGAAACTGAAGACAGATTAGTCTTAGGTCCAAACTTGGTTAGAGAGACGTCAGAAAATATTGAGTTAATCCAAGGATGGATGAAGGAAGCTCGGTCCAGACAGAAGAGTTATGCAGATAAGAGGCGTAAGGACCTAGAATTCTCAGCTGGAGATAAGGTTTTCATTAAGGTATCATCTATGAAGGTTGTGGTGCGATTCAGAATGTCAAGGAAGTTAGCCTCGAGATATGTTGGTTCACTCCAAATTTTAGAGAGGATTGGGAAGCTTGCATATAAAGTAGTGTTGTCGAGCAGTATGGCAGGTGTCCATAATGTATTTCATGTATCACATCTTCGTAAGTATGTGCATGATCCAGGGACTACTATTCCTCTGACAGGGTTGGATGACCTAGTGGTAGAGCCTAATTTGACTATTGTTAGACAATCAATTCGAGTTGTAACTAGAGAAAAGAAAATATTAAGGAATAAGTTGAAGGACTGGGCCAGCCTGTAGCAGAAGAAATGAGTAAATTTCAAAAATTTTACCATTTTAGATCATTAACAGGCCTATAAAGTTTAAATGCATTTAGATAAAATCAAGTTTTTATTTAATTTGGTAAAAAGATTTCAAAAGGGTTTTAATATTATATAAATTTATTTGAATGAGTGTACCTATGTGTGTAGTAGTTACTTATTAAAATAAATATGAGAAAGTAACCTTTAGTTTCTTCTCCAATTGTTATGTAATTAATCAAGAAAGTAAACAATATTAATTAGAGAGAGAGAAATATCATATTTCTCTATCTCTGATTAGATTGATAGTATGTTGAATAAACAATTTAACATTTCAATTGAATGTTTTATTAGGAAAGCATTAATTAATTTAATTTTATTAATAGCAAATGATTATGAGCACATCACATGCATCTATGTGTAGTGGAATGAATGTATCAAATACATTCTTGTTGTGAAATATAAGTGTAACATAGAAGAAATGTATATTTGTGTAACCAAGCATGAGAAATTTTAGATGGTTCTTTTTCTCTTGACGTGTATAGTAAATTGAGGAAAGATAAGGCTATAAATGTAGAAAGAGAAACCCTTACGTTTCTCTCTCTCTTTAGTTACATTGAATGACATATTAAATGACAATTACAATAGAATTTGCATATGCTTTTGTTGGCCAAGTTTTTTAAAGTAATAAAATATACATGTATAATAATTGATAAGTTTACATATACACATGTTAAAATAAGTTTTCCTGTATATATGAGTTTGTCAAAACAAGAATTAACAATTGTAACAAAGGTCTCAATTAAGGAAGAGCTTGAAACTAAATTCTATAGTTTCACAAAAAGATCCGTTTTGACTTAGATTAAAATAACATAGAAAAATGTATATCTATATGTATAAATAATTGCAAGTTATGTATTCTTTTTAAGATAACACATATATTTATGTACATGTATGAAGATTGCAATTTAAGTAACATATATGTTTATATTTCATGCTAACAAAACAATTCAATCTTTTAATCTTAGGTATGAAATAAAAGTCTATAACTTTACATAAATGACCACTAATGTATTCTAAAACAAAAAGAAAAATTTACCGTTATGACTAAAGCAAGTAAAATTAAATCATTTTGGAAATTAACTATGCAATATTGGAAATTAATTTTACTGTATCAAACCACCAACAAATATAGTTTATTAATGTTTATGCATACATAAGTTACAAAATGTTATATATAACATTACAACATAATAAAATATTTTCACATTCCTTTTTTTTAATTCCAAAACAATGACAGAAAAAATATCGGACAACTTGGGCATATACAAATTTATTGTATTATAAATCAGATCTGACTATACAAAAGGGACACAAAATAAAATAGATAAAGGATTTGAAGTCAACCGTAATAAACATATAGTCAATGGATATGTAAATAAGGAGAGATCCAATATTAATTCTACATAATGATCATATAACTAAATGAGATGAAAAAAAATGGGATCTAAGTTATATTACAAGATGAATACATAAGATAGAAAAGATATGATATGAATAAATCTACACGTTTTAAACATGATGAGACAGAAGATATATAATATGAAAAAATTTGGACCATTTCAACATGAAGAGTATACAAATAAATGAATAGAACTACCAAAAATGAAGCCAATGATTTGCATCTTGAATGATGAATCATATCTCCTAAATTCATAAATCAGCCTCCAGATGTTGTAAGGATCAAGAGGAATAAACCAATTTTCATAATTGATCTTATTTGTATTTGATTTTAGGAATAATTGAAGCCATGAATGATCTCATACTTTCATCCATTAGAGAAGGTGAGAATCATAAAAGTTATAGCAAGAAGAATGAATAATGAGAAAACTCAATTGTACGTACGGAATGAATTAGAGAATCTGTTTTATTTGAAACAAGGAAACCTTTCCCATTCTTTAATTAAAACTTCTCAAATTAATTCTCTTGATTAACTTTCTCGTTTCACTCTTATTCCTTTGCATGGTATGGTTTAAAATTACATGCCATCAAATGACATAAGATTCCATAAATTAACGCATGTAATTATCTTTTATTTAATTACAATGATATCATATATCAGTGCGCGCAAATATAACTTTTATAAATGCATTCAAATAATTACAAATAACTCCCATATATAAAGTAAAATAAATAACAATTAATATTTCTCAAATAATAATTAATTTAATTAATTTACAAATTTTTGTAAATTAATTAAATCATGTTGTTTTTCAGAGAATTCATCATTACGATTGTGCGAATCAAAGGTGTAAATTCAATCAGCAGTTAATATTGAATAATTCAAATGTTAACATTCACACATCACCAAACATGTGGTGTGACATTTTGGTTGAATTCATCTCTTACACATCTTTTGGTAATATTCAGTTTTACTTATTATAAGCGGTACCTAACAGTGACAATAATTTACACAATTCACTTCGTCAAAACTATATCATATTAGTCCAAATACAAAGTTCTTGGTTCAATAATAACAATTATTATTAACCAAAATGCTCTGGCCAGAGACTTTGACTTTGATTTGACTTAAGTTGACCATGATACTAAACCCATATAACTAAAGAGACGAATCTTCTCTTGAATAGTGCTTCACTCCCAATACTTCCACTCGATCCAACTATAGTCACTTGATGGAACGCCATGCCATGATTTGACTATAATTAAACCGGAGCTTTCATATTGAAAATCCACAATATTATCGAGTCGAGAGAACTATGTAAATCAGTCACATCAATATTTTCTATTTCACCTTAGTTATATTAACCAACATAAAACTGTCGAGTGAGTAGTTCCATAGTTATCCAATAACTATCATTATGTAATCCCTATGTGCCCCCAGCAGTCATGAGTAATACACTGCCATATATTTGGAGAGCATTACATAATCTAGTCTTAATTGATACATCAATATCCAGTCTCAATGCATCTTGACTAGAAACATTTAAAATGATATATTTATTTTATTTTGATAAATTACTCATAGTTACAACACTTTGTAACTACTATCACAAAATATGCCATTTATGGATTTTCTATTAAATATACTTTTAATCAAATTGATTAATTAATATAACCACATTATGTCAAGTATGTAATAGAAAGAAACACTTGTATTATGAACAAGATTGTTCAACAAGTTAGATATATATAACAAATTACATAATTACCCCTAGGGTATACCCCATAACTCTATCAATCTCCACTTGCACTTGGGGTCCCTTATGAAATCTTATTCGAATTTCTTCAATCAATTTCTCAAAACCAGTTGGGCCAGTCTCTTTGTGAACGGGTATGCTATTATGTTTCAATTATCTACTCTGTCAATCAACTCTCTCTAACGGTGATAAACTACTTTATCACGTGGAACAATTCGGAGTATACCTCTCGACTTTTAATGAGCTCTAAGTTCTATTATGAACCATATCGCGACATTGTTATCATATAACAATTTTATGAGATTATCAACATTTAGAATCGGCTCAAATATAAATTTATGCACTTATAATTTTATATATATTATTTTTATTGCGGTAATATTCAAGGCGATGTACGTAGCCGTTTTTTCATTGAATAAGCCACAGTCTTTTATTTGGAACATTTCTAACTTAAAGATTCTTAACTTGAATTTATTATCGACATACTACGCTCAATATGACTTATGAAGTTTGAGTTCGAACGCTCCTTTGTAAGGACTTTTTGTTTTTTAAACAATTCTCTGTTATTTCATAAATACACGAGAAAATTTCAAACAACCATTTAGTCATATCATTTGGGTGTTCCATCTCCCAATGTTTAGAATCAATATTACATGTTCCTTATTAAACATTTTAATAAGGTGTCCTTTCGTATCATTTGGGACATTCCTGACATCTTTTATACTTATTATAAATGACATCGTTTATTAATTCAACGTTTGAGTTTTAAAACAACTAAGGTTGATTTTAACACAAATATATCGTTAAAATCAACAACGTGTTGTTTACTTATAGTTTAAAAATATCAATGTACCTTTTAACATTCTTTCTTACAAACATATGCTTCCTCTACATTTTGACTAAAAATCAAACTATTTGATATTTCTATCAAAATGCTTATTCGATCTTGATGCTTATAAAATGGTATTTTCATATCATTTCTTAGATCATATCCAAAGACTCGCAAACTCAATATCGCTCCCACTGACTTTGAGACATTTTTGGTTAATATGTGTAAACAGCTTAATCTAAATCGTTATTTAGAATTTTCGATTTCAATACTTATGTCTCAAAACACTAGGACATATCAAGCAATAATTTTGTGAGTAAATCCAAATTGACTTGAACATGTTGAATATGAATCTATTATATTAACCTCAATAATTGAAATTTGTGATATTATTCTTATCAACATTACTCTTTTAATTCCAATTGCATTAGCCTTAGTCACAAAGACACATCGAGCTCGATGGATCGTATCCCTTCAGTTATGACCACCAAAATCTATATTTTGGTAGCGTACTTGAAATTCTTTCGAATTTGTGCATCATACCATATAGAGTCAACACTCTCAATGGTTCAATTAAACAATCTAGGATTATATATTTTCGACATTAATAAGAAACTCATAGTTTCTCTTAGATGTGCGAGAATACTTATTAGACATTCTAATGCTACATGTTCATTTAGATTAGTTAATTTCATTTCATATCATATAATTAGTTCTATCAATGGATCGTATCCAATTTCATTTCACTACCAATAATTCCTCAAAAATATTTCTTCACAATGAAGTTGGTATATCTTGAAACAACAATTGTTTCTCAGTGCAATAAAATAGGTGTTCCTAAACGTTTTATGAATTTCTTTATTTATAAAACTGATTTGGTTTTAGTTTATAAAAATTATGTTCGAAACATAAATACGTCATCCAATGACAATCTTTTCAAAATCCTTTTAGGGAGATACATACAAGATCCCTCACGAACAATTATTATGCGTAGTCTTTCGACTTGCACAATCTACCAAATCCTTGGCATAAGATATGATGCAGTTTCTTGTAAACCCTTATCTTGCAAAATTTTGTAAACTTTATCCAAATGAAATAACATCAACCATATGTACTACCTTTAAGTACATTACTTTATAGAAATAAACTAACTCAACTTCACTCACAATTAATCATACATTGTCTAATAAGGTTCGATTAATCCATATCGATGAATCATTATGTATCACATGGAGAAGTAATTTTGAGATTGAATCTTTATTCATTTTAGGTACGTTAGGAACATTTTCCAATATACTCACTCATTTGATCAAATCAAATTATTTCTATTACAAGTTATTTTATTTACTTCTATTTTATATTCTATAAATTTACCATATACATATACATGTGTATCAAATACATATGTCCATGATGACGATAACTCATCGGTGAATATGACGAAGTACATGGAACCGTTTTGGTAACTATAGAATTACGATTGCATACATCTATTTGTATCAATCCGTAGAGTTCATCAACTCTTATGATACTCCCACTAAATGGGTGCAACTATTGTTTGAGATATAATTATCAAGTATCATATGATCCAAAATCGTACAATAAAATTATTTCTCAAAACTATGGCTTGGTCTATAATTCCAAAACAACCATAAATAATATTAGATATTTTGTACTTTCCAATGCATCACTTTTGTTACAATTTTTTTTCCACGTTATAGTTTTATTTCCTAAAGAATATTCATAATATTCATAATGAAATATAGCCATGTCTATTTTTTTCAGTCGACACCGAAAAATAATCATTATTTCATAAATAATGTAAGGTAAGTTTTGCAGAAATAATTTTCGTACTATGATGCAATTAATAAGTGCTATATGGCATGCTCCCACTATTTCCACCATTACTATAATAACATATTAAATTCAAAGGTCCATTATTCACTTAATGCCATTTATTTATTTCATGCACTGCAATTATTTATAGTGGAGAGTTCGTTAGTCAAAAATTTTGAACTCGAAATAAATCTCATAGAAAACAGTTTTATATATGAAAATACATTTCGAAATAAAAATCATATTTCTTATTCCAATATTAAGTATCAATTATTATTACAATTCTCGTTTGTGTTTCTCTATGAAGCAGAAGTGACTATTCATTCTCTTCATCCCAATTGTACCTTAAATTACATCTATTCTTTTACATTCGTTTTCCTTTCAAATGGTTAAACTATTCAAAAGAAAACCATACTACAATATCATAACGTACTCTTTACAAAAGCGTATTCAATTATCCTTAGCTTTTAAGGACATTAGATATGTTCCGTTTTATGTGGACTAATCAAACTGACATTTTAACGATCGAGTTCTTAGATTTATATTGTAGTTTTGGTCTAGTGTTACATTCAACATGATACATTTTGTAATCAATTAGATTGAACACTCAATCTCGCACTAAGGTTTATTTGGTTTTTCGGATGAACTAATTTCATCAAAATATTGTACATTGCAAACTTTATCGTTCACCATATAGCATTTATATACAATTGTATATGGATCAAATATCCATAGTCTTGTATTAATTTTAAAGTTTGAAACTCATAGAATGCAATACATGGTCTTGACCAAATAAATGCATACATGACCAAACCATGAACGTATTCAGTAATCGTAAAATCAGACAGTTACATGGGTGTTGAAACATTAACATGCAATAGGAATTTAATAGTGGGTATTATATTTCCATTTGTCAATTTCAATTCAGTTCGTTTGTATATGTTAATTGATAAACATTTTATCAATCACATTAAATGCACAAATTTATCATTGTGCATAATTATAACATTATTTAACTTATGTTCTTACAATATTAGAAATGTTAAATGTTACATTCAGTTTTCTAATAAGGCTCCCACTAGTCTTTTATGTTTCTCCAAACCCTAGGATGAAACATAGAAGTCTTTCGAATTCATTAGTGGGTGTTAAGACTCGTTTGTCTTGGTATTCTGACCTTGAGTTTTCTCAACAAATCATAGCCCCACAAACGATGGATAACTTCTTATCGGTTGTATCACATACAACTCCTAACCTATTTTTCCTTGTCATAATCTCATTTCAACCTTAAGTTTGCTCAATAAATCGAAAGAGAATATTCGCTCGTACCTACCATATCGTGATAGCCTAAGTATAGTATATGTACCTTGAGTTTACTCAACAAATACAAATAGTTATCTTATCTCATTTGTTCAATATATTTTAAAAATACTACATATAATATCCCTAGCTTGAGTTTTCTCAACAACTAAGGAGTATGCAAGTAATTTATTAATATATATGGTAGAGGACAATATTATATTAAAGATTCATAATCTACAATATATTATATTCAGTGATATCAACTTGTGGAATAATGTATTTCTTATGAAATACCCTCGTGATTCAAGTGTCAGATGAGACGACCCGACTTTTTTCTCCATAAAAAGTCGTATCATCCTTAAGAAAGAAAGGGATAGAAAAGAGAAAAGAAAGAAGAGAAAGAAGAACCAACACAAGAATCTCAACAGCGGAACGAATAAATTATATTAATAACATAAGTATTACATAGTATACAACAAATATCAGAGTTACACAGACAAATCCAACACATACTAGACAGTTATAAATACCTGTCTAGTTAGTACAACTCAATACACAATATAGAAACACTCAGAGATACCAACACAGCGGAAAACTATATAACTATACGCAGAAGCCTCCTGCTCCATATGCTCCTTCACAATTCGCCAAAGCCAACCTGAATCCTAACCTGAATTCCCTTGGCTACTCGTAAAAATTTGAGTACCCAAGAGTTAAAGAAAAACAGAAATAACTCCGGGTCAGACATGGGTCTGGTGTGAGTAACAGGTTAAAGTTGCTTAATTTTGAAAAACCTTTGAAAAGAAAAGTATCACGTAAGACTTCCCACACATAAACATGTAAAAGTTTTTACCTTACGCTAACCAAAACATTTGATAGGAAATCCGATGATATTATAATAGTGTCTAGGGTTTTCGAGCAAATAAGAAATAGCCGAAATTGTTACATTCATTAAATTCCAGCTACTAGCCACAAAAGTGGGTAATACAATCAAAACCGTTGGCACTTATTGGTTTTTGGATTCCATCAATGGCTGGGCTACTGGGGTACCGCCCGTCACAGTACGTGGCCTAGATCACCGTACCGAGGATTACTCCCAATCCCCTGCAACACAAAGCCGGACCCATTCCTTACTGAATAGTTCCAAACAAGACAACCCCGCAGTTGTGGTCAGCAACCGCACCACTAAGCCGAAAATAAAGGGACCTCTAGACAAGGATCAATCTTGCTTTCAAGTGGGGGCTACCCACGAAGCTTTGCTGCACCTCCCTTGTTTTAGCCATTCTCGGTTGATGAGGCTTGAGGCTACGATTACCTTTATAGGACATATCACTTAGAATGCTCATCGTCCACCTGACGATGTTCTGAAA
Source organism: Allium cepa (assembly GCA_030765085.1). NCBI lineage: Eukaryota > Viridiplantae > Streptophyta > Magnoliopsida > Asparagales > Amaryllidaceae > Allium > Allium cepa. The sequence continues at coordinate 674,763,288 of CM060929.1, forward strand.
GCATTCAATCCATACAAGTTCGTTCCGGGTTCGAACGAAACCGAAGGCATTATCTCGTTACACTCATATTGGAATCACCCTCAGAGTTAACGACAATAACCCTTGCATTCTGAATCACCATCTCAAATCTATAAGTACTATTCCGTCAACTCATTACGGAATCACCCACAGAGTTATACTGACGTATAACCCTTACACCTCGAGTCTTCACTCGCTCCACTTAGATTAACGACCTAACGTTAATTTGGTATCGATGTGGTTTTCGGATTCCATATATGGAAACCCGATCCCGGTCTCATCGAAATCCAAAGCGTGTCTTTTAAGGCCAAGTTGTTTTAAGTTTAAAACAATTCAATTCATTATCTAAATATACACAGATAGATAATTCACAACACAATAGATAATCAACATTATCATTATCAACAAATAATTCATATCATAATCAAATAATCTATATTATCATCCAAAAGCAACCAATGCATCCATATCAATAATCATTACTCATCTCATAACTGAGATTACAACCATACCAGGCAATCAATACCAATCATCAAACATAAGCAATGATCTAATGATCATATCACCTATAATTAATTTAAAATGAATTAAATTAATTACCTAAACTCTAATTAATTTAAAATAAATAAAATTAATTACTTCATCACTAAAATTTTGCTTATCTTAATCTTCAATTGATTTCAAATCAATTTATAAATCATCATCTCAATATTCATTTCAATTAATCATTATTGATTAACCATCTCTAATTACAATAAGTAATTAGCATATAAGTTAATTACACAAGTTAATTACTTAAACCCTTTGCAAATAATTAACTTGTAATTGCTCAATTAATTAATCATTTATTCATTATTAATTATACCTTAAATCAATTCCAAATTACATCATTAATTAATTAATTAATGATTTCTAACTATATTTAATCAATCTCTAACACAAATTAATTACATAAGTAATTAATCTTCAATTAAACCACATATATATTAATCACCCATGATTAATAATACTAGTAATTAACTACTTTAATTACTCATCCCATAATTAATTACTCTTAATTAATTATCTTCATTAATCCTTGATTAATCTCAAAGTAATTTAAATCCAAATTACTATAATAAATATCCTTAATTACATTCAGTAATTATTAAGTAATTACTTCTCTAAGTAATTACAACCATAAATTACATAAAGTAATTATCAAACAATCCTCACATGTTTAAATTAATTTAACTTGACTAATCTAAACTAATCACATTAATCAAATTAATTACACTAAGTAATTAATTTATTAATTACTTTCATTAAGTAATTAAACAATTGATTATTATTAATTAATTAATCTAATTAATTATCAAAATTAATCATATTAATTAATTGTTAAAATAATCTTAAGTTAATGACCTTCATTAACATTTCTTAATTACTTAATTAAGAAATTAACTCATATTAATTATTAATAATTATCAATTAATTAATATTTAATTACAATTTAATTAATCTCTAATTATTAATTAAGTGTTAATTAAAATCTAAATTATCTTTAATCACTTGATTAAATAAATCTTAATCATTAATTAAAATTTAATTAACCATCCTTAATTATAGATTAATTAACCTTAATTAATTAATCTCAAATCTTAAAAATTATTAATTACTTAATTAATCATCCACATTATTAATTAATTAAATAATTAATATTCTATTTAAATTAATTTAATAATTTAAATGAAACCAATTTCTTAAGTTCAAAATTAAGAAACATTCTTCTTTATACAAAGTATTTTAAACACTTTATTTCAAACAAAAATTCAATTTTAAAATTTCTTTTTAAATTTCAAACTGAAACAAAATTCAAAATTTCATTTCAGATTAAATCTTAAAAATTTAAAACTTTACTTACTTTTTCATCTTCATTTTTAAAATTCAAGTTATTTAACCTTTTCTAAAAGTGGTTAAACCAAATTTAAATTTTAAAAACTTATTTTATTTTAAAACTGACATTAAAATAAAAGTTCACGTTTTTAAAACAGAATTTAAACTCATTTTAAATTCTTATTTCATAATTTAAAACTTATAGTTTTAAATACAAAACCAATGTTTCTTTATACTTTAAAAAGTTTTAAAATCTAAATTTAAATTCCAGTTTTAAATTAAATTCAAATTTAGATTCATTTGCTAAGTTCCATACTTCAGTTTTCTAGATTTAAACTTGTTTTAAAATTTCAGTTGCATTTTTAAAATTTGCTTTTAAATTAAAACAGAAAAACAGTTCCCTGTTTTGGTTTAATCATCTTACATTTTTGAATTCAAAAATGATTCAAAATCTCATATTTAAATTATTAAATTCAAAATTAAGTTTCAGGTTAAAAATTTCAGTTTGAACTTCATTTACATTTGAAATTTTACTTTTAAATTTTAAACACAGAAAGACAGTTTTTTTTCTGATTTTAGTTTAAAACCAAACTTAAATTTTAAAAGCATTTCAAATTTATTTCAAAGGTCTAAAATTTAAAACTTACTGAATATAAATTCAATTTCAGATTCAAGGCTTATTTTAGATTTTTGATTGCATTTTACTTTTTTACTTCAATTTTATAAAACCTGGAAACAAATTTCTGTCTAAATACTAAAACCCTGAAACATTTATTTCAAATATCCACATTTAAACTTATAGAATTCAAAATAAATTCTAGATTCAAACATAGGCTTACTTAATTTAAACCTTACTTTACATTTTAAAACATGGTTTTAAAACTAAAACAAAAACAGGTTCTGTTTTTATATGAAATCCTGAAACAATTAGTTACCCGAGCCACCCTATAAATTACTTCGAGTCAGAAGTACATTGGCTTCGAGTTTCTACCCAAATTTCCCGAGACAATCCCGAGCAACAAAACCCTGCAACCCAAAACAACACCACCATCATCACCAACATGCACAACTCCCTGTGCATCCACTTCCCATCTCCGGCATCACTGGCCGTTATCTCTGGCCATCCTCCATCGACCAAAAATCCCTACATCAACCTTCAACCCTCAAAATCCCATAATTCAACTTGAATTTGAATTCAAGTTTTAAACCCAAAAACCTGGAACAACCCCTTCCCACTGCCTGTCCTGTCAACGACAAGGCCTCCTAACTCCGGCCACTATTACTCTTGAAACTCCGGTGAAGACTTCATTAATGCATCTGCTACCAACATGCCAAACCTAGTTGAACTCGATCAATTTATGAGACCGCATCACTCAATTTTCTTATACTCAGTAAAACTAGGGTTCTAAACCTGAAATCCTAAATTTCAACAGTAAGATTGAATTCTAATCCAATTCAATAATTTTCCTATAATATTTGGTAGCTAAACTATCTCCAGAATCAAGTCCACCCAAAATAATTGCAAGCTTCAACTGTTCTTAGCTAATATGTAGAATACAGTTATTTCAAAACTGCATTTTGTATAAAGCATTAAAATTTGTAATTTTCTTTTTAAAAATCATGATTTAGTATGGTGATTTGATTTATGATTCTGAATTCATAAATTTCTAAACTTGAAATTTCACTCATTTACTGATTGATCTTCTGTTTGTGAATCCCAAGGCCATTTCTATATTTTTAACTTATGTACAAATTTTAATATGAAGTTTTATAATGAAGCAAACATATTTGTTTAGGACTTAAACTCAAATGAAGATTAAATTAAAAGACAATGGGATTACATCTTACTGAAGCTTGAAATCAAAGAAAACAGAGATGCTTCAGGTAAACAATCATATACACACATAAATATATACATAGATATATCCACAGTCATTTTATAATATAATTTCATATTTAAATCAAAACATGCAATCAACTTTTACCTACTTAAAATCTTAAAAAGTTGAGTTATTCACTTGAAATTATGCAGAGCAAAGCTCAGATTTTTTAAAACCCCGTTTTGAAATCTTTTTGAAAATCTACTTGAATGCCTTTAATTTGTATGTAGTAGCTTGAATGCTATTTAAAACCTTAGTGCTTTGACTTAAAATTACATGCATGCTTGATCTTTGAACCTTGAGCTACTGATGTCTTCAACTTGCATTTGTTCCCAGATTTTATATGCAGTAGTCTTCCCAGATTTTAAAAGAAATGCAGGTGCTTGCATGCAGGAAATGTTACAGGTTTGAAGAAATTAGAGTGTATTTGAGGATGAACATGTTATAAATTTGAAGAATGCAGGTTTTTGAAGAGATGGAAAAAAAAATTTCAGCTGAAAGAAAATTTGATTTAGAATGAAAAAAATGAGAAAGAGGAGAAGAAATGGTTATGCAGGTTTATATAGCTTGTTTATGATGAATTAAAATTAAAGAAAAATAAAAATTGAACAACGACACTTGTATGAAATGTTAACACTTGTAAATTCTCATGCTTAAATATTTAACACATGTCATCTTAAATTAATTAGTATTTAAAATTAGAGTTAATAAAATATTAAGCTTAGTTAATTAATTTATAAATACTTAGTAAATTATTTAGTTCTTAGACTTAGTTATGCATATATTTAATTTCTAAAGAACAAAGCAAAGTATTATAATAGATAAAACAATATACTTGTAACAACCCGCATATTTATCGAGTTTGTATTTAAATATTTTATTTAAATATTAACTCGTTAATCGGATTTTGGTCCGAAAAGCTACTTTTTGCAAACGGTCAAATTAGGACTCGAGACCACTTCCATTGAGTTCGAAATGTCGTTTACAACTTTTTTAAGTATAAACATCGATAGGTTTGGAGTTAGTGAAATTTCACTAACTTTTCCCACTTTGGACTTTGGGTTAGTTTAGCCTATTAAGCCCAAGTTCCAACCCTCTTCTCCTCACTCTTCATAAATTTCCTAACTAATCAAGCTTTGGCATTAATGGTGGAGGGAATGGGAAATTAAAATTCCAAAACTCAAATTCAATTGCAATCCATCTTTCTACTCGAAATTCAAGAAGAAGACATTGGATTCAAGCTTCTTGTGCTTAGATAGAACAAGGGTTGATTCTTGCTTGCTTAAAGCTTCATTTTCATTGATATTTGGTGCAAAGGTGAGATTTTTATCTCACAAATCTAGTCTATAACTATATTGGACTGTTGGGAATGATTCCCTATCACTTTTGCATGCACATTTGCATTTGGTTTGGATTGGATTGGCGAAAAACTCCAATTTTTAGCGTTTTGGTGAATTTTCTGCACTTAGGTCGTTCTGGCCATTTTCGTGTGTTCGGAGTTAGGTCGCTCACGACCTAACCCTTAGGTCGTAACACTTAGGTCGCTCGCGACCTAACCCTTAGGTCGTAGGTCGTTTCTGGCCTTAAATTCCCCTTGCAGTGTTAGGTCGTTAGCCTCAGAATTAGGTCGTTGAGCCTTAGGTCGTAAGTCGTATGGACCTTAGGTCGTAGGTCGTCCTGGCCATTTCTAACGTCTTCGGAGTTAGGTCGTATGGACCTTAGGTCGCAGGTCGTATGGACCTTAGGTCGCTAGGTCGTATGGTTTTAGGTCGCTAGGTCGTATGGCTTTAGGTCGCTAGGTCGTATGACCTTAGGTCGCTAGGTCGTATGGCTTTAGGTCGCTAGGTCGTATGACCTTAGGTCGTTAGGTCGTATGGCTTTAGGTCGCTAGGTCATATGACCTTAGGTCGTTAGGTCGTTTGGCTTTTAGGCCGCTTCCACGCTAAGTCGTTCGACTCTTAGGTCGTAACACTTAGGTCGCTCGCCTCTTAAGTCGCTAGGTCGCGTGCCTTTAGGTCGCGTTTCTTTATTAGGTCGCGTGTCTTTGTTAGGTCGCTGACCTTCTTAACTCGCATGACCTAACCCCTAGGTCGTTGGGCCTCGTTTCTACTTAGGTCGCTGCTTCTTATAGGTCGCTCGGCTCCTTAATTTCTTTAGGTCGTTTGAGTGTTAGGTCGCGAACCCATTTTAGGTCGCATGACCTTTACCCTTCAGGTCGCTAGACCACTAGGTCGTGCCCCTTAGACCCCTAGGTCGCAACCATTAGGTCGCTCGACCCTATCCCTCTTAGGTCGTTAGACCTCATTTTGTCTTCACTAAGTCGTACCGTTTTGGACGGGGCGCTGCCCCCTGGACCCCCGCGACCTGACCGGGCAGGTCGAACCCCGTAAGCGGTGGCGTTGCCCCCGCACCCCCACCTTGGGGGGTTGCCACCCCCCCTGGACCCCCCCTCCGTAGGGGATCTTATCTGAAAAACATTGAGCTGATTTCCTTGGATTTTATTCACATCTCCGTATGCGATTTTTGTGACTGATTGTTTCTACAATTGCTTATGTGTTTTGTCACTTTATAATATAAAGGTTTCAATACTAGTAGTAAATATCAAAGCTTTTTAACAAACAATTTCAACTCTATTTTTAATAACAAAGCTCTTTTCTTAAACCGTTTTCCAATCTATTAGTATATACAAACCTTTACCTCACTCGGATGAGAAATCTAATTAAACGACTTAGTAAAACAAGTGGTATGAAACGCTTGCGTTCACTTCGTCGGTTAATTATTGGACTTGTTCGATTGAACCTCTTGTGACAATTTTATTAGTGAAGATTTACAGTTTGTTCGTAAATATTTAAGTTAAGCAAGTGGTTATGAGACATGAAGCTAAACTTCTATATTTACTAGCTTAGTGTAATTGACACTTTTCGTTGATCATGACGATCATTCTGATGATTTAGACTAGCAACTGTGCGATGTCTCTTGTTGCGAGGTTAGACTAGACACCACTTGTGTGATTCCACTCACACATACCTTTTTGCTTTTTGGTTAGTCTGGACCTTAATCTGTGTAATTCCATTCACACATGTGGGGTAGCTCCCCTTGGTCTTCGGACCGTCATGTGATAGGCCTCTTTCTCTTTTCTATGATTTCTGGACTTCTTGCATTGATTTCTAGAATTTATGTCATTGACTTGTTATGAGTACAAGTTTGGGGTATGATGCCCTTTCCGAATCTTTGAGAAGATTCTTGTGATATTGATTATCTCTTATTGATTGATCTTCTGTTGATCATTATTTACATACTTATAGTGGTATGTCATTATGGATGTTTATGTTTATGCCATATCTTTTATGTTATATCGTGTCATCTGATATTTATAGCTAGACTGACCCGTTTATTATTTTCTTAAATAATACTCGGGTCAGACCGAGATGTTACAGGTGCTTCTGCTTGACTTCTTCCCAGGGATTCATCACTCTGACTTTTGGCTAACTGTTTAGATTAGCAGTTTTTGTTGTATACACTTGAGATATAGACTCATAGTTGTATTCTTTTGTATAGCACGTGTTGCTATTCTTTTGTATTATCGTGGATCTTACTGACCACTACTCTGATGTACACTTTCATGTGTTAGTTATATATTCATATCTTCTTCCGCATTTGTGATATGGATATCTGTGACTGATTTGTGATATGATTATTTCTATGTTTGTTTCCGAAGATTATTTATAGCCACCGTGTGATAAGCAATTACATGGATGGTCGCTCCTCAACAGCCTTATTCTCCATGTTAGTTGACAGCACTACTCCGTAGTGTTCTTGGCTAGTGTGGGTATAGAGGTGGGGCGTCACAATACTAGTAATTCATTTGAAAAGGATACTTTTAAATAATCAAAATAAATTTATAAAAGAGGTTATAATAACATACATGAATACATGTTTCATATTTAAAATTTTATTTTAAATTTCAAATTAAATTAACAAATCACATTTTATAAATCAATATTTTTAAAACAATAACACAACATTTATGTAACTTATTTTAATACTCAAACTTAAATAAAAATGAATTTTAAAACAATAAAATATTTATCTTACATATTTAAAATCATATAGTATTTTATTAAATATTTTTTTTGAAAAGCGTAAATTAAAAATAAATCACAATTCCTATTTTCAAAACATTAAAATTATGCTATACTAATTTAACAACTTATCTATTTAAAATATACATATACATTTATTAAATAGAAAATAGATTCATTAGTTTATTAAAAATAAATTCACAAATTAAATATTTAAATAAAGAAGATTATTAAATCAAATCAAATTTATTAACAAAAATTATCAATTCAATATAAATTTAAACACAGATTATTAAATTTATATTGTCCAAAATTCTGGGATATTACAATCCTTCCCCCTTAAAAGAATTTCGTCCCCGAAATTTAAAACAAAGGTAATTTAACAATCTATTTACAGATTTTATTTTAAAATACAGCATATGTTAATCATATGCCAACAACCAAAGCAACCAATTCACACAATCAGAACAAATTCTAATTATCCAAAAGAAATTTGGATAAAACTTTCACGAGTTTCCCCGGTATATATATATATATATATATATATATATATATATATATATATATATGATGTGTGTGTGTATATATATATATATATCGGGATACTCGCTCTATGAAATCCAATCAATCAATACTATTAAACTATAGAGCTCCTAACAACAATTCTATACAGAATATCAGACTACAAACGAGTCTGACTCAACACAATCCATCCTAAACTGCTGGTTCTACAACCGGAAATATCAAACACGTATTCCCTTAGAGATACGTGAAACACTCTGAATGCCAATTATCCAAACTGGCAATTCAACTCTAGAAAGCCAAACACTGATCTAACCCAAAACACAGAAGAAACCAAAACACTACGGAGCTAGCTTCCCAAACTTGCCAAACTTATAGCTCCTTGGATCAGAGAAAACTTATCCCTAACCAAATCTTCGATTTCAGAATCCAAATTTCTCCGCCTCTTATCCATAAAAATTCTTCAGACGATCCTGGGCTACCAACATCCATCCTGATCAGCTTAACTCTACGCTGATACCTCTAGAAACAGACTGGATCAAAACAATCCAATAATCTCCTCAAGATCACTCAAAAACCAAGAACACAAACTCTGCTTCTCAACAACAGAAGACAGAACAAACTTCTTCTTATCTAGGAAAGAAAACAGAAACATCCCCAAACTGCTTCCGCTACCCAACTCTGATCCGAAGCAGAAGAAAATGCTGATGAACATGAGCACAGACTAGACAACCCAACACAGAAGTATGGTTCCATATATCCATAAAAGAAAACTCAGATGTTCCTCCCAAACCTGAGTTGCTTCACCAACTTCTATCTCAAGGAACCATCCATCTACTAACTGACCCACCAGTTCCACTTCTGGAAAGAAAACTCAATCTCCAGATGCAGACAAACTCTGACTTCCAGAAGACATCCAGACAATCTCCAACAACTCCAAAAGAACATACTATCGCAAGTCACTTTTGCGATCAACTCAGCCTAAATCCAAAGAAAATAGCTCTCTCTCAACCAACCAGAACAGCTTATACTGGCCTAGCCAACTCACCAGAGAAAAAGATTCACTCCGTTGCTTCTGAACTCCACTTTAGAAAAACTACTCAACCAGAAGACTCCCTACCAACTCAGAACATTCAGCTAAACTCAGCCACAACACCGAGCAGACTCACTTCTTATTCTTGTTCCAAAGAAACATCTTCGGAAATATCCATATTCACTGCATCTCATCACACAGCTACTATTTCCTGAGATATCAAAATACCATCACTCACTGGCTTCTGCCCTACCGACAGATCCAAATTCAATTCTGCACTTCAAAGATGAACTCCGAACCTTAACAGGTTACCTTCAGAGATCGATAAAGTCCTTATTCCGAGCAAAAACTTACTCGAGACGGTATTAGGTCTACTGTCTCGACAAATACACTTCCAACCTCATCCATCAAACTCCAACCAATGGTAGTCGTGTTACACACACTTCTACCTCATCTACCTTTAACTTACATTGGAAAACCTGAACAGGTAACCAACAAATAGGTAGAACCAAATATATATATATATATATATATATATATATATATATATATATATTAAAAATACAAATACGCTCTCTCAAGATAGACACGATTCCAGAGACTAGGTATTCGCTCAACCTAGAGCTCTGATACCAAATGAGATAGTCTAGGCTTTGCAACCATCAACAGCGGCTCACTCGACTGGTAGGCTTTTCAACCATCCCAGCCCCGCCGTGGCTCCCAGTGGTACCTCGGGTTTGCTTTTACGGCCAGCCTCTCGACTCGCAACCAACCCAGGGCCTTATACTACCCAAAAGGGACATGTAGGGGTAAGAGTCTCCCGTTCGCCACCTAACGCAAAGCGAGAACCCCCTATCACGCTGTACTGTAGCAAACCCGATCCCGGTCTCATCGAAATCCAAAGCGTGTCTTTTAAGGCCAAGTTGTTTTAAGTTTAAAACAATTCAATTCATTATCTAAATATACACAGATAGCTAATTCACAACACAATAGATAATCAACATTATCATTATCAACAAATAATTCATATCATAATCAAATAATCTATATTATCATCCAAAAGCAACCAATGCATCCATATCAATAATCATTACTCATCTCATAACTGAGATTACAACCATACCAGGCAATCAATACCAATCATCAAACATAAGCAATGATCTAATGATCATATCACCTATAATTAATTTAAAATGAATTAAATTAATTACCTAAACTCTAATTAATTTAAAATAAATTAAATTAATTACTTCATCACTAAAATTCTGCTTATCTTAATCTTCAATTGATTTCAAATCAATTTATAAATCATCATCTCAATATTCATTTCAATTAATCATTATTGATTAACCATCTCTAATTATAATAAGTAATTAGCATATAAGTTAATTACACAAGTTAATTACTTAAACCCTTTGCAAATAATTAACTTGTAATTGCTCAATTAATTAATCATTTATTCATTATTAATTATACCTTAAATCAATTCCAAATTACATCATTAATTAATTAATTAATGATTTCTAACTATATTTAATCAATCTCTAACATAAATTAATTACATAAGTAATTAATCTTCAATTAAACCACACATATATTAATCACCCATGATTAATAATACTAGTAATTAACTACTTTAATTACTCATCCCATAATTAATTACTCTTAATTAATTATCTTCATTAATCCTTGATTAATCTCAAAGTAATTTAAATCCAAATTACTATAATAAATATCCTTAATTACATTCAGTAATTATTAAGTAATTACTTCTCTAAGTAATTACAATCCATAAATTACATAAAGTAATTATCAAACAATCCTCACATGTTTAAATTAATTTAACTTGATTAATCTAAACTAATCACATTAATCAAATTAATTACACTAAGTAATTAGTTTATTAATTACTTTCATTAAGTAATTAAACAATTGATTATTATTAATTAATTAATCTAATTAATTATCAAAATTAATCACATTAATTAATTGTTAAAATAATCTTAAGTTAATGACCTTCATTAACATTTCTTAATTACTTAATCAAGAAATTAACTCATATTAATTATTAATAATTATCAATTAATTAATATTTAATTACAATTTAATTAATCTCTAATTATTAATTAAGTGTTAATTAAAATCTAAATTATCTTTAATCACTTGATTAAATAAATCTTAATCATTAATTAAAATTTAATTAACCATCCTTAATTATAGATTAATTAACCTTAATTAATTAATCTCAAATCTTAAAAATCATTAATTACTTAATTAATCATCCACATTATTAATTAATTAAATAATTAATATTCCATTTAAATTAATTTAATAATTTAAATGAAACCAATTTCTTAAGTTCAAAATTAAGAAACATTCTTCTTTATACAAAGTATTTTAAACACTTTATTTCAAACAAAAATTCAATTTTAAAATTTCTTTTTACATTTCAAACTGAAACAAAATTCAAATTTTCATTTCAGATTAAATCTTAAAAATTTAAAACTTTACTTACTTTTTCATCTTCATTTTTAAAATTCAAGTTATTTAACCTTTTCTAAAAATGGTTAAACCAAATTTAAATTTTAAAAACTTATTTTATTTTAAAACTGACATTAAAATAAAAGTTCAGGTTTTTAAAACAGAATTTAAACTCATTTTAAATTCTTATTTCATAATTTAAAACTTATAGTTTTAAATACAAAACCAATGTTTCTTTATACTTTAAAAATTTTTAAAATCTAAATTTAAATTCCAGTTTTAAATTAAATTCAAATTTAGATTCATTTGCTAAGTTCCATACTTCAGTTTTCCAGATTTAAACTTGTTTTAAAATTTCAGTTGCATTTTTGAAAATTGCTTTTAAATTAAAACAGAAAAACAGTTCCCTGTTTTGGTTTAATCATCTTACATTTTTGAATTCAAAAATGATTCAAAATCTCAGACTTAAATTATTAAATACAAAATTAAGTTTCAGGTTAAAAATTCCAGTTTGAACTTCATTTACAATTTGAAATTTTACTTTTAAATTTTAAACACAGAAAGACAGCTTTTTTCTGATTTTAGTTTAAAACCAAACTTAAATTTTAAAAGCATTTCAAATTTATTTCAAAGGTCTAAAATTTAAACTTACTGAATACAAATTCAATTTCAGATTCAAGGCTTATTTCAGAATTTTGATTGCGTTTTACTTTTTACTTCAATTTTATAAAACCTGGAAACAAATTTCTGTCTAAATACTAAAACCCTGAAACATTTATTTCAAATATCCACATTTAAACTTATAGAATTCAAATTAAATTCTAGATTCAAACATAGGCTTACTTAATTTAAACCTTACTTTACATTTTAAAACCTGGTTTTAAAACTAAAACAAAAACAGGTTCTGTTTTTATATGAAATCCTGAAACAATTAGTTACCCGAGCCACCCTATAAATTACTTCGAGTCAGAAGTACATTGGCTTCGAGTTTCTAGCCAAATTTCCCTAGACAATCCCGAGCAACAAAACCCTGCAACCCAAAACAACACCACCATCATCACCAACATGCACAACCTCCTGTGCATCCACTTCCCATCTCCGGCATCACTGGCCATTATCTTTGGCCATCCTCCATCGACCAAAAATCCCTACATCAACCTTCAACCCTCAAAATCCCATAATTCAACTTGAATTTGAATTCAAGTTTTAAACCCAAAAACCTGGAACAACCCCTTCCCACTGCCTGTCCTGTCAACGACAAGGCCTCCCAACTCACTGCCTGTCCTGTCAACGACAAGGCCTCCCAACTCCGGCCACTATTACTCTTGAAACTCCGGTGAAGACTTCATCAATGCATCTGCTACCAACACGCCAAACCTAGTTGAACTCGATCAATTTATGAGACCGCATCACTCAATTTTCTTATACTTAGTAGAACTAGGGTTCTAAACCTGAAATCCCAAATTTCAACAGCAAGATTGAATTCTAATCCAATTCAATATTTTTCCTATAATATTTGGTAGCTAAACTATCTCCAGAATCAAGTCCACCCAAAATAATTGCAAACTTCAACTGTTCTTAGCTAATATGTAGAATACAGTAATTTCAAAACTGCATTTTGTATAAAGCATTAAAACTTGTAATTTTCTTTTTAAAAATCATGATTTAGTATGGTGATTTGATTTATGATTCTGAATTCATAAATTTCTAAACTTGAAATTTCACTCATTTACTGATTGATCTTCTGTTTGTGAATCCCAGGGCCATTTCTATATTTTTAACTTATGTACAAATTTTAATATGAAGTTTTATAATGAAACAAACATATTTGTTTAGGACTTAAACTCAAATGAAGATTAAATTAAAAGACAATGGGATTACATCTTACTAAAGCTTGAAATAAAAGAAAACAGAGATGCTTCAGGTAAACAATCATATACACACATAAATATATACATAGATATATTCACAGTCATTTTATAATATAATTTCATATTTAAATCAAAACATGCAATCAACTTTTACCTACTTAAAATCTTAAAAAGTTGAGTTACTCACCTGAAATTATGCATAGCAAAGCTCAGATTTTTGAAAACCCCTTTTTGAAATCTTTTTGAAAATCTACTTGAATGCCTTTAATTTGTATGCAGTAGCTTGAATGCTATTTAAAACCTTAGTGCTTTGACTTAAAATTGCATGCATGCTTGATCTTTGAACCTTGAGCTACTAATGTCTTCAACTTGCATTTGTTCCCAGATTTTATATGCAGTAGTCTTCCCAGATTTTAAAAGAAATGCAGGTGCTTGCATGCAGGAAATGTTACAGGTTTGAAGAAATTAGAGTGTATTTGAGGATGAACATGTTATAGATTTGAAGAATGCAGGTTTTTGAAGAGATGGAAAAAAAAAATTTCAGCTGAAAGAAAATTTGATTTAGAATGAAAAAAATGAGAAAGAGGAGAAGAAATGGGTATGTAGGTTTATATAGCTTATGGCTCACATCACCTTTCAGGCCAGGCAGGTAACCAGGTATGACAGGGTACTTGATTACCCAATTTGAATCTAAGACAACAGCTTTATAGACACCGTACTAAGTGCACAAGCTTAATTAGCTAGCCGTAACATGACTAATTTAAACCATATATGTTATTGGGCTCTAATACCATTGAAGGAATTGGGCCAGCACGCAGCGGAATAAATGGCTGAATTTCAATTTTTTTCTCCATTTTGGATCATTAACAGGCTTATGAAGTCTAAATGCATTTATATCTTATCTAGATTTCTTTTTAAATAAAATCAATATTTTATTTAATTCGGTGAAATGATTTCAATAGGGTTTGAATATTATATAAATTTATTTTAATGAGTGTATCAAATACACCTATGTGTGCAGTAGTTACTTACTAAAATAAATATGAGAAAGTAACCTTTAGTTTCATTCTCTAATAATTATGCAATTAGTTAAGAAAGTAAACAATATTAATTGGAGAGAGAGAAATATAATATTTCTCTATCTCTGATTAGATTGATGGTATGTTGAATAAACAAGTTAACGTTTCAATTGAATGTTTTATTAGGAAAGCAATAATTCAATTTAATTTTATTAATAGCAAACGATTATGAGCACATTACATGTGTCTATGTGTAATGGAATAAATGTATCAAATACATTCATGTCGTGAATTAGTGTAACATATGAGAAGTGTATATTTGTGTAACCAAGCATGAGAAATTTTAGAGAAAGCTTTCTCTTGACATGTATAATAAATTGAGGAAAGAAAAGGCTACAAATGTAGAGAGAGAAACCCTTAAATTTCTCTTTCTTTTTAAGTACATTGAATGACATATTAAATGACATTTACAATAGAATTTGCATATGTCTTTGTTGTTCAAATTTTTTTTAGCAATAAAATATATATGTATAATAATTGATAAGTTTATACGTACATATTTTAAAATAAGTTTTCCTGTATATACGAGTTTTTCAAAACAAGAATTATAAATTGTAACAAAGGTTTCAATTAAGGAAGAGCTTGAAATTAAATTCTATGTTTTCATAAAAAGGACATTTCTGATTTAAATTAAAATAACATAAAAACATGTATATCTATATGTATAAATAATTGCAAGTTACATATTCATTTTAAAATAACACATATATTTTTATATATGTATGAAAATTGCAATTTAACTAACATATATGCTTAAATATAATGCTAACAAAATGATTTAATCCTTAATCTTAGGTATGAAATATGTAACGACATGGAATTTTGAACCGTTCCAATCGACAATCATCCACTCATGTTAGACTTGAATTGCTAAAAAAACAGATCGTTAATTTATATTTGGCAAAACTCAGCATATACAGTAAATAAATCAATCACAGAATCACAGACACAGAGTTATATAACAATAAGCAGCGAAATAGATAAATAGTAGTTCATGAAACTAATATATAAACATCACAGTTTAAAGTAAATACAACGGATATCTCGAATACACAGAAGTTACTAATGCAAATGCCAATAACAAGTCTGAACAAAACAACTTGAATAAACCGAAGCAACTGGAAAGCTGAATAGACAAAGACATATCTTTAAGCAAAGCTCTAAACTCCAAGGGTGAGTCTCAAATTTTGTGACACTCAGTATGACTCGAGCATAAAGAAAATACAAAACACTCGAGTCAGGATTAAGATGCTTGTACCAGTAAATTCAATTCAAGTGAAATGTCAACCGAAATACAAATAACTTAAAGGATGTTTGGGATTTCCATCCTCTAAGGATCCATGGAACTATCTACTATGTAGTAATATACGCTATTATAATAAGTCTATTGGTAATGTAAAGTACTAAAATAGCATTTAGGCGTTACCCATATCCCCATTAACACATTTTATATAATGCCGTAATCTATACAGTACTGTAAACTCCACCCGTAGGTGGGCTATCGCGGAGCACTCCATAGGTACGACAAAACAAACTCGTAGAAGGCTCGATAAAGCACGTGACAAGGCATGCGAGGCAATGCCAGGGTAGAAATACCGTTTGCACTGTCGAACTAGTGGTAATGCATCCAGCTACTACCGCCCACCTCGAGACACACTCTTAAATCATAGGTGTGCTCAATCAAATCACAAAAGTAATAGAATGGTATCGAAGAAATGTGCCCGATAGGGGGTGAGACCCCATTGGCCCGGTATAGCTTATGTTTTAGCCACATCAAGCTGACTCACGGGAGTCATGGCTGCGCTAAAACCTCATATAGACTCGTCACCAAACCATCAACTTCGTTTGGAATCTCCACTACATACATAGTTGTTAAAGTGGTTTTGGGTATTTGGCTGAGAGTATGATAATATCCGATCCTGGTATCTTTAACAACCGAACGCTTATTTCACAACGTGATCATTTCATTTTAAATGGCTCACACTTCATATCAACATACCATATTCATTTCAAAACCATATCAATTCGACATCATTATTCACTTTAAATAGTATTCGTTTCAGAGTCGTAACACTTTCAAAATCATAACACTTTCGAAATCATAACACTTTCGAAATTATAACACTTTTGAAATCATAACACTTCCGTAATCAAAACAGTTCTAACTTAAATAGTTTAGACATCGAAAATAGTATATATATTAGAATAGTTATAAATTTAAATAGTTTATATATTAAAATAATTTAAATATTAAAATAGTTGTAAATTGAAAATAGTTTATGTTTATTTAAATAGATTATTCTGGTTTCCAAATTAGAATTGTTTCATCCAATTCCACAAATCGGTTCAAATCAACTTTAATTCCAAAAATTCAATTTAAATCAATCCTCGTTCAGCACTTTCAATTTAAAAGGTTAAAAATTCAATTCACATTCTCAATAAACCATTTCAATTTTTATCGGTTTCAAATCCAGGTTTGAACTATCACTTCAATTCCAGTAAGATTCAAAGTTTAAATATTCAAACATTTTCAATATAAGTTTTATTTATATTTCAACATTTAACTTTAATTTTATTCAAATTGGAAAATATTCGCTTAACCATTTTAATAACAATTAAATAAAATCTCCAATTATACCTTTAAATCAAACTAAATATTCAAATTTTAAATTATTCAAATTTGAAAATATTCATTTCGTCACCTTCAATCAAAATCAAGGTATAAAATCCTATCTGACAAATTTCTAATTTAATAAGTTTCAATTGTTTTTATAACATTCTTTAACAATTACAATTTCAAATCAGTTTCCATTTATCTTCCCAACCTTAATTGATTAAAGTTATTACAAGAATCTATTTTTCAATAAAATGCTTATATAAATACTTAAAAACAATGCAAATATTAATTAAATTAAATCTTATTATATATATTTTTTAAAATATTAAAGTCATAAGAAAAATTTTAAAATTTATATTTTGAAAACTAACTTATAAATTTAAGATTTCCAAAACATATAATTTTAAAAATCTAAATTTTACACATATATAAAAATAAATTCTTTAGACTATAATTTAAAAATCAATATTTAATAAAATCCATATATCCTTTCAAACTTTGGAAATCATTTTTTTCTTTAAAATAGACCAACGGTGTCTGTATATAATTTCCTATACTATGGTTAAGTGATACGAATATTTATCATTTTAATCTGCAATAATTTAATATTTACGGGTGTATATCATTTCAACCCGAAATCCTAAAATTTCAAAATCAATAAAAATCGCTTGGGTTTATCATTTTAACCCATAATGATTTTCCCCTAATCGATAAGATCATTCGGGTATGTATCATTTCAACCCATAGGGAATTCTAAACTAACAGGAAAATTGCAGAGTGAGAACAAATATGATAATAACATAACATATCAACAACATGCATATATCATTGGTAACAAATTCAAATATAATATATATACAATAGGTCATGGTGTCATATGTCATAGGTAAACAACTGCAAAAAATGGCATATCATATTTAACAATTAAATAACTAACAATTCAAATTAACAACATATTTCAATCGTCATTTCATGTAAATTAAATCTACTAGATATAAGAATATTAATCGTGAGTGATTGCTCACCTTTCGAGGCTAGATAAATTTAACAATGCGATAAGCTACGACAAATCCCAAAGCAGAGCAAGGTGGACTCGAGATCGATGAAACAACATATATATACATATATGTAAAATTTTATATTTAATTTTATATGAAATATATATTTAAAACCATTATTCAGTTTGAAAACGCATACTCAAAGTAATATATATATATATATATATATATATGTATGTATGTGTTTGCGCAAAAAATGGGCAAACACCTCAAGGTCGTACGATTTAGTTGATTATATGTTGTTCTTAGCGATTTGGGTGATTTATGCAAATATATAAAAAACAGGGACTAAACTGTAAAAGTCACACAGATTTATAGTGGTTCGGCCAGAACGTGCCTACGTCCACTTTATATGTTATTCTCCTTTTTCTCTTCAGATTGCAAGTACAAAGCTTTGGTTACAAGTATATGAAAGTTGTTTGAAAGTTCCTTCCATGCTTGAGCTCTCAAACTTCTCCTCCATTGTTGTACCCCTGCCCCTCTATTTATAGAGTGAGGCTGGGGGCAGGGGTCCTGGATGTATATAGCTGCTGGTGGGGCTGGGCTGAAGCAATCTAGCCTGGCACATCTGGTTCGGCGGAGCTTGGTTCGGTCGTAGCTGGGATGGTTGGACCGATGGTAGGTTGAGTGGAGTGTTGGTCCGGTGGTAGGTTGAGTGGAGTGTTGGTCCGGTGGTTTACTTGGTAGTGGATGGAAAGCAGGTTGATTCGGTGGGAGGTGGAAAGGCCTCTGGTTCGACATGTGGTGCTTTGGGTCTGATTCGGCAAGTAGCGAGGCGAGGTCTGGTTCGGTCATGGAGATGAGATGGTTCGGTGGAGGCTGAGGTTTGGCTCGGCAGTGGAGTTTTGGATTGGTAGGACGTTGGTCCGGTACCGAATGGTCCGGTACCGAATGGTTCGTTGGCCTTCTCCTCGTGCTGGTTCGGTAGCGAAGGAACATGGTTCGGCTTTGGTATGTGTACCGGATGAGCTTAGGTACCGGATGGAATGGAACGAATGAAGTGGGCGAACCCAGATGAAACTGATGCTTCTTGGTCTCGAGATATCCTGGGTAAGAATGAACACTTGCACTTGAATCATGAGTGAAATCCCAGACTTATATACGCTTGCTTGCTTCTTCTTGGTTCGGTCGTGGTGGAAACGCACATAACATTGATGTTCCAGTTTTGACCAAAAATGGGATAACACTTTGCCCCCCAAAATATGCCTTGCGGTAGGAAGGCGTGTTTTGTAATGCCATGAACTGGATGTTCATGTCCTGTTGATGTCCTGCAAAGGAATTTATAGTTTTATGTGATCTCAAATGACGACCGTTCGGGATCGAGATATTTGAGATGAAGTGCGACCGTTCATGGTCAAGCGCCTAACTTCAAATGACGATCGTTCGGGATCGAGCCATTCGAGGCGAAGTGCGACCGTGCGCGGTCAAGTGGCGGACCTCAAATGACGACCGTTCGTGATCGAGCCATTCGAGGTGAGGTGATTTGTGCCGTTCGAGGCGAGTTGTGACCGTTCGAGGTCAGGTGCCGTTCGAGGCGAATTGTGACCGTTCGAGGTCGTGTGCCGTTCGAGGCGAGTTGTGACCGTTCGAGGTCGGGTACCGTTCGAGGCGAATTGTGACCGTTCGCGGTCGGGTGCCGTTCGAGGCGAGTTATGACCGTTCGAGGTCGGGTGCCGTTCGAGGCGAGTTGTGACCGTTCGCGGTCGGGTGCCGTTCGAGGCGAGTTGTGACCGTTCGCGGTCGGGTTGTGCCGTTCGAGGCGAGTTGTGACCGTTCGAGGTCGGGTGCCGTTCGAGGCGAATGAGTGTGCCCGGGGGGGGGACTTAATAATATCAGTGCCAGAGTTATTGTTTGGGGTGGAAATTAGCTATAAGGGTATCTTTAGCAAATGCAATTAGTTTCTAGGACACACCACTGAAATAATTACTTCTAATGACAAAATACAAAATAATTAATTTTTAAGTCCTAAAAACCTATGAAATTATGTCCTTAGAAGTAATTGGACTGCTGACTTTGTCCTTAAAAGTAATTATTTTGCTGACTTTGGCCTTGAAATTAATTTTTGTGGATGTGTGTCCTAAAAACTAATTGGACTGCAAAGTTTGTCCTTCTGGTGAAATGCCCCTTTGGGGGAGTTTCCGAATCAAAGACTTCGGCAGTTTGCTGCCATGCAAGAGGTGCTCGTGGACCGTTCGCGATCCACGGGCATACAAGTAATTTTTCCATAGAATTGTAAATGTTAAAGCAATAATCATATGAATCTTACAGCAGAAATGTCCAAACAGGAAGAATTTAAATGTTCAAATCAAAATCAAAGCAAAAAGCAGAATGAAGATGTCAAAGCGTAAACTCTTACTATAACGCGGCTGGTAGTCACTCAGAGCATGCCTATGGATCGTGCGCGATCGCTCACATGTGTAAATGATTTAACCGTGTTAGCGAGAGGTTTACAACTTGTTCATTGTTATTTTAATCAAGCAATCAATGGATAATCAAACGGTGCCCCGATCCAGGGTCACCTCTAGCCGATGTAGACGGTGGTCGCCCTGGCTCCACTGCTGGAGTTCGCCTCCTCACGTACTGATGGAGCATACCGTTCATGATATGCCCCTCCACCTCGTCCTTCAAATGCCTACAATCATTAGTGTTATGACCGTTTAATTCATGGAATACACAAAACTTATCTGATTTTCTTTTGTCAGAGGTTGGATCCCTTCGCATTGGTCTACGATACGGAACCTGCCCCTTGGTATCCTGATAAATTCGTTCCAGACTCTCATTCAGCTCAGTGTGAGTGATGAATCGCGGCTCCCTTCGTAGCCGCTTTGTCCTGTCATCATTATCCTCAGCCTTTCCCTTTCCTTTGCTAGTCTCCGCACCCTTTCCAGGTGGGTTTCCGCTCTTGATTGCGTAAACGTCATCTTCTTCCTCTCTTTCTGCACTAGCATCTTCCAAACGCAGAAACTTTTCAGCCTCATGATAGAACTCTCCCAGATTCATAGGCGGGTCCTTGGTTAATGAATTCTTGAACTCTGTACTATCAGCTATTCCAGATACAGCCGCCATCATGACCATAGATGGATCTAGTCGATCCACTGATGCTGCCGCCGCATTAAATCGCGTTAGAAAGCTCCTCAAAGTCTCTCCAGTTTTCTGCTTCAAGGTTGCCAAAGTCATCACATTCTTGGGTCTCGCAATATGAACCCTGAATTGCCTCATGAATCTCTCAGTTAAATCTGCCCACGTTCTTATGGATCCGCTCTCCAGTTGCCTAAACCATAACGCTGCAATGTCCGTCAAATACAGTGGAAAGCACCGGGCCATGATCTCCTGTGATGCCCCCAGCACTTCCATGTGCCTCATATACTTAGTAAGATGGACCGCAGGGTCTGTCCTCCTATCGTACATCTCTACTAATGGTAGCTTGAATTCTGGTGGGTTCCTAGCCATCCTAATCACAGAAGAAAAAGGACTCCTGTTTACATCTTCCAAGTCTCTGTTTACTAAACCGCCTCTCATAGCTCTTCTAACCATCTCTGCTAATCTGTCATTGTCTCCAAGCTGTAGTCCTCGTTCACTGCCTTCGACCTGCCCCCCGAGTCCGCGGGAGTTTTCATGTGTATGCCTCCCTGGCTGAACGTTCATTCCTCTATTGCTACCAGGTGGCTCGGATGCCCCCATCTCTCTTCCCGGGGTCGGATCAACATGCTCTGCGTGAGTGCCCCCTAGCTCTGGTGCTACGCCAGATGGTCCTGCTCCGTTCTGAACTCCAGTTGCTCCTTGGTTTTGTGCTCCAAGTTGCCTAATTTGCTGAAGCAAGTTCTGGATCATCTCTTCTTGTCTTCTCATCATAGCCTCCATCTCATCCCTGGTGATGAAGGCTGAAGCTTGGTTTGCTCCTGGGGAAGCCTCTTGACTCCCTTCCTGTTGACTCTGCTCTGGCCTTGGCCTTCTGCTTGATTGTCTCGCCATGACTCTTCCAATCTGAATCTCTAAACTCTCAAATTCAACTTCCAAGCGGTAGGTCCTTGAGTTCAGCTCTCGGTGAAAGCACCAAAAATGTTTGCGCAAAAAATGGGCAAACACCTCAAGGTCGTACGATTTAGTTGATTATATGTTGTTCTTAGCGATTTGGGTGATTTATGCAAATATATAAAAAACAGGGACTAAACTGTAAAAGACACACAGATTTATAGTGGTTTGGCCAGAACGTGCCTACGTCCACTTTATATGTTATTCTCCTTTTTCTCTTCAGATTACAAGTACAAAGCTTTGGTTACAAGTATATGAAAGTTGTTTGAAAGTTCCTTCCGTGCTTGAGCTCTCAAACTTCTCCTCCATTGTTGTACCCCTGTCCCTCTATTTATAGAGTGAGGCTGGGGGCAGGGGTCCTGGATGTATATAGCTGCTGGTGGGCCTGGGCTGAAGCAATCTAGTCTGGCACATCTGGTTCGGCGGAGCTTGGTTCGGTCGTAGCTGGGATGGTTGGACCGGTGGTAGGTTGGTCCGGTGGTAGGTTGAGTGGAGTGTTGGTCCGGTGGTAGGTTGAGTGGAGTGTTGGTCCGGTGGTTTACTTGGTAGTGGATGGAAAGGAGGTTGATTCGGTGGGAGGTGGAAAGGCCTCTGGTTCGGCATGTGGTGCCTTGGGTCTGATTCGGCAAGTAGCGAGGCGAGGTCTGGTTCGGTCATGGAGATGAGATGGTTCGGTGGAGGCTGAGGTTTGGCTCGGCAGTGGAGTTTTGGATTGGTAGGACGTTGGTCCGGTACCGAATGGTTCGTTGGCCTTCTCCTCGTGCTGGTTCGGTAGCGAAGGAACATGGTTCGACTTTGGTATGTGTACCGGACGAGCTTAGGTACCGGATGGAATGGAACGAATGAAGTGGGCGAACCCAGATGAAACTGATGCTTCTTGGTCTCGAGATATCCTGGGTGAGAATGAACACTTGCACTTGAATCATGAGTGAAATCCCAGACTTATATACGCTTGCTTGCTTCTTCTTGGTCCGGTCGTGGTGGAAACGCACATAACATTGATGTTTCAGTTTTGACCAAAAATGGGATAACAGTATGTATGTATGTATGTATGTACGTACGTATGTACACACTTTAAATCAATATTGTTATAAACATATATACATTTATACTTTAAAATCAATATTTAATTAAAATACATATAAAATCAAATCTTTTTACATATATAGATATTCCTAAATCGTTTCTTTCTTAAAACACATTAAATAAAATCAAAACATCAATATAAATTTAAAATCAAGATATTTATATATATTATATTTGAATCTATATACATTTAAAGAAATCAAACTGTCAATTTATATATTTTATGTTCATAATAATACTTATAAAACAATATTTAAAACAAGTTACAAATCTGCTATACACACACTCGCTCCCAGATCCATATTTGCTCTTAAAATCAAGAGAACCACACAATAGTAGAAGCAGTCCTATATATTGCTACAGAAGATGGCAACCTAAAGTTGTCAGTGAGAAAATATATTACACTATATATATATATATATATATATATATATATAAAATCAGAGCAAAGCAAACCTTGAGAAAGACAAACTGGAGATGAAAGGCTGTTAGGTGATATGTGTGGTGTTGCAGAACGAAGGCCGCTGGTTCAATGAGCAGTATAAGTGTCTCAAACCAAACATATATGAACAGTATTATATATATATATTTTATAAATCTCATGCAAATAAATATATCAAGCAATCTCGGCTATGGGGAAAATGTAAACAAGCTGCTGTGCTGAATGCGGAGTTGCGTGCTCGGCCAGGGAATGAAGGTCACATGGATTACTCGTTTGCAAAGGAAAAGAAGAGCAGGGTATTCTCAAAACAATATATATGCGAACTGTGTATGTGTATATGTATATATATATATTTCTCAAAGTATGAAGAGAAGCTATAGGGGTTTGAGGGAAAGCTTGCATGAAGATCTAGGCTATGCGTCGTTGTGGATCGGAGGAGGATAGGTCGGGGAGGTGGGAGTTGGCCCGGCGTTCTGGTGGTTCGGCGGTAGTTCATAGGGTTGATGGTAGCAAAGTCGAGGGGATCACTACTAAATTTTAAAATATTAACGACAAATATGTTTGCCTCTATTAGATAAACTAGAGGCAATAAAATTAGATATTCTGCCTCTAAAAGAATGAGAGGCAAATTAGTATTTGCCTCTATAAGCAAAGTCGCTAATGACAAATAGGGGCAAATTGTACAATAATTTTGCCTCTACCACTTTTCCTGCCATGTAGGATTAGAAAATACAAAAACCTGTGGAGGTACTAATAAGTGCCCCTATTATCACTTATATTATTAAAAAAAATTAAATCACTAAAACTCAAATTAACCCGTGTAACTATATATTAAATAAATTAAAAATATTTAATTGTACAGCTAACATAAATTATCAAGAAAGAAACATTAACCAAAGCAAACAATTCAAATACAAAACAATACCAGAAAACATTACATGCTCAAGACAGTCCAAGACCTTGTTAGAAACAGAGTATGATTCAATTAGGCAGGCTCAAATCCAGCTTCATGTTCCAGCGATTTTTAACACCTACGAAGTTGCATCATGAACCCTGAACTCAAATCACACCAAATTCACCTTCCACTGTATATATTCCAGACCCTACAATCTCAGGTTTCATCCCCAAAAATGACGAGCAAATTTACTCCAGTCACAGCCATAGGCAGCGAAGTGCAAGAAATTTCAATGGCAAGGGAAGAGCAAAGAGCATGAATATGCATCGTAACCATAAATTTTTTTTGTCGCATCAGTTATTCGGCTTGGATGCCTTTTAGCAAAATATATGAATACGATATTCAGAGCTCAAGTCTACAGGCCAATTTCCACTTTTTTGAATAACCAATGCCCGACCAGACAAACTATACTACAACCACCGTAGCTCCCACGTCATGGCCAAAATCAACCTCGCGGTCGACATTATAGTCAAAAACAATGATGAGACGTCTTCCTTTGAATATTTACTCTTACTTCTTCAGCTGCATCTTATGATTATAGCAGATTTAAGGGTCCATGCTCCCAATAGCTCAGTCTCAGAACACTACTATGTTTTGAATTCCAGGATATTGCTTCAAGCCATGCGTTGGATGATATTATTCCAATCCATCCACTTCCAGTTCCAGCGATGCAGGAATGTACATATTCATGAAGTTTGTTTAGCCAACAAACAACTGCGCAAGTAGATTTCTTGCTTGATGACCTGAAACAAGCTATCTTGCTTAAACATACATGCAGTGTATTAAAATATTCGTCTACTAAACTTTTGAAACTTTTTTTGAACTTATTTCCTGATAGTTACATTGGTAAAGATATTTTCTACTTATTCACATTTCACATACAATCACCTAGTAAATATGGAGTTTATTTTTTTATTTATATATTTCACATGCAAATCCACCTAGTAAATAAAGAGTTGAATACTTGAAATTTGGAACAGACCTGGAACATTTAATTTTCATTATGCGAAGCCTTTTTCTTCTATCTAAAATGATGTTTGGGAAAGAAGAGTACACAAAGTGTTATCAAAAGAGACATATGTATTATCTTAACATTTCATATTTAGACTATCAAAGTACAATTCATAAGCAAACAATAACAATACCAAATTATCAACATAAGAAAGGTATATTATAATATGAAATAATTTCTGAAAAACCGATACTAGTAAAATACAGTTTGATGGTCACATGATTTTGTAGCACTGAGTCGATTTTATATTTGAGCTCCTCATAGATATTAAATTTCAAAACACCTGTATTTAAGGTTTTAAACATAAGTTGTAACCGGTCAAGTGTAGAAAATAACGACCTATGCAGAAACATTTCTCCATAGTACTACAATAAAACGGGAATTTAAACTTTTAATTCTATCAAATATAATAGTCCAATTCATTGAAAGTCCCACATAGCTATTTACCTTAGAACTAAATAAAGGTCTGACTTGTTATGTAGCTTTATATATGTATTATTATAATTTGAGTCTCTTTGGTTTGACCATCATTAAGCCAAATTCTTCAAAATATAGAGAAGCGACCAAAACAGGAAACCAAAAGTTACCTTAACTTCATTATCATCTTGATTCTTGAAACGGACCGATCAAGATTTGATCTGTATGTAGCATTATGCTAATGCGTTTGAGTCTCTTTGGATTGACAATCAGTGAATCAAATACTTCAAAATGCAGAAAAGTAACCAAATATCTAACACTCTTCATTTTCTCTTTCCATAATCATTGATTTTGTGCTTACGTGCATTTAAGATATTCCAAAATAGATTCTTTACTTTCTTGTCTTAAATTTAGAGTCTATGGTCCTGCAAATTCAAGATTTTAATTAACAAGCATAAACATGTACACGAGGATCGGCTGTAGCAATCCATGTGTACAAACAATGCAAACATTATGCTTGAAATTGTCTCATCCGTCACATTGTCCAAGTCAAGTGTTGAGATTTTTTGATCTAATATCACAATATTGTTTGAATGAAGAGTTTGATATGTAAAATCCAAATTATAGTTATGCTTAGCCTTTTCTTTGATTTTTTTTATATGCTAAGTTAACTATAGAGATGACCTTAATTTCCTTATTCCATTTAATTGTGTTTAACCTTAGTTTTCCCCTGTATAATTGCTTTTTAGCTAACGAGTATTTGGATTCATAAATGCCTAATACTCATTAATTTCACATTCAAAATACATCTAAAATTTATCCAAACCTTGGCTCTGTATTCCGCAGAATGTTATAGTAATTGCTTAATACCCCAAAATGAATAGACTACACAAACATAGTTCACTAATGCAGCTATGTAGCAGTTCGTCAACTAAGAATACTACATATTCGTTCACGCACTATGCGTCCATGTTAAAAAATAAACTCAAAATTTCAGTTAAAATCAAACTTTGATACCATTTGTAACTAAGATGTTTAAAAAAATACTCCAAGGAGTGGAGTTTACGGAAACCTCTCAGGCTAAAGGGAGAAAGTGGATGTGATTTTTAGAAGCAGTATACAGTGTAAAAGACCAATCAATAAACATGTACTCAACATTCATTAACACATATCGTATCATGTACACCAAAAAAAAATTCTAAGAGAAAGAGACAATTACAAAAAAGAAACTAAATGGAGTAAAACTAACCATTTGACTTCGTTCTTTCTTAAATCTCACTTCATTTCCTAAGTTGAGTTCCAGTAGTCCCTTGTAGGTGTGATGTACATTTTTTTGCTTCAACATAAACTTCTGGAACGAGCTCTTCAACAAACGAAAACCACATCGTCTGACCAGAACCAAATTGTATGTTTGTATTTGATGAACTATCATCCTTATCAGCTGAACAAAGCTTTACTTGTAAGAGATCGCTAGCACCATAGTTGAAAACATTGGCAATTACTTCCACCAATCTACCAGTTTCCTAAAAAAGGATAACATGTAATTTCATGATAATAATATATAGTCAGTAGTTGTAGGAGGGTGAAATCTATATTTATATAAGCCTAATGAGTGGTCACTGCTTACTAAATCACTTTCTATTGGTTCTCTGCACAATTACTTTTCCACTGCAAAAACTACATAAGTTACATTTCTTTTGTTTGAAGTGAATTACTCAATTTGGTTATAAAATCTTTTAGAACAATGATAAAAAATGTAGATTTTTTTTGAAATGCTCACATTAGGCGATTATTGACCATTAGTGAAATCAATGTATCTTATGGTTCGTATAATGATTATTGTTCATTACAAAAAAAGTTTAATTTTTGTTAAAAAAGATTAAACTGATGAAGGAAAAGAAAATGAGAGTACCAAATATGTAGTTAATTCTTTTAAGTCTAGAATAGTAATTGGTACATGTGCCAAAATTCAAGATAATTTGACGCATGACATTAGAGTGAAATTGTCAAAAGGATTTAAATAGGTATACACTTTAATCCATTGTAGTTTGGTATGATTTGGTCAATTTAATGTGCCTTGTTTTAATTTAGGTCAATTATGTGTTATACATTGATTACTCTATCGTTATACTGTACAATATTACCATACTATACTGCTAATATAACTAAGATAGATAATGTGAGAGATTACCGACCTTTTACATTTTAAGAAAGCATGGTACCGGAGTCACAATTTTCACATCATACTACAACCAAAATCCATGAAAACAATTGAATCCAATATAATTTCACATATAGTCAATGTACATTCACAGCAGCAAACATGAATTGGTTTGGTTCAACTTGAGATTTTATAAGCTAAGTTTCAACTATACTATTTAACAATATTGTCTGCCAATATCTTACATGTTCTTTTTTTCTGTTTTATCACTTCCACATCCTAATTGTAATAAAGGTTACCAAGAACCAATATAGAAAATAGAACAATGCAAAGTTTTTCCAAACTATGCACCTGAAGAGCAGTTATGCAAACAAGCTGGTCACGTGCCAAGTTTGTTAGTGTGAAGCCAAAATCCTTCTTACATCCAGGATTTGTTGGTTGAGAAATCCTATCTAGAAAAACTATATCAAGTTAGAATGCAATGATCAGTAGCAGTGGTAAAAAAAAATGAACATTTATCATATTTCACATACGCTGGAAAAAAATACAAGCTACCTAAATCATTACATTTTCATCTACTATCAACAGTGCATATAAAAGTAATTTTTGTTTTTTTTTGAAATGGTACTTACACTTCACTGGGACAACATATCACATGTCAATAAACGTTCGAATCACGCTACGCAAGTTTCGAATTTGTGACCATTCGCACCAAAGCCGAATCATTTAATCACTACGACAATGGTGCTTGTCATATAAAAAAATAAAAGTTAAATTATCAATCACAATACTAATCATATTTCTTTACAAGATCACTCAAATCATTCCTATACTTGTGGTTTAGTATTTTTTTATTTTTTATTTTACAGATGTTATTTGCTTTTTCATCTAAAAATATTATTTTTCAGTGTTGCTGCCAAACTAGCAACTAAAATAACGTAAAAGGTAGCAACAGATTCTTCTATTTCTTTAATAGTTGAAATACAATTTTGTAAATTCTTCATTTTTCTTCTGTACGTTAACATTGATCTACTTCCTTTTGAAGAAGTTTCCTTACTATGATTAGAGAGATGATGAGCCATCCACCACTGCCTACAACAGCTGATTGGAACGAATTCCGTTATATACACATAAATTGGTTTAACTACATACATAACTTAGATACACACATTTATGTTCACACATTTATGTTCACACTTTTGTGTGTGTGGAAAAAAAAGATCACAGAGTTGCACCTTCAAATAAATCAATATCAATCTCAAGAGCATCTTCAAATAAATCAATATGGCTGAGTTTTTCTAACTTATGAGCTAACAACTTTGTGTGCTAAAACATCATAACTCTGTATATAGCAGTAACAGAATGTGAAATTATCAATTGCAATACCAATCATTCAAATAATTTTTGGAAAAAGTAAACAGATTGCAAATGAATAATTAGTGTAAATTAAAAATCACAGAACCACTTCAGAAAAATGTCACAAACCTTCATATCTAAAGTCTTGTAATTTTCACTGTATGACCAGAGCTGGCCTAAAGGTATTTAATGCCCTAGACGAATAATTTTTTGTTGTTGCCCCATTTCTTGAAAACAATAGTACTTTAATATGTAAAAACAAAATGAAATTCTATTATAAATTTAAAATTGAGCACAACCATGACTGAAATTGTGCACAACCATATAAAGTAAACAATATCCACAAAACCTCTATTACGATTTACGACCCAGTAGTCTGATGATATCTCTTTACCAATTTAAACCCTGACAAACTTTCTTACTTCACAACCCTAATTGGAATAGTCAGTAAAATTCAATAAGCAACCCAAATATATAACCCAATATGACCTCAAGAAATTTAGAATATCAATCTATTTAATTACACTCGATGATAGAATATTTTTTTTCATTTTCAAAGCTCACAGAATTACTCTCTACCACAAACATCTTGCTTTTCATTATGTTCCAAAAAAACCTTTTGGTTTCATATAGTGTTTCTTCAATTCCTCATCATTAATATTAATAAATTTTAAATTTAGCAAAAAAACCAGCAGTTCCTTCATAAAGTTAAATTGCTCAAATGGATCTCTAAGTAAAGTTAAAACTTGTTTTATTATATAAAGAAAATAAGTATCTCAACCACAATATTATGTAACTCGATTACAGTTTAATTTAACTCAGTCACATTTTGATGAACTCATTTTAGTTTAGCCCAAATGCCAATTACAATCACAATTCAATCAACTCAGTTACTAATTATTTGAATTTAACAAACTACGAGATCGATATATTGAATAAAAGGATTTATGTTTTAAGGGTTATTCAATCACAATATAAATGAAATATCCATAATTCATTCACAAGATAAATTAATATTTTTCAAAAACTAACTATGAAGGGATTCCATGTTTTCATTAACAGAAATTAGAAATCTACTTCTGATTCATAAATTGGTTTACAGTAATTCAATAACAGATTTCGCTGTTTTTAATAATAATATTTGAAAACACAATCAATTAACCAAAAGACTTACACGGTTTAAGGAGAAAGCGGTACTCACGACTCAGTAGTCATTCGAAATCAACAATTAGGGCAAATCAATCAAGGTAGAACTGTAGCAGTTAGACACTTTAACAAGCATGAGGCGAGAAGGTATAGGCAACACTAAGCAGGCGTAATTGTTGAGTGGAGTATCCTGAGGTTGTGCGATAGTGGAAGACTGCTGTGCGTGAGGTCGAAGGATGAGAAGCTCGATATTTTTTGCCGACCCAGTAGCTCGCGTTGCCGGCCTGCTTACGACTTTAACGGATGGAGTCAATTTAATCGTTGCTTCCCCAAATCAACGATGGACGCATCCTAAATCAACAACATCCAACATTAATCAGCGATTGCTACCCACAAATCAATGATCGATACCACTGCCACTGTAGTTTTTAGTGGAGGTGATGGCGGCGTCCATTAAATAAAATGGGTCTTAGGGTTTGAAAGTGGAAGTAATAAAGATAATCCAAGAGGAATTAGGATTTTTAGTTCGGTCACGGTGCAATATTCGCCCTTAATTGAGCGTTAAATTATAACAAAATAAGATATGCAGTAGGGACACTTTAGAATGCCTTTATTTAGTATCAGCGGAGACATTTTTTACATCTGCCTCTAGTTCATTCCTATTAGAGGCTCTTTGTTTTTTTTGCCTCCAACGGACAGCCCCTAATACCCTTTAATTTGGTAGTGGATGGAGGTGGGTGACAGGCTGAAATGGATGGAAGGTGGTGATGGTCAGTTTGAAGGCATGGCAGATGGAGATGGATGAATGGTTGATGACTGCTATGGAGTTGAGTAGCTAGGCGTTGGCGGGTCTGTGCTTAGGCGAGAGGCTGGCAGCAAGAAATGAGGAACGCTGTGGTGCTAACTGTAGTGGTGAGGGAGGCGAGTGGAGGAGGAACGTTGGTGGAAGGCTTTGTTACGTCTAGGCGTGATGGTGGTGGGCGGAGCAATCGTGGGGAAGGTCGAGCGTTTGCAGGGTTAGGTGGCTTATTTGGAAAATGAAGGGGGATGCCGGAGCGGCATTGTATAGCGGAGGGTAGTAGGAAGTCGCGGGAGAGGGTGGTTGTGGAAGAAGACGTGGATGAGGGAGAGTCCGACAACAAGTTTTAACAATGAAAAATATATAAGCTTTTTACATTTTTTAATCAAAGAACAAATACTAATGGGGAAGAGAAGAAGTAATAGAAACGAACCAGAACTGGAAATGAATCAGCAAAATAAATATCAACTAATGAGAATGGTGAAGGTCATGGGTCGCTTTTAATGAAAATTAAAAGCAGACGGCTATTGGAATTACACGGTGGATATATGAATGGACATTGGGAAACCAAAAGTTTACGGATACCGATGGGACAAATTGTTATGCATATTTTGCCACGTACCAGACACCGAAATGTACAACTGAATACACTGCGAAGATCAGTGCGATGAGATGAACAGAATGGTATACAGATATCAGTGATACGATCATCCTATCAAAAATCGATATTCGTTACCAAATTGCTGCTATTTCGCCGAAAGTAAGATAAACGGGGCTATATCAATCCAAATTTGGCAAAAATGAAATATGACGTCTCACTCAGGAAATGATAAACATTTTTATTATATAAAAGTATTCAGATTTCGAAAAACATTTTATTTTCATCAAATTAACTGATTTAAATTGAAATTGAAAATTGCACAGCAAAACTAACTTTCATATTTTCCAATGAAAATTTACCATTTGCTATATTTAAATAGACGCATACCAAATATCAAATTTTCATTGTCGAATTTAATTGTTTTACTTCCAAGAAAAATGCATTTAATTACATTATAAAAATCGAAAAAAAATTACAGGTCGTTATACTCTCCCCCACTCAAAACTTTTCGTCCTCGAAAAGGAACGAGATGAGGGAACAAAAGCAATAGAAAGGAAAGATAGATTCGAGAAACATAGTTCTAGATCCATTTATTTTATTTAATTCAAAATTGTTAACTCAAACTGTTAATTCAAACCATATAAATTTCATTTAGTTTTTTAAGTGATAAATATTCAACAAATTTTGTTTCAAACCATTATTCAATAAATATTCAATGTATTCACATTTGGTTGATTTCAAATCAAGATTTTTTCATTTAGTTAATTTGCTTGCAATTTATTAACATTTATTACAAAATTTCTCTAATAACAAAATTTATTTTGTTTGACTTATTTATTAAATCAATTCGACCACACTTATCTCCAGTTAAGTTGATTCCACTTAAAATTAAATTTTAACTATTCTTCGTAATTCACTTTTGTATCACAAACAGTTTCCAAAATATAAATCCATTTATTGCCTGTTTATTTTCTTAAGTTCATATTTATTCAATTTATTTCTCTTAACATATCTTATAACATGACTTAGGTGTACAACATTTATTATAACAACTCAAGTTTAATTTAAAATTTTCCTTAACAAAATTTCGTTTTGGACATCATATTGTTTACATCTTATATTATATATTATTCAATTACATATTCACATTTATTTTTCAAACTTTTTCTAAATAAGTTATATTAATGAATCTGATTAGTAATTGAGTACTATACAAACTTACCCTTTTATTTACATATTTTATTAAGCAAACTTTTTTGTCTGAGCATATTAAAACTTAATTTTCTCTTGTATAACCTTCAATTACACATCCATATTTATTTTTAACTTATAAATATTTTAGGTAAGCTATGTATGTTATGGAATGCAATTGAGTATTATACAAATTAATTTAATCCTAGTTTACCTATTCAAATCACTTCAGTGTCATTTCTCATTTTTGGACACTTCCATTATTCAAATTTTTTGCTTCATTTCAATAATTGAAACCATTACTTACACAGAATTTTAAGAATTAAATTTTCAGTTTCAGTTCAAAACATTTGAAATAAATATATACATATATATAATTTATACATCAAATATTCAAGAAATTCAATTCAAATCCATTTGAAAACAATAGTCAGGAAAGCTACTAAGTGGTCTCTCCACTCCGAGACTCGGAATATTTTCCAATGACAAATGAGGTGAGTATTGACTAGCTTCTTTTAAAATTTTTAAGAACAAATTTTCATTCAAAAATACTTTCAAATAATGTGTTTCTGAACTTTGAAAACCAAATTTTGAAAAACACCAGAAATTTAATTCTCAAATCCTTAATTAAATTCATTTCATTTGGAAGTAAGATTTATAAACCATGTTTTAAAACTTCATTTCTTTATAACATACAACAATAGTTAACAGTTAAAGAATGTTGACAAAACAATAAATGATAATCTTGTATTATCATTTCTAACAATCAATTCACTTAACTATTTAATTTCAAAAAAATTATACTCTTCTATATAAAATATAATCATACACAAAATTATTTCATTTACCAATTTCAAAAATAACGTTGTGTCATCTTGCTCCGTTCCAGCGCTTTGGAATACCCATCGATAGCGTTGGCCTGATGAATCGATGGAATCCCAAACGTAACAGCTCAAACAACACAATATAATTTTTTTTATATTAATTACAAATACACCCCCTTACATGATGATTCAAGATTGGATCTTAGAACAAGGTTAGAGATTCAAATTTAGAGGGATCCTAATTACAGAGAATTCTAACAAGGAAGATAGGCTCAAAACGAAGATAGGATAATTAAATTACAAATGAGAATAGATGGATAGACTTATATTAATCGTGGGCGACCTTAACCAAGTCACCCGAGACTTTATAAAGATGAGAATACCATCAATGAAAATGAAAATAACTTATTGAGAATATCGTGGAGAATGCGAACTCATGAGAATGACTAAGAACAGGGGATTGGTTAATCAAAAGGGTATGACTAACCATTTATAGAAACCATTCATCTTGGAGGAAGGACAACAGGTTGAGCTCCAAGAGTAAGATCGATGCAAAATTCAATTTCCTGGTTGGGAGGAGAGACAAGACTTCACCAAGTATCAGGATAATCCCTGAGTATCTCGGTTGGATTGAGATCGCTGAGCCAAGAATCAAGCGAAAAGATAGAACTGCGTATAAAATTTTGAGACAGTTGACATTCGATTACAAGAGAATTACCTTGGCCGCCTACTAGAGAAATGGTTTGGGCTTTTTAAGAAATAACGGCATCAAAACCAAGGATGTAAAATCTCTGGTTAATCGATGCCTATTGTAAAGCAGTCACACCCCTTTACAAATCATATTAAGGTTGGCGGGACCGCCGATGAGATAAGACACATACAAGGATGAAGCTGCCAATTGAGGTGGAAAGATGTGCTCAAATTTATTACAGAGGTCAACAGAATAGAGATATGGGGTGACTTAGTATCAAGAAGAACACGGACAAGAGAAAACAAGAATGGATTTCAGAACGAAGGGAGCGTTCCAAAAATTCAAAAGAAACCCTAATCCAGGGCAAAGATTTCAAGCTCGAACGAAGATGATTCTATAAATAATTCTTATCATTCTAGGGTATCACTACCCTATCTCTAATGAGTTTTCTACTCTATATGCTAAGTTCTGCCTAAACCAGCGCCCTAATACCAACTATAACGACCTGGAATTTAGAACCGTTCAATCGACAATCATCCACTCATGTCAGACTTGAATTGCTCAAAATAACAGATTATTAATTTATATTTGGCAAAACTCAACATATATGATAAATAAATCAATCATAGAATCACAAACACAGAGTTATATAACAATAAGCAGCGAAATAGATAAATAGTAGTATATGAAACTACCACATAAACATCAGAGTTTAAAGTGAATACAACAGATATCTCGAATACATAGAAGTTACTAATACAAATGCCAATAACAAGTCTGAACAAAACAACTGGAGTAAAATGAAGTAACTGGAAAGTTAAATAGACAAAGACAGATCTTCAAGCAAAGCTCCAAACTTCAAGGCCGAGTTCAAATGCCGTGACACTCAGTCTGACCCGAACATAAAGCGAAATACAAAACACTCGCGTCAAGATTAAGATTCTTATACCAGTAAATTCAAGTTAAGTGAAATGTCAACTGAAATACAAATAACTTAAAGGATGTTTGGGATTTCCATCCTCCAAGGATCCATGGAACTATCTACTATGTTGTAATATATGCTATTATTATAAGTCTATTAGTAAAGTATTAAAATAGCATTAAGGCGTTACCCGTATCCCCCTTAACACATTTGACATAATGCCGTAGTTTATACAGTATTGTAAACTCCACCCACAGGTGGTCTATCAACGAGCACTCCATAGGTACGACACAAACGAAACTCGTAGAAGGTGTGATAAGGCATGTGACAAGGAACGCGAGGCAATGCCAGGGTAGAAATATCGTTTGCACTCCCAGACTGGTGGTAACGCATAGCAGCTTCTACCGCCCACCACAAGACACACTCCTAAATCAAAGATGCACTCAAACGAATCACAAAAGCAATAGAATGGTATCGAAGAAATGTGCCCAATAGGGGATGCGACCCCACTTGGCCCTATATAGCTCCTGTTTTAGCCACATCAAGCTGACCCACGAAGTCGGAGCTGTGCTAAAACCTCATATAGAATCGTCGCTAAATCATCCTACTTCATTCTAGAATCTCCCCCACGAACATAGTTGTTAAAATGGTTTTCGGTTTTGGCAGAGAGTATGAGAATATATGATCCCAGTCTTTTTAACAACCAAACGCTTATTTCACACCCTGGTCATTTCATTTCAAATAGTTCATACATCATATTAACATATCATATTCATTTCGAAACCATATCAATTCGATATCATTATTCGCTTCAAATAATATTCATTTCAGAATCGTAACACTTCCAAAATCATGACACTTTCGAAATTATAACACATGCGAGATTATAACACTTTTGAAATCATAACACTTCCAACTTAGATAGTTTTAACATTAAAAATAGTATATATTAGAATAGTTATAAATTTAAACAGTTTATGTAATAAAATAATTTAAATATTAAAATAATTGTAAATTGAAAATAGTTTATATTTATTTAAAGAGATTATACTGAAATAGTTTCCAAATTAGAATTGTTTCATCCAATTCCACAAATCGGTTCACAACAACTTTAATTCCAAAAATTCAATTTAAATAAATCCCTCTTCAGCACTTTCAATTTAAAAGGTTAAAGATTCAATTCACATTCTCAATATTATCGGTTTCAAATCCAGGTTTGAACTATCATTTCAATTCCTGTAAGATTCAAAGTTTAAATATTCAAACATTTTCAATATAAGTTTCATTCATATTTCAACATTTAACTTTAATTTTATTCAAATTGGAAAATATTCACTTAATCATTTTAATAACAATTAAATCAAATCTCCAATTGCACCTTTAAATCAAACTAAATATTCAAATTTTAAATTATTTAAATTTAAAAATATTCATTTCATCGCCTTGAATTAAAATCAAGTTATAAAATCCTATCCTTAAAATCTCAAATTCAATAAGTTTCAATTTTTTTATATACCATTCTTTGACAATTACAATTACAATTTCAAATCAATTTCCATTTATCTTCCCAACTTAATTTATTAAAGTTATTACAAGAATCCGTTTTTTAATAAAATTCTTATATACTTAAAAATAATATATATTAATTAAATTGAATTATATAAATTGAATCTTATTATATATTTTTTTTTTTTAAAATAATAAAGTTATAAGAAAAATCTTAAAATTTATATTTTCAAAACTAACTTATGAATTTAAGATTTCCAAAAAATATAATTTTAAAAAACTAAATTTTACACATATATTAAAGTAAATTCTTTATAGTATAATTTAAAAATCAATATTTAATAAAATACATATATTTCCTTTCAAATTTTGGAAATCATTTTTTCGTCAAAATAGACTAACGATGTCCGTATATAGTTTCCTATCCTATTGTTAAGTGATATTGATATTTATAATTTCAATCCGCAATAATTTGATATTTACGGGTGTATATCATTTCAACCCAAAATCTCAAAATTTCAAAATCAATGAAAATTGCTTCAGTTTATCATTTCAAACCATAAAGATTTTCCCCTAATCGATAAGATCATTCGGGTATGTATAATCTTAACCTATAGGGAATTCTCAACTAACGGGGAAATTGCAGAGTGAGAATAAATATGATAATAACATAACATATCAACAATATGCATATGTCATCGGTAATAAATTCAAATATAATATATATACAATAGGTTATGGTGTCATATGTCATAGGTAAACAATTGCAGATAATGACATATAATATTTAACAATTAAATAACTAACAATTCAAATTTAACAACACATTTCAATCGTCATTTCATTTAAATTAAATTTACTAGATATAAGAATATTAATCGTGAGTGATTACTCACCTTTCGAGGCTAGAGAAATTTAACAATGTGATAAGCTACGACAAATCCCAAAGCAGAGCAAGGTGGACTCGAGATCGATGAAACAACATATATATACGCATACGTACACACACACATATATAATTTTATATTTAATATATTTAAAATCGTTATTCGATTTGAAAACGCATACTAAAGTAATATATATATATATATATATATATATGTACATACACACTTTAAATCAATATTGTTATAAACATATATACATTTATACTTTAAAATCAATATTTAATTGAAATACATATAAAATCAATTCTTTACTGTGGAAATTAGCCACAAGGGCCTCTTTAACAAGTGCAATTAGTTTTTAGGACACACAACGAAAATAATTACTTTCAAGGACAAAACGTAAAATAATTACTTTGTAGGGCCTAAAAACCTATGAAATTATGTCCTTGAAAGTAAATAGACTACTGACTTTGTCCTTGAAAGTAATTATTCTGCTGATTTTGGCCTTGAAAGTAATTTTTTGAATGTGTGTCCTAGAAACTAACTGGATTGCGAAGTTTTTCCTTATGGTGAAATGCCCCATCTTTATATATACATATATGTATATGTGTGTATATATATATATTCCTAAATGGTTTCTTTCTTAAAACATGTTAAATAAAATCAAAATATCAAAATATCGAAATAACAATATTTATATGTATTATATTTGAATCTATATACATTTGAAGAAATCAAACTATCAATCTATATATTTTATATTCAAAACAATACTTATAAAACAATACTTAAAACAAGTTACAAATCTACTATACATATACACGCTCCCTGATCCATATTTTCTCTTAAAATCAAGAGAACCACACAATAGTAGAAGCAGTCCCATATACTACTAAAGAAGATGGCAAACTAAAGTTGTCAGTGAGCAAATATATTGCACTATATATATATATATATATCAAATCAAAGCAAAGCGAACCTAGATGAAGACTGACTGGAGATGAAAGGCTGTTAGGTGATCTGTGTGGTGTTGCAGAAGGAAGGCCGCTGGTTCAGTGAGAAATATAACTGTCTCAAACCAAACATACATGAACAGTATATGTTAGTCCTTGAGAGGATGGTTTTGATGACTACAACCATAGGACTTGTTATAAAATATAAATACTTACATTATAGTTTAGATATATATGTATATGCAAGATTTAACCATGCAGACACCAAGAATGAAGACTGTACAGTATAGAGATTCAAGATTGAAGATATCGAGATTGAAGACTCATGAATATCAAGATATCAAGAGTTCAAGATTTCAAAGTACAAGATAAGTATTGAGTCTAGAATTATGTTAAAACTTCTTGAAAGCACTTACATCTTTATTCGAAATTATTCATAGAATGGAATCCACTTCGAGCCTGTTAAAGGGATGGAACCCTAGTGGAATGGAACCCACGACAATATCTAGTGGAACATATGGTGGTCCTATTTTGATATCCACTAATTTTATGAAAATGCTTTTCAAAAATATATATCTTATTTCAAATGTTTTCAAAATCTTCTTTTCAAAAAGACATCTCTCTTGTTTGAAATATTTTAGCCTCAAAATTATCTTTATCATTTTTATTATTTTGATTTCAAAATTGTCCTTGATTTTAAACTATCTCTTGTTTTAAATATTTAGCTTTTAAATATACTCAGATTTTAAATCACTTTATAAATTAAGATTATATATATTAAAAATTACTTTAATTTGTTTAAAATATATTTAAATACATTTACAAAGTTTATAAATTGTTTTGACAAATTATAGAAATCAATTTTAATAAGAAAATCAAAATCAACATTTTTTCCTAGAGCATCTCGACATACTCCTACCCGCCAGGTTGACACAGTGCCCGTTAAAATTCAAAATTCAAATTTTCAAAAGAAGTGTCTATTCATCGTATCCTTTCACGATTAGATATGGCTGTTAATCTTTTATAAATACCAGTAGT
Source organism: Allium cepa (assembly GCA_030765085.1). NCBI lineage: Eukaryota > Viridiplantae > Streptophyta > Magnoliopsida > Asparagales > Amaryllidaceae > Allium > Allium cepa. The sequence continues at coordinate 674,803,823 of CM060929.1, forward strand.
TCTAAACGAATTTTCAATCAGATTTCACTTGTTTTCTCTCCTCTTCATTTTCCACATTTATTCTAAAGAATCCAAAACTATACTCTGCCAAAATACCAAGTGAATCAAACTTGATTATCTCTTGTTTGATTCTCTTCCACTCTCTCCATAAGATCTCAGTGCTATTCAGAGTTATAGGATCATTTGTAAATCAAACTGTTGAGTAAAAGATGCGTTTGAGCCTTGAAATCAGTTAGGTGTGATTGTAGCCCTGGAAATCAATTAGGTGATCCTGTAGCCTAGTTATATCAAGAGAGTTTACCCTAGACTCGAATATAGGAGGATGTACCTCGTAGCATTGAAGTCGAGGGTGTAATCTGGGAGATTATTTTGAAAAGAAATTCGTACAATTGTGCAGGACTAGATGTAGGGTAACTCCGAACCAGTATAAAATCCTAGTGCATTCTTTCCTTTACTGCTTTTATTTAAGTATTTGCATCTGTGTCTGATTTTGTGATTACATCTATGTTTGTGAATTGCATTTGTTAGTGATTAAATTACATAAGTTTCAAAAAGATTTAGAAAATCCATGAAACACTATTCACCCCCCTCTAGTGTTATTCCAGCGTTAAGATCCATAATCCACATTTCTAACATTTATATCTGAGCGAGGTTTTCAAAGTTTTCATAATTTGAATTTTGAAAAAGTTTTTTTTATAAAAAATGGATATTTTTAGGGATTTTGTTAGCACTATTTTACCACTCTTCAAATCATCATTGTCTCATTAGTCTGCATATAGTTATTATAGAAAATCAAGTATCTACCAAATTTGTATTCTGTGTAGAAAAGAAATTGTATGTGGCCTTTGAAGAATCCACACGCAATGGATAAATTATGTAAATCAAGAAGAATAAGTGAATACTTGATAGTGGATGTTCAAGACACATAACTGGAAATCCAGATATGCTGAATGATATTATTATAAAGATGGAGGATTGGTTAATTTTGGAGACAACTCAAAAGGATATGTGATTGGCATCGGCAATGTCGGTAACTCTTAAACTCCTACTATTTCTAATGTTTTATTAGTTAAGAATCTGAAACACAATCTTCTTAGCATTAGTCAACTTTGCAATTAAAGATACAAGATTAAATTTGAAAAAGATAAATGTCACATAGAAGATAATAATTCAATTATTATATTTGAAGGAATTAGGAAGAAAAATATTTATCTTCTTAGTATGAAAATATCAAATGATAATCTATGTCTTTTGGCTAATACAAGTGACCCTTGGATTTGGCATAAAAGATTTGGGCATTTGAATTTTAAACTTGTATCTAGACTTTCTAAACTTGATCTAGTAAGAGGTCTCCCTAGAATGAATTTTAAAATAGATAGTGTATGTGTTGCTTTTCAATTAGGAAAACTTAGGAAGAGTTCTTTCAAATTAAAAAAAGCATGATTTTAACTTTAAAACTTCTGGAGTTACTTCATCTAGATTTGTTTGGTCCATCTCAAATTCAATCAATAAATCACAACTAGATACGTCTTTATGATTATAGATGATTATTCTAGGTTTACGTGGACAATTTTTATGAAACATAAAAGTGATACTTTTGATTCATTTAAACTTTTTACAAAAAGGACTTCAAAACCAACTTTCTTTAAAATTTATTACCGTTTGTAGCGATCACGATGGGGAATTTGAAAATGAAAATTTTGAGAGATTCTGCAATAAAAAGGGAATAACTCATAATTTCTCTTTTCCAAGAACTCCACAACCAAGCGAAGTGGTAGAACGTAAAAATAGGATGATTCAAGAGTGTGCTCGAACGATGCATCCAGATAGTAATTTACCAAAACATTTTTGGGCTGAAGCAATCGCTACAGCTTGCTACATTTTGAATAGAATATTAATTAGACCGTTAACTAATAAGACACCTTATGAACTTCTTTACAAGAAGAAACCAAAGGTATCTTATTTTAGAATCTTTGAAAGTAAATGTTTTATTCTAAATACAAAAGACAATTTGAATTGATCCTAAATTCGATAAAGGAATCTTTATCGGATATTCTTATAGAAGTAAAGCATACAGAGTTTTCAATTTAAGAACTAATACCATTGAAGAAACAATACATGTCTCGTTTGATGAAAATTTCAAAGATGTTGAACATATTAATGATGAAGAAGATTTTGCTGCCCTAAATAATGAATCAATTGAAACAAATAATTTATTCGTCTAAATAAAAAGGTTAAGCTTTTAAAAGATCATCCTATAGAAAATATACTAGGAAATATCGTATCTGTTGTTAGAACTAGAATCAACTAAATAACATGAGTAACATAGCTTTTATATCATCTATTGAACCTAAAAATCCAAAGGAAGCATCGTCTGATGATTAATGGATTCTGGCTATGCAAGAAGAACTGAATCAATTCACCAGAAATGATGTTTGGGAACTTGTTCCTAGACCCGAGGATAAAACTATAAAAGGAACTAAATGGGTTTGTAAAAATAAAATGAATGAAGTAGGTGAGGTCGTTAGAAATAAAGCTCGATTAGTCGCACAAGGTTATTATCAAGAAGAAGGGATAGATTTTGATGGAACCTTTGCACCCGTAGCAAGATTAGAAGCCATTAGAATTCTACTTGCTTTTGCAAACTATAATAATTTCAAATTATATCGAACGGATGTTAAAAGTGATTTTCTAAATGAATTTGTTAAAGAGGAAGTCTATATTGAACAACCTCCACTCTTTGAAGATGAAAAATTTTCAAACCATGTTTTGAAACTTAAGAAAGCTCTATGGTCTGAAACAAGCTCCTAGAGCATGGTACGATAGATTAAAATCTTTTTTATTACAATCAAATTTTGAAATTGGTAAAGTAGATAATACTCTTTATATTAAAAGAAATAAAAATGATATCCAACTAGTACAAGTTTATGTAGATGATATTATTTTTGGTTCAACTAATCGTGAAATGAATAAAGAATTTTCTAAAACAATGACAAAAGAGTTTGAGATGAGTCATATGGGTGAACCTACTTTCTTTTTAGGGTTACAAATAAAACAATTAGATAGTGGTATTTTTATTAATCAAGAAAAATATGCCAGGGATCTAGTTAGTAAATTTGGTATGACTAATGCGAGTAGAAAACCCACTTCCATGGCAACCAATGAAGATTTAAATAAAGAAGATCTTTCAAAAGATGTAAATCAAAAACTATATAGGGGAATGATTGGATCACTACTCTATATCACAACGAGTAGACCAATATCATGCATAGTGTTTGTCTCTGTGCAAGGTACCAATCTCAACCCAAAGAGACTCACTTAAAAGTTGTGAAACGTATCATAAGATATGTTAAACATACTTTTGACTATGGTTTATTTTACCCAAAAAATAAGTCATTTGATTTAATCTCTTATTGTGATGCTGACTACGTTGGTTGCAAATCTGATCGAAAAACTACAAGTGGAACTTTCACTTTTCGGGGCATTCTCTGGTTTCGTGGTTTAGTAAAAAGAAAAACACTGTTTCTTTATCAACAACTGAAGCAGAATATATCTCTGCTGCTTTGGCTTGCTCTCAAGTTATTTATATGCAACAAACCTTAAAAGATTTTGGATTAACAATTTCAAAATCACCAATTTATTGTGATAGCACTAGTGCAATAAATTTATCTAAAAATCATACTCATCATTCTAGGACTAAACATATTGATATCGGACATCACTTTCTCCGAGATAATATAAGTAAGGATATTATTTCTCTTGAATTTATCAACTCCGAGAATCAAATAACTGATATATTAACCAAACCCTTATATATTTAATAAGTTAAGAAGAGAACTAGGCATTTGTTTAATAACTAAAATATAGAATATAGATATAGTAACATTTTCTTAAATAAACAGAAATATACAAGAAAACCAAAATTTTCATAGGCATGTCGACATAGCTTTACCACCCATGTCGACATACAATGGCAAAATTTGAAAATTTGATTTTTCCCTCTAAAATTAGTTTGGAAGTTATATTAACCTATGTGTTTCGAATTTTTCTGTCTTCTCACTTTTCCTCCTCTGTACTACACTTCTGAAAATTGAAACTAATGGCCTCCTCCACTAAATCAACCCAAAATGACACCATTTCTATCCCTTCTCCTTATTCTGGTCCATTCCAACGCACTACACTGGAACATGTGATAAAGATTGAAGAGTTTATGAAGGATGTCATGCAAATGTTGACTGAACTTCAAGTTGTGCAAACAAGGATGGAAAAAGAACAAGAAAAGCAAGGCAAAATTCTTCAGAATTTGCAAAAATTCCTAATGGATAATCATGAAAATCCTATTGTGATTGAGGAAGATTCTCCTAACATTCAAGTGCATAACCCCTTAGAGCACAGCGAAGAGAAAGAAGAAGAAGAGGAAGAAGCACCTATGGAAGAAGACAACAACATGGTCTGCGTAGGCGAAGTCTGTTTTGACAAAGATGGAAATTTGGTTGAACAATGTGGAAACTTTTGTTTTCATTATCCAAATTGTTCGATTCACAAATCTCCAATTTTCAAAAACTCTCGTTAGTTATGTTATTCTATAATTTGTATATTTGTGTGTTTATGTTCTATATATACATGTAAATATAACATCATATATAATATCATAATTGTTTTCACTTACGATACTTCCTTATTAGTATTTAGTTTGGTTAGTATTAGATTAAGGGGAGTTATATTAGTTTAGGATTAGTTTTAGTTGATGACAAAAGAGGAGAAATATAAAATAGAGTAGTTAGAACAGTTAGGTTTAGATTAAGGGGGAGTTATTAGTTTTAGGGGGAGTTATTATGAAGTAGAAGTATGTTTTATAAACATAGGGTGTCATCATCAAAAAAGGGGAGGTTGTTAATCTTTGAGATGATGGTTTTGATGACAACAACCTTAGGACTTGTTATAAAATATAAATACTAACATTATAGTTTAGATATATATGTATATGCAGGATTTAAACATGTAGGTACCAAGAATGAAGACTGTACAGTATAGAGATTTAAAATTGAAGATATCAAGATGGAAGACTCATAAATATCAAGATATCAAGAGTTCAAGATTTCGAAGTACAAGATAAGTATTGAGTCTAGAATTATGTTAAAACTTCTTGAAAGCACTTACATCTTTATTCGAAATTTTTATGTGGAATGGAATCCACTTCGGGCCTGTTAAAGGGATGGAACCCTAGTGGGATGGAACGCACGACAATACCAGTGGAACATGTAGTGGTCCTATTTTGATATCCACTAATTTTATGAAAATGCTTTTCAAAAATATATCTTTTATTTTGAATGTTTTCAAAATATTTTTTTCAAAAAGACATCTCTCTTGTTTGAAATATTTTAGCCTCAAATTTATCTTTATCATTTTTAATATTTTGATTTCTAAATTGTCCTTGATTTTAAACTATCTCTTATTTTAAATATTTAGCTTTTAAATATACTCAGATTTTAAATCACTTTATAAATTAAGATTATATATACTGAAAATTACTTTTATATGTTTAAACTATATTCAAATATATTTACAAAGTTTAGAAATTGTTTTGACAAATTATAGAAATCGATTTTAATAAGAAAATCAAAATCAACATTTTTGCCTAGAGCATGTCAACATACTCCTATCCCCATGTCGACATGGTTCCCGTTAAAATTCAAAATTACAAAAGAAGTGTCTATTCGTCGTATCCTTTCACGAATAGATATGGCTGTTAATCTTTTATAAATACCAGTTGTTTTAAATGAATTTTTAATCAGATTTCACTTGTTTTCTCTCCTCTTCATCTTCCGCATTTATTCTAAAGAATCTAAAACTATACTCTGCCAAAATACCAAGTGAATCAAACTTGATTATCTCTTGTTTGATTCTCTGCCACTCTCTCCAGATCTCGGTGCTATTCAGAGTTGTAGGGTTATTTGCAAATCAAATTATTGAGTAAAAGGTCCGGTTGAGCCTTGAAATCAATTGGGTGTGATTGTAGCCCCAGAAGTGAATAAGGTGATCTTGTAGCTTAGTTGAATCAAGAGAGTTTGCCCGGACTCGAATACAAGAGGGTGTACCTCGTAGCCTTGAAATCGAGGGTGTAATCTGGGAGCTTACTTTGAAAAAAATCCGTAAAATTGTGCGGGACTAGATGTAGGGTAACTCCGAACCAGTATAAAGTCCTGGTGTGTTCTTTCCTTTACTGCTTTTATTTATTGCATCTGTGCCTAATTCTGTGATTAAATATGTGTCTGTGAATTGCATTCATTAGTGATTAAATTACATAAGTTTCAAAATGATTTAAAAAATCCATTAAACACTACTCACCCCCTCTAGTGTTATTCCAGCCTTAAGATCCGTAATCCTCATTTCTAACAGTATATACATATATAATATAGTGGAAATTAGTCACAAGGGCTTCTTTAGCAAGTGCAATTAGTTTCTAGGACACACAACTGAAATAATTACTTTTAAGAACAAAATGCAAAATAATTAGTTTATAAGGTTTAAAAACCTAAGAAATTATGTCCTTGAAAGAAATTAGACTGCTGACTTTGTCCTTAAAAGTAATTATTCTACTGACTTTGGTCTTGAAATTAATTTCCGTGGATGTGCGTCCTAAAAACTAATTGGACTGTAAAGTTTGTCCTTCTAATGAAATGCCCCTATAATATATATATATATATACATATATTTTATAAATCTCATGCAAATAAATATCTCAAGCAATCTCGACTATAGGGAAAAATGTAAACAAGCTACTGTGATGAATGCGGAGTTGCATGCTGGGCCAAGGAATGAAGGCCACATGGATTACTATCGTTTGCAAAGGAAAAGAAGAGCAGCGTATTCTCAGAACAATATATATGTGAACTGTACATACACACACACATATATTTTTCTCAAAGTATGAAGAGAGGCCATAAGTGTTTGAGGGAAGGATTGCATGCAGATCTAGGCTGTGTGTCGCTGTGGATCGAGGAGGGAAGGTTGGGGATGTTGGAGTTGGCTCGGCGTTCTGGTGGTTCGGCGGCAGTTCATAAGGTTGATGACGACAAAGTTGAAGGGATGGAGGTCGGTGACACGCTGAAATGGATGGAAGGCAGTGATGGTCAATTTGAAGGCATGGCGGATGGCGATGGATGAATGGCAGATGACTGCTATGGAGTCGAGTGGCATGCGTTAGCGGGTCTGTGCTTAGGCGAGGAGCTGGCAGCAAGAAATAAGGAGGGTTATGGTGCTAACTGTGGTGGCGAGGGAGGCGAGTAGAGGAGGAACATTGGTGGAAGGCTCTGTTAGGACTAGGCATGATGGTAGTAGGCGGAGCAGTCGTAGGGAAGATCGAGCTTTGCAGGGTTAGGTGGCGGGTTTGGAAAATGAAGGGTGGATGCTGGAGTGGCAGTGTACGGTGGAGGGTAGTGGGTAGTCGCGTGAGAGGATGCTGGAGCGGCGGTGTACAACTGAATACACTACGGAGATCAGTGCGATGAGACGAACAGAATGGTATACAAATATCACCATTATGATCATCCTATCAAAAATCGATATTCATTACCAAATTGCTGCTATTTCGCCGAAAATAAGTTAAACGGGGCTATAGCAGTCCAAATTTGGCAAAATGAAATATAACGTCTCACTCAGAAAATGATAAACATTTTTATTATATAAAAACATTCAGATTTCGAAAACATTTTATTTTCATCAAATTAACTGATTTAAATTGAAATTGAAAATTACAACAGAACTAATTTTCATATTTTCTGATGAAAATTTACTATTTTCTATGTTTAAATAGACGCATACCAAATATCAAATTTTCATTGTCAAATTTAATTCTTTTACGTTCAAGAAAAATTCAGTTAATTATGTTATAAAAATCGAAAATAATTACACGTCGTTACAAAATAAAAGTCTATAACTTTACATAAATAACCACTAATGAATTCTAAATCAAAAGGAAATTTTTACTTTTATGATAAAACAAGTAAAATTAAATCATTTTGGAAATTAACTACGCAACATTGGAAATTAATTTTACTGTATCAAACCACCAACAAATATAGTTTATTAATGTTTCCGTATAAAATTTTATATACAACATTACAACATAATAAAATATTTTCACATTGCTTTTTTTAATTCCAAAACAATGATAAAAAAAATATCGGACAACTTGGGCATATACAAATTTGTTGTACTATAAATCAGATCTGACTATACAAAAGGGACACCAAATAAAATAGATAAAGGATTTGAAGTCAACCATAATAAACATATAGCAAATGGGTATGTAAATAAGGAGAGATTCAATATTAAATCTACATAATGATAATATAACTAAATGAGATGAACAAAAGGGGATCTAAGTTATATTACAAGATGAATACACTAGATAGAAGGTATACAATATGAATAAATCTAAACGTTTTAAACATGATGAGATAGAAGATATATAATATGAATAAATATGGACCATTTCAACATGATGAGTGTACAAGTAAATGAAATTAGAACTTGTGAGAAATGCGGATTATGGATCTTAAGGCTAGAATTAACACTAGAGGGAAGGGGGTGAATAGTGTTTTAAGGAATTACTAAATCGTTTTGAGTTTATGTTAATTTGAACACAAATGTATGCAATATTCAAACACAGATATGATCACAGAATCAAACACAGATGCAGAAATAAAGTAAAAGCAATAAAGGAAACAACACACCGGATTTTATACTGGGTTGGAGTTACCGTACATCCAGTCCTGCACACAAGTACGGATTTCCTTTCAAAAGCAATTATACAATTACAACCCTCGATTTCAAGGCCATGAGGTACACCACTCCAGATTCACAATCCTTTGGGTAGAGATATTTGATTTTATGGGCAAGAAGTTCACCCAATTGATTTCACAGGCTACAATCACACATTTTCTCGCTTGATTGATTTCACAGGCTACAATAACACCTTTTCTCATTTAGTTTGTTACAAAGAAGCCTATAACTCTGAATAGCACTGAGATCTTATTGAGTTAGTGATAGAGAATCAAACCAGAGATGATCTAGTTAGATTCAATAGTGATTTCGGTAGGGTAATGGTAAAAATATATGTAAAGAAATATGGAAGAAGAAGAGGAGTGAAATCAGAGAAAAAATATATATAAATTCGTTTAAAACTGCCCCTATTTATAGTAGAACAATAGCCATGTTCATTCGTGAAAGGATATGACGAATAGACACTTCTTTTGAAATTCAAAATTTTGAAACAAGTGCCACCTTGTCGACAAGGGGTACTTGAGGTTGTCGACATGCCTAAGGTATTTTTGGTGATTTGTGTTTCTTTGAAAATAGCTTTCATCCTATATTAAAACTATTATTTATGCTATCCCACTTTTTGGTCAAAACTGGAATATCAACAAATTGGCAAGGAATGATGGATATCGGGATCGGAGATCGATTGAAAGCAAGGCTACAATCGATGATGTCAAAATTTGGTTGAGCTCCGATCGGGAAGAAATTGATTGGAGATGATGATAAGGATTAGGAAAGGCAATGTTTCAAATTTCAGGTAAATCGGAGTTCGTATGAAGGAGATATGATCGATGCAAGGTAGAAAGAACATACTGTTCGAACCCATCGGCACGCAAAGATAGTTCGAATCGATACAGTTCGTATCGATCAGGCACTTAGAAATTCGTATCGATCGGCTTCGCAACAATCAGATGATGGTTCGAATCGATACACTTCGTATCGATTGGATGGATTCGGCTTAGTGAAGTTCGCATCAGTCAGGTGTTGGATTCGGCACGATAGTGTTCGTATCGATCCCAAAGACGAGCAGGATAAAGGACTTCGAATCGATACTGTTCGTATCGATAGGCATGGGCACGGCTTGATGGTTTCGTATCGGTCAGGATGGGAAGAGGTGTTGTACTTCGAATCGATACTCTCGTATCGATAGCAGATGGACTTTGACATTTTCGTATCCATCAGGTAAAATCTCGCTCGTATCCATCAGGTAAGGCTTCGTTCGTATCCATCATCGTGCATGGTTTCGTACCCATCTGTTTGCCTTCCATTCGTATCGATAGCATTCAACATTTTCGTATCGATCAGATCGATACGAAATACTCCCCTTGCGATCGATACGAAAGCGAACGGTTGAGTACATGAAGGAGTGATGGGCACGTGCAAGAATGAAGCGTGGATACGTGCGCGTCTCTAGGAAGGAAGCGTTCAACTCGGCGCACCAAGTGGAGTCAACACGCCGCATAATTCGAATCGACCCGGGAGGATAGTGCCACGTCATTGCGCGCGCGTGCTTCAGATGGAGTCGAAGGTAATGGATTCGAACTGGCGGGTTCGAAGACGACAGCCAATGGAAAACCCAATTTTGAATCGATCATAACTCAAGATCCACTGATCCAAATGCAACGAAACTTTCACAGCAGCTTGCATGCAAGATAAGGAATGTTCCTGCCAAGTTTCAGCTCGATTGGATCACTTTTTGATGGATACGAAATCACTTCGTATCGATCACAGATCGATTCGAAACTGGGTGGGGTCGGTCGCGTGGGCCCACTCACGTGCCAGAAGGAGTCTCCCGAAGTTTGAGCGCAATATCAGCCTCCAACGCCTATAAATAGCACCCTGAAGCCTATAGAGAAGGGATCTTTTGGCTATTGGACGTCCAGACTCTGCCGGATTTATTTCCATACTTCTATACAATTATTGTACTCGAAATTCTTCATTATTACTGCTGTAATCATCTGTAACCAGCAAGGATAATCAATAAAAGGATAAAACTTTGGAGTGGACGTAGGTCGGAGATAGCCGAACCACTATAAATCTCGTGTCTTTGTTCATTATTTCTGAAATGCTGTTTGATATTTGCTGAGATTTGATATTTGTGCTTGAATATTATTGGTTTGTGTTCATACACTGGTGCTTTCACGGTATTTGGGGTTTGTGACCAATTTTGGTGCAAACACTTTGGTGCTTTCACTGAGAAAGACTAGCACCCGCTATATCGGATTCGAAGTTCAGATTTGAAGAAGTTTGAGGAGTTTGTATTTGAGGACAATGACTAGGCAAAATAGTAGAAGGCAAAGGGATGAGAGAAGCCAACAGGAAGGAAGTCAACAAGCATCCTCCGGAGCTGGGGAAGGACAGGCTTCGATCTACATAACCCGGGATGAAATGGAGGCTATGGCAAATTCTTTGCAAGAGAGATTGTTGAAGAGCCAACAGGAAATGATGCAGACTTTCTTTGAACAGATGAGAGCTGTAGGGACGCAGAACCTAGGAACAGCTACAACAGCTGTGGATGCAGGATGAGGGACTAGGGTTGTGGAACCCAATGGAGGACAGGATACGGAGCCAGAAGGCAATCAACAAGGGATTGGGGGCAGGCCCACAGGATCTAACACAGGAGGGCCTTTGGAAGGAGTTCAACAGGCCAGGGCTAACATTGCTGCTAGTGAGCCACATGAAGAGTATGTGCCGGAGTTCCCTCGGGGGCATGAGGGGCAACCCCTGACAGACAATACTGGATTAGTGGAGATCATTAGAAGAACTGTGCGAGGTGGTTTGACCAACAGAGACTTGGAAGGAGTGAACATGAGTCCGTTCGCTCGGGAAACAAGGATGGCTCAGAATCCACCTAAGTTCAAGCTACATAGCGTGGACGTATATGATGGCAAAGCAGATCCAACTGATCACTTGATGAGGTAGACCAGACACATGGAGGTGCAGGGGGCATCAGAGGAAGTAATGGCACGATGCTTTCCATTATGCTTGACAGACCTAGCTGCAATGTGGTTTAGGCAGCTGGGAGAAGGGTCTATCAGGACTTGGAGGGAATTGGTGGAAAAGATTTTGGGACAGTTTCGGGTTCACGTCAAGAGGCCGAAGAATGTGATGACATTGACATCGGTAAAGCAAAGGATGGATGAATCGCTTAGAGCTTTTCTAACTCGATTCAGTGCGGCGGTTGCTTCGGTGGATCGGCCTGATCCATCGATGGTTTTGATGGCGGCAGTATCAGGAGTCAGGGAGGATTCAGATTTCAAGGTATCTTTGATAAGAGATCCCCCACAGGATCTCGATGAGTTCTTTCACGAGGCAGAGAGGTTCCTTCGGCAAGAAGATGCGAGTATGGATCTAAAGTTAAAAAGGTTAATGCAACTGAGGAGAGGACCTTCCAGCAAAGGTTCGGATAAAGACAAAGGAAAAAGGAAGTTAGACGATGATTCTGGAAAAGATAGAAAGCGACGGAACGATCCGAAGTTTTCCACATACACAGGATTAAACGCGACGCTGGAGCGGATATACCAGGATACTCGGAATCGCCTTCCCTACACAAGGCCGGCTAGGAGGGAACCATCAGAACGGGAGAGGATATCAGGAAGGCATTGTCTTTTTCATGATTTGGATGGACACGACACCAACAGTTGCAGGCATTTAAAGGATATAATCGAGGAGCATGTCAGGAAGGGACTGTTGCCATAATATGTCGGAACTCAGAATGCAACGACGGAGCAGGAGCAGCCGCCGCCTACCTCAAGCCACGATTGTGGGAGGCCCAGGAATGATGGTTGATTGATCATCCACTGATCAGGATAATGTGAAATAAGTAGCGAACTACTGGCAAGCAACCAAGTCATTTACACATGTATGAGGACGGAGATAGCCCCTAGGCATGCTCTGAATGATGATAAACTGCGATACTATGGTTTGTGAAATTTATCTTTTGCTTTTGGATTGAACACTGCTTTTCTTTTTGGATTTGGTTTTGAAGTTTGGATTGAGCTCCTGGTTTTTCTTGCTTTTTGATTTGGATTTTCCTTTGGATGATTGTTTTCGGTTTTGGATTTGGATTTGGATTTTGGATTGGATTTTGATTGGATTTTTATCTGGTTTTTGATAAATAGTCGTTGGGTATGGATTATGCCTGGAAAAGGGTGAGTCACTTTGCCCGAACGTGGTAAATTGACTCATTCAGGTCGTCGAATATGGACTATGCTCGGCAAGAATCCGTAGTGACCAGGATTCGGCCTAGGACTTAGGCCCTGTATTATCAATTGTTATTTTCAGGTCGTTGAGTATGGACTATGCTCGACAAGGGTCCGGAGAGACCAGGATTCAGCTTAAGACTTAAGCCATGGCTTTGTACAACGTCCAGGGACACTGGACCACGGTCGTCAGGTGTGGATTGCGCTTGACAAGAACGTGGAGAGGTTAGCTCAACGTCCAGGGACATTGGACCAAGGTCATCAAATGTGGATTACGCTTGGCAAGAACCCGGAGAGATTAGCTCAACGTCCAGGGACACTGGACCAAGGTCATCAAGTGTGGATTACGCTTGGCAAGAGCCCGGAGAGGTTATGGATTCGGATATCGACCCGGAGTGGTCCTGGATTCGGTTATTGGCTATTGGATAAGGATGGATTAGGACTCGGTTGTCGAGTTCGGATGGATAAGGGATTGGCTAAGGCTTTGGTTATTAGATTTGGAATTGGGCATCAACTCGGGGCAGTCAAGGATGACATACTCTGGCGATATGGCTATGGGCTTTGGATATTGGAATCGAAACTATTCAAAACACGCCTTCTTATCAAAAGGCATGTTTTGGGGGGCAAAGTGCTATCCCACTTTTTGGTCAAAACTGGAATATCAACAAATTGGCAAGGAATGATGGACATCGGGATCGGAGATCGATTGAAAGCAAGGCTACAATCGATGACGTCAAAATTTGGTTGAGCTCCGATCGGGACGAAATTGATTGGAGATGATGATAAGGATTAGGAAAGGCAATGCTTCAAATTTCAGGTTAATCAGAGTTCGCATGAAGGAGATATGATCGATGCAATGTAGAAAGAACATACTGTTCGAACCCAATGGCACGCAAGGATGGTTCGAATCGATACAGTTCATATCGATCAGGCACTTAGGAGTTCGTATCGATCGGCTTCGCAACAATCAGATGATGGTTCGAATCGATACACTTCATATCGATTGGTATGGATTCGGCTTAGTGAAGTTCGCATCGGTTAGGTGTTGGATTCGGCTCAATAGTGTTCGTATCGATCCCAAGGACGAGCAGGATAAAGGACTTCGAATCGATACTGTTCGTATCGATAGGCATGGGCACGGCTCGATGGTTTCGTATCGGTCAGGATGGGAAGAGGTGGCATACTTCGAATCGATACCCTCGTATCGATAGCAGATGGAATTTGACATTTTCGTATCCATCAGGTAAAGTCTCGCTCGTATCCATCAGGTAAGGCTTCGTTCGTATCCATCATCGTGCATGGTTTCGTACCCATCTGTTTGCCTTCCATTCGTATCGATAGCATTCAACATTTTCGTATCGATCAGATCGATACGAAATACTCCCCTTGCAATCGATACGAAAGTGAACGGTTGAGTATATGAAGGAGCGATGGGCACGTGCAAGCATGAAGCGTGGATACGTGCGCGTCTCTAGGAAGGAAGCGTTCAACTCGGCGCACCAAGTGGAGTCAACACGCCGCATAATTCGAATCGACCCGGGAGGATAGCGCCACATCATTGCGCGCGCGTGCTTCAGATGGAGTCGAAGGTAATGGATTCGAACTGGCGGGTTCGAAGACGACAGCCAATGGAAAACCCAATTTCGAATTGATCATAACTCAAGATCCACTGATCCAAATGCAACGAAATTTTCACAACAGCTTGCATGCAAGGTAAGGAATGTTCCTGCCAAGTTTCAGCTCGATTGGATCATTTTTTGATGGATACGAAATCACTTCGTATCGATCACAGATCGAGTCGAAACTTGGTGTGGTCGGTCGCGTGGGCCCACTCACGTGCTAGAAGTAGTCTCCCGAAGTTTGAGCGCAATATCAGCCTCCAACGCCTATAAAAAGCACCCTGAAGCCTACAGAGAAGGGATCTTTTGGCTATTGGACGTCCAGACTCTGCCGGATTTATTTCCATACTTCTATACAATTATTGTACTCGAAATTCTTCATTATTACTGCTGTAATCATCAGTAACCAGCAAGGATAATCAATAAAAGGATAAAACTTTGGAGTGGACGTAGGCCAGAGATAGCCGAACCACTATAAATCTCGTGTCTTTTTTCATTATTTCTGAATTGCTATTTGATATTTGCTGAGGTTTGATATTTGTACTTGAATATTATTGGTTTGTGTTCATACACTGGTGCTTTCACGGTATTTGGGGTTTGTGACCAATTTTGGCGCAAACACTTTAAACTTTATAAATATACTTAACTATAGTTAAAATACGTGAATAAATATAGAGAATAACATTTTTATATATATAAAATTTATATTTAAATCTAAGTATAAATATTAAAAGTTAAAGATAGTTTAAAACCAAGGATAATTTGATTTTAAAAATAAAGATTATTTTGAGGCTAAAAATATTAAAACCAGGATAGATGTTTTTGATTCTTTTAAAAGGAAGGTTTTGAAATCATTTTGAAAACAAGATATACTTTTGTACAAATATTTTGAATAAAAATTAGTGGATACAAAATAATGTTCCACTAGATTTTTCGTAGGTTCCATCCTACTTAAGGTTCCATCCCTTTAACAGGCTCGAAGTGGATTCCATTCCATGAATAAATTGGATTTTAAGATGCAAGTGCTTTTCTAGGAGTTTTAGCAATATTCCTAACTAAATTACTTATTGAAATCTTGAACTCTCGATAATCTTGATACTCATGAGTCTTCAATCTTGATATCTTGAGTCTCTATACTGTATAGTCTGCATTCTTGGTACCTGCATGGTTAAATCCTGAATATACGTGTATATATATATATATCTAAACTATAATGTTAGTATTTATATTTTATAATCTTATTCTAAGGTTGTTTTCATCAAAACCATCCCTCAGGGACTAACAATCTCCCCCTTTTTGATGAAGACAACCTTTCTTTATAAAATATTACATCTATCCTAATAGCTCGCCCTAAAACTAATAACTACCCCTTAATCTATGCCTAATTATCTTATTTTATACTTCTTCCCCTTTGTCATCAACAAAAACTAACTCCAAACTATAAAACTCCCCCTTATTCTTGTACTAAAATACCTGCATTAATATAATATTCAATGGAGTATATAATAGATAGATTAAGAGATAATTATACTGATAGACATGATAGCTAATCAAAGATCATATAAATATCAATGTTTTTTTATACATGTTTTGCACACCAAATATCAGTCCACACCAAATCAAATCAAATCAAATCAAATCAATCCAAGCAAGCAATTAAAGTCAAACAAAGCAATCAAATAAAATCAAACATTACGAGGAACTTCCACCCATCCTTCTTCTCCAAATATAGAGATAGGAGGATGTGCTTCATTATCATCTTTGTGTGGGGAGGAAATCATCCGTCGTATCGCATTAAAATGATTTTCTTTCTCCTTGATCATCTGCATTTGACCCAACTCTAAGTGTCGCTGGTTACGAAGGATGAAAGAAAGAATATTCTTGAAAGAAGTTAGGTTTCTTCAAGATTCTTTGTCAACTTATGAATTGGATTGGCCATATTTGAGTTTGTGAGAAGAATTAGAGATAAAGTAGTTAAGAAATAAATGATGATTTCTAAAAGAAATAGGTATTTATAAATGTAGAAATTCGTTTGAAATGAATAGACATAAGGCAGTTATTCAAATTTCAAATTTAAAATGAAAAGTCATTTCTGACCAGTACATGTGGACATGGTCAAGGGGGGTTGTTGACAGGGTTAGTCAATTTTGATGACTTATATTGATTTTGTGAATAATTGTGTGTATATATATATTTATATAATATACTAACATTTATTCTGGAGATATGATAAGCTAGATAACAGAAAAGTAATTCAATTTCATTTCATAATAGAACGATACAATGATTAAACTTTAGGAACTACACAAACATTCAAATCAAAATAAACTAAAACTAATACAACAAGACATGAAAAGTTAGAACTAGTTAGAGGATGATGAAGATGAAGATAATCCAAGCTTCTTGCTGATTTTGGAGAAAAACTTGTTCATCTTGGATGGCATTTTATCTAATTACTTACTAACGGACTGTTTAAGACTCCGTTTCTTGACAATGGTCTTTTGATTTTTGAGTAAGGTTTTGTTAGTTGGATTAGGAGGATAGTCAATGCTTTCCAAAGAGGTTTCACCTTCTTCTTCTTCTATTTCCATTTCATCCCCTTCTTCTTCTTCCTCTTCCTCCTCTTCCATCTCCTAATGAGCCAAACGCTCTTCCTTTTTGGCAAGAGTCTCATATGGTTGAAAAATAAATGGAATTTTCATAAGAGAAATGTTTGAGTGATTAAAAACCTTTCTTGAAACAAATTCTTCTCCTTTGAAATCTACTCCAAAATAGTTAAAAATCCGAGTGAGATAGATTCCATGATACAAAGTGTTTTCACCCATTTCAAGATTTTTTGGTCGAAATTCATCCAAAATAACTTGCGCCCAATTAATATCATAATTTCCAAAAATAGAAAAAAGTGCTTTGCGAACTTTTGAAGTTGGATTGTTAAAACTCCCCGATCTTGGGGTCAAAGTATGTTGTAAAAGAAGATTAACAATTCTAGCTTTTGGTCGAAAGTTTCGATTTTTGAATTCAAAGTTATCATTTCCTTTAAAAATGTGATGAAATGTCTCACGATCATTTTCATCGATATTAAAACTAGAAAGATCCATTCCCGTGCTCTTGCAATTGAAATAAAGCATCAACAAGACTAAAATCTTGATTATTTGCATTATAAAATCCACGGTTGATATTTGCATAGAAAATTTTAACAAGTTTTGGATAACAAACAAAATCATTTTGAGAAGCATCAATAAGACTAAGAACTTGATTATTTGCCAAAAGAGAATCGATTTCAGAAATAGAGAAATCTTGAAATAAAGCAAACTTCCCAGGATGGACTTTTCCATAGTTAGCATGGTTGACATGCATTTATAGCCTCTGGATCATTGTAGAGTTGCTCTTTTATCTTTCTGAAAATTCTCATTATGGAAGGGTTGCTTGAAGAAGCCATTAGAGTACAGAGTAGAGAGCTTGAAATTTTGAGATAAGAGTTTGAATTTGAAAA
The DNA here is from genome assembly GCA_030765085.1 of Allium cepa. Lineage (NCBI taxonomy): Eukaryota > Viridiplantae > Streptophyta > Magnoliopsida > Asparagales > Amaryllidaceae > Allium > Allium cepa. The sequence goes on from CM060929.1 coordinate 674,821,960, forward strand.
TGAGAGTGAAAAGTTGTGATAAGAGATAGTGAATAAATAGATTCTCAAAGGACATGTTCTCTGGTCAAAAGGTGACTTTTCAGAGAATTGAGTGAAGTGAAAAGATGGAGGAAAATTCAACATTTTGAATTCAAATTTTGAATTTCAAGTTTATGTATCCTTGTTGACATCATGGTGGGGACCTTGTCGATAGGTGTCTGTGACTTTTCATGATTTATTTCTCTTAAGTATTCTAATATATATATTTGTTATTTTTAATGTATATATATATCTCTGGAATATTACTATAATTATAGTATATTCCATAAAATATTATGATACTATTAAAAATAAAAAATAATAAAATAATAGTAAAAATAATAAACATAAAATTTTTAAAATTCAAACAACACACCAATTCAAAATCTATCAATCAAGCGTCCATTTCTAAGCTTGCAATTTCAACCAATCTATTATAAACGTGTACCTTTTTCTGAGTCCGTTTCTCTGAATTCGTCGGAGTCGTGAACTGTCGTGAAACACATATTTGAATTATCTGTCTTCTGATCATCATTGCTTGAAGACGAGTCTGAGTCATCTAGAGTGGCAGTAAATGCACGTTTTCGTTTCTTTGTGAAATCATTGTTTATAGGAAGATTTTGCTTATCTGGATACGGACAGTCGCTTTTAATATGGCATGGTTCATCACAGTTGAAACATTTGATATTGTTTGGCACTATATTATGATTTCTAGAGTTCTTATAGTTGTTTCTCTTGAGATTATTCATCTTTCTGTATTTCAGGAATTTTCGAAAATTCTTGGTCATAAGGGCTACTCTTCATCATTATCGCTGTTTGAGTCTGATCCATCGGTCAATGCATTGAACGCCATTGATTTCTTTTCAGATGCTTTGCTTTCACTTCTCTCAATCATTTGGACTTCAAACGACATTAGGTTTCCAATTAATTCTTCCATCTTTAAGGTACGATATCATTTGCCTCTTCGGTCATAAGTGTCTTTTGATCCCATTCTAGGGTAAGAGAATTTATGATTTTTCTGACTTGATCTTCTTTCAAAAATTCCTTTCCCAAGGATATTAGAGAATCTACTATACATATCTGAAATAGACTCATTAGAATTCATTTTAACTAATTGAAACTGATTTGTGAGCACATAAATTTTGGTCTGTTTAACTTTGCTTGTTCCTTCGTGAGTAACTTGTAAAGTTTTCCAGATTTCATATGCAGACTTACAAACTGACACTCTATTAAATTCATTTCTATCAAGTGAACAAAACAAAATATTTATTGCTTTAGATTTATTTTGTGCAACAGTCTTTTGCTCAGCAGTCCACTATGCAATATCAGTTGTAGGTTCTGAATATTCAGTCTGCGTGACATTTCAAGTGTCTAGTCCTATAGATTGTAAATATATTTTCATCCTACATGCCCAATAAGCATAGTTACTGCCATTAAAAAATGGTGGTCTGACAGTAGACCGACCTTCTATGAATGAACTAGTGACAGGGATAATAGAACAAGTGTTGGTAGTGTCAACAGTACCAGTGTTGGTAGCCATTTTGAAAATTTTTCAAAATTCAGATTATGAAATTTTGAAAACCTCGCTCCGATACCAAATGTGAGAAATGCGGATTATGGATCTTAAGGCTAGAATTAACACTAGAAGGGGGTGAATAGTGTTTTAAGGAATTACTAAATCTTTTTGAGTTTATGTTAATTTTAACACAAATGTATGCAATATTCAGACACAGATATGATCACAGAATCAAACACAGATGCCGAAATAAAGTAAAAGCAATAAAGGAAAGAACACACTTGATTTTATACTGGTTCGGAGTTACCCTACATCCGGTCTCGCACACAAGTACAGATTTCCTTTCAAAATCAATTGTACAATTACAACCCTCGATATCAAGGCCACGAGGTACACCACTCCAGATTCATAATCCTCTGGTAGAGATACTTGATTTTACGGGCAACAAGTTCACCCAATTGATTTCATAGGCTATAATCACACCTTTTCTCGCTTGATTGATTTCACAGGCTACAATCACACATTTTCTCGTTTAGTTTATTACAAAGAAGCCTATAACTCTGAATAGCACTGAGATCTTGTTAAGATAGTGATAGAAAACAAACCAGAGATGATCTAGTTAGATTCAATGGTGATTTCGGCAGAGTAATGATAAAAATATATGTAAAGAAATGTGGAAGAATAAGAGGAGTGAAACCAGAGAAAATATATATAAATTCATTTAAAACTGCCCCTATTTACAGTAGAACAACACCCATGTCCATTCGTGAGAGGATATGACGAATAGACACTTCTTTTGAAATTCAAATTTTTTTAAACAAACTGCCACCTTGTCGACAAGGGGTACTCGAGGTTGTCGACATGCCTAAGGTATTTTTGGTGATTTGTTTTTCTTTGAAAATAACTTTCATCTTGTATTAGAACTATTATTTAAACTTTATAAATAAACTTAACTATAGTTAAAATAAATAAATAAATATAGAGAATAATATTTTGATATATATAAAATTTTACTATAATTTTATATTTAAATCTAATTATAAATATTAAAAATTAAAGATAGTTTAAAATAAAGGATAATTTGATTTTGAAAATAAAGATTATTTTGAGGCTACAAATATTTAAAACCAGGATAGGTGTTTTTGATTCTTTTAAAAGGAAGGTTTTTGAAATCATTTAGAAAACAAGATATAATTTTGTAAAAATATTTTGAATAAAAGTTAGTGGATACAAAACAATGTTCCACTAGATTTTTCGTAGGTTCCATCCTACTTAGGGTTCCATCCCTTGAATAGGCTCGAAGTGGATTCCATTCCACGAATAAATTGGATTTTAAGATGCAAGTGCTTTTCTAGGAGTTTTAACAAAATTCCTAACTAAATTACTTATTATTGAAATCTTGAACTCTTGATAATCATGATACTCATGAGTCTTCAATCTTGATATCTTGAATCTCTAAACTGTATAGTCTTCATTCCTGGTACCTACATGGTTAATTCCTGCATATACATATATATCTAAACTATAGTGTTAGTATTTATATTTTATTATCTTATTCCAAGGTTGTTGTCATCAAAACCATCTCCTCAGGGACTAACGAAACTACCAAAAACGAAGCCAATGATTTGCAGCTTGAATGATGAATCATTTATCCTAGATTCAGAAATCAGCCTTTAGATGTTGCAAGGATCAAGAGGAATAAACCACTTTTCATAATTGATTTTATTTGTATTTGATTTTAGGAATAATTAAAGCCATGAAGATCTCATACTTTCAGCCATTAGAGAAGGAGAGAACCATAAAATTACAGAAAGAAGAATGACTAATGAGAAACTCAATTGTACATACAGAATGGATTAGAGAATATGTTTTATTAGAAAGAAAGAAACATTTCCCATTCTTTAATTAAAACTTCTCTAATTAATTATCTCGATTAACTTTCTCTTTTCACTCTTATTTCTTTACATGGTATGGCTGAAAATTATATGCCATCAAATGACATAAGATTCCATATTAACGCATGTAATTACCTTTTATTTAATTACAATGATATTATATATCAATGCGTGCAAATATAACTTTTATAAATGCATTTAAATGATTACAAATTACTCCCGAACATCAAATAAAATAAATAATAATTAATATTTATCAAATGCTAATTAGTTTAATTAATTTGCAACTTTTTATAAATTAATTAAATCATGTGGTTTTTCGGAGAATTCATCATTACGGTTGTGCGAATCAAAGGTGTAAATTCAGTCGGTGATTAATATTGAACATTTCAAATATTAACCTTCACACGTCGCTTAGAATGTGGTGTGACATTTTGACTGAATTCATCTGTTACACATCTTTTGGTAAAAATCTAATCTTACTTCTTAAGCGGTACCTAACAGTGACAATTATTTACACCAATTCTCTTCGTCAAAACTATATCATATTAGGACTTATGGAATTTGGTAATGGTTAAAATCCCAATATCGTCCACATTCAACTTTATAGTCCAAACAAAAAGTTTTTGGTTCAACAATAACAATTATTATTAACCAAATGATCTGGCCAGAGACTTTGGCTTTGAGTTGACTTAAGTTGACCATGTTACTAACCCCATATAACTGAGGAGACGAATCCTCTCTTGAATAGTGCTTCACTTTCAATATTCCACTCGACCCAACAATAGTCACTCAATGGAACATCATGCCATGATTTGACTATAATCAAAGCAGAGCATTCATATTGAAGATTCACAATATTCTCTAGTCGAGGGAACATTGTAAATCAGTCACATCAATATTTTATGTTTGACCTTAGTTATATCAAGCAACAGAAAATTATCGAGTGATTCGTTTCATATTTATCCAATAATTATTAGTACATAATCCCTAGATGCCCTCAACAGTCATGAGTAATAAGATTAGTCAACAACAAATCTCAAATTCCTTATCATATCTAAGGTTGTTTTTATAATCATATAATTTCAGATTTAAGAATTAGTTCTGTTTCTATGATATTTTGGATGATGATATGCTTGAGTTATTGATTGTTTGATTTAAACAATTCATTTATATGTAAAATTTGCACGGTTTTAGGGGAAAAAAAATCTAGAGTTTATAATCTCAGAATGCCATGGAATTTTTTTTATGTTAAGTAAAACATGATTTTGGGATGTATTTTAATTTCCAGAATTTTCCAAGCTGTAAATTTTTTATTGTGAATTTATAAAGGAAAGTATGATATATTTGGATTTATATTTCGAGTATTTCAGGAAGAAATTAGGTTTGAAATTTTAATACGTTTTATTACATAATGAAAGATATTTTCTGTGATTTTTGGGAATTTTTCCCAATTGATTTACTAGGGAAAATAAATTACTTTAAAAGAAGGATTTTTCTGCAAATGTTGGTTTTGTTGCATGGAAGGGCTTAAACATTATATTTCTTGATTTAGATCTAATTAGACGCGTCAGTTTTTAACTGAAAAGTATTTGAAAAGCTTTACAGTAGCCAATCAAGGAATTACAACAGGTAGGTTAGTTATAAAGCGATTGCCATATGTAGCTACAATCCAGCGGTTTTCAAAAAAAGATGGTACCGCCTATTTGGACGTACCTTTCGACTCCTTTACCTCTGCACTAATCCAGTTGAAGCCAATGCACACGGTATCAATGGTATTGTACGAAGTGATTGGTAAGTAGTGGAAGGTAGGTGTTGAAAGTGATGCTTTCTATTACGGCCCGGATTTTCGCGTTCGAAAATCGACACCCGTACTTCACTTGTACTCGAGTACCGCAGATTCAATCGAAAATCGGCACTCGTACTTCACTTGTACTCGAGTACCGCAGATTCAGTCGTTGAAATCCGACTCATGCCGGAGCTTATAACACATTAAGTACAACATAGCGAAAGAAAAATGAATATCATTGATACAAAACAGATACAACATCTGATACAAATGAATATCAGCACTATCAGAGATAATATACACAGCGGAAAAGATAACACCAACAACAAAAGCTTCAAAGAAAACCAACGTCCAAACTACAACTCCATCTCTACTGCTCCAAAACCAAATAGCTCATCCCTAAAGCTTTGAAGACTCCAATCCAAAAGCAGTTATATCCAAACCACAAGCTCGAACCACCATCAAGTTGGACTTAAGAAAGGTCAGTCATCCAAAGAATGAAGAAAATTTCCAAAGTCTGAAGTCTACCGAATCAACACCTACTACTTGATTATCTGAAAATCCCAACTCTAGACTGCCTGTGTGGAAAATTGTGGGCACCCAGAGTTTAGGAAGGGAACAATAAACTCCGAGTCAGTCATGGGACTGGTGTGAGCAAACGAAAACAGTTTTATCTTTAACAAAATCAAAACAAAAGAATTTTAAAAGAAATCCGCAATTCTTTTTAGAAAATGAAACTACCATAAGGCCTCCTGCCGCACACACAATGCAAACGCAGAATTAGAGGAGATTTCTCCTTATGATAGTCAAACATGCTTGAGAGGAAAAATTCTTTTGATATTATTAGTGCATAGTGTAGAACATTTCGAAAGTATAATATCAACTTAGCCAGCATAGAAATTTCAAACTATGCCTACTATAGCTACCATCTAAACAGTGGTGACCACCATAAGTAAATGGCAGGTTCTACAACTAAAACCATATAAGGCGCGTATTGGTGATTGGATTTCCAACAAATGGTCAGGCTAAGAAACATCCTATGGCCACATGGGTACGCCTCTGGAGGGAAGCCCCGAGAACCTAACCGGGTCTCTGCCAACACAAGGCCGGGTTACCTCTGTAATTAGGTAACTACTACTCGAGTATGCCATCCCCAGTCGTTTGCGACCTTTATCCGAGGATCCTCAACTACAAAGCAACAACCACAAAGTGATAAAATTTGAAGTAACCACAGAGGTTAAATATCTGGGCTCCATACCACGATACCACCCTTTTCCAAAAGGAATGAACATACCTTAGGGGCACGACCCCTAATAACCTTGCTGCATCCTTCCTGTTTTGATTATTCCCGGGCCGTGAGGCTTGACGAAGTCTCGTCCACAAAGCTACGCTTTTCACAAAAGCCATGATTTGATCAACACATGATCTGCAACACTTCGTATTCCACATTACCAAATTGGAAATGTATCGCTAGTAACCACCAACTACATAACCTCTAAGCTTATACGTCTCAGAGAAGGGTGTTAAGCTAAAAGAATAAATTCTCCGCCACTAGACAGAAATGTATTTGATAGAAACCAGCTTTACATCTCAAAGTGTAACTTCAGACAGACATCGATACAAGTCTATTCCGGGTTCGAATAGAACCGAAGGCACTTCCAAAGAAGCCCTTGCAAATCCGGATAATCCCTAATCACGTCTGGACTCCCCTCACAAAGGGTGATCAAATCTCTATACCGGGGACCAGTCGGTGCAGAGACGTTCGACGGGTTATCCTTTCGTTTTCGAAAATATCCCGTCTTCACCACCAGTCTTCAAGTGCTATCCCTATCATCGTTTCATTATTCCAAATGGTTTATATGACACAAATTCCTCTCCCGTCTAAACCGAAAAATGAGCGCTCAATTTTAAAAACATATGGATATTGGGATCTTTAGTTAAGTCACAACTTTAAAGCCCAAAATCTTTCTTCAAATGGTTTAAACAAATTACCATTTTCAAATCTTTAAATAAAAAGATTCACTTCACAAAGTTCACCAATCTTTCACAAAGATAATTCTTAGTTTTCAAAACTATTTACAATTCAAATCTTTTATACAAAAGATATACCTTTAAGATCCTCTTATATTTGAAAACAAATTTCACCAATCTTTATCAAAGATCCATTCATAGCTTTCAAAACAATTCCATTTCAAATTTAAAACCCTTTCAACAAAAACTGGAAATCCTTCCTTTATTTGAAAGCCATTATCATTTGAAAACAAATAATTTTTGTTTTGGAAAAATCCGATCAAATATGCACAAGTTATTGCCTTTAAAGTAAAAATTTGGGTTAAATTCAAATTCCTAAAATAATATATTCAATATACTTTAAAGATGGTTTTAAAATCCATATATATATATATATTATAACTTGTATAAACCTTTCAAACCATAGTTCTAAAATAATTTCAAATAATATTTTCAAACTAAATTTTAAATTAAAAACTTCCCGTTTCAAAAGCTTTCCATATCCAATTCCATTTCCAAAACCATTTTATTTCGAATTCAAAATTCAACTTTCAAAACATTTCAAATATTAAATTCAAATATCCTTGACTTTACCGATTTCCTCGTGAAATCCATACTTGTGTGTGTATGGTGTAGTCCAGGGTTTTACACCAAAAGTGCAACATCATCAATCATCACAGATTCAAGCACATCAATATCGATAAGTGGTATAATCTTATAACACTTATCTTCATTCATAGATTTACAGATAAATAAATTACATTCATCACAGGTTAAATCAAAACAGAGCATCACACATCAGGGATATCAAACTATTCACAACATTCCATATGATCCAAACATCCATAAGTAAGATTGATTAATCATCTGATTAATTTAAATTAGATTAATCACTAATCCATGTTAATTAACATTAATTAATTACAAATTATTTTAATTAACTAACCTTTAACAATAAATTAATTAACTTTAAATTATTAATTAATCAACCTTAATTAATAAATGAATCAATCTTTAATCACTAAATAATTAACCCTTAATTATTTAATTAATTATCCTTAATTAATTACATTAATTTAATTAATCCTTAATTAATTATCATTTAATTTATTAGTCCTTAATTATTTATTAATTAATCTTTAATTATCAATTAATTGAATCTTAATCACCATCATTAATTAATTAATAATTAATCCTTAATTATAAATTAATTAACCTTAATTATTTATTAATTTAAATCTTTAATCATTCTTAGATTACTTATATACTTAATTAGTTAAAAGATAAATCATTAAAATCTTTAATTAATAAACTTCATAATTAATCATTATTAACTACAAATTTATTCAAGAGATTAAGGTTAATTAAAACAGCATTTTATCTTGATTAACTCTTAAATTAAAAATAATTTAAGAATTAATTATAAACATTGACCACATAATCAAATAACTTAATTACTTTAAACATAACTTTCTTAAATCCTTTATTTATCCAAATTTTAAACCAAAACAATTATTTAAAACATGGGTGTTAAAATGTTTTAAAATTTAAATATGGTTTCAAAGTTAAACTGCTTTTATATGTCAACCCGAGACCTACTTTGAGTATCACTCGGGATAACACGCTACTTGCTTCGAGTCTTTCTCAAAACTCACCCATGTATTTTTTTTCAACTTAAATTTGTTTAAGTGTTAAAACCCGGTATAACTTAAACATACCCGAATCAACACTTGAGACAACATCATGAATCCCCAAAAACGACTTCGAGTCATAACTCTTCCTTCCCCAAACCTATTTGCAGACACACCCCATAGTTGGTGCACATGCACCAGAGCTCCGACGAGCTCTGACCACCGCCAAACCTCCTAACACAACGTCAACGACCTCCACTCACGATTCCGACCATCACTTCTTTATCATGCACCCCAAGTCGAAATCGAGCAAATCAGGGACCACTGGAGTAAAATGATCAATGCAAATCCTCTTTGCCATGACTATTCCGATCATCAAAAATCACGAAAATCCATCGTAATCTCCGCCAGCCACCCACGCTTCTGTTGCCCTAAGTCGGCCAAGAGACGACGTAGTGACCATCTTTCCGACCTTAACCCATTTTGAGTCCTAAACCCTAAATCAATCCAGTTCACCATCCACGGTGATCGGGAATTTAATCGAGCATATTTTTCAAACCCTCCGACCTACCAGGGAGCTTCAACTTCGATCACATGGACAACAATGTCGCCGATCACCAAAGTTTCCCTAAAATATGATTTCTCTTCATCCTCGAATTTCTCCCTTGATACAAAATCTAAAAACTTGATTTCAATTTTAAAAATCGACGCTTTCAAAGACAATTTAAGTTAGATAATCAAATCAAATAATTAATGAAATCGAATTTCTATCATGAATTGAGTTACTGTACTTCCTTGTCCTAGACCACTTTCACTTGTTGTTCATCTTTAAAAATAATTTTAAAATTAAGTTTTAATGAATTTGAACACATTTTATTTTAACATTCCACTCTAACAATGATTAGAAGCAGAGATTTGGGATTTTGGACAGGTTTGTGGAAACCTAGAACTAGAATGAATATCCCTATATATCAACATGCATAGAGGATATATACACATTTTTGTACACATTCAAACAAATTTTCAATCTTGTTTAAGCAAAAATTCGAACAATAGATCAAATTTTAGAGTTTAGAAAGTTTACTCACCTGAATATGAAGGTAGAGGAACAAATCTGAGCCTGGAGATGATGATTTTTGAACTGAAGCTTAATTGCTTTTAGTTTCAGTTTTGAATTGATCTTGCTTTTGAATCTGGAATCTGATCTTTGCATTGTTGAATTTTGATCCTGACTTTGTTTTGATTTCAGGTTGATCTAGTTTTCTTGATTCTCTCTTTGGTTTGTAGAGTGTTTTCAGATTTTGAATCTGCTACTTTTAAATTTGAACTTGTTGCTGGCTCTAAAACTTGAAGCCGTTTTGATTTATTTTCATTTGATCTCTTTTGTTTGTTGTCACAGATTTGATTTTGTTTTGGGTTTTCATTCCTTCTCAAGTTTGAAAATAGAGAGGATAGTTTAGAAATGAAAAAGTAACAGCCTGGTTACCTCTTTTCTCTAACCATCATTTTTTACATATAAAAATTTAATTTAAAAGATAATTAAATGCCACTTGTTCATTTAACTCAACACTTGTTAGTTTATATCTTATTTATTAAACATTTGTCAAAAACCACTAAATTTATGTTTAAGTCCTTTATCTAAATTAATTTAAAATTTTTGCTTTAAACCCTTGTTAAACTTTATTTATTTTATGTAAATTACTGTAACGACCCAGAATTTTTAGAAATTAAAATTTGAATATTTAATTAATTTTAAAATATTAATAAGTGAATTTATTAGTCAAATAAATTTTTATTTGAATTATTGGATTTAATTGAATAATTAAATCGATAATTTAATATGTTAAATTATAAAAATAATTGAAAATAGGGTTAAATATGATTGAAAATGATTTGTAAAATTTTATTTTATCACATTGAAGTTAGAACGATATTTTAGAACTTTTAAAATCGAATTAAAAGTTAATTTGTGAAAATTGAATATTTTAATATTTAAATCGACTAGTGAAAATAGTCAATTTTTGAACAGTCTCAGAATTGAACGAAACCAGTTTCATTGGATCCGTAATAGTTAGTTATTACTGGATTTCAATTTTTGTGTCAATCGGAGTTATCGTTTGAGCGTGGCAGCTCGAAACGCATCGAATTATTTTTAATTTAAATTTGGCGAGTTAAAATAGCCATTTTTCAAAAAGTCTCGGATTTCGACGAAACCAGTTTCATCGGATCCGTAATGTGATATTATTGTAAGGTTTCAAATTTCAAGTCAATTGGACTTACCGTTTGTCCGGTACAAATTAAAACGCCTAGAAAATCGCTTAAATCGGTTTAATTCAAATTGAGCGTTTATAGCCATAACTCGCACATACGTCCGAATTAGCTTCCGAAACCTGTTCCATTGTGTCCGGAACGCGGGATAAACCCTAGGAACGTCAGTTTCGGCACGTAGAACGGAGTTAGGAATTTCCGGGATGAATAGTGTTTTGACGGTTTCCTATAAATACACCCTCACTCTAAAAAATAAAAAAAAAACACTAAAACCCTAATTGTAAAACCCTAGCCGCCACCCCCCCTATCTAAGGCCAGATTTTTCCCACCTTCTTCCCTCAATCACTCACAATCCGTCGACATTCACGCGAAGTGTTCAACAGCAAGATCGTAGAGCGTATCAAGAGCTTTAGACCCGTACGGTTGAGATGTAGTTTGGTCGACTCGAGGCGGAGCAAATGGGGCCGACACCTACGTGTTGCGTGCGGAAATTAAGGAGGTTGGGGGGGCCGAGTTCCAAGGTGTTGAGGCCGAGCATGGTGGTGGAGTAGGGCTATGCAATGGAGCTCCCTGATCGTGTTCTAGGTGAATGTGTTGGTAGCTAAAATTAACCCTAGTATTAAGATGTTGGGTTCATGGTATGCGGCTGTGTACGTGATGGAAACGTGAAGAGGAGAGAAAGAAAGGGACGGTGGAGATGCAGGGAATGTGGATCATGTGGCTGTGATATGGCTTAGGTTATAAATTAGTTTATTTGTGTTGATTTGTTTATATAAAAATCGTGTACAAACTTCAATAATTCATAACTTTTTCATACGAGGTCGAAAACGCGCGAAACTAGTTGCGTTGGAATCGTATGGACGAGCACTACGCGATGGAGTTGGTTTGGAGTCGATCGGAGTTAGTGAGAATTTTGAGTAAAATTAAACGTCCGTTTAATTTTATTCGAAATAAAAGCTAAAACGGAAATTAAAATCAAGGTGAGAACTTCTCACTCAATCGAATCAGTTTCGATTTTATTTTAAATAGTTAGATTTAAAATATTTGAATGCATGTTTGAATGTTGATTGATATCTATTGATTGTTAAAATAGACATTATACGACGTTAGTAAGCGGATGTTATTTATTAAAAACATATACCGCGAATATTTCATAAACAGTGAAATTGGTATTATATATAATAGCAATATATATATATTGGCATATGTATATATTGGAGTTATTGATTTCCCGCATTTATTTGTTTAGCGGATGAGACCCTATTGCGCCGTTATTAAGGGGATAATATTTATTAAAAACATATACCGCGATAATTTCGTACTGGAACGAAATTGGTATTGTGCTAATGTTTGTGGATGCAGGAAAACAGGTTGGAGGGATCCAACTGGATTCCTCAACAGTTTTTATTTAATTTCAGATATTTTGATATTTGATTGATTATCATATCGATATATGATATCGTTGTTGTCGTGATTGACTATTTGATGTGCAGCATCATTGGACCCAGATTTTGGGATTTTAAAATGATTTTTAAAGTGATTTTTGAAAATATACTTTATTTTTGGAATTGATCCATTTCAAATAAATAAACGTTATAATTTTTAAGGTTATAAAAATTATGATTTTTGAGAAATATAGTTAAAAACTGATTTTTGAGAATATGATGCTATTGAGTTTATAAAATAGTTTAATCGAGATATTTTAGAATTTTTGTGAAAAGTTTAAATATAGGATTTATAAAATTTAATTATTTTATGAATCAAAATGGTGAAATAATAAAGGAGATTAAAGACGTTTTAAAGAATAATATAAATTGATTTATATTAAGAGATTTATAAATGGATATTTATAAATTGAAATGTTGACATTATAAAACAAGTTTTTATAAGTGTTTGAATGAAGTGAAAATGAATTTCACTAAAGAATGAAATTTATAGAATTATAAACGGTGAAACAGAAATGAAATTTATAAATGGTAAGAATTATAAATTTGTGAAGTTATTTAAAGAATAAATTTGGTTAAATAAATGAATCTTATAAGTTATAAGATTTATGATTTGGAAAGTCTTTAGAGGAACGATTTTTGTAAAATAATCGTTTTATAAGTATTTAACTTATAATATGAATGTTTAGTTCATAATTTAGTTATAAACTGGAATAGGTTAATAAAAGAATTTATAAAAAGGAAGTTTTTATAAATAAATAGAAATGGAATTTATAAACGTTGTTTTATAAATTCGCAAACAACTTATTTTGATAAGTTAATTGTTGAAACCTATAAATGGAGTTATATTCACGTTTTTGAATAGTGAATAATCCTTTGAATTAAAATGAATAAAAGAATGAAATTTGTTAACGAAGTTTATTCACATTTTTGAATAGTGAATAACACGTAAAAGAAATTGTTTTGGATTTGGTGTTTTAAATAGAATTAAAACGATCTAACGATGTTTTAAAATGTGTTGAGATTCGAAACCATAGATTTCAACATTTATTGTTGAAATAAACGGTTTCGAGAAATAAAAGGAAATGGTGGACTATAACACTGTTGTTATAGTAAATGATTTCCAAAAGGAAATGTTTTGTATAGTATTGGGATTTATATATCTATTTAATTTGAATCCCTATACTAGTGATTTTGGGTTGTCGTAACGATGTTTTACATAACATTCGTTTTGGCCCAAATAAATATGTTTAAGAGAATGATTTCCTTAAAGAATGAAATATATACTTAATTTCGATTTAAGTATATTGAATATTTTCCAAGTGTTGAAAATAAATAAAATTTGTGAATTACTTATGAATAAATAAGTATGGGAATGTTTTTCCAATGTGAAATGAAACGTTTTGAGAATTTATCTTTTTGAAGATAAATTGAAATGAATTATTGAAATCATATGCATGGATATTTTAAAATGTAAATTCACTATTGAATTTATAAATGAAATTGGAAAATGGGTTTAAAAATAAATATTGATTTATTTTTGAAGTGTGAAATTATATATCTAGTGAAGATATTTTTGGAAAATAAATAATTTGGAAAATTATTTGGAATCTGGTGATGTGTGCATATCCATTGATAGTTCAATAACCGACTATCAATATTTCCCTTTGAATGGGTAATTGATGTGATTTGTTTGAATGTGAATGCTACACTTATTTTTGAATAAGCGCTCACTATTCGGGTTAACCGGGAAAGGACCATGGGGTCGTATAACCCATTCCGAATATGTGATACGTCGTTATAATTGCATTGAAGATCGGTGTTGAAGACCCGGTATTTGCGAGAGCGATAGGATGACCTGTCGATTTACTCTGCACCGAGTAGCTACGGATTGAGTTCTCCATATGTGATGGTGAATCCGATCAGGATTGTGAATATCTGGATTGCAAGGACTTCTTTGTAAGTGCCTTCGGTTTTGTTCGAGCCCGGAACAGACTTGTATGGATTGTATGTCTGACATTACAAGTTGAGATGTAAAGCCGATTTCTTTCAAATATATTTCTGTTGGTGGCGAAGAATTTATTCTTTAGCTTAACACCCTTCTCTGAGACGTACGAGCTCAGAGGTTATATAGTTGAAGTTATCAGCGATATATTCCCAATTTGGTAATGTGACATGCTGAGTGTTGCTGAAATGATCATTGTGTTGATTATTGTGATAGGATCGTTTATTTGATCGTCTATCTTAGTGATCATTGTGTTGATCATTTGTTGACCCAAAGCATGGCTTTTGTATAAAGTATGTTTTTGTGGACGTGACTTCGTCGAACCTCACACCCCGGAAATGGTCAAAACAGGAAAGATGCAGCAAGGTTATGAGGGGTAGCACCCTTTAGGGTATGTACATTTCCTTCTGGATAGAGGTGGTATCATGGTATGGAGCCCAGATATTTAACCTATGTGGTTACTACGAATTTATTACTTTGTGGTTGTTGGTTATCGGGATCCCGTGAGAAAGGTCGTTTACGATCGGGGAATGGCGTGCTCGTGTCAATAGTTACCCAGTTAGGGGTAACCCGGCCTTGTGTTGGCAGAGTTCCGGTTTGGTTCTCGGGGATGTCTTTCCAGAGGCATTCTCATGTGGCAATGGGAAGTTCCTTGGCCTGACCATTTGTTGGAAATCCAATTCCCAATACGAAACTCGTACGGTATTAGTTGTAGAACCTATCATTCACTTATGGTGGTCACCACTGTTTGGATGGTAGCTATAGTAGGCATACGATAATGGTCGTATGTTGGCTAAGATTTATATTCTACTTTCAAAATGAATTTCTTCTACATTATGCACTAGTAATGATATCAAATGTTATTTTAAATGCGTATCAAGCATCTTTGACTATCATAAGGAGAAATCTCCTCCGATTCTGCGTTTGCATTGTGTGTGTGTGCGGGAGGCCTTATGGTAGTCTCATTTTTAAAAGCATTGCGAATTGAAATAAAAATATCTCTCTATTTTGATTTTAAAGTTAAATAAACTGTTTTGAGTTCTCACACCAGTCACATGACTGACTTGGAGTTTATTGTTTTCCTTCCTAAACTCTGGGTGCCCACCAATTTTCACACGGGCAGTCAAGAGTTAAGGTTTATCAGGATATTCTGGATATTCTGGAGTTGCTGGAGGCAAGATGGATGGCATGGCGTATTACTAGTTTATATAGTATTTCTTTTTCCGCTGCACTAGTTGTTGATGTTTTACACTCTGATTATATGATGTAATGTAATGTGATGTAATGTAATAACTGATATAGTTCTTTGTTTAAAGATTATTCATTTATTATTATATGTTGTTCCGCTGCGAATTGTGAGATTCTGATGCTGTTGTGTTGTGTTCTGTTGTTTTCTGTTCCGTCCTATTTTCTTCTGTTTTTCTTTTTCCTCTATTCTCTTTTTCTTCTATTTTAAAATGTTCTATCTTCTTTTCTGTTTTCTATTCTCTCTAATTTCTATCTTCTATTCCCTCTATCTTCTACCTTTTTCTTTCCTTCTCTTTTCTTCTTTTCTTTTTCTTAAACCCATAACTATTCGGTTTTTCGGCAACGAAAAATCGAAGCGTTACAATTACCAACATATGTTTATATTCTGAAAGAAATGATCCTATTAGAAATCTTATTTCTTTTCAAAATATATAAATACATATATGTAAGTTTTAAAGCATTTATTTATTCTTGTTTATATATATACACACACACATCATACATACATTTTCAATTATTAACACTTATATAACTTTATATTATATTTTCTATTTAAATAAATACATTTTCTTTATTAATCATTTATATAATCTTTTAAAGAAAATAGTTTTAAAATTTAATTATACATGAATAAATATATTAGAATTTAATTCTTAATTATCCTATGAAAAATTTATTATATTAAATCCAAAATATCATTTTCAAATCAATTTCATTGTTTACAATCTTTTATGCATTTACCCTAAATTTTCAAATTAATCCACAATTAAATTTATAATTAATATACTATTCAAAATATTTATTTTTGAATTTCCTATTAGAAATCCTATTTTAAAATTATATTTATATTCATTTATATTAATAAACAAACAAATATCTATTTAATTTGGAAAACACCAAATTAATTCACTGTAACGACCCGCTATTTTGGACCATTCAAATCGACAATAAAACCGTACATGTCCGACTTGAATAATTCAAAATACCGAATTGTTAATAAAATTTGGCAAAACTTAAAATATATAGTAAATAAATCAATCATAGATCACTTACACAGAGTAATACAATTCAGCGGAATAGATAAAGAATAGTAGTTCATGAAGCTACTATATACCTCAGAGTTAGAAATAAAATACAACCGAATAGTTCAAATGCCATGAAGTCTCCAATGCAACAGATGGCTTCTCTGAACCAATCAACTGGATGACTGAAGGGATAGATAGCTGGATCTTCAAGCAAAGCTCCAACTTCGAAGATGAGTCTCAAATGTTGTATCTCTCAGTCTGACCCGAGCGTAAAGCAAAACACAAAACACTCGAGTCAGGATTAGCATTCTTATATCTATAAATCTAACTCAAGTGAAATATCAACTGAAATATAATTAACTTAGAGGATGTTTGGGATAACCATCCTCTAAGGGTCCATGGAAGTATCTAAAAGATAGAAATATACACTATAACACCGTAGTCTTTTCAACTTAATTTATACTTCAAAACCAAATATCATTTTCACTTCAAATATCTCTATACTTCCCAAATAGTATTTTTATATATTAAATAATTTGTACAGTAAAGAAATTTCAATTCCCTCAACTTAACAAATCGTTTAACATCAACCCGACCACCCCATTTAAATCTATTTCAATCTCAATTTATTAATTTAAATTCAACTCAATTTCTAAAATAACCACTTCAATTTTATCGATCTCAAATTCGGATTTGAAATCACAAAATACCCTTTATATTCAATATATTTCAAAACTTTAAGTATTCAACGTTTCAAACTAACTTTTTAATCAATTTAGTTTCTAAATAATAAATTCAACTATACCGATTTCAAATACATATCCGAATCTCAAAATAAACCATTTAAATCCCAATATAGTTCAAAGCTTTAATATTTAATTAAATGTTCAATTTAATAGTTCCATATAGATCTCGATTTAACCTCATTATTATCTAGTCTTAAAATAATCCCTCATTAGATACAATATCATTTAAGTAACCTTAAATTACATTTTACTCAATATTTTCTTTAATTTGTTTAAACGTGAAATATTCATTAAATCACTTAAATAAAAATCCAGTTACAAAATCATACCCTTAAATTTCCCATTCAATAATTTCAAATTGATTTAATTGAATAAATCCTTATTTAAATACCATTTAGATAAACCCACATTTATCTCCCAATCTTAGTAAATTGCAGAATACTTTTTGGAATAAAATTTACATAAATATTTAACATAATTTATGTATTAAATCAAATTTTGACTAAATTAAATAGTATTAAATCTATATATCATTACCCTTTATATATAAATTTTTTTAAGGATTAACATTTAATAAGACCATATATTTCTTTCCAAAACAATGAATTAAATTTCAAAATATTTATATATATGGACCAACGATGTCTGTATATATTTTTTATCATATGGTCAAGTGTTACGGATATTTATCATTTCAATCCGTACACTAAATGTATACAGGTGGATAGCATTTCAACCCGTAATCCCAATTCAATTAAATGAAAATCGCTTGGGTTTATCATTTCAACCCATAACGATTTTCTCCTATTCTAAAGTCTGTTCGGGTATGTATCATTTCAACCCATAGTGATTTCTATACTAACAGGGAACTTGCAGAGTGATAAAAGATATGTAATAATAATAACAACAGGCATATATCATCAAAATAAATATATAAACAATAGGATATGGTGTCATATCCCATAAGTGAATAGTTACAGAAAATAGCATATATAACAATTTAAATAACTATAGCCTCATATTTCAATTGTCGTCTCAATTTAAATCAAATTTAGTAAATAAAAGAGTGTTAATCGTGAGTGATTTCTCACCTTTCGAGGCCAGAGAAAAAGAAGTGAGTTATGAAATCCAGATCCGAATTCCAAAACAAAGCTAGATGGACACGGTTCAATGGTCAAAGCTGATATTAGGAATAGACGAATTCAAATTAGGATTGGATCAAGGAAGATAAATAGGATAAGTGAGCTTATATACAACTAGCCAACATATGCAGACACAGTTTATAAAATATGCAACAAAATATGCATGCCTCGGTTAATATATATACATAGGTGTGCAGACCGACTATATTAATATAACCATGTATATACTATATAACATTTCCTCTACCCATTTGTATATGACTATACATATGACTATACTTGAAATCAAAATACACATCCCTTAAAAAAATAAAATCCAACGTACATCAGTCAGTGCAAACAACCTTAAGGCTGACATGAAATAAACTTTTGAAAGCATATACTGTTGAAATTATAAAATATTGATATAACTTATACTGTAAAACTACCATAGAAAATTTATATATATACCTACATTTAAATATAACTTATGTAAATTGTTGAAAATAAAATAAAATATAGTACGATAGACTCTAAAATACTAAAACAATCATAAAAATATATATTATAAATTGACCTATCAAACTTGTACCCACCAATTTTATATAATATATATACCAAAACAGTAACGAAAATTGAAATACTATATTTTATATATCTAACATATGAAAGCTAATAAAATAACATATTTTATTATAGTTGAAACTGTTATAACCAAATATATAAAACATATAAAAATATGTATATTAATAGAAGGCTGCCAAACTTATACCATATATACCGTAAGCTATCAATAGTAAAATAAAACGCGTATATATATATATATTTAACTTATCAACTAGTTAGTAAAACATACGTATCTAAAAGCCGTACGATAACTATATGCTAACAAAAGTCAAAAACTATATACCGTAAAATCTTAAAATAATATACATAATACAGTATAAATATATACTAACCTTTATATATGAACAGAAGTTAAATATTTATATACACGTTTATAAATATAACAATTATCATATATATACTATTATGAAATATATTATTATTTTTAAAGTTCAACTGTTAGGGAATTCAAAATCCCCATAGTTGCAGTAAACATATAAAACAAAACTTATGCACAATCTATACTGTTCTTAATATATAAAATAGACTTATATCAAATAAAATGCGTACTTACTTTTAAAAACCAGAGAGGAAATGTTTTGCCAACTAATGCATGCGGCCATGGGGAGGAGGCAGGCCAAGGAAAAGAGAGAGCTCATGCTCAGGTTTGGAAGAAATAAGAAAAGATGGAGGGGAGATGAGAACAGGCGATTTTTAAAGGAAGAATGCATGCGTGATTCAAGCAACATGACATGGCGAAGGGCATTCTTCAGGCAACAGAGAAAATGCTAGTTTCTTAAATATAAAGGTAGGTCTGCATCTGATATGTGAACGTGCTATATGACTTTATATAATATTTACAAAGCTCTCTCCTCTTTTAATATTAATTTGAGGGCAACAAATAGCCTACAGAGAGAAAAGAAGATGCAATCTATGCTATGCTATACTATATATATATATATATATTCCTAGAAACACGGAAACGAAGAGGTAAATGAGGGAAGAGAAAGAGGCGTATAAATGAATGGTAAATAAATTTAGATTTCAAATGAAATAAATGGAACAGCAGAGATTAAAGTATGGATGTAAATTCTAGAATAATAAAAAGCAACGGTTATATGTTGATTAAGAAAAATAATTAAAACAATTAATGGCTTAAATGGGGCAGCATGTTTCAAATTTTTGAAATGCAAAAGAAACGTACACTATAAATATAAAGTTTTCAAAAGCAAAAGAAACGTAAAGCTGTCCATTAATTCATCAAAACGTTATTTAAGTAATAAATTGAAATGAAAAAAAAAGTAATTGTAACGGTCAATAGTTGATTTAGCTATACACTTAAAGCAATAAATTTTTGTTTGTTTGTATAACACATAATGAGTTTTGAAAGTCAAGGATATAAAAATGGATAAAAGGAAAGAAATCAGGAAATTTTGTGAGCAATAGCTTTCCAAGGAAAGGTAGGCTTACATTATATATACATGCTGAGATGATTAGGCACGTTCAAAAATTTTGAAGCAAATGAAGGAATTGGAAATAAATATAAAATGAAAGAAATTTGAAAAGTCCGTAGCTATGATTTAGCCAAAATTTATTAAAGCCATTTACTAGGAAGGTTGGAACCGAAATAATAGGGAGAGGAAGACACATTAAATTTGATGACAAAGTTGTGTTCGGATCTATAAGCAAGTGGTTTATATATTATAGGCCTTATGAAAGCGAGGGAAGGAACGAATGCTACTAGCTTGATGATTTGAGATTCTTTCAAGCGTTAAAAACAAAAATAAAGAGAGACCAGAATAAACGCACCACCATAAATATAAATATACGCTTCAATTGCAAAAGAAACATATAGAGAAAATTATGGGTAGTGGGAAAGGTAAAGTTAGTGCACGAAACTACAAGGAATAATAAAAGCAAGGTCGATGATCTCAAATTTATTAATGGTTACGAATGGAAAAGTCTACCTGAATTGGAAAAGTATTAAGCAATAGAAATCTTTAACGGTAGTAAAAAGAAACCGTTACGCACTGATTCAGAAATCAATTAAAGCAATTAATAGCTTGAATCGGACAGCACGTTTTCTCAATTAAATAAACTTCCATAAAATTATTTGAAAATTGACAATCTGCTATATTTAAATATACGTATTCTAAATATATAAACATTTTATTTAAAAATTCAATTATTATAAGATTTCACAAATATTCAATCAAATACGTTATATAATCAATTAAAATTGTTAAAATTTTCCGGGTCGTTACACTCTCCCCCACTCAAAACTTTTCATCCCCGAAAAGGAAGGAGGTAGGAGAATAAAACAACCAGAAAAAAATAGATTGAAAGCCAAGATAAACAATAAATTTTAAAACTATATAAATTTTATTTAACATATTTATTTGAAAATTTCATTTGAAATTAAATTTTCTTTAATATTTAATACTTCTCAAACTCCTTTGCAAATAATTATTTACATTATTACTTCTATTTACAAGGACTATTGAAAATATTAAATCCAAAATTTATGAAAATTTTAATTTATCTCAAGATACCTTTCAAATATTATCAATAAATTAATAATCATTTTCTTTAAAGATGTTTTATTTAATTTATAACTTCAAAAATATTTATAACACTAAAATTTTATATAAAACAATGTAGTATACAAATAAGCAATATTTAAAAGATTTATTCAAAAAGGAAAGGAAGGTAGATTCCTGTAACGACCCGCATATTTATCGATTTTATATTTAAATATTTTATTTAAATATTTTATCGTTAGTCGGATTTTAGTCCGAAAAGCTACTTTTTGCATACGGTCGAATTAGGACTCGGGACCACTACCATTGAGTTTAAAATGCCGTTTGCGACCTTTTTGAGTATAAGCTTCGATATGTTTGGAGAAAGTTGATTTTTTGCTACTTTTCACTTTGGGTTTGGTTTTGGGCTCAGCCCTATGTTGACTTATACTCCAAAACTGAACCACTCTCCCCATTCTCCCTCACTTCTTTCTCTTTTCAGTTTTCTTAGCATTAATGGTGGGAGAGATTGGAAATTAAAACTCCAAAACCCTAGTTTCTCTTGCAAATCAAATTCCTTGCTCCAAACTCAAGAAGAACCCATTGGTAAGCTTCTCTTCTTCTTCTCCAACTTATTCTCTTACCAATTTCAGAAATTCCTAAACCTAATTTTGGGAATGTTCTTGTTTTTGAGCTTAGATTCAAGCTCAATTGGGTTGTGTTGAAGAGAGGTTGATTCTCCATTTGCTTTCAAGCTTCTTCTTATTCGATTTTGTGAAAAGGTGAGATTTTTTATCTCACATCTATGACTATAATTATCTTTGGTTGTTGGGTATGAATTCCTAACACTTCTTCATGTGCATTTGTTCTTGATTTGGATTGGTTTTGTGAATACTCCAATTTTTGGGTTTTTAAGTCAAATTTGTGTGAAATCCTTTTATGGATGTTTGATCATGCTTTTGGTGATGCATCGAGGAGCATATAGGGCCGGGTTGCCGATTGGCATAAACCCTTAGAGCCAATGTTCGTCCGGTTGCATTTTGGAAGAGTTTGCTCTTCATTTGAATAAGGCTGAAAAACAGCCCAGGCATGATTCAGTCGACTGAACCTGGAACCCGAAAGTTTCCAGGCATGATTCAGTCGACTGAAAAGTCTATTCAGTCGACTGAACCTGGAAACAGAAAGTTTCCTAAACCTGGAAAATTTCCAGGTACAGGGTCAGTCGATTGAAAACTCTGTTCAGTTGACTGAACCTGCTGTTTGAGTCCACTTTGCCTTTTTGGATTGAATTTCCAATTTAAATCGATTCGTGATGATCCTATTTGTTGTTATCATTTATTATGACCTTGATGACTCCTTTTTAGGGATTTTTGAATATCCATTTCGATGGATTCTTTATCGGTTTCTTTGGATTTTATTCACATCTTCGTATGTGAATTTTAGTGATCGATTGTTCTTACAATCTTCTTTGTGATTTGTCACTTTAAAAATATAAAGGTTTTCTATACTAGTAGTAAATATCAAAACTCTTTCTTCAAATGATTTCAACTCTACTTTAATACCAAATTCGTTTATAAAACAGTTTTCCAATCTATTAGTATATACAAACCTTTACCTCACTCGTATGAGAAATCTAATTAAACGACTTAGTAAAACAAGTGGTATGAAACGCTTGCGTTCACTTTGTTAGTTAATTCTTGGACTTGTTCGATTGAAACTCTTGTGATAATTTTCTAGTGGAGATCTACAATTTGTTCGTAAATATTTAAGTTAAGCTAGTGGTTATGGGACATGATGCTAAGCTCATATATTTACTAGCTTACTGTAATCGACACTTCTCGATGATCATGACGATCATTTTTGTGATTTAGACTAGCAATGTGCGATGTCTCTTTGTCTGCGTGGGAGACTAAACCCCGTTCGTGTGTCAAATTTATGGGGTAGCAACCCACGGTCTTCGGACCATTCGTGTGTCAGGTCTTCGGACCATTCATGTGTCAGGTCTTCGGACCATTCGTGTGTCAAATTAATGGCTAGCTACCATGAGATAGCTTCTCGTTCATGTGTTACAGCTGTTGGTGAGTTTTCATGCTCCCGTTCATGTGATAGGCCTTCCCCCCTTATTTTGTGTGATTTCTGGATTTCGTGTGTCGAATTCTGGAATTTTCTTCTTCACCTATTTCTGTGATTTCTATTGATATGATTTATCAATTCTTGTGCATAGGTGAATTCATGTGTCATTGACTGGATTTCTTGTGTTGATTTCTGGAATTTATGTTTCACCAACTTTGTGATTTCTATTGATATGATTTATCAATTCGTGTGCATAGGTGAATTTGTGTGTCATTAACTTGTTGTGAATACAAGTATTGGGTATGATACCCTTTTTGGATCTTTGAGAAGATTCTTTGATATTGATTAATCGTTTGTTGATTATCATTTACATACTTATAGTAGTATGCCATTATGGATATTATACGTCTATGCCATATCTTATATGTCATTTATTGTGGCTTGGTGAATGAAATTAGGAGTATGACATTCCTTTTTATCTTGAGTAGATTATCGTGATATTGATTAATCTCTTGTTGATTTTCAATTACTTATATATATCACAGCTTGGCATTGTGATTATTATGTGTTTAGTCATATCTCCTATTCTATATCATGTTATTTGATATTTATAGTTAGACTGATCCATTTATTATTTTCTTATAAATAATACTCGGGTCAGACCGAGATGTTGCAGGTGCTTCGACTTGACTTCTCTCCGGGGATCCATTACTCTGACCTTTTGCTTACTACTTAGATTAGTAGTTTTTGTTGTATACATTTGAGATACAGACTCCATAATGTATACTTATTCTTTTGTGTAGTTCATGTAACTATTCTTTTGTGATATTGTGGATCTTTTTAGACCACTACTCTGATGAACACTTTCATGTGTTATATTCATATCTATTTCCGCCTTTGTGATATGAATTGTCTGTGACTGATTTATGTTATGTTTACTTCTATATTTGTTTCCGAAGATATTATAGCCACTGTGTAGTAGCTTTGAGTTTGTGTCGGCATGTCGGATTTCCACTTGAAAAGAATTGCATGCTATACTATCTGACATATCGATGCTCGCACAAAGCAATCACACGGAAGGTCGCTCCTCAACAACCTTATTCTCCGTGCTAGTCGACAGCATTACTCCGTAGTGTTTTTAGCTAGCGTGGGTATAGAGGTGGGGCGTCACAGCTTGGTATCAGAGCCAAACTTCGGAATAATATGGAATATTATAACAAGGATCATCGTCCTAAGTCCATCTTAGGAGTCGTGCTTTAGGATTTTATTCGGGTCTTCGTACCGTCCTATCCTATTTTCTTTTATGATTCCTCGTTTTATCTATCAAGATTGCTTGATATTTATTTTGAGAATAACTTTTCTCCTTCTTTCTTTTCTAAAGGAAGAGAAATGGTTAGTTCTAGCAGTCCTAGCGCTGGTCAATCCAATCCTAGCGCTGGTCAATCCAGTAGCCCTTCTCTGGATGGCGCATTCATGTCTGCCCAACAACTTTTGGATCATGTAAAGAATCAAGAGTTTATCTATGCTTTGAGTAAGAACCCCGAGATGGTTCTACCTTTGAAACTTGAAGTTTCTTTCAATCAGCTTGTGGATGTTACTCTTCTTCATGGAGAGGTTGGTAAAGGAAGTGTTTGTGATATTGGGACTTCCAAGAAGAGGCACATTAAGTTCAAGAGCCTTAATCCCAATAAGAGAGGGAAGCAAACTACTTTTGTAGCAGAGACTCCAATCCCTAATCATGGAGGATGCTACAATTGTAATTCTAAGGACCACTATGCAAAGGAGTGTCCGTAGCCACTCTTTTGTCGCTATTGCAAAAATACAGGTCATCATATTTCTGTCTGCCCCATACTTCAAAGCAAGAAGTGGGTGGAACAAGAAACTTTGGTAGCCAAGACTCCAACCCCAAATCATAAACAATGCTACGATTGTGGTTCCACAAACCATTATGTAATTAAGTGCCCGAAGCCCCTCTATTGCCGCTATTGCAAAGGCTCGGGTCATTACTTATCTACATGTCCCAAACTCCGTAGCAAGAGGGAGGGAAAGTCGAAAGTTGTGCAAGCCCATTGTGACACTTCTCTTGGTCAAGGTATTTTACATTTAATCCTTGATGCTATTGTTTTATTTCATGATCTTTCTATTTGAATTCTTTTCGATATGGATCCATCTCATTATTTTTATATCAAAAGAACTTGTCGATTCTTTTTCTTTGAATATTTTGGGCTTGATGTCTTCTTTGGGAATTGTGAATCCGGATGGTGGATCCGCAACACTCAACTTACTTTCTATTGATGTCGAAATTACTTTATGTGGTTTTTCTTTCCGAGCCGATATTTTTACTTAAGCTTCGGAATTGATTTTTTTGAAAGGATCGGCTTAATCATTGTGAAGCCCATATCCTATTTTTCGAGTGGACTATTCATCTTCGACATTTTCAATCTGTTAAGCAGATTTCTATTTTTCCTTTATGATTTTGATTCCAACTTGATGGCATCATTTTATTCCTTAAGCCCACTTATAAGGAAAGTGTTATTTCTCTCATTCATGTAGTTAGAGAAATTTTTCGGTATTTTTGAGCTTGTCTTAGGATTATCACCTAAGCAATATCTTGTGTGATGTTAAGGTCTTTTCAGCTCGACCTTGCCACCAATTTTCATTTGGCTACGAGTTGCGTGAGTTAGCATTCCACTTACGCACTCCGCACTCGTTATGATTCTTATGAATGACTTATTATGTCATTCAGTTTGCCCATCTTGTTTCATCCATTTTATAAATCGAGTATTTCATGAATATCTCGATAAATTCATTTTTGAATTTATTGATTTTGGATGAAAATAGCAATTTACAAATTTTTGCAAATCTTTTTCATAAGATTTATTTATAAGTATAAATAGGATTACTGCTTTTAGAACGAAAGATAAGAATTTTCAAAAAGTTTTTAGAAACATGTTTATCCTATAAAATATGATTTTGTGATTGTATTGCCCATTTAGTGTTTTAAGAATTTTGGTCGATGCGCTTGATCAACGTTATCGATAGGAATTTCCTAAATGCTTTGATGAGACAATCAGACACGATATATTGACTTGCAAAATGTAATTTTTTCTAGAAAGATTTTTACGTTGAGATAATTGTGATTTTGAAAGTTTTAGCTTTTCGGGGAAAGAAAATTATTTAAAAGAAGTTCTTTCTCTTCGATACTCTTATTCTTGTGATTCCCGTGGGGAACCAAGACTTTATCTTTTGTACCAATGCTGATCGTATTGGTTTAGATGTCGCTCTCTTGAACGTGCTATCACTTGTGCTTCTAAATCGTTATAGCTTATCGAGACTAGCTATGCCGCTCATGATTTAGTGCTTGCGGCTGTTGATTTCACTTTTAGAATCTGGCATCATCATTTTGGATGAGAAATTGTTCTCTACCCCGATCATAAATCTTTGGAATATTTATTTTCTCAAAAGGAACTTAATTTGCGTCAAAAATGTTGGCTCGAGTTCCTTGCTCCTTATGATCTTGATATTCTTTATACGCCCGGTAAGGGTAGTCGTGTCGCTGATGCTCTTAGCCGTAAACAACAAGCTATTGTTTCTATGATGATATCCGAATGGAACGATCTCGAGATTTTATCCACTTGCGAAATTCGAGACCGTGTTTCCGATTTATGCTCATCATTTGTTTTATGTAGCCTTGAGGCTCATCCTTCTCTTTTAGACCGCATTCTTGGAGCTCAAAGGCTAGATCCTGAATTGGCTCTTCTTGGCCAAAATATTAAGGATAAAATTGATATTGAAGGTTTGAAGGACTTTGATATCGATTCTCGTGGCGGCATTCGGAGATTTGGTAGATTTATCGTACCAAATATTAGTGATCTTCGTAAAGACATTTTAGAAGATTCTCATCATTCTAAATTTACCATTCATCCCGGTAGTAGTAAAATGTACGCGGATATGAAGCGACTTTATTATTGGGAGGGAATGAAACTCAACATCGCTAACTTCGTTAAGCGTTGCATGACTTGCCAACTCGTTAAGGCCGAACATCAAAGGCCCGGTGGGTTATTGCAACCTTTAGAAATTCCAGTTTGGAAGTGGGACTAAATTTCCATGGATTTTTAGATGGCCTTCCCCGTTCTCGTTCGGGTCATGATAGCTTATGGGTGATCGTTGATAGACTTATTAAATCCGCCCATTTTATTCCTGTTCGGTCTAACCGAACCGTTCCTCTTTTGGCCAAACTCTTTATCAAAGAGATTGTTAAATTACATGGAGTTCTTACTTCTATAGTTAGTGATCGTGATCCATTGTTTACTAGTGGACTTTGGAAGAGTCTTCAAAAAGCTTTAGGAACGAAGCTTAATTTTAGCACCGCTTATCACCCCCAGTCCGATGGACAAACCGTGCGTGTTAATCAAACTCTTGAAGATCTTCTTCGTGCTTGTGTGCTTAATTTCGGTGGAAGTTGGGAAGATCATATTTCTCTTGTTGAATTTTTCTACAATAATAGCTTCCAATCTAGTATTGGTATGGCACCTTTTGAGGCACTCTACGGAAGGCCGTGCCGATCTCCTTCTTGTTGGCTTGAGGCCGGTGAGAAGCTGGTTTTAGGTCCAGATTTTATTCGTGATTCCACAGAGAAAATTGAACTTATTCGACATAGGATGAAAGAAGCCCAGAGTAGACAAAAATCCTACGCCGATAACCGGAGAAGGAAATTAGAATTTTCTGTGGGAGATCTTGTGTTCATTCGTGTTTCACCTATGAAAGGTGTTGTACGTTTCAGTCGATCGGGAAAACTAGCGCCTCAATATATTGGGCCATTTCCTATCACCGAACATATTGGTTCCATGGCTTATCGCCTTTTATTACCGGCTCAGTTTTCTGCTATGCATGACGTGTTTCACGTTTCTCAACTTCGGAAATGTCTTCGAGATTCCGATTCTGTTCTTGAGCCCGGTGTTGTGGAAGAGATTGAAGTTTCGCCTAATTTAACTTATGAGCAACATCCTATTCGTATCATTGCTTCGGAAGTCAAACGACTTCGAAATAAAGATGTTCCGCTTGTTAAAGTTCAATGGTCTTCAAATCCTAAGGATTGTTCTTGGGAATCTAGAGAGTACATCGAGCGAACACATCCGGACTTACTTTCTCGTGCTCTTTGAGGTGAACTTCTTATTTCAAACTTCTTTTGTGTTGAATATGCTTTTATGGTTGTTACTATATATATATATATCTTCTTATTAAATATTGCGAGGACGCAATTTCTTTAAGGAGGGGAGTCTGTAACAACCCGCATATTTATCGATTTTATATTCAAATATTTTATTTAAATATTTTATCGTTAGTCGGATTTTAGTCCGAAAAACTACTTTTTGCATACGGTCGAATTAGGACTCGGGACCACTCCCATTGAGTTTAAAATGCCGTTTGCGACCTTTTTGAGTATAAGCTTCGATATGTTTGGAGAAAGTTGATTTTTTGCTACTTTTCACTTTGGGTTTGGTTTTGGGCTCAGCCCTATGTTGACTTATACTCCAAAACTGAACCACTCTCCCCATTCTCCCTCACTTCTTTCTCTTTTCAGTTTTCTTAGCATTAATGGTGGGAGAGATTGGAAATTAAAACTCCAAAACCCTAGTTTCTCTTGCAAATCAAATTCCTTGCTCCAAACTCAAGAAGAACCCATTGGTAAGCTTCTCTTCTTCTTCTCCAACTTATTCTCTTACCAATTTCAGAAATTCCTAAACCTAATTTTGGGAATGTTCTTGTTTTTGAGCTTAGATTCAAGCTCAATTGGGTTGTGTTGAAGAGAGGTTGATTCTCCATTTGCTTTCAAGCTTCTTCTTATTCGATTTTGTGAAAAGGTGAGATTTTTTATCTCACATCTATGACTATAATTATCTTTGGTTGTTGGGTATGAATTCCTAACACTTCTTCATGTGCATTTGCTCTTGATTTGGATTGGTTTTGTGAATACTCCAATTTTTGGGGTTTTAAGTCAAATTTGTGTGAAATCCTTTTATGGATGTTTGATCATGCTTTTGGTGATGCATCGAGGAGCATATAGGGCCGGGTTGCCGATTGGCATAAACCCTTAGAGCCAATGTTCGTCCGGTTGCATTTTGGAAGAGTTTGCTCTTCATTTGAATAAGGCTGAAAAACAGCCGAGGCATGATTCAGTCGACTGAAAACTCTGTTCAGTCGACTGAACCTGGAACCCGAAAGTTTCCAGGCATGATTCAGTCGACTGAAAAGTCTGTTCAGTCGACTGAACCTGGAAACAGAAAGTTTCCTGAACCTGGAAAATTTCCAGGTACAGGTCAGTCGACTGAAAACTCTATTCAGTCGACTGAACCTGTTGTTTGAGTCCATTTTGCCTTTTTGGATTGAATTTCCAATTTAAATCGATTCGTGATGATCCTATTTGTTGTTATCATTTATTATGACCTTGATGACTCCTTTTTAGGGATTTTTGAATATCCATTTTGATGGATTCTTTATCGGTTTCTTTGGATTTTATTCACATCTTCGTATGTGAATTTTAGTGATCGATTGTTCTTACAATCTTCTTTGTGATTTGTCACTTTAAAAATATAAAGGTTTTCTATACTAGTAGTAAATATCAAAACTCTTTCTTCAAATGATTTCAACTCTACTTTCATACCAAATTCGTTTATAAAACAGTTTTCCAATCTATTAGTATATACAAACTTTTTACCTCACTCGTATGAGAAATCTAATTAAACGACTTAGTAAAACAAGTGGTATGAAACGCTTGCATTCACTTTGTTGGTTAATTCTTAGACTTGTTCGATTGAAACTCTTGTGACAATTTTCTAGTGGAGATCTACAATTTGTTCGTAAATATTTAAGTTAAGCTAGTGGTTATGGGACATGATGCTAAGCTCATATATTTACTAGCTTACTGTAATCGACACTTCTCGATGATCATGACGATCATTTTTGTGATTTAGACTAGCAATGTGCGATGTCTCTTTGTCTGCGTGGGAGACTAAACCCGTTCGTGTGTCAAATTTGTGGGGTAGCAACCCACGGTCTTCGGACCATTCGTGTGTCAGGTCTTCGGACCATTCGTGTGTCAAATTAATGGCTAGCTACCATGAGATAGCTTCTCGTTCATGTGTTACAGCTGTTGGTGAGTTTTCATGCTCCCGTTCATGTGATAGGCCTTCCCCCCTTATTTTGTGTGATTTCTGGATTTCGTGTGTCGAATTCTGGAATTTTCTTCTTCACCTATTTCTGTGATTTCTATTGATATGATTTATCAATTCTTGTGCATAGGTGAATTCGTGTGTCATTGACTGGATTTCTTGTGTTGATTTCTGGAATTTATGTTTCACCAACTTTGTGATTTCTATTGATATGATTTATCAATTCTTGTGCATAGGTGAATTTGTGTGTCATTAACTTGTTGTGAATACAAGTATTGGGTATGATACCCTTTTTGGATCTTTGAGAAGATTCTTTGATATTGATTAATCGTTTGTTGATTATCATTTACATACTTATAGTAGTATGCCATTATGGATATTATACGTCTATGCCATATCTTATATGTCATTTATTGTGGCTTGGTGAATGAAATTAGGAGTATGACATTCCTTTTTATCTTGAGTAGATTATCATGATATTGATTAATCTCTTGTTGATTTTCAATTACTTATATATATCACAGCTTGGCATTGTGATTAATATGTGTTTAGTCATATCTCCTATTCTATATCATGTTATCTGATATTTATAGTTAGACCGATCCGTCTATTATTTTCTTATAAATAATACTCGGGTCAGACCGAGATGTTGCAGGTGCTTCGACTTGACTTCTCTCCGGGGATCCATTACTCTGACCTTTTTCTTACTACTTAGATTAGTAGTTTTTGTTGTATACATTTGAGATACAGACTCCATAATGTATACTTATTCTTTTGTGTAGTTCATGTAACTATTCTTTTGTGATATTGTGGATCTTTTTAGACCACTACTCTGATGAACACTTTCATGTGTTATATTCATATCTATTTCCGCCTTTGTGATATGAATTGTCTGTGACTGATTTATATTATGTTTACTTCTATATTTGTTTCCGAAGATATTATAGCCACTGTGTAGTAGCTTTGAGTTTGTGTCGGCATGTCGGATTTCCACTTGAAAAGAATTGCATGCTATACTATCTGATATCGATGCTCGCACAAAGCAATAACACGGAAGGTCGCTCCTCAACAGCCTTATTCTCTGTGCTAGTCGACAGCATTAATCCGTAATGTTCTTGGCTAGCGTGGGTATAGAGGTGGGGCGTCACAATTCCGAAAACGGAATATAGGTGAAAAATGAAGCTGTGCAGATGAGGTAGATCCAAAAGAATAGAATCGGGCATGAATAATTTATTTCAAACCATAAGAATTTTAATTTCAAATATTAATACAAAATTTCTTTGTTGGGAAAAATACTTTTATAATAAATACCTTTATAATAATACGTTTATATCGAAATAAATCTTTCTTTCGAAAATATTTTTATAACTCGATGTTTTAACAAGTTTATCCTCGTTCTTGCAGACTCTGGCCATGCGTTGATCAGGCGCAAAGCTAGAATTCTTCAAGTACTTAGTAGACCTGTTTCAACACCCAGTGAAAATACTTGAAAAACCTTTTTTAAAACAGATATGGAAAGTACAATCCAAACAAACAAACCAAAACCTTTGTCCGACCATGGTTCGCAGATACACAATGGTTACGCCTGGGTCTCCCAGGAAACAATCCATATCCGTAAGCTTTCTCAGCCCTGCGAGTTACGCCATGATGACTAGTAGAGTGCAGGATACACAATGGTTACGCCTGGATCCCCCAGGAAACAATCCGTACCTCTAGGCCAGACTCAGCCAGGCACTTGCGCTACTATTCGCGACCTACACAGATTGCAGGATACACAATGGTTATGCCTAGATCTCCCAGGAAACAATCCGTACCCCTAGGCAAGACTCAGCCAGGCAGTTGCGCTATGCAGTCACGAGAGAAAAAAAAAACCATGGGTTACACCACGGTGGGAAACACTCGAGTATTACATCCGGAAAACCGAAAATCAGAGAGAATAATATCGATAGAATGAATCCACGATGTGGCCACAAAGCGGATATCAAGCAGAAGGCACTTTCCATATCTTTACTTCGAAAATATATATCATATAGTACCTTTTCAAATACTTTCAAATATCATACTTATATAAAATCCATATATATATATATAAGATTCCATTTTCAAATCGAATACTTTCCAAGTCAATAGTATATCAAATCATACTTAAATAGACTTCGATTTATAAAAAAATTCTCTTTCCAAATTGAGTACCTTTCAAATCAATAGATTTAAAATCACTTCATACTTATACAAATCCATTTTATATAAGTTCGACCACTCCCAAATCAAGTGCTTAACAATATAAGGTTCTCAATTTCAAATCATTTCAATATCAATTCAGTTTCAAAATCATATAGGATTTCACCAAATTTTCTTCCAAATTAAGTATCTAAATTTCAAAGTTTCCAAAATAATAGGTTTAGAAAATTATCCCAGTTTCCAAATTAAAATAATTCAAGTCAAACAAATTCATTTCCAAAATCACCATATAAGTACTGGTTTTTAATTTCAATTTAATTTCAAAACCAAATATTTTCTCAAAATCAATTATACTCAAAATGGTTTCCAAATTTATAATCATCACTTTAAAACTTTTAAACTATCTATTTCTATTATAAATATCCAATTTACCTTTTTGAAAACCATTATTTGAAATTAAATTTTTTTTTTCCAAAACATTTCAAGACTAAATTCCATAATAGTATAATTAAAAATAGTCATATTCACTTACTTAACAAAAGGTTTCAAACTGACTTAAGTCATACTCTTCAAAACTAAACTTATATGCTTTATCAAAAATTTTATACTTTTCGAAATTTCTTAGTTTAAAACTTTTAAACCTTGATTTGAAAGTGCTCGAACCTTCAAAATAGTCGATGAAATCAAATTTCAAATCTAAGAGTTGGAAATCAATTTTTTTTATAAATAGAGTTATTACTAGTCAAATTGAAAACTCGAGGACTGAACACCGGTCTCACTTTAAATTGTTTCAAATATATACATATATCTTTCGAAAATATCAAATTATACTTCGGAATTTGAAATCAAAAACGGTTTTACAAAATCACTCGCATAGCGAAGCTATTAAAGTGGCCTCTCCCCCACTCTGAAACTCGAAAATCAATGTCGATGATGCGTGCACTCATCACCGAAATTATTCTCCAGCGACATAAGTGAGTTCTAGACTTCTATTTTCTTGAAAACTTCTTTGAAATTTCTTCAAAATTATTGGAATTCATTTGAACCCATTTGAAACATTTCTTATTCGGAAAAATACTTTTAAATCGTATTATTTTTATATATTTTCCCAAAATCTTAAAACCAATTTCAAAATATCGGAATTCAATTCTGGAATTTCAAATTTAACCCTTCAGTTATAAATCCTTTTTATATAAATCACTTTCTTATAAATTTTCAAAATTTCCAATCCTTTCAAAACTTTTATATATAGAATAACATTTCTTATTCGTTTTATATATAGGTATATAATCCTTATCGAAAAAAATTTCACTTTTATATATAGAATAAAATCATAGTTATCAAAATAAAAATTTCGTATAAAACAATTTTAAAATACAACAAACCCGATTTTCAAAGGATGATTCAAGAATGGATTTCAAAACAAAGATAGAGATTTAATTTAGAGGAACTCTAATCAATAGAATCCTGATTCGAAGATAGGCTCAAACAAAGTTGAGAAAATGAAATTACAAAATAGAAGATGGATATACTTCTATAAATCTCGGGCGACCTTAACCGGGTCAACCGTGACTTCAGGAATATAATTGATGCGGAATTCTAAAGCAAATTGACATTCGATTGCCAGAGATAGAATTCGGCATACCAAGATATAGCAGCATCGTAAACCGAGGATACAGAAATCTCCGGTGAATCAATGCCAATTGTAAAGGAGTTTTCACCCCCTTTACAATTCATTCCGTGGAGTTATGGGATACTCCAGAATCAAACGAATATAAATAGGGAGAGACAAGAATGAATTTCGGAACCGAGGGGCATTCCAAAATTCAAAGGAAATCAAGTCAAAAAGAAGGGATTCAACTCGAACGAAAGTGATTCTGTAAATAAATTTACCATATATGCTAGGTTTTGCCTAGAGCCAAAGCTCTGATACCAACTGTAACGACCCGCCATTTTGGACCATTCAAATCGACAATAAAACCGTACATGTCCGACTTGAATAATTCAAAATACCGAATTGTTAATAAAATTTGGCAAAACTTAAAATATATAGTAAATAAATCAATCATAGATCACTTACACAGAGTAATACAATGCAGCGGAATAGATAAAGAATAGTAGTTCATGAAGCTACTATATACCTCAGAGTTAGAAATAAAATACAACCGAATAGTTCAAATGCCATGAAGTCTCCAATGCAACAGATGGCTTTTCTGAACCAATACTCTGGATGACTGAAGGGATAGATAGCTGGATCTTCAAGCAAAGCTCCAACTTCGAAGATGAGTCTCAAATGCTGTATCTCACAGTCTGACCCGAGCGTAAAGCAAAATACAAAACACTCGAGTCAGGATTAATATTCTTATATCTATAAATCTAACTCAAGTGAAATATCAACTGAAATATAATTAACTTAGAGGATGTTTGGGATAACCATCCTCTAAGGGTCCATGGAAGTATCTAAAAGATAGAAATATACACTATAACACCGTAGTCTTTTCAACTTAATTTATACTTCAAAACCAAATATCATTTTCACTTCAAATATCTCTATACTTCCCAAATAGTATTTTTATATATTAAATAATTTGTACAGTAAAGAAATTTCAATTCCCTCAACTTAACAAATCGTTTAACATCAACCCGACCACCCCATTTAAATCTATTTCAATCTCAATTTATTAATTTAAATTCAACTCTATTTCTAAAATAACCACTTCAATTTTATCGATCTCAAATTCGGATTTGAAATCACAAAATACCCTTTAGATTCAATATATTTCAAAACTTTAAGTATTCAACGTTTCAAACTTACTTTTTAATCAATTTAGTTTCTAAATAATAAATTCAACTATACTGATTTCAAATACATATCCGAATCTCAAAATAAACCATTTAAATCCCAATATAATTCAAAGCTTTAATATTTAATTAAATGTTCAATTTAATAGTTCCATATAGATCTCGATTTAACCTCATTATTATCTAGTCTTAAAATAATCCCTCATTAGATACAATATCATTTAAGTAACCTTAAATTACATTTTACTCAATATTTTCTTTAATTTGTTTAAACGTGAAATATTCATTAAATCGCTTAAATAAAAATCCAGTTACAAAATCATAACCTTAAATTTCCCATTCAATAATTTCAAATTGATTTAATTGAATAAATCCTTATTTAAATACCATTTAGATAAACCCATATTTATCTCCCAATCTTAGTAAATTGCAGAATACTTTTTGGAATAAAATTTACATAAATATTTAACATAATTTATGTATTAAATCAAATTTTGACTAAATTAAATATTATTAAATCTATATATCATTACCCTTTATATATAAAAAAATTTAAGGATTAACATTTAATAAGACCATATATTTCTTTCCAAAACAATGAATTAAATTTCAAAATATTTATATATATGGACCAACGATGTCTGTATATATTTCTTATCATATGGTCAAGCGTTACGGATATTTATCATTTCAATCCGTACACTAAATGTATACAGGTGGATAGCATTTCAACCCGTAATCCCAATTCAATTAAATGAAAATCGCTTGGGTTTATCATTTCAACCCATAACGATTTTCTCCTATTCTAAAGTCTGTTCGGGTATGTATCATTTCAACCCATAGTGATTTTTATACTAACAGGGAACTTGCAGAGTGATAACAGATATGTAAATAATAATAACAACAGGCATATATCATCAAAATAAATATATAAACAATAGGATACGGTGTCATATCCCATAAGTGAATAGTTACAGAAAATAGCATATATAACAATTTAAATAACTACAGCCTCATATTTTAATTGTCGTCTCAATTGAAATCAAATTTAGTAAATAAAAGAGTGTTAATCGTGAGTGATTTCTCACCTTTCGAGGCCAGAGAAAAAGAAGTGAGTTATGAAATCCAGATCCGAATTCCAAAACAAAGCTAGATGGACACGGTTCAATGATCAAAGCTGATAATAGGAATAGACGAATTCAAATCAGAATTGGATCAAGGAAGATAAATAGGATAAGTGAGCTTATATACAACTAGCCAACATATGCAGACACAGTTTATAAAATATGCAACAAAATATGCATGCCTCGGTTAATATATATACATAGGTGTGCAGACCGACTATATTAATATAACCATATATATACTATATAACATTTCCTCTACCCATTTGTATATGACTATACATATGACTATACTTGAAATCAAAATACACATCCCTTAAAAAAATAAAATCCAACGTACATCAGTCAATGCAAACAACCTTAAGGCTGACATGAAATAAACTTTTGAAAGCATATACTGTTGAAATTATAAAATATTGATATAACTTATACTGTAAAACTACCATAGAAAATTTATATATATACCTACATTTAAATATAACTTATGTAAATTGTTGAAAATAAAATAAAATATAGTACGGTAGACTCTAAAATACTAAAACAATCATAAAAATATATATTATAAATTGACCTATCAAACTTGTACCCACCAATTTTATATAATATATATACCAAAACAGTAACGAAAATTGAAATACTATATTTTATATTTCTAACATATGAAAGCTAATAAAATAACATATTTTATTATAGTTGAAACTGTTATAACCAAATATATAAAACACATAAAAATACGTATATTAATAGAAGGCTGCCAAACTTATACCATATATACCGTAAGCTATCAGTAGTAAAATAAAACGCGTAAATATATATATATATATATATTTAACTTATCAACTAGTTAGTAAAACATACGTATCTAAAAGCCGTACGTAACTATATGCTAACAAAAGTCAAAAACTATATACCGTAAAATCTTAAAATAATATACATAATACAGTATAAATATATACTACCTTTATATATGAACAGAAGTTAAATATTTATATACACGTTTATAAATATAACAATTATCATATATATACTATTATGAAATATATTATTATTTTTAAAGTTCAACTGTTAGGGAATTCAAAATCCCCATAGTTGCAGTAAACATATAAAACAAAACTTATGCACAATCTATACTGTTCTTAATATATAAAATAGACTTATATCAAATAAAATGCGTACTTACTTTTAAAAACCAGAGAGGAAATGTTTTGCCAACTAATGCATGCGGCCATGGGGAGGAGGCAGGCCAAGGAAAAGAGAGAGCTCATGCTCAGGTTTGGAAGAAATAAGAAAAGATGGAGGGGAGATGAGAACAGGCGATTTTTAAAGGAAGAATGCATGCGTGATTCAAGCAACATGACATGGCGAAGGGCATTCTTCAGGCAACAGAGAAAATGCTAGTTTCTTAAATATAAAGGTAGGTCTGCATCTGATATGTGAACGTGCTATATGACTTTATATAATATTTACAAAGCTCTCTCCTCTTTTAATATTAATTTGAGGGCAACTAATAGCCTACAGAGAGAAAAGAAGATGCAATCTATGCTATACTATATATATATATATATATATTCCTAGAAACACGGAAACGAAGAGGTAAAAGAGGGAAGAGAAAGAGGCGTATAAATTAATGGTAAATAAATTTAGATTTCAAATGAAATAAATGGAACAGCAGAGATTAAAGTATGGATGAAATCCTAGAATAATAAAAAGCAACGGTTATATGTTGATTAAGAAAAATAATTAAAACAATTAATGGCTTAAATGGGGCAGCATGTTTCAAAATTTTGAAATGCA
The DNA here is from genome assembly GCA_030765085.1 of Allium cepa. Classification (NCBI taxonomy): domain Eukaryota; kingdom Viridiplantae; phylum Streptophyta; class Magnoliopsida; order Asparagales; family Amaryllidaceae; genus Allium; species Allium cepa. The sequence continues at coordinate 674,860,948 of CM060929.1, forward strand.
AAAGAAACGTACACTATAAATATAAAGTTTTCAAAAGCAAAAGAAACGTAAAGCTGTCCATTAATTCATCAAAACGTTATTTAAGTAATAAATTGAAATGAAAAAAAAGTAATTGTAACGGTCAATAGTTGATTTAGCTATACACTTAAAGCAATAAATTTTTGTTTGTTTGTACAACACATAATGAGTTTTGAAAGTCAAGGATATAAAAATGGATAAAGGGAAAGAAATCAGGAAATTTTGTGAGCAATAGCTTTCCAAGGAAAGGTAGGCTTACATTATATATACATGCTGAGATGATTAGGCACGTTCAAAATTTTTGAAGCAAATGAAGGAATTGGAAATAAATATAAAATGAAAGAAATTTGAAAAGTCCGTAGCTATGATTTAGCCAAAATTTATTAAAGCCATTTACTAGGAAGGTTGGAACCGAAATAATAGGGAGAGGAAGGCGCATTAAATTTGATGACAAAGTTGTGTTCGGATCTATAAGCAAGTGGTTTATATATTATAGGCCTTATGAAAGCGAGGGAAGGAACGAATGCTACTAGCTTGATGATTTGAGATTCTTTCAAGCGTTAAAAACAAAAATAAAGAGAGACCAGAATAAACGCACCACCATAAATATAAATATACGCTTCAATTGCAAAAGAAACGTATAGAGAAAATTATGGGTAGTAGGAAAGGTAAAGTCAGTGCACGAAACTAGAAGGAATAATAAAAGCAAGGTCGATGATCTCAAATTTATTAATGGTTACGAATGGAAAAGTCTACCTGAATTGGAAAAGTATTAAGCAATAGAAATCTTTAACGGTAGTAAAAAGAAACCGTTACGCACTGATTCAGAAATCAATTAAAGCAATTAATAGCTTGAATTGGACAGCACGTTTTCTCAATTAAATAAACTTCCATAAAATTATTTGAAAATTGACAATCTGCTATATTTAAATATACGTATTCTAAATATATAAACATTTTATTTAAAAATTCAATTATTATAAGATTTCACAAATATTCAATTAAATACGTTATAGAATCAATTAAAATTGTTAAAATTTTCCGGGTTGTTACATTCACAATTTAATTTAAAAAATTAAATTAATTATCAAATTAAACTTGGCTAAAATCCGGGAATGTTGCACTTTCGTTAGGGTCGAAACCTAAGTTTACTTTTAAAATATAAGCGTCTGCCTAGTTTTTGAAGAGCTTTCGACCAAGTTGACGCTCGATAAGGTTGAAACCTTAGTTTGTTCTCAGTTAAATTCCTGTCTTGTTTTTCTTAAAGCTTTCGACGTAGTTGAAACTCATGCTTTCGAAAGGGTCACTATAAATAGCATTCGGAGGGGCACCTTTTATCTTTAAATCATTGATTTCGAAAGGAATGGTTCCGACATAGTCGAAACTTGGCCGCTAATTTTCCTTTCGACTGTATTGAAGCCAACAGTGCTTTCAAAGGGTTATCTCTGTTTTACCTAAGCTAAGCCGCTTCCTAAATGCTTTCGAAAGGGGTTGAGGGTTTCAAAGGAAATAGAGTTGAAAGGAGATTTTGACTCAATCCTTCAAAGTTTTAATTTAAAGGATTGTGTTTTCGACTAGATGGTTCCGACACCATCGACTTTTCCCCCAAACAATTTTATAATTGGTTTCGAAAGATATACTTTTTTACATAATCATTTTGACCTAAATGATGTTTTTAAAGGATAAACCCAATACCTTCGAAAGGGGTACTATCATTTATTTCGAGGCTATTTTAAAGGATGTTTTGATACCATCGAAAGGTATATTTAATTCCGAAGGAGATTAGTTATCAAGGGCTTCGAAAGTTATGTTTATTATGTTTTGAAAAGATTTTTTTTCTTTCGATGGAAGATATCCAGAGGTTTCAAAAGAGATGTTTTTAAGATATCAAAACATAAATCCAATCTAAATTTAAAGGAATAACCATGGTATAAATAAATAAAGGGTTTCGAAATGAATAAGTTTTCATTGATTATAAAGGTTAAAGGGTTTAACCTGGATATATCTATATGTAGAAGATAATAAACCATAGACGTTGGTATTATTTGTTGTTATGTATACTTCTTCATATACTGATTCACATTTTATTAACCCATAATAATATTTTGATGAAGGGTAGAATAACCAGTTAGGTTGACCTAGTAGTGAATATAATTTAAGAAATATTAAAATCTAAACTAAAGATATTGGCTGGGGCCAATAGGTTCACAATAAGCCCATGAAAAATGTGTATAACTAAAGATACTGGAAAGGGCCAATAGGTTCATAGTTAGTCAATGAAAACTATGGTTTGATAATGGCAGGGATAGATTTATAATTCACCCATGAAAACTATATCCGGATTAAGATACTGACAATTAGTTAATAGGTTCATAGTTAACCATGAAAACTAGGATAAGATAATAGATATTGGAGTTACCAATATGTTCTTTGTAATCCCATCAGAACTATGAATCAGATAGATAGTCCATAAATATTTAACAGGTTAATAATAACCTTTAAACTATAATTGAGATAGATGTCAGAATGAATGAGGATGGGTAATCCAAATTTGATTTACTTGTTTGCATTTCATCATAATATTTTGAAATACTATGTTTTAACCATTGTGGATGCAGGAGCACAGTATATGGATTTATAAATGTTTAGGATACTATTGAGGGGAAAATCTGTTTTGCTAAGCGGCGTGGTATCACTAGATATCTAAATGGTTTGAGTTGGTAGATTATTATTCATACCAGGCTTTATGTCCAATTCGAATTTTTTGTTTTCCCCTTAAACTCTTGGGCACTTAATTAATTTTGAGTAGGTTGAGAGTTAATGTTTCCAGGTGTTTCTTTTAGATGAATAATCTTCCGAAGATGTGCAAGAGGCAAGCTTGTTATTAGAGTTCTTTTATTTCCGCCATGCGTTTGATAGTAAAGGCGAATTATTTTTGTGCCTTATTATGTACTCTGATCAACCAGGGGGCATCTTCATATGTTGTTCTTGCCGCGTTTTGTATTAATTATGTGTTCTCTGAACGTGGTTTGCGAACTGAGATAATGTAATCAATTTGGAATATTTTGAAATAGAATGTGAAATTTGTTTGCTATTTAAACTTTTTCCATATTCTTGTGGTTCTCTGTATCAATGTATCTAATATTTCTGTATTTGATCCTCGAGGATTAATAACTACGGATAACTGCAACATAGCCGTTAGTTTTGGACCTCCAAGTAGGCGGATGTTTCATAAATCCATGCACTACAATTACAACAATGATTATCGATGCCAAAATGATAAATACAAACCTAGTAAATAATAATCTTCAAGAAGCTTGCATACAAAAATTAAGTCAAGAAGCACGCTTTGATGGTTATATAAAATGGTAAATATATATATATATATATATATATATATATATATATAATGGTAAATGCTTTTATCATTTTACGAAAATAATTAATGCTCTTATCTTTTTATAAAAAATGACCACTATTCTTATCTTTTTTATATTAAAGGCAAGAATCCATTATCCTTTATACTATGGAGCACACATTAGAGGCAAGAACATTATATTTAAAAATATCTACCTATTCTTCTATTGAGCACAATTCCTATTTTAATCGCAGTTAATTTTCCTAATTTTTTTCTTTATTTTTCGCCAAGCTCCTTATTAATCCTATTAATAGCTAATTTTATTTGGGCAAAAAGGTAATAAAAAAGTCAGAACAAATATAAAATCATATAGATTTTAGGCCAATTTTGATGAAATATGAAATTTCTTACTATTGCTATAACAGCCTTTGTATTCCTGTTGCTAAACCTTCTATTCCTTATTATGGTGTACAGTGAATCATAAAGGTTCCAACATGATGTTTCAAGATCTAGTTCTAAAAGTGTCCAGTATCCTTCATGATATATTGGAAAAGTATTGTACAACATAAAGAATCTGTTTGTGCCTTTTTAATTGCAGGAACAATTAATTGATTTTTCACATTTACAATTTTATCAGCTGCATTTTTCAGTTAAGAGAAATAAATATTACAAATTACATATTATGAATTAATGGTAATAATTAATTGTATAGAAATGATGTTAATGCAATTGTACAGCTGAGATAGATTATGCTTGAACTGCTATCATACACCATTGCTCACCAAAGCCAATATCAATTTATAATATATTTTAAAAATCAATCATATATGTTACGATTAGAAATAATTGAATAAGAATATAGGTTCTTCATTTTATATTTGAACTAACCTATTCACTTAAAATCCATCAAAAAGCATTTATTCTAACATGGTCTTGTAGATGACATTCATGTTTTCATCTTCTGAATTATAAGCTTCTTCACTTAAAATTTCAATAATATTATTTATTTCAATTTTATTTATTTTTAGAAATTGTGAAACAAATATTTATTTTACTTACTCAATGCCTCCAACCACTTTAAAGAAATCTTTAATTATCTTCGCTTCATTTTCTGGCAAAATGCTTTAAAAGTGGACAATTTTCTATGTTTCTCTTCATCTTCTTTTGTGCGTTGTAGACTTGTAGTTGTCTACATCTAATTCTTTGTTCTTTTCTTCACGTAATTTGGATCTTTCTTTGGTACTCTTTTTTTCACATATATTCTTTTTTGCATTGAATTTGGTTTTACTTTTGCTCTCTTTCTTTTCTCTTTCCTTTTGTGTCTTCTTTCACTTTAATTTTTTTGATTTCTGTTTTATCTTCTTTTTCATTCACTTTTCATCTTCTTTCACTTCATTTTTGTCTTCAGTATGTTATACGCCTTGATTTTCATCTTAACTCTCTCTATTTCTTATGTTTTTAAATCTTGAGAGTTAAATATCTTGAAAGAAGGAAAGTCTGTAGAAATGTTTGTGTGACTGAATTTTTTTAGTTTTTTTTGGACTTTGGTGTTTTATTCTTCTTTCTCCCTTGTACTATTTTGCTCTTCTATTTTTTATTTCAACTTAGCTTCAATTCCTTATCTATGTTTTTTCGTTTTTCAATTCTTGCACTTTTAACCAAAGCTTTTTTCCAACTCCATGACTTTTTGTTTCAAATTTTCTATCTCTCATAATTCTGCTTTGCTTTCTCTCAAAAAGATTTGTTCTTCCTTTTGCTCTTAAAGATTTCTTCTTCCTTTTGCTCTTCTCTTTTGTCTTTTTTGTCCTTTCTCTTTTTTGATTTGCTGTCTTCTTCTTCTCGTCCTTCTACAGCTTTTGTCACTTTACTTAGCAATTTTTTCTCATTTTGTGCTATCCTTGTAAACCTTTTCAAAGTCTGTAAATATATAAATATATAATAGCTATATACTATTAGAATTGAAAAGGATAAAAGAATTATCATTATAAAGATTATTTTAATTTTTTGATTAAAATAAAATTTTCAACATACCTTTTCTTTCTAAACCAAGTCAAGCGATATATTTTTCAGCTTTGACAAATCTAGTTAACCATCCTTGGACTTGCTGTTTGCAAACCTTTTAAAGTCGCTATGGATCGAGTAATATGAAATATCATACTAAACCGAGACTTGTATACCAATAGCTTAAATAAAGTACATACGCCTAATTACTAGTAGATAAAAAGTAGAATAAAGTAAAAAAATGATCACACCAGATATTTTTATATTGGTTTAAACTTCCAGTTCTACATCCAGTCCCAAACTCCTTTCGGATTTAAACCACACCCTCACTTAATTCGGAGGAACATGTATATTATAAACCGCTGAGCTACCGAATAGGACTTCGTTCCCGAAGATCTCCAATAGGACTTCGACTACAAAAAGTAGTAAAGTATTTGACTTTTTGTGTTCTTGAATAACACAAATGTGTCAATAAAATACACCCTTCCTATAATCTCCTCGAGATGATGATTTGAACGTGATGATTCAGAAAGTTGAATGCTTTATAATTCGCATGAATATTGAAAGTAGAAAAGCAAGTTATAATTGGTAGTTTAAAAGGATAGATTTCAACTCTACTTATAGTTGTGAAGAGTTCTAATTGAGGGTTACAACCATTAGAAAGATTGCAACCTTTGGGGAAGAAGGAAACTCTCCAAAATTTGAATTTCTACAAAGAGGCACCTCCTCTCATAAAGGTTTGCTGGCTGAATGAAAAATCAGATGGCTGAAGTACAGAAAAAGTCAAAAATAAATTAATTCAAAAATCAGATGGCATATAATCTTTTAACTTAAATGCAATTTTATTAACTTTCTTCAATGTTTTACAATCTTTTAATAACTTATCATGTGCTAACAAAAGATCTTTATGTAAAGAATCTAAGCGTACCAATTGTGATATGAGTTTAGCCATGAAGCATTTATTTGTTTCCTCCCTCTTTTCTATTGCCTAGATTAGATCGCTTTATGGCCGTTTATTATAGGATGTTGTTACGATCTCTAGAATCCCTTGCGCCGGTACCACATGAAAGTCGCTATTGATAAGTAATATGAAATATTCTACTAAACCAGACTTTTATACTAATAGCTTAAATAAAGTGTAGATATCTAATTACTAGTAGATAAGCAACGAAATAAAGTATAGAAAACAAAAAGGATAACACTAGAGAATTTTGTACTGGTTTTAACTTCTCATTCTATATCCATTCCCAGCCTCCTTCTGGATTTAAACAACACCCTCACTTAACCCATAAAAACATATATGTATTACAAACCACCTAAGCTGCCGAATGGGACTTCATGCCTAAAGATCTCCAATAGGACCTTGACTACAAAAAGTAGCAAAAATATTTGACTTCATGTGTTTCTAAATAACACGAATGAGTCAACAAAGTACACCCTTCCTTTAATCTCCTTGAGATGATGAATCAAATATGCTAATTTAGGAAGTTGTAAGTTGAATGCTTTATAATTCACATAAATATTGAAAGTAGAAAAGCAAGTTAGAATTGGTAGTTTAAATGGATAGATTTCAACTCTATTTATAGTTATGAAGAGTTCTAGTTGAAGTGTTTGCAACCTTTAGGGAAAAAGGGAATTCTCCCAAATTTAAATTTATGTGAGGAGTCAGCTCTTCTCATGCATGTCAGCTGGATGAATTTAAAAATTAGATGGCTGAAATTGCATAGGAAAAGAAGAAACAAACCAATTCAAAAATCGCTATTTCAGATGGCTAGAAGTAGATTTCTGACGCTTGAAATTATATTTCACCATCTGGAATACCATTTTTCGTTGTATGTTTGTTTTTAATTTTTAAATTGCTTTTGAAAATCTTAATTTCTTGTTTATGGAAAAACTTAAAATAATTTTTATAAAAACAAATTTTCAGAGCAATATTTGTGTATGCAAAATCATTATGTAACATACCTATTTTGACAACATTATTCAGGAAATTTAATTAGATAAATTAAATAGAATAATAATGATAATGGGATTGAGATTTGAATGAATTATATATAGGGCCATGCTTAATAATAAAATTAAATGGGCTTAAATTGGTTTATAGACTAATCAAATTGCACATGAGCATATTAGTAAATAGCCACTTCATTATACTTGGCTATACTCCTTTGTAATTGCCCAATCACATTTCATTTCTCGTTTTCACAGACACAAATCATAAACCTAAGATAGAGCCAGCTATTAATAAGGAGGAAAAGAGGAAGAATTCAATCTTAAGCTAAGGATCAAAGTTAGAAAGGTTTAATCTACAATAAATCTCAAATTTCTTATCATATCTAAGGTGAATAATAATTCATTCCATCTCATTTTGTTTTACAATTATATGATTTTAGATTTAAGAATTAATTTGGTTTCTATGATATTTTGAATGCTGATATGCTTAAGTTATTGATTGTTTGATTTAAACAATTCATTTATATGTAAAATTCATATTGTTTAGGGTAAAATCTGAGAGTTATTTATTTTAAAATGCCATGGAAATTTTTTATATTAATTAAAACATGATTTTGCTGAAGGATTTTTATTTTCATAAATTTCAAAGTTATAGAAAATTTATTATGAATTTTTATTGGAAAATATGATATAATTGGGTTAAAATTTTATTTGAGTATTTTAGGAAGAATTGGGTTTGAAATTTTAACATGATTAATTTCGTAATGAAAATGAATTTTTAGGGTTTTTTCCTAATTTATTTTCTAGGGAAAATAAATTATTTTTAAAAAGGACTTTTCTACAATTGTTGGTTTTGTTATATGGAAGGGCTTAAACATTATATTTCTTTCATTTAGATCTGATTAAATGCGGCAATTTTGAATGTAAAATATTTGAAAAGTTTCAAAGATTTACAAATAGGCAAGTGGTTATAAAGCCATTACTAAAAATAGCTAAATTTCAGCCTTTAATTTAGAAAAGTAGGTTCCTCCTCAAGCAGTAGTACCTTTCGACTCCATTGACTCTGCACCATCCCAGTTGAAACCCACATAGTCGAAACCAATACAGAAGGTATCGCTTAGATGTTACGCAGTGAATTGGAAGGAAGGAGGAAGCCTTGGTGTTGAAATGTATGCTTTCGATAGGGTCGAAACCCTGTTTTATTTTCAAAAGATTAGATCTTGCCTTGTTTTACTTAAAGCCTTCGACATATTCAAAACATGTGCTTTCGAAAGGGTTTTTATAATTAGCTTTCGAAAGGGGATGCTATACTATGTAAAAGCATTAGCTTTCGAGGGTAACTTTTTCTTTAAATAAGAGCTTTCAAAAGGATTGGTTTCAACCAAGTCGAAACCCAACTGCTAATTTTCCTTTCGACTGTATTGAAGCCATCAATGTTTTCAAAGGATTTTCTCTGTTTTTAACTAGGCTAAGCCACTTCCTAAATGCTTTCGGAAGAGGTTGAGGGTTTCGAAGGTAATGGAGTCGAAAAGATTTCGGCTCTATACTCCAAAGTATTAAATTTAAAGGTTGTTGCTTTCGACTAGATGGTTTCGACACCAACAACTTTTCCCCAAATAATTTTACAAGGGTTTCAAACAACATACTTTCGTATATAACCACTTTGACCCAAAGGATGTTTTAAAGAGCAAACCCACTGCATTTATAAGGGGTACTATCATTTGTTTCGAAGCTATGTTTTAAAGGACGTTTTGATACCATCGAAAGGAATATTTGGTTTCGAAAGAGAATACTTAACAAGGGCGACGAAAGATATGTTTATTATGTTTTGAAAAGAGGTTTTGCTTTAGAAGGAGGTTATCCTGAGGTTTTGAAAGAGATGTTTTAGGATGTTAAAACATAAACCTGATCTCAATTTAAGGAAACAACCATGGCATAAATAAAGAACTTTGAAATGAAGTATCTGAAGAAGTTTTCCTTGATTAAAAAGGGTAAAAGGGTTTAACCAAGATATATATATATATATACATACATATATATATATGTGTGTGTGTGTGTATGTATAAAGATGATTTCAAGAATAATAAAACATAGGTGTTTGTATTATTTTGCTGTTATGTTTTCTTCTTCATATACTTATTCACATTGATATTAACCCATAACGGTATTTTGGGGAAGGGCATAATAAGCAGTTAGGTTGATACAGTAGTGAATATGAAATGTTAAAAATCTTAATTAAAGATATTGGCGGGGGACAATAGGTTTACAATAAGCCCATGAAAACTATATATAACAAAAGATATTGATAGGAGCCAATAGGTTCATAGTCAGCCCATGAAAACTATGATTTGATATTGGAAGGGGCCAATAGGTTTATAGTTAGCCCATGAAAACTATATCCGGATTAAGATATTGATAGTCAGTCAGTAGGTTCCTAGATAATCCAGGAAAACTAGGATAAGGGAAAAGATATTGGAGTTACCAATAGGTTCTTAGTGAACCCATGAAAACTATGAAATCGAACAGATAGTCCATAAACATTTAACAGGTTAATAGTAACCCTTAAAACTATAATTGAGATAGATTGTAAGAATGAATGTGGATGGGTAATCCATATTTGTTTTGCATACCACAATAATATTTTGAAATTATATGTCTTAACCATTGTGGATGCAGAAGCACAGTATATAGTTTTATACAAAACCAGTTTCGCTAAGTGGCGTGGTCTCACAAGATATCTGAATGGTTTGAGATGGTAGATTATTATTCACACTGGGATTTATGTCTGACTCGAAGTTTTTGTTTTCCCCTTAAACTCTCGGGTACTCAATTGATTTTGAGTAGGTTGGGAATTAAGGTTTCCAGGTGTTCTTTTAGATGAATAAAGCTTCCGAAGATGCGTAGGAGGCAAGCATGTTGTTAGAGTTCTTTATTTCCACCGTGTGTTCTGATTGTAAAGGAAAAATTGTTTTAGTGCCTTATTACATACTCTGATTAACCAAGGGGAAATCTTCATATGTCGCTCTTGGCGTATTTTGTACTAATTACTTGTTATCTGAACGTGTTCTATGAACCAGATTATGTAATTAATTAGGAATATTTTGAAATGGAATTCGTTTACTGTTTAATTTTTTTTCCATATCCTTGTGTTTCTGTGTGTCAATGTATCTAATATCGCCGTATTTGGTCGTCGAGGATTAATAACTATGGATGACTGCAGCATCCATAGCCGTTAGTTTTGGGCCTCCAAGTAGGGGGACGTTACACATCATATAAGAGATTGTACATTATAACTAAATCTACTATAACATATGATTAGCTTTGTTTTTCTTCAGTATTCAAGGTCGATTTCAATGTCGATTGTCATTTTTATACTCATGTACCCACAAGTTAGCTTAGAGGTTCTTTTGTATAATTGTATAGTTATTGTCATTAAAATCCAACAAGCGAGGTTATAACAATCTTTTTTCTTTTCTATGACTTGTGTCTTTTCACAAATTCAATACTATAAAATGAAAATGATAATGTTAATTTTATGTAAAAAGAAAAGCTTTTGTTAATATATCTTATCATAAGAAATAGCACATACTAATAAAAGCATAGAGCAACCTGACATGGCTCTAGGATCTTCAGCGAACTTCTCAACATCTTTTAAAACATGATTGTAAATAGCTTTCGGCCAAGAAATAAATTTTAGATTTTTTTATTTTAAAAGCAACAACTTTGGAATAAATCCCCATTGCAAGTATGTTAGACTGTTTGAAACAGAAATGTTATAATCATCGATATAACAAATTTAACTAATTTTTCATTCCCATTTCTCCTGTCAATCAATCTTTAATCTTTGCCCCACTGATTTCTTATTAATTTTTCTTCCTCTTCGAAATTTCTATCCAAGAAAGCAATATATTCTTCTAGCAAGTTATCTCCACTTGTCATTCCAATAGGGAATAAATCTTTGCCAATTAAAGGCATTCTAAGTATTAAGCTAATGTCTTATTCAGTCAATTTAAAAAAAGAATCACCTACCTTGAAAGCTTTTTCCTTCCATCAAAACATGTGATAACTTCATCCAAAATTTTTGCACTTTTCCTAAAATCTTTCCTTTCTTCTTGTTTTCTAAAATGACCTCAGAAAGTGTCTGAATAGGGTTTTGTTAATGTAGGATATAACATTAGGTGATAATAATTTTTTTATTATTTTACTCATTACCTTAAAAATTGCATCTAAATTGCACATCTAAGTTATTGTTTCACTTTTGTCTTGAATTTCGTACTTATGTAGATCTTCATCGGTTTCGGTTTCAGTATCTTCATCTAATCGTGTTGTTAAAATATTCCCTTTAGGTAACCAGTCTCTTTCCTTGGTTTCTGCACTTGATTTTTCAAGTTCACGATATTTTCATTCATTTTGTTAAGCATACCGTTCTTGTGAATCAACTAATTCTTTGCTCTGTTTCTTTGAATTCTGAAGTTGAAACCTATTTCTTTAATTTTATAGGTACAAAATGACATATCAGTAGGTATAAATGAAATGACGGTAAAATTTCTGCATTGACATAAGATATAAATGAAATGGTGGTAAAATTTCATATAAAAGGATAAAATAATTATCTTTTCATGTGGAATGATAAAATTATTTATCTTTTACTTTAAAATGATATGATATAATTTATGATATATCATAGAAATATATGTAAATGACATATTAACAACAAAACATATCTAAATATATGTAAAAGAATATTTTACTTTCAGTTGGTGTTCTTTATGGCTTGATGGTGTGCCCTTACTAGATTAGGTATGCTTTTCGCAATAGGCAATCCTCAATGGTTTCATGTTGATGCACTTTTTCCCTCTAATGTTTATGAAAATGCATTATGGCCCTTTTATATTCTTTTTTTTCTTTGAGTTTCCCTTTTTTGCAGCTACTGTTGATATTCTAGTTTGCATTTTTCAACTGCATGTAAAAGGAATTTTTGTCAATAAACAAATTATAATAATTTCTAAAATACTATAGTATTATATATGAAATAATTTAATGCAAAAATGATGACATAGAGTATTTTATCGAAGTAAATATAATATTAAACTATGTGAGCCGCTATCTTAAACTCGAAGAGATGAGAGTAATGAACTTTAGCTTTCATGTTTATCATTGTAGCAAAAACTAAACAAAGGAAAGATTCATTTTTTTATACAAAAATACTAATCATTTTGACATAAATATACCTGTAAAATGATTACTACATGGTAGAACTAATGTACCATATATTCATTATGTACACCAAAAATAAGATTGTCAAAAGATAGCAACATTTAGATTTTCTAGTAGATGAAATAACTATCTTTCTTAATTTACATTTTTGGTAACAGTGTCTATCATTTTATTTTAACAAAAGATACGAACATTCATATATATTTTTTCAATGATATATTAACTTACCTTTTTAATAAAAGGATAAAACAATTTTGCTTTTATTAAAAAAATATAAAAATTTAGGGTTGAATAAAAGAGACAAAACCATATAATTTTTTTTACTTAAAAACATATTTTTGTACTGAAAAGATAAGAATATTCACCTTTTTATTAAAAAGGTGAAATCAGTTATTTTTTACAAAAAAGATCAAAATATATATGTTTTTGCCGAAATGATAATAATTTATAATTATCCTTTGATATAAAATTTAAAATTTGTAAATGATAATTTAATTTCATTATTCACTATCAAAATCCTTTTGGTAAAAGGATAATGTATGTATCTTTCTATGTAAAAAGATAATAGTTATATAAAAAGATAAACATATTTATCTTTCCTATCAAAATATAATAAGTTACCTTCTGTATAATAATTTAACTTCCATATGATGAGTTGTTTTGTCATTTTTAAACCATGAAAAAATATATTTTATTCATTTTCACAATGATAATTTTTTTAAATATTTTTTTATATTAGTAAATTCTTGTATCCTTTTATGTGTTTGCGAAATGAAAATCATATTTTTTTTTCATAAAAGAATATTTATAATGAATGAAATAGGTCGAAACATATCAAGTTTATGCAGTTTATATCCCAAATGAATCAAGTGGTCTATCCACCTTCTTTGCATTGTCCTCCATTGCATTTATTCCTGTTATACTAATTACTTTTGAAAAACTTATATATATAGACACACACAGCTCATACCATACACAAGAGAATAAATATTAAGGAGAATATAGGAGAAACTTTTCATCTTGAATCAATTTCAACCATAATTTTTCAAACTAGATAGACAATACCATATTAAACATGCCAATGTACAGAATCAACTATATACAATATCACATATCATATCATAATATGTGTAAGTTCAAAAATCAGTAACAAAAGAATATCATCAACAAAGAAGTTAATATACATAATAAACTAAAACAGACATCCTAACAAAAGTACTATACATTCTGTAACAACCCGATATTTTCAGCCGTTCGCATCCACACATGTCGGACTTGAATAACTCAAAATACCGCATTGTAAATAAATTTGAAGCAAATGAAATACAATCACAGAATCACAGACACAGGAATATCAGAATAACTCGCAGCGGAAATTTAAAATACCATAGTAGTTCATGAAGCTAATATAACAAAATCTCAAAACATATTTCATAATATCAGTCTGATAACATATACAATAGAAATCTCAAATACGTAGAAGATCACTAATACAAGAGCTGAAATAAGCAACTGAAACTAAAATGGATAGATAACTAGATAAGCAAAATCTTCAGCGATTCCTAGCTCCAGAAAAAGAAATCCAAAGCTAAGCTGTAAATATTCAGGCCGACCCGAGCGTAAAGTAAAATACAAAACACTCGAGTCAGGACATACATACTTATATAATGTAAACCAACTCAAGTGAACTGTAGTAGTACTGCACCATAACTTAAAGGATGCTTGGGATCGCCCATCCTCTAAGGATCAGTTAAACCACAAATTAAATACATCCCGTGGTTAAAATTTCAAAATGGTATTTTATACTTCGAAATCAAATATCATTTAAAAATTCAATATCGTTTCAAATTCATTTCAAAATATCAAAATATCATATCCTACTAAAACCTCATTCATTTTATAAAATTTAAATACCATTCCAAATCACATTCAAAATGGTTGATATTTCAAATCAAATATTCCATTTAAAACCAATTAAAATGAAGTTATTATACTTTTAAAAAAAAATCAAATATTCAATTCCCCCAAAATTTAGTCTTTTCAGAATTCATTTATTCACTTAAATTTATTAAAACGGTAAAATTTCAGCTTTCGCAGCATTTAGAAAATGCTACGGTAAGTTACATTTGAAAACAATTCAATTTAGCAAAGACAGCATTTATAGGAATGCTGTTATGGTTCAGGTTTCAAATAAAAGCTTTAGTTCAATTCTGCAATTGCAGCACTTACAAAGTGCTGTAATAGCCCTTGGTTAATATTTGCCTTTTAGTTCATTTGAATCAACTACAACACTTAGAAATGCTATAATATCCTTTACTTCAGAAATGATAGCATTTCTGAAATGCTGTTAAATTAAATTTCAATACAATTACATAAACCATTAAACTTTAATTTAAACCATTTTTAACTTATAAAATCATATTTTCTCACTTTAAAAACAATCATTTAAATACCAATTAATTTATGATTTTTATAAAGTGAGATTTTCATACAAAATCAAATTTTAATAATTTACTTATTAAATAAATGTATAATTTTATAACATTTCATTTACATTACATTTTAATTAAGTTTACCATTTCATAAATTAAATTTAAATTCCATTTTATTTTCTTAACTTAACTTTTATTTTTAAAACACATTTCACATTTTCCAAGTTAAGTTATATTTCAAATTTCAATTATAAACATTATTTATTTAACTATTTTTAATTTCTAGAAAATCAATAACAATTTATAAAATCATTTTAAATTCAAATTAAAATCGAATTATCATATTTTCTTACTTAATTTAAACTACATTCACAAACAAAATCGTAAATTCCAAAATTAACTTATATTTCAAATTCTACTCTACCATTTACCACTTATTTAACTTGTAGAAAATCACTAATATTTTATAAAAATAATTTTTAATTAAATTTAAATCAAAATATCATAATATTTAAATTTTTAAAAATATTTTATAAATTCTAGAAAAATATATATTAACCACGGGTCTGTATGCAATTTCTAACCTAGGTCAAGTGATACAGATAATATATCATTTAAATCCGTAATTTACAAAGAAAACCCGGGTTCTATCATTTTAAACCCGCAGTCCCAAGTAAAATGAAATAAATAAAAATCGCTCAGGCCTATCATTTCAGCCCATAATGATTTTTCCCTGTTTTAAAGTCCATTCGGGTATGTATCATTTCAACCCATAGTGATTCTATTCTACAGGGAACTTGCAGTGATAAACTGATATAAATAAATAGAATAGCATTATATAAGAGTAACAGATGATATGATAGGTGTATAAACATGGGTGAACATCATATGATCATATCACATGCAGTTATAACATAATAATATAACCTATAGATTCAAATGGTGTCAATTTACTAATTATATAAGTACATAATGCCTTGTGAGAATTACTCACCTCTACAAGTTGGGGATAACATATTCAAGCACACAAACAAAGACCCAGAAAGCATGAAATCACGACTACATATGTAACAACCCGCATATTTATCGATTTTATATTTAAATATTTTATTTAAATATTTTATCGTTAGTCGGAATTTAGTCCGAAAAGCTACTTTTTGCATACGGTTGAATTAGGACTCGGGACCACTCCCATTGAGTTTAAAATGCCGTTTGCGACCTTTTTGAGTATAAGCTACGATATGTTTGGAGAAAGTTGAATTTTGCTACTTTTTATTTAGGGCTTTGGTTTGGGCTGAGCCACTTATGTATTCAGTCCCAACCCCTTCTCCTCTTCATCTCTTCATTCCTCATATACTCAAGCTTTTATATTAATGGAGAGTGGAAGAGGAAATTAAAACTCCAAAACCCTAGTTCCTCTTGCAACCTCAAATTCCTAGCTCCAAATTCAAGAGAACCCATTGGTAAGCTTTTCTTCTTCTTCTCCAACTTATTCTCTTACCAATTTCAGAAATTCCTAAACCTAATTTTGGGAATGTTCTTGTTTTGAGCATAGATTCAAGCTCATTTGGGTTGTGTTGAAGAGAGGTTGATTCTCCTTTGCTTCTAAGCTTCTTTTTCGATCGTTTGGGTTCAAAGGTGAGATTTTTATCTCACATCTTTGTCTATAATTATCTTCGATTGTTAGGTATGAATTCCTGACGTTTATTCGTGTGCAATTGATTTTGGTTTGGATTGATTTGGTGTATATTCCAATTTTTGGTGTTTTGGTCCAATTTATGGAAATCCTATTATGGATATTTGGACATTGATATTTGAGGCGTATCGAAGAGCCGTTTAGGCTGGGTTGTCGTTCGACGTAATTCCTTAGTCATCGTCATTTGCTCGTTCGATCGTTTACGACATTCGTTTGGCCATTTTTGGCCTAGGTTCAGGGAATGCCCTGAACCATTCATTCAGACGTCTGAAACGTAATATTCAGACGTCTGAATATTGTTCTGGGAAGATTTCTATTCCCAGATTTAGACGTCTGAATATATGGTTTCAGACATCTGAATTGGTTCATTTGGAACCAGAAACGAAATAGGCTAAAAAGTGCCTATTTCAGACGTCTGAAACACTTGATTCAGACGTCTGAATTGTGTTCTGGAAATCTTTATATTTCCAGATTCAGACGTCTGAACCACTTGTTTCAGACGTCTGAAAATGCACTATTTTGCCTATTTGCCTATTCGCTTGAGAATTCCAATTTAAATCGATTCGTGATGATCCTATTTGTTGTTATCATTTATTATGCCTTTGATGACTCCTATTTAGGGATTTTTGAATATCCATTTCGATGGATTCTTTATCGGTTTCTTTGGATTTTATTCACGTCTTCGAATGTGAATTTTAGTGATTGATTGTTCTTACAATCTTCTTTGTGATTTGTCACTTTAAAAATATAAAGGTTTTCTATACTGGTAGTAAATATCAAAACTCTTTCTTCAAATGATTTCAACACTAATTTATAACAAAGCTCGTTTTCTCAAACCGAATTCCAATCTATTAGTATATACAAACCTTTACCTCATTCGTATGAGAAATCTAATTAAACGACTTAGTAAAACGAGTGGTATGAAACGCTTGCGTTTACTTCGTCGGTTAATTCTTGGACTTGTTCGATTGAATCTCTTGTGACAATTTTCTAGTGGAGATCTACAATTTGTTCGTAAATATTTAAGTTAAGCTAGTGGTTATAGGACATGAAGCTAAGCTCATATATTTACTAGCTTACTGTAATTGACACTTCTTGATGATCATGACGATCATTTTTGTGATTTAGACTAGCAACGTGCGATGTCTCTTTGTCTGCGAGGGAGACTAAACCCCGTTTTGTGGAGTTTCGACTCAAATTTATGGGGTAGCGCCCCATGGTCTTCGGGCCGTTCGTGTGTCAAAAATTAATGGCTAGCTACCATGAGATAGCGTCTCGTTCGTGTGATACATATGTTGGTGAGTTTTCATGCTCCCGTTCGTGTGATAGGCCTCCCCCCTATTTTGTGTGATTTCTGGATTTCGTGTGTCGAATTCTGGAATTTTCTTCTCCACCTATTTTTGCGATTTCTATTGATATGATTTATCAATTTTTGTGCATAGGTGAATTCGTGTGTCATTGACTGGATTTCTTGAGATGATTTCTTGAATTTGTGCTTCACCAATTTTCGTGATTTCCATTGATAAGTTTTATCAATATTTGTGCATTGGTGAATTTGTGTGTCATTGACTTTTGTGATTGACATTGATATAATCGTCAATATTTATGGTTTGGTGAACGAAATAAGGAGTATGGCGTTTCCTTTGAGTCTTGTGTAGATTTGGTGATATTTATTAATCTCTTGTTGATTTTCAATTACTTATATATATCACAACTTGGCATTGAGATTATTATGTGTAGTCATATCTCTTACTCTTTATCGTTTCATCTGATATTTATAGTTAGACTAATCCGTTTATTATTTTCTTATTAAATAATACTCGGGTCAGACCGAGATGTTACAGGTGCTTCTGCTTGACTTCTCTCTTGGGGTTGATTACTCTTACTTTTGGCTAACTACTTAGATTAGTAGTTTATTTTATTGTATACACTTGAGATATAGACTCATAGTTGTATTCTTTTGTATAGAACGAGTTGCTATTCTTTTGTATTATTGTGGATCTTATTTGACCACTACTCTGATATACACTTTCATGTGTTATATTCATATCTATTTCCGCCTTTGTGATATGAATTATCTGTGACTGATTTGTGTTATGTTTATTTCTATATTTGTTTCCAAAGACCTTAATAGCCACTGTGTAGTAGCTTTGAGTTTGTGTCGGTATGTCGGATTTCCTCTTGAGATGAAAAGTTATATTTTTATCTGGCATATCAGTACTCGCACAAAGCAATTATACAGATGGTCGCTCCTCAACAGCCTTATTCTCCGTGCTAGTTGACAGCATTACACCGTAGTGTTCTTGGCTAGCGTGGGTATAGAGGTGGGGCGTCACAACATATTTAAGTGAGAGGAGAGCCAAAGCTATTATTTTGTACATATCAAACAATACAATATATTGAAGCATGAATTTCAACACAAATTATAACCTTAAACAACTTGGAATATGGAACAACAAATAACTAAACAACTTGCTCTTGCTTTCACCCATCCTATGATCGGCCATATGGTTAAAAAGAACGGCCATGATGGTGTAGTTGGGTCAAGTATGGATACATATAGGGTCGACCTAGCAAGGAATGAAGGAGTGGAAGTTGTTTATTCATGAACATACAAAGCCAAGGCAAAAGTGGATTTTTGTGTGCATCACAAGGTTCAGCCATTGCCAAGGATGGCTCGACCATGCCTGGTGGAGGTTAAGGGAAGGTGTGGCAGTGCTCTATGGTTAGGTAGGGGCTGGAGAAAGTGATGATAGTGGTGGCCGAGAGGGGTGGTGAAGTGGTGAAGCCAATAGGTGGTCGGCTATGTTGTATAAAGAGTGGTGCTTGTATTTTTGTATGGAGCTTTCAATCAAGGATGGCCACGGCCTGACAGGTCAATGGAGATGGAGGGGGTTTGCAGCCGTATGATGGTGGTGGAGGTGATGGTTAAGGAGGAGCTTGAGGCCGAGCAAGTGAAGTGAAAGCAAGGCATGAAAATACATAAAACAAAGAGAGAAAGTAAGAAAAATATAAAACCATTACCGATAAATTTTCGGAAATGATGGCCGAAGTTTTTTGATGAGAAGTAAAAATTTTTTGCGTGAGAAAATGAAAATTTTTTGGCTGAAGAAAGTGATATGGTCAGCCAAATTGAATGCAAGTGTTGTTTGAAATGAAAAGGTAAAAAGGATATGAAAAGGTTAAGGCATGTGAAAGGTTGAAAACTCTTCATATTTCTTATTTTCTTTTATTCATTTTAAACACATGAAAAATGTAAATAAATAAATAAAACAAAAAAATAAAGTATGAAATAAAATAAATAAATATATTTTAGATAAATATAAATTAATTAACAAAATAGCCAAATAATAGAAACCAGGGTTTAAAAATTGAAAATAAAATACAATAAGCTTAGGAAAATTATAACATCACCTTAAAAATGTTTTAAAGTAAAAATATATACCTAACATGACATATTACACACATATATACAAATTAGAACAATATTTGACAATAAAAATATTATTTATATAAATTAAAATAGAAAACTTTATTAAATAAATCACTTTACATACAATATTGTAAAAAGCATAACTTTCACAACATAAATCGGATTTCAGCGAAACGAAAAGCAGTATTTTTGAAATTTAATTTATTTTCATGATGGAAGATAAAATTTAAGAATTAAAATATTTAAATTTTAAATTTAAAAGTCAAAGTTTGACCAAATTAACCAAAATCCACATTTTCTGGAAAATATTCTTTTTATTCATGTTTGAAATTATAATTCACACAAAAATCAAAATTTATAATTAAAATAACAAAATTTATCCATACAACAAAGTTTTTAAATCATCAATTCTAAGTATACAAATAGAAATAATCACAAAATACAGGGTCGTTACACATTCATTGTGTACACCACAAATAAGATTGTAGAAAGATAGCAACATTCGGTTTTTTTAATAAAGAAATAACTATTTTTTTTTATTTACATATATGGTATCAATGTCTACCTTTTTTGTTAACAAAAAGATACAAATATACATTCATATATATTTTGCCAATGATATAATAACATTTACTTTTTTTTATACTTTTTTAATAAAAGGATAAAATAGTTTATTTTTATTCAAAAACATAAACATTTAGGATTTTATAAAAAAGATACACATATTATTTTCTTACTAAATAAAATAGTTTTGTGCTAAAAAATAAGAAAATTTACATTTTCATTAAAAAGGCGAAACCAATTATTTTTTATCAAAAAGATAAAAATATTTATGTTTTTGCCAAAATGATAATGATTTATAATTATTCCTTAGTACAAAATTTAAAGTACATAAATGAATTTTAATTTGATTGTTTAATGCCAATATCCTTTACATAAAAATTAATGTATATATCTTTATTTATAAAAAGATAATAGTTATGTAGAAAGATAAACATATTTATCTTTTTTGTCAAAATATAATAAGTTATCTTTTGCATAATAATTTACTTTATGTATAATATGTTATTTTATCATTATATAAGAATTAATAATATCTTTTATTATTTTTTCAAAATGATAAATTGTTTTATATTGATAAATTCTTTTACCTTTTACGTGTTTGCAAAATGAAAGTTGTATTCAATTTCACCAATCCGCTATCACTAAATAATTACCTCAAAATCATAGAATTTTTAATGTAAAAGTTAATACCATTTATAAATAATAATCAAAATAATTGACAATTAATTCATTGTTTATAAGTTTAAATTTTTATGATGATAAAATTATTTAATCAACTTACTAATGATAAATTTTTTCATTTTATTGCCAGTATGAAACTGTGAAATAGAAGAATAGTTCAATTTGACTGATTGAAAAACACAAAAAATCACTTTAAAATGGTTTGTTATAATCAAACTTAATTAACTCAACAATAAAATTTCATAACAGTAAGCGAACCTATGCAACAACATGTACATATTAATAATAGCAACATAGGTCTGATAACAATCGTTGTTATATAGGTAGAATGAAAATGAAATAATATAATTTTTAATTGATAAATTTAAGTAAATTTTATCAATATGCACGTTCTAGCTAATAAATCAATAGTTAACCAGTCGTTTATCTTACTTCAAAACAATCATTAACATAAACTGGGCTTTGACAACATTGATGTCTAGAAGCAATTACAAATGAAATTCCTACAACTCTAATACAAATACAACACATTTTAGGTAAACTAAAAAGCAATTATAACTTTTTTTTTAGGATTTTTACTTTTCGATCGAAATAGCAAATTCAAAGTTAAAATTGAAGAAAATTCTAGTTATCTTTGCCGTTTTAACGAATATGAGTGGATCTTATAAAATGTGAACAGAATTCGACACAAGTAAAATAGCTTTTGGTAAGAAGTGGACTGGTTTGAGCGATTTGTTGTTTTTTAACAAACGGGAGAGTATATGTATAATTTTCTAAGTTGGTCCTTAAAACTTATTTTTTGTCCACTGCCCTGGAAACTAATAAGCATCACATTTTGTCACTTCAAATGAATTTCCTATAAAAATTTCAGAACAAAATAATTATTTTTCATATTTTTAATAATTAAAACAGATAATTAACCAATTTCCCATCTTAGAAAATTCGTTTAAAAAACATAAAATTCCAGCAAATCATGAAATTTAGAAACCATCCAATATAATATCCCAAACATAATATCAAAACTTCAAAGCTTGTGAAGATCAAAATACATGTTTTGTACTCAAAATCCCTTTAGGAAGTTCCAAAAATAAATAAATGATAACCATAACACTTATAAATGGCTATTCAAATTAAATGCATCATTTCATGGCATAATAATTTAGGTTTTGTATCAAATCCAGATTCAATAAGATAAATATACAAGAGAAGACAATATTATTCACCTTAGATTTGTTGAAATGAAGAGATTTGTCTCCTTTTTTCCTCTTTTACTTAGGTTTTCTTCTTTCTTGGTTAATGGTGGAATTAACATTTTGTATGTTTTATGTTTTAAATGGAAGTGAAGGGATGTGTAGAACAGGGAAGGAAATGATATTTTTAATTCTTTATTTGTCCCTCCCTTGATTATGTTAATTAGAATTTGTTTCTTTCCTTTAAAATTCATTTAATTAAATAATTAATGAATGTCATGGCTTGTTTTTCCGTATCCTTTAAGTTGGTAATAAACCATACATATCCAACTCAAATTGAACGAAAAGGCAGATCATGAAGGGTAAACTGGAAATAAAGATAGAACAGAATTTCACACGAATGGAATAACATATATTATTCCAATATAAAATCTTTACAGCGGAAAATTTTGAATACAATATCATAGTTTAACCTGGATTCAGCTTGGACAGTTATAGCCCCCTGTCCTTACAAAAGCTGCCAATCAAACAAAACAAATGCAATATATGCAGCGGATAATAGAATACGTTGATACATAGATGAAGATCTCAAGCTCTCCTTTAGAAACTCCAAGCGTCTTCAACTAAACCTAAAACTACTCAAATCTGACCCCGAGTATTTAAAATACTCGGATGAGGCTTGATTAACCAGCGTGAGATACTCGATTTATATATTGATGCCAGTTTAAAACCTTTGAAAAGAAGGGTATCTCATAAGACTACGTCCACATATAAAAACGAACGAGTTTGTACCTTATGACAAACAAAACACTTTTATTACCAAAATAATTTGATATTATTTTTAATGACATTCTTTTCGAAAACATCTTTCAAATAAACTTGTTCAAATAAGGTATCAATACCCGAACTATGTCTAAGGGAATATATCCGGACTGGGCCAATGGAATATATCAGACGAAATATATGATACCAAAAGGGGCAGCTGAAATGTCTGCAAGTCATTACAACTATTTTGGGAATACAATAAAAACAATAAAGGCAACATATTGGAATTTGACTTCACAACGATAGAGAACTAGTGACCATTCAGACCCGAAAAATCCACGTATAACAGTCCTAGTTCACTCCAATGGCTTTACACGATCTCCATCAGCCTCCGAACTATACTGCTACACTACTATTGAACAACGTATTACTCGATGGCTTTACACGATCTCCGTCAGCCTCCATACCTTTCCATTTCATCATCTTAAGGCAACATATGCCTTTCATTCCTCATAACTAATAGCTCGAAATATGTCCTTCGGACTACGTAGTATCCCATTCCAATCTTGGGGTGCGAGGCTCGTGAGGCTATGCTCTACAAAGCCACACTTTGCTTTTTGCAAACCCACGCTTTGATCATCACAGCTTCCACTTTGAATGCCACATTTCCATTCCTTTGATCACTATTGAATTTTATGAACATGCAACCTTTGAGCTCGTACGTCTCAGAGAAGGGTGTTAAGCTAAGAGAAGTTTCCTTCTCGGCCACCAAAAAGATGTACGTTCATAAAAGTCAACATTGTGATCTTAGAGATGCAATGTCAGACATTCGTCCATACAAGTTCATTCTGGGACTGAACGAAACCGAAGGCCTCCTCCTATCACATCCTGTCGGGAATTATCCCTAGGATTAGTAGCGATTAGTCCTTGTAATCGAGATTTTCATAACAGAGCATTACTGCCACCATAAATATATGATATGGTAAATTTCACCTCGATGGACTAGTGGCAAACATCCCTTCATCACAAAGATCCTCATCTTCAAAATCCTCATCATCATCAGGTCTACACTTTCGAACGTATACATTGGTTCGAAGTGGTTTTCAGATATGAGTTACCCAAATCCGACCCGGGTTCCTCTAAACCAATCATCGATCAAAAAGATGCAAAGTTCTTATGTGATTATCATTCATTAATCAATTCAATTCATCTTTTTATTCATCCGTAGATATCTCTTAGAGATATATTCATTGAATTATTTCTTTATATTCTTAACTGTATAAGGAATCATTAAGCCTCATTTGTCAAACCCTTTGATTAATTTTAAACCTTTTTAATCTTGGAATAATTCCAAAACATTTCGCCTTTCATTTAGGAAAACACTTCCAAATAATTTATCAAATTTAAATCGAATATTTCTTGTCTCCAAAACATAACTTTTAAATAGGTCAAAACGATGTTATTTAAGACATAATTTACTGCAAACCCAAATAATTAATTTCAAGTATAGGGATTAGAATAATTCCAAATCATTTATTTAAATTTCATATTGGAATAACATTATTTTTAGAGAATCCGGGCTTTCCCTTCGATCTGTTCCACCCTTCGTCTAAAAGAGAAAACAGAGGCCAGGTAAGTTCAGGCACTGGTTTCTCCATTCCTAACCTTAGTTACATACCTTAATTTACCGTTTAGATCTCACAAACTGGACAAATGTACTAGTCATTCTGCATACTCCTTTCATTTTTATAAATGATTTATAAAACTTACAAGTCATTATTTAAAATAATTATTCACTTATTTAACAATTCCATAAATCCTTCAAATCAACTTTAAAACACTTTATTAATCATTTAAAAACATTTATAAAATAATTGAAAAAGAATTTTAAGTTTAAAACTATATTTCAAAAATTATAGAAAAGAGCCGCGAAAAATGCTTTTTAAGCTATATTGATCAAAATGACTTTCTATTATTTGAAAATTCGTTTTTATTACTCGAATAACTTTTATTTTTTTTAAAAGATCTATATTATTTATTTCACATTTTTAAACAATTTGAAATAACATTTCCAAAGAAATCCAATTTTGGATTCCGAACTGCAAATTCAAGATTTTCAAAAACTTGTTTTACTCATGTTTCAAAATCTACTTATCGGAATCTCTATTTTCTTCCTTCGTTGGAAAAATATGGATATAATAGTTTGGAAAATTCTTATCTCATCCGAGCTAAATTCCATTCTATACGCTCATTTGACTTATGACGTGAAATCGCAAACTACCTTTAAGCGACGCGCCTGTTTTGGACTAATTTTTTATTCACCTTCAAACTTCACAAAAACGCTTTCATATGTTTATAAAACCTTTATAAATCATTTTTAAATATTTAAACCAATATTTTTCTATATTATATCTCTTTTTCACTTTTAAATCATTCTATAATATTATATTATTATAATATTCATGTTCAACCTTTTTATATTTTCAAAACCATTAAGTGGCTAAATAAACTCCATACACATATTACATGCATACATTGCTATTAATTAACTATTTTATTTACGATTTCTCACAATTCATCACAACCGAGTTATTAACCATATCAGCATCCATATAATCAACCATAAAATCATTCAAGTTACCAACCATTCATACAAATCATTAAGAGATTAAATGGTCATATTATCATACTTAAAATAGTTATAAGTATTATTTATTATTTAATAAATAATCAGTACTCACATATGACTCCACTCCACCAAACTTTTTCATAGACTTCTCTTTTGATTTTAGCAGCACTTCCTTTTCTTTTCTTGCTTCGGCGCTTCCCGAACTGTCTTCTTTCTTCACTTAGGTTCAGCTTTGAATTGAGAGGTTGGAGGAGCTCGGCCTTCGCTTGGGGAGATGGTGGCTGCGAGTTTAGGAGGTGGAGAGGAGGAGTTTGCACTTGGTATTGAGGTGGAATACTGTACTTTACATTACTTTTTTCTTTTCTAACATTTTTCCATTATTTTCCTAAGGCATGGAAGCCATGAAAGTGGAGAGAAGAAGCTTGAAAATTGAGAATAAGAAGTGTGGAAAAAGTGAAGAAAGTGGGTTGCTATTTATAGAAAAGGTTTGGAATACAATATTATTGTGTAAAAAGACTAAAATACTCTTACTTCAACTTAAAGTAACCTCATTTTTTCAATACTTACCATCACCATTTCATATCACTCTTTTTGTCTTAATCACTTAAGAATTAAGTCAAATAAAGTAAGATTTTATTTAGATTTGATTATGACATTTTGTGCTTACTTTTTACTAATGTATTCTTGAATTTTCTACGTACGTTTTGTAAAAGTAAACTTGATCAGTGAATTAATTAATACTTATACTATTTGAATATGTGTTCATATATAAGAAAATAAAGGTGCAACAACGTTGCGACAACTTTAAATCGATGAAACTTTAATTTACGACAAAATGTTTTACGGTCACATTTTGACATTTTAGTTAAACTATTTATTTATGCAATCCAAATTTAAAAATGAATTTGTATAACGATATTTAAAAATATAAACACTTATAAATTAATTTAAATAATTTATTTAACCATTGAAACTTACTTTTCTGAAATCAACATTTTGTCACTTTTGTTGATATAAACAAATGTTCCTATTTTTATGTATATTACTATTTCCAAATCCTATCTAATATTATTTGAATCATAAAATCTTATTATTTTATATTTAAAATCACTTTAAATGTTATATTTGGAGGTGGTCAAATTCTGGGTCGTTACATACTTCCCTCGTTAAAATAATTTCGCCCTCGAAATAACCCAAACAAAAACCCAAAGGTTTGCCCAAAATATTTATTTTTAAACCTACATGCGTATGATACACACAGATCATCCATACATAATATTTGATTCTATCTACTATTCGAATCCACAACTTACTTCGGAACTGGTATTGATCCCCCGATCCTTTAATACGCACAATGATCATGCTTTCTGATCAGAACTTTAGTTCTCCATGCATAGCTCTCAACTATGATTGAAAACTCAAGCATCCAACCACAAATCCTCATCGATGTTCATCATCAAGAATCGAGTGATAAATTCTCTTTCGAATAAGTGTCAAACACGTCAAAGTTCTGCACCTGAATCTTAGATTAAATCATGCGACGAAATAATCCATATACTTCATATGTATTATTTTCCTTCCCAAAATTCTTATGAAAATATTTCATAAATATTTCATCTTTTATTCAAACTTGTATAAAGATACTTCTTTATACATAACCATTTTACATTTTTATTTCCAAAATATTTCAACTTAAAAGAAAAACATTTCTTTTCAAAAGATAAATATCCTTTTATTATAACATATTTCTAAACATATATTGATGGTTTCTTGAAAAGCTCCTTCTAAAATAATTCATTAAATTGATAAATCACCATAATCTTCCTTTATATATTTTCTTTACCTTTATAGTTTCAATATATAAAAGTATTCATATACTTATTATGTTGCTTTAAGTATATTCATAATTTACTTTACAAGTTCTACTTACTTTAAAATATAATCGAAGAGATTAAAACAAGTACCACCAAAACATTGTTAAAATGAACTTCTCTTTTTATAAGTTGTTAGTTATAATATTTTCCATCTTTTTATAAAAGACTCCAACACTTTTTATTATTTTAAAATCCTATTATTGAAGATCCAAATGTACCCATAAAATTTCTTCCAAAGTGTCATTCAAGGGTTTAAAACAAATGTTGCTAAAGCATCGTTTTCTACGAACCCAAAACCATTCATTATTAACTTTAAATATTTATTTTAAAGATCAAAGCATACCCATGCTTATCAATTAAGATACTACACTTTGATAAAAGTTGACAGCTATTAATTTTTCAAATAAGTGATTCACATTATGCTTTTTAACTTTAGAAGATTGTATTGATCGAGAAACTCAAAAATGATACCAAAGGAACTTAGTACGTATCATATATTTCCTTAATGAGACGGGGAATACTTAAGAGAAGCATTTACCATCCGAACACATCTCCTGCTCATTTTTAGTTATTTTCGAGCCACTCAGATGATTAACCATAAGATTGTTTTTCGTTTTCAAAATCCCTTTTCAGAAATAATACTATTATTATTCTTTTTCCAAAAGAAATCGGACATCCTTTATTTGGAACAATATCATTATAATTCTTATTTCCAAATTCCTTTGAAATTTCTTTATTAGAAAATCTTGCTATAAATTGAATTCAAAACTTATTTTATATCACATAACCTTCCCTTTTATACTTTAAAAACATTATGATATTGTTTGCACCAAAAATGGTCACAAACTCCAGTATCGCGAAAGCACCCGTATATGAATACCAATCAGCAATATTCAACACAAATCTCAGATCTAAGCAATATCAAGCACAACAATTCAGAAATAACAATCAGGAACACAAGATTTATAGTGGTTCGGCGATCTTGCCTACGTCCACTCTGAAGCTTATAATTTTATTGATTCTTTCGATGATTTCAATCCGTTACAGCAGATTACAGTAAGCTATAACTCTGGTGTTAGTATACAATGGTGATAGAAAGATGTAGAATTGAATCCAGCAGGGTCTGGACGTCGAATGGCCAAAAGATCCCTTTTCTGTAGGCTTTAGGGGGCTATTTATAGGCGTAGGAGGCTGAGATCGCGCTCAAACTTCGAGAGACTTCTTTTGGCACGTGAGTGGGCCCACGCGACCGACCCCACCAAGTTTCGACTCGATCTGTGATCGATACGAAATGATTTCGTATCCATCAAAAATTGATCCAATCGAGCTGAAACTTGGCAGGACCAATCTTTAACTTGTATTCAAGCCGCTGTGAAAATTTCATTGCATTTGGATCTGTAGACCGTGAGATATGATCGATGCAAGATTGCTCTCTCGTGAACACTGTCGCGTTCGAATTTGACAGAGTTATTCGCATCTAGCGCCAAAGTTTCGCTCGTATCAACCATTTTTTCGCATCCATTTGTTTCAGTACTTATTCGAACCAATTATTGATTCACGGTAGCCCTTGTTCGCATCGATCATTATATGTGTACCGCATATCGATCGTGTTATCGATACGAAGTGAGATGGATACGAACAATGACTTACGCGCTACCGATTCGAATAACCACGAACCATATGGATTCGAACTAAGTCTCTGTGATCGATACGAAGTATTTTGACCATGATGGATACGAGTTAAACCGATACGATGTTACCGTTTCTGGGTCGATGCGAAGAGACCAATGCCGATTGGATTCGAACAGCACCGATTCGACCAGAGCCCTAGGATGGATTTGAATAGATCGAGGCGGTACCCTTTCGATGGATACGAAATCGATCGATTCAAACAAGCCAGTACATGATTTCCTGATGGATGCGAATGATGGATTCGAACTGCACCAAACTCGATGGTTTCGAACATACTGAGGTGATGCCATTCCGATGAATACGAACCTGATGGATTCGAAATGGACATCACCCCAACTCTTTGAACGGATACGAACAGTATGTTCTTCCTACCTTGTATCGATCATATCTCCTTCATACGAACCATATGGATCCTTTTTTTTAGCACATATGGCCGAAAGATGGGAGAGAGCAAGTGGGGAAGATGAATGAACAGTTGGAAGGACGAACATATGAATAGCAAAAAATGTAATTTATTAGAGTATGCATGGTTTGCCTTCATTTCCCATGCGTGCATGCCTGTGAAACTCTTTTCATTTTATTTGTATGCCTAGGCTGAATGGTAATAGTCACAGCCAAATTTAAGGAGGAAAATAAATGCAACAGCTGGAATAAGTAAAGGCAATGGCTATAGGGTACTACACGGTCACGAGAAGTTTAAAAGCTAAAATTTTGAAATCGATACGGTTGGCCGTTTCACGATTTCTGTTGTGCACCGGACTTCAAATCACAGAATCGAATATACCGTAGAGATCAGCACAACGAGACGATCAAAACGGCATACGGATATTAGTGGTACGATCGGATTATAAAAATTCAAATTTTCTACTGCGGAAAATGCATGAAAAACGTAAAAAAATAAGATCGACGGAGCCAAAGATGTCCGAATTTGAAAAAACGACAAACTGACAACTTGCTCAAAAGATGGTTTAGAATTTTTCTATGTAAAAATATTTTGGTTTTGAAAACGTTTTATTTTCCTCGCTTTTTAACTGATTGAAGTAAATTTACGCACGAAATAAACCTTCATATTTTCGGACGAAAATTTACCAGTTGCTATATTTAACTAGACGTATTCCAAATA
This sequence comes from Allium cepa, assembly GCA_030765085.1. Taxonomy (NCBI): domain Eukaryota; kingdom Viridiplantae; phylum Streptophyta; class Magnoliopsida; order Asparagales; family Amaryllidaceae; genus Allium; species Allium cepa. The sequence goes on from CM060929.1 coordinate 674,891,574, forward strand.
TAAAATTTATATTTCAAAATTTTTATCGTTTAAAATCCCGCAAAATTCCAATTAATAACGTTATTAAAACCGGCTAGATTTACGGGTCGTTACATTCTCCCCCACTCAAAACTTTTCGTCCCCGAAAAGGAAGGAAGTAGGAGGATAGAAACAACCAAAAGAAATAAACTTGAATTACATAATAAACAATTTATTTAAACCATAAAAATTCCAATTTAAATAAATTTATATTCCACAATTTGTTTTTTAAATTCAAAATTTTCATTAAATTGATTTGATTTCACAAATATTAATGTTAGGTACAAAAGGTTTCTTTCAAATGAAATTCAATTTAAATTCAGTTAATTCAAGATATCTAATTAAGTTGATTAAATTTCAATTCAATAACTTTCAAAACAAATTTTTCTTATAGTAATCATACCTATTATTTATTTAACTTATTATTCTATTTATCTTCATAAATGTTTCATAATTAAAATTTTAGTGAATAACATTTATTATACTCACTCGCATTTTATTTATAAAGACAATTTATATTATATACAATCCAATTATCTAAATTTAACAATTTCAAAGATTATAAATTTGAATAGTCATTTATTATAATCATACTTTATTCGAAAAATTTAATTCTTTTTATTCCAAATTATTATTAAATTGATTCTACTTAATATATCTTATCCCATATATATATTAAGTATATTTACTTATTATAACCACTCAAATTTATTTTAAATTCCTTTGATATCATTTATATTGTATAATATTCAATTACGTAGTTAACTTTTGAAAATTTAGGTAAGTTATATATAATGCAATTGAGTATTTTCCAAATAAAATTTTATAATTTACTTATTTCAAGTTAAGTATGTTTAGCCAAAACTTTTGGTTTCATTGAAAATCGTCTTTAATCATAAATTTAATAATTTTAAATTTTCGATTTCCCTTTAAACCATTTAGAGATAATTTATGTATATGCTATATATATCAAATCAAACTAAATTTAAAATAATATACCTATATTGTAGGATCGATTTCACCCTAGAGGGGGGGTGAATAGGGTGATAGTGTAAATTATAAAAATTAATCGTGGAAGCTTTATCAAATAATTTAAATTCAGATCACAGAATAACAACACAGATATAGCAGAATATAAATAACAGAACAGAACAACACAGAATTTACCCAGCTTCGGCAAAACCCTGCCTACGTGCTGCCCTCAAGGTTTCTACTAGAAATTAGATAGTCCCTCGCTTACACACGTAAACTCGCTATACCCGCTATTGACTAATCTAACTCTACGCTCAAAACCCTGACCACAACTCAACCACCGAGTTGCGAATTCCCAAACTACACACCGTAGTTTGTCCCCTAGTCACACGACTAGAAAATTAAAAAAAACGGTCTAAAAGAAAAAATACAATTTAAAAACAATTTAAAACACAATAACCCTTATTTAAATTTAAACCCTTAAAATAAAAAGTAGGCCCAAATTAATACAGGCCGGCCCCTTATTCATTTCTTCAACCCGTTCCTTTTGTTTTGTGAAAGTATGGCCGATCCTCTTTGTTCCTCTTTGCGAATTAGGGCTTCTGGTAATTTGCTTTTGCTCCTTGCAATTTAAACTAGGGTTGTGCAAAATTGAAGCGCCGCTCGATCTCGTTCAATAGTAGGCTTCGATGCTTTTGATTTGCTTACGGCTTCTTCAATTTTGGATCGAATTCGTTCTGCTTTTTCGGTATGTATTTTCCTCCTTTTGCTTTGCTGGTTGATTCTTGAACTCGATACTTTATGCCGATGATGATTTTGGGTATTTATAGGATTCGAAATCCTATTTTTGCGTTCGTATTTTCGTGTTTGAATTTGTCTACTGATTTGCTTTGGCCATTCGATTATACTTGGATGATTGAGATAAAATCTGACTAATTCAATTTCGTATAAATTGATATTGCTTGGCACTCACGATTTCGATTTGTGACTTGTATACTACGGCTCTGACCATTTCAACTTTGATTTCGACACGGCTTTGATTTGTGAATTCATGTGTTTGCTTCGGCCCTGTGAATTCATTGTACTTAGTTGTGATGTTACACTTGTCTTCATATGCCCTTGACTTTGCTGTGCATTGCATTGATGATTTTGGCCTTGACCACCTTGGTCTTGAACATTGCTGTGTCCATATGGTATTCAGTACTGTGGCATTGCATATTGATGTTTCTGTTTGCATTTGAGTTTGTAGCTTGGTGTCATGTTTGCTGGACTTGTTGTTGGTTGGATCATTATGCTGTCTGCATTGAACTTTGAGTTGTAGTCTTCTGTCTTCATGTAGCTTGGTACATTCCTGTAGCACATCTATGTCGTAGCCTGGACTGGTGCATACTGTTGCGGCCTGTACTTGTAGTTGCACTTCGAGTTGGATATGTTGGCACTGGAACTAACTTGTATCTGGACTTCTTGTATTCATTCATACTGTGTATTGCATTGATGTTCATTTCATTGCATATGAATCTTGGTCTACTTGATGCTGTAGCTTGCTGTACTTTTACATGTGCATCACTTGACTTCATTCCACTGCGCATTTCTCTGGTTTCTGTAGCTGTAACTGGTTGTTCGAACTTGTTTATGTGATTCCATGTATCACTGCACTTTTATTCATGATTTTGAATCTTCAGTGCAGTCATATAGCATATCTTCATCTTGCTTCTTGGAATTGATACTTTCTTTTGATTCATTGGACCTCATTTCTTTCATGTCATCAAATGAATGTTTAGCACTGTACAATGAATCTTGACTTGAAAGCTTAAACATATTATCTTCCTGATCCCCTTCATTTGGTTTCAAATCTACCTTGTATTTTTGTCTAAGGTGATTTGCATCTAACAGTTTTAACTGGGACTTGCATTTCTTTATGGTTGATTTCACCAGTGCAATTTTCTTGTTGCGCTTGTTGCCTCTGTTCATTGCCACTGTTGCTTTGAGTAATTTTTAACTGCATCACCATATAACAGTTGCTCGCCCTGTCTTGATTGATGCTGTACATATTGCTGTCATGCTGGTGATATTGGTGCATTGTCTTGTTACATTCCTGTCCACTGAGTTTGAGCATTGCAGTTTCACTTGTATACTTAAGTCAGTGCTGTCTTTGATGTTGTACTTTGGTCTATTGGGCTGCATACATGTTGTAGCTGTACTGTCTTGAGCTCGACATTGTTGTTTACTTGTTTTGATGCATTCACATGCTGCCATACTTGTTCATTGCTGCTGGACTTGATGCAGTTTGATTGTTTTGTAGTTGTTGATGTTCTTTGTAGTTTGTATCTGCATTTTGCATTGGCCATGCTTTGTTCATTGAAGTATGTTGTCACTTGTTGACTGCATGTTCATCATTTCATATTGAACTGTTTCTTGTCATGTTCACCTGTGTTGAATCCAGTTTCAAAAACTCGGATTTGACCTTGTGCTCGTGTCGTATTTTTGTATTTATTGCACCTGAGTTGAACCTGTCCGTATATTTGGGTTTGACCTTGTGCTCACCTGTCCCTGTAGCATTATCAAGTGTATATATCGGCGTGCACGGCCTTGTGGCATATACAGTAATACACTGTGTATGTCACAAGTTGTTCGTGTATGATGAATTCAAATTTAAATGATGACGAACAACCCAAATAACTGAGGCAAATCATATTTTCAAAAATTCATCTTTTATTTTATATTGCAAAAATATTTTATTTTCAATTTTACTGCGTTATTTTATATTTTTGCAGATTGCTCAGATGCTGGATTCAAACTGGAATGCAGTTGAAGATAAATACGAGTGTGAGTGATATGTAGTGAGGTGCTGATGTAAAATAGTGATGTAATTGAGTTTGTATCACAGTTGTATAGTGAATAGTGAGAGCTTGAATTTGTATACTATTCAAAATTGTAATAAATATTTGTTTGAATAAAATATTCGTTTGAATTCAAATTCCGTGTTATTTATTTTAGTCAGCAAATATTTATTTAATCTGTGAAAAAATAAAATAGTATATTATCAAATACATTTAAACGAATGTATATATGTTTATTATCATCAAACAAAAATCATATAAGCGCATATTCAACAATCTCCCCCTTTTGATGATAACAAACATATATTTAAGATTTTGAATATGTTAAATGTATTTGATCATTGATATATCCTAATTTCTACCCCTATTTAAATGCTTCCTCTCTACACAATACTCCCCCTACATATATGCATACAAATAAAAAATATGCAAATGAGTCTAGATGCAAATAGAAAATTATTTGACCTTTGCTTGAATTTATTTGACAAAATCTTAACTTTTCTCTCCCCCTTTTGTTATCAGCAAAAGAATAATAGTGTTAGAGAAAATGGAGATAAAGTTATTGATATTAACCAACATTAAAACTCAATTGAATATAAATATTAAATTTCAATAAAAAAAAATCAAACAAAAATCATAAATATTTTGTTAGGCGCATATTCCACTTTTAGAATGATAGGGATGATATCATCATATAAAACCATACAGTTGTGTCTATTTGTGGTATATTTACATCAGGAATTTGAATATCTACTAACCATGCATAACCGTTAGGACTTTTAAATGAGATTAGTAGTATTCCAATTTTATTTAAAAAAAAAATGAATTCAAGTATCTTCTAACCACGCATAACCGTGAGGACTTTTAAATGGGATTAGAATCAACTTGTTTATTTTACAAATCAACTTTTGATATGCGTTCCATACATGCATAACCGCGAGGACTTTTAAATGAGCATGGAAGCACATAACAAATTCCAAGTAATTCACCCATGCATAACCGTGAGGACTTTTAAATGAGAGTGAATACTTTGGTATTTATTTATTTATATTTTTTTTTTAAAAAAAAAATGTGAAAATGAAAAACGAACGATTCCTGTTTAAAGTACCACATATCGACAAACTATATAGAATTTTGATGAGTGATGGTTGATAGAAATATGATAGGTATAGAGATGGTCATGGAATTTTTACCAACAAAAAGTTTTATAACTCTTGTTTACATTTCTAAAGAAATTTTCTAATTATACTTTCTCGAGTTATAATATATAATCAATATCAACACTCATCACTTTTTCAATCACTATTTTTCTTTTCGATAATCATTTGGGAGTCAGATTAGTCATAATAGTCATTTAAAATCAAATTCAAAAATAATTATGAAATTAATTTTTCAAAAATGAATAATATGAAAATATGGTCAAAAATGATTTTCTCCAGGGGGTTTTTAAAAAAAAATTCTGCTATTTGAAAATTATTTGAAATGAAAAATATGCAGATATTTTCTTTGAAAAACGATGCAGTTACTAAATGTCTCAAAAAATCACGTTTCACTAGTAATTTTTCTATCAACTAGATTACCAGTGTAATCTGCATCTGAATTTCTCTTTCACTCAAAAATTATCATCAATTGAATTTTATAGACCAAAACATGAAGTGTGCACCAAAAATTTTAAATTCAATTTTAACAACAATTTAAATGACATTCTTTTGAATTTGAAATGAAGCCGTGTAAATAATCAAAAAGCCGTGAATATAGAGTTAGCCGAATTATAACCAATTGTATAATTATCCAACAAAACACTATTTTTAATCCAAAATGATATATATGAAGTAATTCAAAGAATCTAGAGATTTTTATAGTGTTTTTGGCATAAGAATATAATTGGCCAACAATTTTGAATAAATCAGAATCAAAAATCATCATCTTTTCATCAATCTCAATATTGGCTGAATTAATTCAAAATACGGTGCAGATTATCACATTTAATATATCGTTTAAAAACATACCATACTTGTTTTACCTTTACGATATTTTTCGTTGTTGTCCGTTGTGATTCTGTCACCTTTATACTAGGCTAAGGAACTTAGCTTTGTCGCCCGTTGTGTTTCTGGAACAGCCAAAATCCAGAGAATACTATTGTTGTTCCTTAGCCTGCCACCACACCTACACGATGAAAGTTTTATGTGACCTATTTGTTTTTATAGGTCCATGATTGTTAGTGGCAGAAAATTTTGAAAAACAATTTTGTAAAGACCCAAAACTATTTATAATTGTTCCCTTCGGCACCCAAATTTGTTTAACTTTGAGAGATTTTATATTTGTGCCTTTTGGAATCCAAATCGGTATAGTTTTCACATGTTTGGGTCTATACCAACAATTATTGTGATCGTGTCCATATTTTCTACAAATCGTGCACATTGAATTTTCTTGATTAATCTTGTTTTCAACACTTTTCGAACTATTATATCCAAGTCCTTGTTTAACCGTATTAACAGTTTGCTTTCCTAATAGCATATTTAACGATTTTTCACTTTTTGAAAATTTATCTAAAGTCGTTGACAATTGTTGGACTTGTGATTTGAGAGATTCATTTTCGTTTAACAACTGTGTGCACTTTTTAATAGAATTCTCTCTCCTAGTATTTTCATTCTCCTTTAAAATCAGAATTTCATTTTCAAGCGATTTTATTTTAATTTCTGATTTTTTAATTTCTTCATCAAATGTTGGACACTTATCACACATAGGGATCTTACTTTGATAGGTTTTAACTAATTGATCAAGTTGTTTATTACATTCTATCAAAGTATCTTTTTGAGATTCAAGTTTGGCGTATTTTTCCCTAAGTCGTTCAAAACAACCGTTTACTTCATGAAAATATATAAGCAACTCAGAATGGGTAAGTTTTGATACCTCACTTGGCTCGTCATCGTCACTGTCAGTTGTATCTCCTCGAAGACACAATTCTGCCTTTTCGCTTTCACTGCCAGTGCTTTGATCATTCTCGTCTATTTCATCCCAAGTGGCTGCAAAACTTTTCTTTTTCTGTTTCTTTCCGTGGCTGGATTTAATTTGTTGACAATCGGGCTTGATATGGCCGGGTTTGTTGCAATTATAACAAATAAACTTTTGTTCTTCCGAGTAGTCTAGTGCTTTGGCTATTCTGCTTTTTGCTTTTTGAATTCGAGCTGAGTTACCATGTTTTTGATTCCATTTTTTGAATTTCCTTATCAACAGCTCCAATTCTGCTGCTCCATCATCTTCATCGTTATCATCATCACTTTTGGTTGTTCCTTTGAGAGCTATTGTTCTTTTGAGTGTCACCTCCTTCACGCTCTTCTTTGAATTTCATTTCTAGCTCATAAGTGGTGAGATTTCCGATGAGTTCTTCAACTTTAAGTTGTTTTAAATCTTTCGATTCTTGTATGGCAGTTACTTTTGCTTCAAAGCTTCGTGGAAGGACTCAGAGGATTTTCCGGACTATTTCTAATTCGGTGTATGTTTTTCCGAGAGCTTTTGATTTGTATACGATATTGGAGAGTCGTCCGTACATCTCTTTGACATTTTCTTCCTTCGCCATTTTGAAGTTCTCGTATTCGCTGCTTAGCATTGCAAGGCGAGATTCTTTGACTTGAGATGTTCCTTCGTGAGTCACTTCTAGTATGTGCCATATTTCCTGTGCAGTTAGACAATGTGAGACACGATTAAATTCAAATTGATCCAATGAACAGATAATAGAATTCATAGCTTTGGCATTAGTATTCTGTAATTTATTTTCTAGTTCTGTCCATTGTTCCTTTGGTTTCTCTATTTCCTGATTATCTACAGTTATAGTTGGTATACTATAACCTGTCTCAACAATATTCCAAGCGTCAATGGTTTTCAGAAAAATTTGCATTCTATTTTTCCAGTAAGCATATTCACCATTGAACATTGGTGGTCTAACTATGGATTGCCCTTCTGCAAAAGCATTATTAAAAGAAGTCATTTTAAAAATTCAAATTTTTTAAAAACAAAAACCGATTTTTGAAACACGAATTTTTAAAACAAAAATTGATTTTTGAAACACGAATTTTTAAAACAAAAAATTGATTTTTGAAACACGAATTTTTAAACGAAAATTGGTTTTTGTAAAATCAAAATTTTAAAACAAAAATGGCTTTTGTTCCTAGCTCTGATACCACTTGTAGGATCGATTTCACCCTAGAGGGGGGGTGAATAGGGTGATAGTGTAAATTATAAAAATTAATCGTGGAAGCTTTATCAAATAATTTAAATTCAGATCACAGAATAACAGCACAGATATAGCAGAATATAAATAACAGAACAGAACAACACAGAATTTACCCAGCTTCGGCAAAACCCTGCCTACGTGCTGCCCCCAAGGCTTCTACTAGAAATTAGATAGTCCCTCGCTTACACACGTAAACTCGCTATACCCACTATTGACTAATCTAACTCTACGCTCAAAACCCTGACCACAACTCAACCACCGAGTTGCGAATTCCCAAACTACACACCGTAGTTTGTCCCCTTGTCACACGACTAGAAAATTAAAAAAAAACGGTCTAAAAGAAAAAAAACAATTTAAAAACAATTTAAAACACAATAACCCTTATTTAAATTTAAACCCTTAAAATAAAAAGTAAGCCCAAATTAATACAGGCCGGCCCCTTATTCATTTCTTCAACCCGTTCCTTTTGTTTTGTGAAAGTATGGCCGATCCTCTTTGTTCCTCTTTGCGAATTAGGGCTTCTGGTAATTTGCTTTTGCTCCTTGCAATTTAAACTAGGGTTGTGCAAAATTGAAGCGCCGCTCGATCTCGTTCAATAGTAGGCTTCGATGCTTTTGATTTGCTTACGGCTTCTTCAATTTTGGATCGAATTCGTTCTGCTTTTTCGGTATGTATTTTCCTTCTTTTCTTTGCTGGTTGATTCTTGAACTCGATACTTTATGCCGATGAGGATTTTGGGTATTTATAGGATTCGAAATCCTATTTTTGCGTTCGTATTTTCGTGTTTGAATTTGTCTACTGATTTGCTTTGGCCATTCGATTATACTTGGACGATTGAGATAAAATCTGACTAATTCAATTTCGTATAAATTGATATTGCTTGGCACTCACGATTTCGATTTGTGACTTGTATACTACGGCTCTGACCATTTCAACTTTGATTTCGACACGGCTTTGATTTGTGAATTCATGTGTTTGCTTCGGCCCTGTGAATTCATTGTACTTAGTTGTGATGTTACACTTGTCTTCATATGCCCTTGACTTTGCTGTGCATTGCATTGATGATTTTGGCCTTGACCACCTTGGTCTTGAACATTGCTGTGTCCATATGGTATTCAGTACTGTGGCATTGCATATTGATGTTTCTGTTTGCATTTGAGTTTGTAGCTTGGTGTCATGTTTGCTGGACTTGTTGTTGGTTGGATCATTATGCTGTCTGCATTGAACTTTGAGTTGTAGTCTTCTGTCTTCATGTAGCTTGGTACATTCCTATAGCACATCTATGTCGTAGCCTGGACTGGTGCATACTGTTGCGGCCTGTACTTGTAGTTGCACTTCGAGTTGGATATGTTGGCACTGGAACTAACTTGTATCTGGACTTGTTGTATTCATTCATACTGTGTATTGCATTGATGTTCATTTCATTGCATATGAATCTTGGTCTACTTGATGCTGTAGCTTGCTGTACTTTTACATGTGCATCACTTGACTTCATTCCACCGCGCATTTCTCTGGTTTCTGTAGTTGTAACTGGTTGTTCGAACTTGTTTATGTGATTCCATGTATCACTGCACTTTTATTCATGATTTTGAATCTTCAAAGCAGTCATATAGCATATCTTCATCTTGCTTCTTGGAATTGATACTTTCTTTTGATTCATTGGACCTCATTTCTTTCATGTCATCAAATGAATGTTTAGCACTGTACAATGAATCTTGACTTGAAAGCTTAAACATATTATCTTCCTGATCCCCTTCATTTGGTTTCAAATCTACCTTGTATTTTTGTCTAAGGTGATTTGCATCTAACAGTTTTAACTGGGACTTGCATTTCTTTATGGTTGACTTCACCAGTGCAATTTTCTTGTTGCGCTTGTTGCCTCTGTTCATTGTCACTGTTGCTTTGAGTAATTTTTAACTGCATCACCATATAACAGTTGCTCGCCCTGTCTTGATTGATGCTGTACATATTGCTGTCATGCTGGTGATATTGGTGCATTGTCTTGTTACATTCCTGTCCACTGAGTTTGAGCATTGCAGTTTCACTTGTATACTTAAGTCAGTGCCGTCTTTGATGTTGTACTTTGGTCTATTGGGCTGCATACATGTTGTAGCTGTACTGTCTTGAGCTCGACATTGTTGTTTACTTGTTTTGATGCATTCACATGCTGCCATACTTGTTCATTGCTGCTGGACTTGATGCAGTTTGATTGTTTTGTAGCTGTTGATGTTCTTTGTAGTTTGTATCTGCATTTTGCATTGGCCATGCTTTGTTCATTGAAGTATGTTGTCACTTGTTGACTGCATGTTCATCATTTCATATTGAACTGTTTCTTGTCATGTTCACCTGTGTTGAATCCAGTTTCAAAAACTCGGATTTGACCTTGTGCTCGTGTCGTATTTTTGTATTTATTGCACCTGAGTTGAACCTGTCCGTATATTTGGGTTTGACCTTGTGCTCACCTGTCCCTGTAGCATTATCAAGTGTATATATCGGCGTGCACGGCCTTGTGGCATATACAGTAATACACTGTGTATGTCACAAGTTGTTCGTGTATGATGAATTTAAATTTAAATGATGACGAACAACCCAAATAACTGAGGCAAATCATATTTTCAAAAATTCATCTTTTATTTTATATTGCAAAAATATTTTATTTTCAATTTTACTGCGTTAGTTTATATTTTTGCAGATTGCTCAGATGCTGGATTCAAACTGGAATGCAGTTGAAGATAAATACGAGTGTGAGTGATATGTAGTGAGGTGCTGATGTAAAATAGTGATGTAATTGAGTTTGTATCACAGTTGTATAGTGAATAGTGAGAGCTTGAATTTGTATACTATTCAAAATTGTAATAAATATTTGTTTGAATAAAATATTCGTTTGAATTCAAATTCCGTGTTATTTATTTTATTCAGCAAATATTTAATCTGTGAAAAAATAAAATAGTATATTATCAAATACATTTAAACGAATGTATATATGTTTATTATCATCAAACAAAAATCATATAAGCGCATATTCAACATATATACGTATAAATCAAATCATACTTAAGAAATTTAAATCGATTAAATTTCCAAATCAAAACAGTAGCAAAACTACGAATTGGTCTCTCCACTTCGAAACTCGAAAATAAATGTCGATGATGCGGCCGTCATCACCGAAATTATTTTCCAGCGACAAAGAGAAGAGCACTGATCTAAACATCTAAATTTTCTTTCAAATGATTTCTATTCGAAAATACTTTAAATAATATACCTTTTAAAACTTTAAATACAGGGTTTGAAATCTATGGGAAATTAAATTCCCAAATTATTGTTTTAAATTCATTTAAATTCTAAATCAAATTATATCCAAGTTTTATAAATTCATTCATTTATATTATACAATAGCCAATGGTTTATACTTAAATGAAAATTAAATATTATCATTTCGGACCACGGATTCGCTAACCGTCTAATTTCAGGAAAATTATACTTATATAATATAATTATACACAATTTATTTCGTTTACCAAATTGAAAACAATATTGTGTAAATTTGCTCTGTTCAAGTGTTTTGGGAATCCTATCGATAGCGTTGATCAGACGAATCGATCGAAAACCCAAATCAACATCAACAACTCAAACAACACAATATATTTTTCTTATTTTTAATATTGATTCGCAAATACACTTTCTCGCTCGACGATACAAGGATGGTTTTCAAAATAAGTATAGAGATTCAAATTTGATGGAAATCAAATCAAAGAGAATTTTGATTCGATAATAAGTTCAAAACAGAAGATAAGATAGTTCGATTAACAGAATCGGGAGATGGATAAGCTTATTTAATTCACGGGCAACCTTAACCGGGTCGACCGTAACTTCAAGAATAAGATCGATGCAGAATTCCGAGGTAAATCAACATTCAATCTCAAGAAATAGAATTCATGTATAGCAGGAGATAGATAGCATCGTAAACCGAGGATACAGAAATCTCCGGTAAATTTGATGCCTATTGTAAAGGAGTTTCACCCATTTACAAATAATTCGAATATTGGCGAGACCGCCGACTCATTATAAAGATCATTCGAAGTGGAGTTATGGAATACTCCGGGATTAAAAGAAGACCAATAGTGAGGGACAAGAATAAATTTCGGAACCAAGGGAACGTTCCAAAATTCAAAGGGATTTGAGTTAAAAAGGAAGAGATTGAAACTCGAATGAGAGTGATTCTGTAAATACATTTACCATATATGCTAAGTTTTGCCTAGAGCTACCAAAGCTCTGATACCAACTGTAACGACCCGCTATTTTGGACTATTCGCATCCACACATGTCGGACTTGAATAATTCAAAATACCGAATTGTTAATTTAAAATTTAGAAAAACTCAGATATACAGTAAATAATTAATCACAGAATCACAGACACAGAGTAATAATATGCATCGGAAGTAAAAGAGATAGTAGTTCATGAAGCTACTATATATATAACAGAGTTAAATAAGTTATAACAGAAATTTCGAATACAATAGTCAAATACAATAATTAGCTTACATCACTGGAATCAACTGAATATCTGAAAGCTGGATAGATAGCTGGATCTCCAAGCAAAGCTCCAACTCCAAAGGTGAGCCTCGAAAGCTGGTACTCATAGTCTGACCCGAGCGTAAAGCAAAACACAAAACACTCGAGTCAGGATTAATTTTCTTATATCAATAAATCTAACTCAAGTGAAATAGCAATCGAAATACAATAACTCAAAGGATGTTGGAATCACCATCCTCTAAGGATCCGTTAAACTATCTACTATGTAGTAGTGTACGCTAAATAGATAATGTCTATCAGTAACATAATGTATCAAAATAGTGATAAGGCGTTACCATTATCCCCCTTAACACATTTTATATAAATGCCATAGTCTATATAGCACTGTAAACTCCACCGTAAACTAGTGGGATATCAGGGAGTACTCCATAGGTATAACACAAAACAAATTCGTAGTGGTCGCGTATATAGGGATACAAGTATGACAAGGCACATGAGGCAATACCCAAGGTAGTGAAACTACCGTTCGCCTGATCCGTACTGGTGAGAACGCATCGCCGCAGCGATCACAACACCGCGAAACAACACTCCTGAAAAGTACGAGGGTGCACCAATCGATAACAAGTAATGAGTAGTAGTTATGAAGAAGTGTGTTCGCTCGAGGTGGCTAACCCCATTTGGCCCGGCACGGCTCCTGATTTTAGTCATTTTCAATTTGACACAAGTGTCAAGGCTATCCATTATCGTTCTCTTTCTTCAGTCATCACGTACATCATTCCAACCACTTCATTCTGGATCATCACTCCGCGTATAGTTATTAAAGTGGTTTTCGGTTTAGATAGAGAGTATATCCATAACCGATTCCGGTTTCTTTAATAACTTTCGTAATTATTACACCGATTGGTCGTTTAATATAATTCAAACCAAATCAATTTCAATTTCAATTTCAATTCGTAAATCAACATTTCGTTTGTCTTCTAAATCAATTTCTAAAATATACGTTCAAAACTTCCAAATTACCATTTCAAAATCTTATAATTCGATTTCAACTTTTATTTTAACAATTCAAATATTGATTCAAGTTCGTATATAAGTTTCATTCCGAAATCATTTAAAAGGTTTTAATTTTCATTCAAATCAAATTAAATTTATTTATCGATTTCATTCAATATTCGCTAAGTAAATTTTATCCTTCAAAACAACTTCTACTTAAATTCCAATTCATTTAAATCAATTACTTACGTTCAACTTCATTATATCAAAACTTCAAATTGAAATAAATTAGATTCGTCTAATCAATTCTTTAAATTACAAGTTTTACGTTAATTTCAATAAATCCCATTCATTTCAACAAATCACATTTTATTTCTTGTTAAAGAAATTTAATTTTCACTTATTTATTGACTTCGTTACAAATTTCAAACTCAATTAATAAAGAACTAAATTTCACAAAATCGAGAAGTTTCAAATTATACTTATTAACTTACTTAAATAATTTTCAAACTTAATAAATTAAGAAAACCCAATTTCATTTATTAACGAAGTTCCAATTCACTTATTCGAAAGTTCAATTTCTTTTATCAAAGCATCTAATTTTTATTCAATTATCAAATAATGAAATCTTATTCAATTATTAAATAATTTCAATCTTAATTATTAATAATGTCAAAACTTAATAATTACAATCTTTATTATCAATTCAAACTTAATTGTTAAATCATTTCCACGTAATTTTGAATTCAAACTTAATTATCAAATCATTTCAACGTAATTATAAATTCAACTTAATGATTTCAAACTTAATTATAATTCCAACTTGATTATAATTTCAAATTTAGTTATTAAATGATCTCAACTTAATAATTTCAAAACTCAATTATTACTGATTCCAAATTATTTATTAATAATTCCAAATTTAATTATGAAATAATTAAATTTCAAACAACGTTCTTTCATCAATTACTACTTTAATATTTGTTTCAGATTTCAATTTTTACATTTTCCTTTCAAAAATTCAAATTCCAACTTCATTTCAAACTTATTCTTTATTCGAATAAAATCATTATTTTATTTCTAAATCAAATTATTGACCAATCGGGTTTTTATTTAATTCTCTATCCTAAGTCAAGTTCATTTGGGTATTTATCATTTCAACCCGATTCCATTTCCATTCAAAATCGAAGCATAGCAAAGGGAACTTGCAGTTTGATAACAAAGATGGTGTCAAAGTAAATAAACCAGCAATAACACAATCAATAACAATCCAATAATTAATTCAAATAATCCTGAAATAATCGTATTAATTCGCATTGTTATTTGTGCGAGTTAATATAATTATCTCTAGAATCTACACTATCATTTCATGTAGATTAATGATTATTACATTTCGGTTTTTCCACTTGTCGTTCAATTTCAATTTCAATTTTTATACTACAACAATTAATCCAATATATGTTCAAAGGTTCAAAGTGTAATTTATCAAATTCTACGTGTTAAGTACTTAACAATTAAAAGGGTCATATTTAACTAATCAAATTCAACCCATATGTCGATTCACATCTTAAACTATCCTACGTCAAATTCAATTGCATAATATTTATCACTTAATACATTACAATTTACATCCAATATAAACAACAATCAATTAATCAATTATCAACCAAACTGTATTATCATTGCATAAATAATTAACAGATAATGGTTTCCGATGTCATAGGTGAACAGATACAGGTAATAACATATATAACAGTGTAAATAACTAACAGCAACATATTTCAATTGTCGTTTCAATTGAAATCAGATCAAATAAATAAAAGAATATTAATCGTGAGTGATTGCTAAGCTTTCGAGGCTAGAGAAATAGGAGATGGCACGGATACGCACACTGATACGGACACTGAAATGGAGTTACAAATCCAAGCATGATTCTCAGAGCAAAGTAAGATTGGCACGAATCGACGAGCAAAACTGTTAAATAGGAATTGCCGAAATTAAATCAAAACATTCAACATAGCAACAATTACAAAACATGTCCTACGTCAAAGTTTAACAATATAATTCTATGTGCTACCGAGATCGAAATGGTCTGAAATTTGGTATGAATAAAGATCAAAACTTGTATTTCAAAAGTGCAAAGAATCACTTGATTCCGTCGAAAGACGGAGGAGATACGATGCGTCAAACATGAACTCAGGTCGTGTTTGCAGCAGTGTAAAATAATTTTAAGTACAAAAGAACATCTGCCTGGGTCAAACTTCTAGATCCTCGGCCACTAATCAAACGATGTCGGATTTTGCTGAAATTTGACATGCATAAACTAGATAACTTTGACTCTTTTTTAAAAATAGAATCAATCCATTTCGATAAAACATAAGTGAGATATGATATCGTGAACATGAAGTCTAACTGCTGTTCAGAAAAATAAACATGCAAACATATTCAAATACACAACCCATATTTTAAAATCAATCTTTAATTTATATATGAACATACCTTATCATATAATACCGTTATATAACTTATATATCATATTCAATGAACATATGCAGAATAGCAATATATTTAACATTTCTGCCAAAATAGATATACAATAGATATATATAAACTAAACTCAAAAGCTTAAGTAGCAACTTATGTAACAATATATATATTTACAGTAAAACAAATAACTATGTAACTTTATATAAAAATATATATGAAGAAACTGCATTGCAAAACAAATATTCAATAACATGTGCTAAGCTTTCTCATGCAAAACAATACAACTAACTAGGTGTGCACACCTAATTATACTTACAGTAAATATATATGTAAAACTGTAAACATGTATTTTTCTTTCTATAATATAATATATACTATATAACACACTTATAACATACCTTATACAAAAGAGGCGTGAAGAAAAAAGATGGTGGCTGATCACGTGGGTGGCTACTGCCGGCTATGCGACAGAAGGAAGCCAACGGGGTCGGCAAGCAAGGTCGAGGACGTTTGAAGGTCAGTGAGAAGCCGAGCATGGTTGCTGCCGCAAGCTACAGGAAAAATATAGAGTTTTGATTTTTTTTTTTTTTTTTTTTTTTTTTTAGCACATATGGCCGAAAGATGGGAGAGAGCAAGTGGGGAAGATGAATGAACAGTTGGAAGGACGAACATATGAATAGCAAAAAAGGTAATTTATTAGAGTATGCATGGTTTGCCTTCATTTCCCATGCGTGCATGCCTATGAAACTCTTTTCATTTTGTTTGTATGCCTAGGCTGAATGGTAATAGTCACAACCAAATTTAAGGAGGAGAATAAATACAACAGCTGGAATAAGTAAAGGCAATGGCTATAGGGTACTACACGGTCACGAGAAGTTTAAAAGCTATAATTTTGAAAGCGATACGGTTGGCCGTTTCACGATTTCTGTTGTGCACCGAACTTCAAATCACAGAATCGAATATACCGTAGAGATCAGCACAACGAGACGATCAAAACGGCATACGGATATTAGTGGTACGATCGGATTATAAAAATTCAAATTTTCTACTACGGAAAATGCATGAAAAACGTAAAAAAATAAGATCGACGGAGCCAAAGATGTCCGAATTTGAAAAAACGCCAAACTGACAACTTGCTCAAAAGATGCTTTATAATTTTTTTATGTAAAAATATTTTGGTTTTGAAAACGTTTTATTTTCATCGCTTTTTAACCGATTGAAGTAAATTTACGCACGAAATAAACCTTCATATTTTCGGACGAAAATTTACCAGTTGCTATATTTAACTAGACGTATTCCAAATATAAAATTTATATTTCAAAATTTTTATCGTTTAAAATCCCACAAAATTCCAATTAATAACGTTATTAAAACCGGCTGATTTACGGGTCGTTACATTCTCCCCCACTCAAAACTTTTCGTCCCCGAAAAGGAAGGAAGTAGGAGGATAGAAACAACCAAAAGAAATAAACTTGAATTACATAATAAACAATTTATTTAAACCATAAAAATTCCAATTTAAATAAATTTATATTCCACAATTTGTTTTTTAAATTCAAAATTTTCATTAAATTGATTTGATTTCACAAATATTAATGTTAGGTACAAAAGGTTTCTTTCAAATGAAATTCAATTTAAATTCAGTTAATTCAAGATATCTAATTAAGTTGATTAAATTTCAATTCAATAACTTTCAAAACAAAATTTTCTTATAGTAATCATACCTATTATTTATTTAACTTATTATTCAATTTATCTTCATAAATGTTTCATAATTAAAATTTTAGTGAATAACATTTATTATACTCACTCGTATTTTATTTATAAAGACAATTTATATTATATACAATCCAATTATCTAAATTTAACAATTTCAAAGATTATAAATTTGAATAGTCATTTATTATAATCATACTTTATTCGACAAATTTAATTCTTTTTATTCCAAATTATTATTAAATTGATTCTACTTAATATATCTTATCCCATATATATATTAAGTATATTTACTTATTATAACCACTCAAATTTATTTTAAATTCCTTTGATATCATTTATATTGTATAATATTCAATTACGTAGTTAACTTTTGAAAATTTAGGTAAGTTATATATAATGCAATTGAGTATTTTCCAAATAAAATTTTACAATTTACTTATTTCAAGTTAAGTATGTTTAGCCAAAACTTTTGGTTTCATTGAAAATCGTCTTTAATCATAAATTTAATAATTTTAAAATTTCGATTTCCCTTTAAACCATTTAGAGATAATTTATGTATATGCTATATATATCAAATCAAACTAAATTTAAAATAATATACCTATATACGTATAAATCAAATCATACTTAAGAAATTTAAATCGATTAAATTTCCAAATCAAAACAGTAGCAAAATTACGAATTGGTCTCTCCACTTCGAAACTCGAAAATAAACGTCGATGATGCGGCCGTCATCACCGAAATTATTTTCCAGCGACAAAGTGAAGAGCACTGATCAAAACATCTAAAATTTCTTTCAAATGATTTCTATTCGAAAATACTTTAAATAATATACCTTTTAAAACTTTAAATACAAGGTTTGAAATCTATGGGAAATTAAATTCCCAAATTATTGTTTTAAATTCATTTTAATTCTAAATCAAATTATATCCAAGTTTTATAAATTCATTCATTTATATTATACAATAGCCAATGGTTTATACATAAATGAAAATTAAATATTATCATTTCGGACCACGGATTCGCTAACCATCTAATTTCAGGAAAATTATACTTATATAATATAATTATACACAATTTATTTCGTTTACCAAATTGAAAACAATATTGTGTAAATTTTCTCTGTTCAAGTGTTTTGGGAATCCTATCGATATCGTTGATCAGACGAATCGATCGAAAACCCAAATCAACATCAACAACTCAAACAACACAATATATTTTTCTTATTTTTAATATTGATTCGCAAATACACTTTCTCGCTCGACGATACAAGGATGGTTTTCAAAATAAGTATAGAGATTCAAATTTGATGGAAATCAAATCAAAGAGAATTTTGATTCGATAATAAGTTCAAAACAGAAGATAAGATAGTTCGATTAACAGAATCGGGAGATGGATAAGCTTATTTAATTCACGGGCAACCTTAACCGGGTCGACCGTAACTTCAAGAATAAGATCGATGCAGAATTCCGAGGTAAATCAACATTCAATCTCAAGAAATAGAATTCATGTATAGCAGGAGATAGATAGCATCGTAAACCGAGGATACAGAAATCTCCGGTAAATTTGATGCCTATTGTAAAGGAGTTTCACCCATTTACAAATAATTCGAATATTGGCGAGACCGCCGACTCATTATAAAGATCATTCGAAGTGGAGTTATGGAATACTCCGGGATTAAAATAAGACGAATAGTGGGGGACAAGAATAAATTTCGGAACCAAGGGAACGTTCCAAAATTCAAAGGGATTTGAGTTAAAAAGGAAGAGATTGAAACTCGAATGAGAGTGATTCTGTAAATACATTTACCCTATATGCTAAGTTTTGCCTAGAGCTACCAAAAGCTCTGATACCAACTGTAACGACCCGCTATTTTGGACTATTCGCATCCACACATGTCGGACTTGAATAATTCAAAATACCGAATTGTTAATTTAAAATTTAGCAAAACTCAGATACACAGTAAATAATTAATCACAGAATCACAGACACAGAGTAATAATATGCAGCGGAAGTAAAAGAGATAGTAGTTCATGAAGCTACTATATATATAACAGAGTTAAATAAGTTACAACAGAAGTTTCGAATACAATAGTCAAATACAATAATCAGTTTACATCACTAGAATCAACTGAATATCTGAAAGCTGGATAGATAGCTGGATCTCCAAGCAAAGCTCCAACTCCAAAGGTGAGCCTCGAAAGCTGGTACTCATAGTCTGACCCGAGCGTAAAGCAAAACACAAAACACTCGAGTCAGGATTAATTTTCTTATATCAATAAATCTAACTCAAGTGAAATAGCAATCGAAATACAATAACTCAAAGGATGTTGGAATCACCATCCTCTAAGGATCCGTTAAACTATCTACTATGTAGTAGTGTACGCTAAATAGATAATGTCTATCAGTAACATAATGTATCAAAATAGTGATAAGGCGTTACCATTATCCCCCTTAACACATTTTATATAAATGCCAGTCTATACAGCACTGTAAACTCCACCGTAAACTAGTGGGATATCAGGGAGTACTCCATAGGTATAACACAAAACAAATTCGTAGTGGTCGCGTATATAGGGATACAAGTATGACAAGGCACATGAGGCAATACCCAAGGTAGTGAAACTACCGTTCGCCTAATCCGGACTGGTGAGAACGCATCGCCGCAGCGATCGCTACACCGCGAAACAACACTCCTGAAAAGTACGAGGGTGCACTAATCGATAACAAGTAATGAGTAGTAGTTACGAAGATGTGTGTTCGCTCGAGGTGGCTAACCCCATTTGGCCCGGCACGGCTCCTGATTTTAGTCATTTCCAATTTGACACAACTGTCAAGGCTATCCATTATCGTTCTCTTTCTTCAGTCATCACGTACATCATTCCAACCACTTCATTCTGGATCATCACTCCGCGTATAGTTATTAAAGTGGTTTTCGGTTTAGATAGAGAGTATATCCATAACCGATTCCGGTTTCTTTAATAACTTTCGTAATTATTACACCGATTGGTCGTTTAATATAATTCAAACCAAATCAATTTCAATTTCAATTTCAATTCGTAAATCAACATTTCGTTTGTCTTCTAAATCAATTTCTAAAATATACGTTCAAAACTTCCAAATTACCATTTCAAAATCTTATAATTCGATTTCAACTTTTATTTTAACAATTCAAATATTGATTCAAGTTCGTATATAAGTTTCATTCCGAAATCATTTAAAAGGTTTTAATTTTCATTCAAACCAAATTAAATTTATTTATCGATTTCATTCAATATTCGCTAAGTAAATTTTATCCTTCAAAACAACTTCTACTTAAATTCCAATTCATTTAAATCAATTACTTACGTTCAACTTCATTATATCAAAACTTCAAATTGAAATAAATTAAATTCGTCTAATCAATTCTTTAAATTACAAGTTTTACGTTAATTTCAATAAATCCCATTCATGTCAACAAATCACATTTTATTTCTTGTTAAAGAAATTTAATTTTCACTTATTTATTGACTTCGTTACAAATTTCAAACTCAATTAATAAAGAACTAAATTTCACAAAATCGAGAAGTTTCAAATTATACTTATTAACTTACTTAAATAATTTTCAAACTTAATAAATTAAGAAAACCCAATTTCATTTATTAACGAAGTTCCAATTCACTTATTCGAAAGTTCAATTTCTTTTATCAAAGCATCTAATTTTTATTCAATTATCAAATAATGAAATCTTATTCAATTATCAAATAATTTCAATCTTAATTATTAATAATGTCAAAACTTAATAATTACAATCTTTATTATCAATTCAAACTTAATTGTTAAATCATTTCTACGTAATTTTGAATTCAAACTTAATTATCAAATCATTTCAACGTAATTATAAATTCAACTTAATGATTTCAAACTTAATTATAATTCCAACTTGATTATAATTTCAAATTTAGTTATTAAATGATCTCAACTTAATAATTTCAAAACTCAATTATTACTGATTCCAAATTATTTATTAATAATTCCAAATTTAATTATTAAATAATTAAATTTCAAACAACGTTTTTTTATCAATTACTACTTTAATATTTGTTTCAGATTTCAATTTTTACATTTTCCTTTCAAAAATTCAAATTCCAACTTCATTTCAAACTTATTCTTTATTCGAATAAAATCATTATTTTATTTCTAAATCAAATTATTGATCAATCGGGTTTTTATTTAATTTTCTATCCTAAGTCAAGTTCATTTGAGTATTTATCATTTCAACCCGATTCCATTTCCATTCAAAATCGAAGCATAGCAAAGGGAACTTGCAGTGTGATAACAGAGATGGTGTCAAAGTAAATAAACAAGCAATAACACAATCAATAACAATCCAATAATTAGTTCAAATAATCCCGAAATAATCGTATTAATTCGCATTGTTATTTGTGCGAGTTAATATAATTATCTCTAGAATCTACACTATCATTTCATGTAAATTAAAGATTATTACATTTCGGTTTTTCCACTTGTCGTTCAATTTCAATTTCAATTTTTATACTACAACAATTAATCCAATATATGTTCAAAGGTTCAAAGTGTAATTTATCAAATTCTACGTGTTAATTACTTAACAATTAAAAGGGTCATATTTAACTAATCAAATTCAACCCATATGTCGATTCACATCTTAAACTATCCTACGTCAAATTCAATTGCATAATATTTATCACTTAATACTTTACAATTTACATCCAATATAAACAACAATCAATCAATCAATTATCAACCAAACTGTATTATCATTGCATAAATAATTAACAGATAATGGTGTCAGATGTCATAGGTGAACAGATACAGGTAATAGCATATATAACTGTGTAAATAACTAACAGCAGCATATTTCAATTGTCGTTTCAATTGAAATCAGATCAAATAAATAAAAGAATATTAATCGTGAGTGATTGCTCACCTTTCGAGGCTAGAGAAATAGGAGATGACACGGATACGCACACTGATACGGACACTGAAATGGAGTTATAAATCCAAGCATGATTCTCAGAGCAAAGTAAGATTGGCACGAATCGACGAGCAAAACTGTTAAATAGGAATTGCCGAAATCAAATCAAAACATTCAACATAGCAACAATTACAAAACATGTCCTACGTCAAAGTTTAACAATATAATTCTATGTGCTATCGAGATCGAAATGGTCTGAAATTTGGTATGAATAAAGATCAAAACTTGTATTTCAAAACTGCAAAGAATCACTTGATTCCGACGTAAGACGGAGGAGATACGATGCGTCAAACATGAACTCAGGTCGTGTTTGCATCAGTGTAAAATAATTTAAGTACAAAAGAACATCTGCCTGGGTCAAACTTCTAGATCCTCGGCCACTAATCAAACGATGTCGGATTTTGCTGAAATTTGACATGCATAAACTAGGTAACTTCGACTCTTTTTTTAAAATAGAATCAATCCATTCCGATAAAACATGAGTGAGATATGATATCGTGAACATGAAGTCTAACTGCTGTTCAGAAAAATAAACATGCAAACATATTCAAATACACAACCCATATTTTAAAATCAATCTTTAATTTATATATGAACATACCTTATCATATAATACTGTTATATAACTTATATATCATATTCAATGAACATATGCAGACTAGCAATATATTTAACATTTCTGCCAAAATAGATATACAATAGATATATATAAACTAAACTCAAAAGCTTAAGTAGCAACTTATGTAACAATATATATATATTTACAGTAAAAAAAATAACTTATGTAACTTTATATAAAAAATATATATGAAGAAACTGCATTGCAAAACAAATCAATAACATGTGCTAAGCTTTCTCATGCAAAACAATACAACTAACTAGGTGTGCACACCTAATTATACTTACAGTAAATATATATGTAAAACTGTAAACATGTATTTTTCTTTCTATAATATAATATATACTATATAACACACTTATAACATACCTTATACAAAAGAGGCGTGAAGAAAAAAGATGGTGGCTGCTCACGTGGGTGGCTACTGCCGGCTATGCGACAGAAGGAAGCCAGCGGGGTCGGCAAGCAAGGTCGAGGACGTTTGAAGGTCAGTGAGAAGCCGAGCATGGTTGCTGCCGCAAGCTACAGGAAAAATATAGAGTTTTGATTTTTTTTTTTTTTAGCACATATGGCCGAAAGATGGAAGAAAGCAAGTGGGGAAGATGAATGAACAGTTGGAAGGACGAACATATGAATAGCAAAAAAGGTAATTTATTAGAGTATGCATGGTTTGCCTTCATTTCCCATGCGTGCATGCCTGTGAATCTCTTTTCATTTTGTTTGTATGCCTAGGCTGAATGGTAATAGTCACAGCCAAATTTAAGGAGGAAAATAAATGCAACAGCTGGAATAAGTAAAGGCAATGGCTATAGGGTACTACAGGGTCACGAGAAGTTTAAAAGCTAAAATTTTGAAACCGATACGGTTGGCCGTTTCACGATTTCTATTGTGCACCGGACTTCAAATCACAGAATCGAATATACCGTAGAGATCAGCACAACGAGACGATCAAAACGGCATACGGATATTAGTGGTACGATCGGATTATAAAAATTCAAATTTTCTACTGCGGAAAATGCATGAAAAACGTAAAAAAATAAGATCGACGGAGCCAAAGATGTCCGAATTTGAAAAAACGACAAATTGACAACTTGCTCAAAAGATGATTTAGAATTTTTCTATGTAAAAATATTTTGGTTTTGAAAACGTTTTATTTTCATCGCTTTTTAACTGATTGAAGTAAATTTATGCACGAAATAAACCTTCATATTTTCGGACGAAAATTTACCAGTTGCTATATTTAACTAGACGTATTCCAAATATAAAATTTATATTTCAAAATTTTTATCGTTTAAAATCCCGCAAAATTCCAATTAATAACGTTATTAAAACCGGCTAGATTTACGGGTCGTTACAGTAGCTTTGAGTTTGTGTCGGTATGTCGGATTTCCTCTTGAGATGAAAAGTTATATTTTTATCTGGCATATCGGTACTCGTACAAAGCAATTATACAGATGGTCGCTCCTCAACAGCCTTATTCTCCGTGCTAGTTGACAGTATTACACCGTAGTGTTCTTGGCTAGCGTGGGTATAGAGGTGGGGCGTCACAGCTTGGTATCAAAGCTAAACTTCGGAACAATGTAGAATAACTTAACAAGGATCATCGTCCTAAGTCTACCTTAGGAGTCGTGCTTTAGGATCTTATTCGGGTCTACGTACCGCCTTATCCTATTTTTTTTTTATGATTCCTTGTTTTGTCTATCAAGATTGCTTGATATTCAATTTGGTGAATAACCTTTTTCTTCTTCTTCTTTCTTTCTTAAGGGAGAGAAATGTCTAGACCAGGCCGCCCCAGAGCCGTACCGTCTAGCACTCTACCCCAGGATGGAGTTTTTATGACTGCTCAACAGCTTCTTGATTTAGTGACAAATGCTCAAGCAGCTGGAGCTAACCCGGAACCTACTCACCCAAAATCGGGATTTGCACGCTTGTGCAGCGATTACACTAATTTGGGTGGGGAGCCATTCAAAGGTTCCGAAACTATTATTGAAGTATAGGCTTGGCTAAGGTCATGCGATCGAATCTTTTCTCGCATGAATCTTATTGACCTTCACCGAGTTCAGGTGGCCTCTAGTATGCTCCGAGAAAGAGCATTGGACTGGTACGAACTTCTTATTTCTGAGATTAATGAAGCGGATCTCACCTGGGAGCGATTCCGGGAACGCTTTGAGTTGAAATTTGTACCAGAAGCAGAGAAAGTGACATTGGCTCGACGATTTATAGACCTTGTTCAAGGTGATTCTTCCGTGACTGATTATGTCGCCTCCTTCGAGTCGCTTTCTAAATACGGGGTTGAATACATCAACACCCCTATAAAGAAGAACCAGAGGTTCGTCTATGGCTTAAACAAAAATCTCAAGAAGCCATTACTTCTAAAATTAGAAGTTTCTTTCGACCAACTTGTTGATATCGCTCTTCGTCTTGAAGAGGCGGATAGGGAGAATGATGTTGAAGTGGTGGGTTCCAAACCAAACTTCAACAACAAGAAGAGGCCAAGCAAATTCAAAGGTCCTTATCCCAATAAGAAAGGGAGGCAAGCAACTCCTGCTGCAAAGACCTTTTCCTCTATTGAAGGGAAATGCTTTAACTGTGGTTCCAGAGACCATTTTGCGAACAAGTGTTCAAAGCCTCGTACTTGTCGCTATTGTAAAAGCCCGGACCATTTTATGCATGTATATCCCAAACTTCAAAATAGAAAGGAGGGAAAGCTTAATTTTGCTCAAGCCCCTGGCAACACATCTCGTGGCCAAGGTATTTCTCATTCTATTCTGGATGGAATTATTTTATTTCGTGATCATCCTATTCGAGTTCTTTTTGATACGGGTGCATCCCATTCTTTTATATCAAAAGAACTTGTTGATACTTTTTCTTTAAATGTTTTGTGTTTAATGACTTCTTTGAGAATTGCGAATCCGGTTGGTGGATCCGCAACAATCAGTTTATTGTGTAAAGATGTCGAGATTATTTTGTGTGATTTTTCTTTCCGAGCCGATTTGCATGTCATGCGTTATTTAGGCTTTGGAATGATTTTGGGAATGGATTGGCTTAACCGTTATGAAGCTCATATCCTATGTCCTGAGCGGACTATTCATCTTCGACATCCTCAATCTGTTAATCAGGTTTCTGTTATTCTTAAAGATTCGGATTCTGCTTTGGTTGCATCTTTATATTCTTTAAACCCTCGTGATGACGATGATGATGATGAGGGTGATATTATTTCTCTTATTCACGTCGTTCGTGAATTTTCCGACATATTTGAGCCCGTTTTAGGATTACCACCTAAGCGAGCAATTGAGTTCAGAATTAATCTTATTCCTGGAGCTCAACCTATCACTCGTCCTCCTTATCGTATGTCCAATAAAGAAAACGAGGAGATGCGTAAACAATTATCCGAATTGGAGACGAAGCAATTTATTCGCTCTAGTTCCTCGCCTTGGGGAGCTTCAGCTATTTTTGTGAAGAAATCCGATGGTACACTTAGGCTTTGCGTTGACTACCGCAAGCTTAATGATCTTACTATCAAAAATAAATATCCTTTACCTCGGATTGATGATTTATTTGACCAACTTAGTGGTGCTAGAGTCTTTTCACAATTGGACTTGGCTAACGGTTTTCATCAGCTTCGTATCGCAGAAGATAGCATTCCATTGACCTCGTTCCGTACTCGTTATGGATCTTATGAATGGCTTGTCATGCCATTTGGTTTGACGAATGCTCCGGCGTATTTCGTTGACCTTATGAATCGGGTTTTCAAAGATTTTCTCGACCGATTTGTTCTCATTTTTATCGATGATATTCTTGTGTATTCTAAAACCAAGGAGGAGCATGAAAAACATCTTCGGATTGTGTTGGAAACTTTTAGGAGTAATCAATTAAAGGCAAAATTTTCTAAATGCCACTTTTGGCAATCTCGTGTGAAGTTTCTCCGTCATATTATTTCCGAATCCGGAATTTCCGTGGATCCTTCAAAGATTGAAGCGATTCAAGATTGGAAGAGACCGGAGAGTGTGACAGAGATTCGTAGTTTTCTCGGATTGGCGGGCTATTACCGTCGTTTTATCAAAGACTTTTCTAAGATTGTCGTGCCTCTCACTAGCTTGACGAAGAAAGGTGTTAAATACATTCGGTCGGACAAATGTGAAACTTCTTTTCAGAAATTAAAAGAACTTCTTTCTGATGCTCCTATTCTCGTTATTCCCGAGGGGAATCAAGATTTCGTTGTTTATACCGATGCTAGTCGCGTTGGTTTGGGTGCCGTTCTTATGCAAAGAGAACGTGTTATTGCTTATGCTTCTAGGCAATTGAAGCCTGCTGAGACTAGATGTAACGACGCGGATTTTGCCCGCTCGAAAATCGACATCCATACTTCAAATCGTATTCGAATGCCATAGATTCGACCGTTCAAATCCGATTCGCCGGAGCTTATAACAACATTAAGTAAACAACACAGCGGAATAAAAAGAATAATACATTGATATACAGCTTTGATACAATATCTGATACAACAGATGATCCAATAGATATCAATATACATCAGAGAAATGATACAATAAAATAGCAGCGGAAAAAGAAAAATAGATAACATCTAGCAGCGGAACAATATAACTCTTAGACAGTCTTCAAAAGAGAACTCCTAGAACTGCATCTCCATTTCCCAGAATCAATCCAGCAATAGCTCGAACTCCCAATAACGATGCACAAAGATAGGCAAGACTGGTGTGATCCAAAGACTGAACTAACTCCAGATAATCTACTACATCTGACTATCTGAAAAAAACCCAACTCTAGACTGCTCGTGTAGAAAATAATGAGCATCCAGAGTTTAGGAAAGAAACAATAAACTCTGGATCAGTCGTGGGACTGGTGTGAGCAACAAAAACAGTTTATCTTTTAAACATTCAACAAAAGATTTCAAAGTCAATTCGCAATGCTCTTTAAAAATGAGACTACCATAAGACCTCCCGCCACACACACAATGCAAACGCAGACTTGGAGGAGATTTCTTCTTATGTTAGTCAAAGATGCTTGATACGAATTTAAAAAGAACATTTGATATTATTACTAGTGCATAGTGTAAGAAAAATATTTCGAAAGTGGAATATAAATCTTAGCCAGCATAGGTACCATTTTATTATGCCTACTATAGCTACCATATTAGATGGCAAGTTCTACAACTAATACCGTACAAGGTTTCGTATTGTTTCTTTGGATTTCCAACGAATGATCAGGCCAAGGAACTTCCCATTGCCACATGAGAATGCCTCTGGATGGACATCCCCGAGAACCAAACCGGATCTCTGCCAACACAAGGCCGGGTTACCCCTAACTGGGTAACTACTGACACGAGCACGCCATTCCCCGATCGTAAACGACCTTTCTCACGGGATCCCGATAACCAACAACCACAAAGTAATAAATTCGCAGTAACCACATAGGTTAAATATCTGGGCTCCATACCATGATACCACCTCTATCCAGAAGGAAATGCACATACCCTAAAGGGAGCTACCCCTCATAACCTTGCCGCATCTTTCCTGTTTTGACCATTTCCGGGGTGTGAGGCTCGACGAAGTCACGTCCACAAAAACATACTTTATACAAAAGCCATGCTTTGGGTCAACAAATGATCATAGAAATGATCATCAGGATAGACGATCAAATAAATGATCCTATCACAAATAATCAACACAATGATCATTTCACAGCAACACTCAGTATGTCACATTACCAAATTGGGAATATATCGCTGATAACCTTCAACTATATAACCTCTGAGCTCGTACGTCTCAGAAAAGGGTGTTAAGCTAAAAGAATAAATTCTTCGCCACCAACAGAAATATATTTAAAAGAAATCGGCTTTATATCTCAATTTGTAATGTCAGACATACAATCCATACAAGTCTGTTCTGGGTTCGAACAGAACCGAAGGCACTTACAAAGAAGTCCTTGCAATCCGGATATTCACAATCCCGATCGGATTTCCCATCATTTAGGGAGTTTCTATACCGGCGCGACTCGGTGCAGAAACAATCGATAGGTCATCCTATCGCTTTCGCAAATACCCGGTCTTCATCATCGGTCTTCAAATGCTATCCATAATGACGTATCACATATTCGGAATGGGTTATACGACACAAAGGTCCTTTCCCGGCTAAACCGAATAGTGAGCGAAAATATTTTAAAAATATATGGATATTGGGATTTCAATTAAGTCACAACTTATTTCCCAAAACTTTTCTTCAAATGGTTTAAATAAATTACCATTTTCAATCTTTAAACAAAAAGATTCATTTTCACAACCTTTAACGGTTTAAACAATTTTCACATTTTAATCTTTTAAATAAAAGATTCATTCACAGATTTTCCAAATCAATTTTCATTTCAATTTGATTAACTCGTTAAATCTTTAAATCCAAGATTTAACTTATAGCCTTCAAAACAATTTCATTTCAATTTGATTTAAACAAATCATCAATTTAAATCTGTTAAAAATAAGCAGATTTAATTCATAGCTTTCAAAAAGAATTCATTCATAACTTAGGAAAATCATTTCTCTATTTAATCTTGAAATTCCCCTAATTAACTGGAATCTCAGTTCTTATCTAAAAGTGTTTATCATTTGAAAACAACAGTTTTCATTTTGGAAATCTGATTCATTTATACGAGTTGAAATCCTTGGGTTAAATTCAAATTTCCAAAACCATACCTTTAAAAGTGGTTTAATCCTTATATAACCAATATAACATCTTTAATTCCTAATTTCAAATCATAGAATTCAATTTCAAGTATTGAATTTAAATTTAAATCAAATTATTTAAATTCCAAAACTTAATCAAGTAATTTAAAAATAATAAATTTTATTTTGAAATTTCATTCTAAAAGCTTTTCACATTTATTCCGATTCCATTTCCAAAACATTTGAATTTAAAAATTCAAATTTAAAACTATTTCAAAAATCTGCGACTTAATCGATTTCCTCGTGAAATCCATAATTGTGTGTGTATGAGTGTGGTCCAGGGGTTATACACAGTAGTGCACATCATTCAATCATGACAGATCAAATACAATAATATATCTGATAAGCGATATAGCTATAAAGCTTATCGCCCATTCACAGATTCACAGATAATATGCAGATGTAAATAAATGAATAAATCATACACGGCACAAACCACAGAATAAAATATCACAGATCAGACAGGACAATTAATTCAAGACATCATATATAATACGATCATCCATAAGTAAGGTCAAGCATTTAATAATCATTTATAAGCAGGATTAATTAATTTTTTAATCCTAATCAATTCAATTTATTTCCAAGTAAATAAAATTAAATTACTTATGAATTTATCATCCCATTCTGGTTTCTTAATTCAAATCATTTGATATAAATTAATTTATCAAACACTTTAATTAATTAAATTATTCTTAATCAATCATATTAATTAAATCGACTCTTGAACCAATTATATAATTAATTTACTTCTTAATTCATTATTTCAAGAAATTTACTCTTTAATTACTTATCATTAAGAAATCATCTCATAATAACAAACAATGAATTACCAATTTATCTTTATCATTAATTTAATCAAAATATTCAAGTTTAATTACAATTAGTAATTAACCGCTTAATTTCTTTCATTAAGTAATTAACAATTTACAATTGATTATCTTAATTAATTTAATCTAATAAATCATCAAAATTAATCACATTAATTTAATTACTTAATAATTCCTAGTTAATTATCTTCATTAACTAATAAAATTTCTTCATTACATTTAAATTAATCTCTAATTACAAATTAATCTAAATCATTAATTTATAAATTCGATAAATAAATCATTCCTTAATTATCTTATTTAATTGGATCATTTAATACCTTAATTATCTCTAAGGTAATTTATTTATTTCTTTATTAATGATTAAATAAATATTAATGTGTAGAACATTACCCTTTTTAAATTTAAATTTAAATCACATTTTGAATATAAGATTCAAAATAATTTACCATTTAGAACTTTAACCAAATTTAAATTGAATTTAAACTTGTTTAAAACACCTTCAGATTTAAAACTGAATTTATTTCAACTTGTACTTAAATTTCACTTTTAGTCCAGGTTTTAAAATCTCGATTTAAACTTAAGTTTAAGTCTTACTTAATCTAACAAACCCAGGCTTGAATTCAAACAGAAGAACAAGCCTCTGTTTTTAAAATGCCTGGAACTAACAAACTCAAGACAGCACACTACTTCGAGTCGCCTACCTCTTTACTTCGAGAGTTACCCGAGAAAAATGCCTGAGTGCTTCGAGTTTTTCCCCAAACCAACCCGTGTGAGTATTTTTTTCAAAATTTTGTTTAAGTGTTGATCTGACCCGGCGTACAACTGAATGCACTCGAGTTAAGACTCGAGCCAAAACCAATATTACTCGATACTTCCTTCGAGTTATCTTCATCTTCCCAACTATAACCACCCAAACATAATCACTGACACACGCAAACACGTGTGTACCTGCACCATCCACCGCCGATGTCCTGGCCACCACTTCCATCGCCATCTAGTCATCATTGACCCCCTTAACTCAATCCATCACCCAGCACCCATCACGACAACACGAATCAAAATCGAGTTAAATTTCCAAACCTGGAACACGCTAGCATCAACACCCCCAAACCTGTCAACATCGCCTCGTCCACGCCGTGCCGACCATCAGCGAGCTTCCACCTTCGGCCTCGACTTCGACATCACCCAAACTTCTACCACCCGAAGTATCAAAACACTCGATCCATCATTGAGGCCGAGGTGATCAAAATTCCATCATAGCTAAAAATTAGGTTTACAGATTTTAAATCCAAATCCCAAAATCTACATATTAAATTCTTGATCCAATATTTTTCCTAGCTTCAGTGATCCCTCCTCTAACCACCGAACAAATTCCGACCTTCCCAGGTTCAAAGAACTGCAGATATACCCAAAAATCCCATTTCTGTACAACACAGAAATGCACATTGCACTCTCCACTAAAAATTCCCATTTTAGTTTTAAAAATCAAATTTTGATTTATGAAATTGATTCATGATCCTGACATTATAAATTTTGTTCATTTCACACTTTATTTACTGCTTGATGTAAACAGAGTCTATCCATATAGATTTTGATCTAATTTTACTTTTAAATTTTAAATCCATAGAATAACAGATACCTTTTGTCTATACTTAAGATTTTATACATACTTGTTAAAGAGAAATTTGATTTATTGATCAGGGTTGGATATGTGAATTTTAAACAGACAGGGTAAATCTGTAACAAACAAGCATCTCAACATTTATATACACATACATACATCCTCACATTGATAACAGATCATAAGCAACATGTATACAAAGCAATCATCAAGTTATGGACCTTTATTTCTGTTTTTAGAAGTTAAGTTACTCACAGGATATTGAAACAGAGAAACCTGTTAACATGCAAACCTATATATAAACAGATTAAGTTTTAAAGATGGAAGTTTGCTCACTTTGATATTTGGAAGCAGAGAACAAAAGTCTGAGAAAACTGAAATTGTTGAGCTATTGTTTACTTCTGATCTTTTCTCAGGATTTAAGAATGCATGCATGTTTTGGTTTGCTTAGTTGTGATAATGAACTGAAGTGAGGAGTTGATGCATATACAAAGGAAGCATGCAGTTTGAAGTCCTTTGCAAGTACAGGATGTAACTATTTGGAATGACTTGTGTATGGCTGAGGTGCATTAGTTATGGGCTAGAGATGAAAGCATTTATTACTTTTCTTTGTACTTCTTTATTTCAGCCTTACTTACTTTATTTATATTTGTTTTATAAACTTGTACAGTTTGTTTATGTTTTTATACTTACTTTCTATTTGCCTGCATATTTATGTATTTGTTTTGTTATATTGACTTGTTTCATATTTTACATTGTATCTAGTTACTTTATTATTTTGTTTACTAAGATAAATTTTAACTTGCTTGAATTAATTTACAAGCTCTTGTATTTGATTTGTTACTTTTTTTCTTTTGTTTTTGTCTTTTGTTTTGTTTTGTTTACTGTCATTTTTTTCTTAGATTTATATTTTATACTTTGCTTGTAGTTCATTTTACTTATGTATTGAATTCTAATTTAACTTTAACATTTATTTCTAACCATAAATTTATTTGAAACATTTATTGCTAATACTTATTTTACTTTGTTTATATATCTTACTTTGTTTTGTTTCTTATTTATGCATTTGTTTATTTGTTTTAATGTTTAAATATAGCTGGTTTGTTTTGCAAGTTAATTCATATATATGTTTTGTTCCACTGCTTTGTCTTATTACTTTATAGTATGAATAACTTCTATTTTAACATGTTGTTAAAATTTATTTATGAGTTACTATATATATATATTTTTCTTAATTTGTTTTATAACTCAAATATTTATTAAACCATTCATCTAAGATTTAAATCCAAATCAAAATATACATATATATATATACAAGATTTTATAATTTCAAATTGACTCATATATACCCAAATATACATACATACATACATATATATATATATATATATATATATATATTCACATATATACATATATATACAATATTTAAAAATTTAAATGATTTATATAGAATATACTTGAACTCGGGGAAACTCGCTTCCATTTATAATCAATTTATCTTACAATTTTATTCAAAAATTTATTTAATTATCAATTTAAATTAAATTAAAATCTAGGGTCGTTACACTAGATATGCCACTCATGATTTAGAGCTCGCGGCTATTGTTTTCGCCCTTCGTATTTGGCGTCATTATCTCCTAGGAGAGAAATTTGTTCTTTATACCGATCATAAGTCTTTGAAGTATTTATTCTCTCAAAAGGAACTTAATTTGCGTCAACAGCGTTGGCTCGAATTTCTTGCACCATATGATCTTGATATCCTTTATACTCCCGGAAAGGGGAATCGCGTTGCGGATGCACTTAGTCGAAAGCAACAAGCGGTTATTTCTATGATGATATCTGAATGGAACGATCTCGAGATTTTATCCTCTTGTGAGATTCAAGACCGTGTCTCCGATTTATGTTCATCACTTGTGTTATGTAGCCTTGAGGCTCATCCTTCCCTTTTAGACCACATTCTTGAAGCTCAAAGGCTAGATCCCGAAATGGCTCTTCTTGGCCAAAATATTAGGGATAAAATTGATATTGAAGGATTGAAAGAATTTGATATCGATTCTCGTGGCGGCATTCGAAAATTTGGTAGACTTATCGTACCAAATATTATTGATCTTCGTAAGGATATTTTAGAAGATTCTCATCGTTCTAAATTCACCATTCATCCTGGTAGTAGTAAAATGTACGCAGATATGAAGCGACTTTATTATTGGGAGGGAATGAAACTTGACATCGCTAACTTCGTTAAGCGTTGCATGACTTGCCAACTCGTTAAGGCCGAACATCAAAGGCCCGGTGGGTTATTGCAACCTTTAGAAATTCCAATTTGGAAGTGGGACCAAATTTCCATGGATTTTATAGATGGCCTTCCCCGTTCTCGTTCGGGTCATGATAGCTTATGGGTGATCGTTGATAGACTTACTAAATCTGCCCATTTTATTCCCGTTCGGTCTAACCGAACCGTACCTCTTTTGGCCAAACTTTTTATTAAAGAAATTGTTAAATTGCATGGAGTTCCTACTTCTATAGTTAGTGATCGTGATCCATTGTTTACTAGTGGATTTTGGAAGAGTCTTCAAAAAGCTTTGGGAACGAAGCTTAATTTTAGCACCGCTTATCATCCTCAGTCCGATGGACAAACCGAGCGTGTGAATCAAACTCTTGAAGATCTTCTTCGTGCTTGTGTTATTGATTTTGGTGGAAATTGGGAAGATTATATTTCACTTGTTGAATTTTCCTATGATAATACCTTCCAATCTAGTATTGGTATGGCACCTTTCGAGGCACTCTATGGAAGGCCATGCCGATCTCCTTCTTGTTGGCTTGAGGCCGGTGAGAAGCTTGTTGTAGGTCCAGATTTTATTCGTGATTCCACAGAAAAGATTGAACTTATTCGACATAGGATGAAAGAAGCCCAGAGTAGACAAAAATCCTATGCCGATAACCGAAGAAGGAAGTTAGAATTTTCTGTGGGAGATCTTGTGTTAATTCGTGTATCACCTATGAAAGGTGTTGTACGTTTCAGTCGATCGGGAAAATTGGCGCCTCGATATATTGGGCCATTTCCTATCACTGAACGTATTGGCTCCATGGCTTATCGCCTATCATTACCGGCTCAGTTTTCTGCTATGCATGACGTGTTTTACGTTTCTCAACTTCGGAAATGTATTCGAGATTACGATTCTTTTTTTGAGCCCGGTGTTGTGGAAGAGATTGAAGTTTCGCCTAATTTAACTTATGAGCAACATCCTATTCGTATCATTTCTTCGAAAGTCAAACGCCTTCGAAATAAAGATGTCCCGCTTGTTAAAGTCCAATGGTCTTCAAATCCTAAGGATTGTTCTTGGGAATCTAAAGAGTACATCGAGCGAACACATCCAGACTTACTTTCTCGTGCTCTTTGAGGTGAACTTCTTATTTCAATTTTCTTTTGTGTTGAATATGCTTTTATGGTTGTTACTACATATCTTCTTCTTAAATATTGCGAGGACGTAATTTCTTTAAGGAGGGGAGTCTGTAACAAGCCGCATATTTATCGATTTTATATTTAAATATTTTATCGTTAGTCAGAATTTAGTCCGAAAAGCTACCTTTTGCATACGGTTGAATTAGGACTCGGGACCACTCCCATTGAGTTTAAAATGCCGTTTGCGACCTTTTTGAGTATAAGCTTCGATATGTTTGGAGAAAGTTGAATTTTGCGACTTTTTATTTAGGGCTTTGGTTTGGGCTGAGCCACTTATGTATTCAGTCCCAACCCCTTCTCCTCTTCATCTCTTCATTCCTCATATACTCAAGCTTTTATATTAATGGAGAGTGGAAGAGGAAATTAAAACTCCAAAACCCTAGTTCCTCTTGCAACCTCAAATTCCTAGCTCCAAATTCAAGAGAACCCATTAGTAAGCTTCTCTGCTTCTTCTCCAACTTATTCTCTTACCAATTTCAGAAATTCCTAAACCTAATTTTGGGAATGTTCTTGTTTTGAGCATAGATTCAAGCTCATTTGGGTTGTGTTGAAGAGAGGCTGATTCTCCTTTGCTTCTAAGCTTCTTTTTCGATCGTTTGGGTTCAAAGGTGAGATTTTTATCTCACATCTTTGTCTATAATTATCTTCGATTGTTAGGTATGAATTCCTAACGTTTATTCGTGTGTAATTGATTTTGGTTTGGATTGATTTGGTGTATATTCCAATTTTTGGTGTTTTGGTCCAATTTATGGAAATCCTATTATGGATATTTGGACATTGATATTTGAGGCGTATCGAAGAGCCGTTTAGGCTGGGTTGTCGTTCGACGTAATTCCTTAGTCATCGTCATTTGCTCGTTCGATCGTTTACGACATTCGTTTGGCCATTTTTGGCCTAGGTTCAGGGAATGCCCTGAACCATTCATTCAGACGTCTGAAACGTAATATTCAGACGTCTGAATATTGTTCTGGGAAGATTTCTACTCCCAGATTCAGACGTCTGAATATATGGTTTCAGACGTCTGAATTGGTTCATTTGGAACCAGAAAGGAAATAGGCTAAAAAGTGCCTATTTCAGACGTCTGAAACACTTGATTTAGATGTCTGAATTGTGTTCTGGAAATCTTTATATTTCCAGATTCAGACGTCTGAACCACTTGTTTCAGACGTCTGAAAATGCTGAGAATTCCAATTTAAATCGATTCGTGATGATCCTATTTGTTGTTATCATTTATTATGCCTTTGATGACTCCTTTTTAAGGATTTTTGAATATCCATTTCGATGGATTCTTTATCAGTTTCTTTGGATTTTATTCACGTCTTCGAATGTGAATTTTAGTGATTGATTGTTCTTACAATCTTCTTTGTGATTTGTCACTTTAAAAATATAAAGGTTTTCTATACTAGTAGTAAATATCAAAACTCTTTCTTCAAATGATTTCAACACTAATTTATAACAAAGCTCGTTTTCTCAAACCGATTTCCAATCTATTAGTATATACAAACCTTTACCTCACTCGTATGAGAAATCTAATTAAACGACTTAGTAAAACGAGTGGTATGAAACGCTTGCGTTTACTTCATCGGTAAATTCTTGGACTCGTTCGATTGAATCTCTTGTGACAATTTTCTAGTGGAGATCTACAATTTGTTCGTAAATATTTAAGTTAAGCTAGTGGTTATGCGACATGAAGCTAAGCTCATATATTTACTAGCTTACTGTCACTTCTTGATGATCATGACGATCATTTTTGTGATTTAGACTAGCAATGTGCGATGTCTCTTTGTCTGCGAGGGAGACTAAACCCCGTTTTTTGGAGTTTCGACTCAAATTTATGGGGTAGTGCCCCATGGTCTTCGGGCCGCTCGTGTGTCAAAAATTAATGGCTAGCTACCATGAGATAGCGTCTCGTTCGTGTGATACATATGTTGGTGAGTTTTCATGCTCCCGTTCGTGTGATAGGCCTCCCCCCTTATTTTGTGTGATATCTGGATTTCGTGTGTCGAATTCTGGAATTTTCTTCTCCACCTATTTTTGTGATTTCTATTGATATGATTTATCAATTTTTGTGCATAGGTGAATTCGTGTGTCATTGACTGGATTTCTTGAGATGATTTCTAGAATTTGTGCTTCACCAATTTTCGTGATTTCCATTGATAAGTTTTATCAATATTTGTGCATTGGTAAATTTGTGTGTCATTGACTTTTGTGATTGACATTGATATAATCGTCAATATTTATGGTTTGGTGAACGAAATAAGGAGTATGGCATTTCCTTTGAGTCTTGTGTAGATTTAGTGATATTTATTAATCTCTTGTTGATTTTCAATTACTTATATATATCACAGCTTGGCATTGAGATTATTATGTGTAGTCATATCTCTTACTCTTTATCATTTCATCTGATATTTATAGTTAGACTGATCCGTTTATTATTTTCTTATTAAATAATACTCGGGTCAGACCGAGATGTTACAGGTGCTTCTGCTTGACTTCTCTCTTGGGGTTGATTACTCTGACTTTTGGCTAACTACTTAGATTAGTAGTTTATTTTATTGTATACACTTGAGATATAGACTCATAGTTGTATTCTTTTGTATAGCACGAGTTGCTATTCTTTTGTATTATTGTGGATCTTATTTGACCACTACTCTGATATACACTTTCATGTGTTATATTCATATCTATTTCCGCCTTTGTGATATGAATTATCTGTGACTGATTTGTGTTATGTTTATTTCTATATTTGTTTCCGAAGACCTTAATAGCCACTGTGTAGTAGCTTTGAGTTTGTGTCGGTATGTCGGATTTCCTCTTGAGATGAAAAGTTATATTTTTATCTGGCATATCGGTACTCGCACAAAGCAATTATACAGATGGTCGCTCCTCAACAGCCTTATTCTTCGTGCTAGTTGACAGCATTACACCGTAGTATTCTTTTCTAGCGTGGGTATAGAGGTGGGGCGTCACAACATATTCAAGTAAGGGAGAGCCAAAGCTATTATTTTGTACATATCAAACAATACAATATATTGAAGCATGAATTTCAACACAAATTATAACCTTAAACAACTTGGAATATGGAACAACAAATAACTAAACAACTTGCTCTTGCTTTCACCCATCCTATGATTGGCCATATGGTTAAAAAGAACGGCCATGATGGTGTATTTGGGTCAAGTATGGATACATATAGGGTCGGCCTAGCAAGGAATGAAGGAGTGGAAGTTGTTTATTCATGAACATACAAAGCCAAGGCAAAAGTGGATTTTTGTGTGCATCACAAGGTTCAGCCATTGCCAAGGATGGCTCGACCATGCCTGGTGGAGGTTAGGGGAAGGTGTGGCAGTGCTCTATGGTCAGGTAGGGGCTGGAGAAAGTGATGCTAGTGGTGGCCGAGAGGGGTGGTGAAGTGGTAAAGCCAATAGGTGGTCGGCTATGCATGTATAAAGAGTGGTGCTTGTATTTTTGTGTGGAGCTTTCAATCAAGGATGGCCACGGCCTGACAGGTCAATGGAGATGGAGGGGGTTTGCAGCCGTATGATGGTGGTGGAGGTGATGGTTAAGGAGGAGCTTGAGGCCGAGCAAGTGAAGTGAAAGCAAGGCATGAAAATACATAAAACAAAGAGAGAAAGTAAGAAAAATATAAAACCATTACCGATAAATTTTCAGAAATGATGGCCGAAGTTTTTTGATGAGAAGTAAAAAAATTTTGCGTGAGAAAATGAAAATTTTTTGGCTGAAGAAAGTGATATGGTCAGCCAAATTGAATGCAAGTGTTGTTTGAAATGAAAAGGTAAAAAGGATATGAAAAGGTTAAGGCATGTGAAAGGTTGAAAACTCTTCATATTTCTTATTTTCTTTTATTCATTTTAAACACATGAAAAATGTAAATAAAAATAAAATAAAAATAAAGTATGTAATAAAATAAATAAATATATTTTAGATAAATATAAATTAATTAACAAAATAGCTAAATAATAGAAACCGGGGTTTAAAAATTGAAAATAAAATACAATAAGCTTAGGAAAATTATAACGTCACCTTAAAAATGTTTTAAAGTAAAAATATATACCTAACATGACATATTACACACATATATACAAATTATAACAATATTTGACAATAAAAATATTATTTATATAAATTAAAATAGAAAATTTTATTAAATAAATCAATTTACATACAATATTGTAAAAAACATAACTTTCACAACATAAATCGGATTTCAGCAAAACGAAAAGCAGTATTCATGAAATTTAATTTATTTTCATGATGGAAGATAAAATTTAAGAATTCAAATATTTAAATTTTAAATTTAAAAGTCAAAGTTTGACCAAATTGACCAAAATCCACATTTTCTGGAAAATATTCTATTTATTCATGTTTGGAATTATAATTCACACAAAAATCAAAATTTATAATTAAAATAACAAAATTTATCCATATAACAAAGTTTTTAAATCATCAATTCTAAGTATACAAATAGAAATAATCACAAAATACAGGGTTGTTACACATTCATTGTGTACACCACAAATAAGATTGTAGAAAGATAGCAACATTCGGTTTTTTTAATAAAGAAATAACTATTTTTTTATTTACATATATGGTATCAATGTCTACCTTTTTTGTTAACAAAAAGATACAAATATACATTCATATATATTTTTCCAATGATATAATAACATTTACTTTTTTTTATACTTTTTTAATAAAAGGATAAAATAGTTTATTTTTATTCAAAAACATAAACATTTAGGATTTTATAAAAAAGATACACATATTATTTTCTTACTAAATAAAATAGTTTTGTGCTAAAAAATAAGAAAATTTACATTTTCATTAAAAAGGCGAAACCAATTATTTTTTATCAAAAAGATAAAAATATTTATGTTTTTGCCAAAATGATAATGATTTATAATTATTCTTTAGCACAAAATTTAAAGTACATAAATGAATTTTAATTTGATTGTTTAATGCCAATATCCTTTACATAAAAATTAATGTATATATCTTTCTTTATAAAAAGATAATAGTTATGTAGAAAGATAAACATATTTATCTTTTTTGTCAAAATATAATAAGTTATCTTTTACATAATAATTTAATTTATGTATAATATGCTATTTTATCATTATATAAGAATTAATAATATCTTTTATTATTTTTTCAAAATGATAAATTGTTTTATATTGATAAATTCTTTTACCTTTTACGTGTTTGCAAAATGAAAGTTGTATTCAATTTCACCAATCCGCTATCACTAAATAATTACCTCAAAATCATAGAATTTTTAATGTAAAAGTTAATACCATTTATAAATAATAATCAAAATAATTGACAATTAATTCATTGTTTATAAGTTTAAATTTTTATGATGATAAAATTATTTAATCAACTTACTAATGATAAATTTTTTTCATTTTATTGCCAGTATGAAACTGCGAAATAGAAGAATAGTTCAATTTGACCGTTTGAAAAATACAAAAAATCACTTTAAAATGGTACGTTATAATCAAACTTAATTAACTCAACAATAAAATTTCATAACAGTAAGCGAACCTATGCAACAACATGTACATATTAATAATAGCAACATAGGTCTGATAACAATCGTTGTTATATAGGTAGAATGAAAATGAAATAATATAATTTTTAATTGATAAATTTAAGTAAATTTTATCAATATGCACGTTCTAGCTAATAAATCAATAGTTAACCAGTCGTTTATCTTACTTCAAAACAATCATTAACATAAACTGGGCTTTGACAACATTGATGTCTAGAAGCAATTACAAATGAAATTCCTACAACTCTAATACAAATACAACACATTTTAGGTAAACTAAAAAGCAATTATAAATTTTTTTTTAGGATTTTTACTTTTCGATCGGAATAGCAAATTCAAAGTTAAAATTGAAGAAAATTCTAGTTATCTTTGCCGTTTTAACGAATATGAGTGGATCTTATAAAATGTGAACAGAATTCGACACAAGTAAAATAGCTTTTGGTAAGAAGTGGACTGGTTTGAGCGATTTGTTGTTTTTTAACAAACGGGAGAGTATATGTATAATTTTCTAAGTTTGTCCTTAAAACTTATTTTTTTTCCACTGCCCTGGAAACTAATAAGCATCACATTTTGTCACTTCAAATGAATTTCCTATAAAAATTTCAGAACAAAATAATTATTTTTCATATTTTAATAATTAAAACAGATAATTAACCAATTTCCCATATTAGAAAATTCATTTAAAAAACATAAAATTCCAGCAAATCATGAAATTTAGAAACCATCCAATATAATATCCCAAACATAATATCAAAACTTCAAAGCTTGTGAAGATCAAAATACATGTTTTGTACTCAAAATCCCTTTAGGAAGTTCCAAAAATAAATAAATGATAACCATAACACTTATAAATGGCTATTCAAATTAAATGCATCATTTCATGGCATAATAATTTAGGTTTTGTATCAAATCCAGATTCAATAAGATAAATATACAAGAGAAGACAATATTATTCACCTTAGATTTGTTGAAATGAAGAGATTTGTCTCCTTTTTTCCTCTTTTACTTAGGTTTTCTTCTTTCTTGGTTAATGGTGGAATTAGCATTTTGTATGTTTTATGTTTTAAATGGAAGTGAAGGAATGTGTAGAACGGGGAAGGAAATGATATTTTTAATTCTTTATTTGTCCCTCCCTTGATTATGTTAATTAGAATTTGTTTCTTTCCTTTAAAATTCATTTAATTAAATAATTAATGACTGTCATGGCCTGTTTTTTCGTATCCTTTAAGTCGGTAATAAACCATACATATCCAACTCAAATTGAACGAAAAGGCAGATCATGAAGGGTAAACTGGAAATAAAGATAGAACAGAATTTCACACGAATGGAATAACATATATTATTCCAATATAAAATCTTTACAGCGGAAAATTTTGAATACAATATCATAGTTTAACCTGGATTCAGCTTGGACAGTTATAAACCCCTGTCCTTACAAAAGCTGCCAATCAAACAAAACAAATGCAATATATGCAGCGGATAATAGAATACGTTGATACATAGATGAAGATCTCAAGCTCTCCTTTAGAAACTCCAAGCGTCTTCAACTAAACCTAAAACTACTCAAATCTGACCCCGAGTATTTAAAATACTCGGATGAGGCTTGATTAACCAGCGTGAGATACTCGATTTATATATTGATGCCAGTTTAAAACCTTTGAAAAGAAGGGTATCTCATAAGACTACGTCCACATTTAAAAACGAACGAGTTTGTACCTTATGACAAACAAAACACTTTTATTACCAAAATAATTTGATATTATTTTTAATGACATTCTTTTCGAAAACATCTTTCAAATAAACTTGTTCAAATAAGGTATCAATACCCGAACTATGTCTAAGGGAATATATCCGGACTGGGCCAATGGAATATATCAGACGAAATATATGATACCAAAAAGGGCAGCTGAAATGTCTGCAAGTCATTACAACTATTTTGGGAATACAATAAAAACCATAAAGGCAACATATTGGAATTTGACTTCACACATGATAGAGAACTAGTGACCATTCAGACCCGAAAAATCCACGTATAATAGTCCTAGCTCACTCCAATGGCTTTACACGATCTCCATCAGCCTCCGGACTATACTGCTACACTACTATTGAACAACGTATTACTTGGTGGCTTTACACGATCTCCGTCAGCCTCCATACCTTTCCATTTCATCATCTTAAGGCAACATATGCCTTTCGTTCCTCATAACTAATAGCTCGAAATATGTCCTTCAGACTACATAGTATCCCATTCCAATCTTAGGGTGCGAGGCTCGTGAGGCTATGCTCTACAAAGCCACACTTTGCTTTTTGCAAACCCACGCTTTGATCATCACAGCTTCCACTTTGAATGCCACATTGCCATTCCTTTGATTACTATTGAATTTTATGAACATGCAACCTTTGAGCTCGTACGTCTCAAAGAAGGGAATTAAGCTAAGAGAAGTTTCCTTCTCGGCCACCAAAAAGATGTACGTTCATAAAAGTCAACATTGTGATCTTCGAGATGCAATGCCAGACATTCGTCCATACAAGTTCATTCTGGGACTGAACGAAACCGAAGGCCTCCTCCTATCACATCCTGTCGGGAATTAGTCCTTGTAATCGAAGATTTTCATAACAGAGCACTACTGCCACCATAAATATGTGATATGGTAAATTTCACCTCGATGGACTAGTGGCAAACATCCCTCCATCACAAAGATCCTCATCTTCAAAATCCTCATCATCATCAGGTCTACACTTTCGAACGTATACATTGGTTCGAAGTGGTTTTCAGACATGAGTTACCCAAATCCGACCCGGGTTCCTCTAAACCAATCATCGATCAAAAAGATGCAAAGTTCTTATGTGATTATCATTCATTAATCAATTCAATTCATCTTTTTATTCATCCGTAGATATCTCTTAGAGATAT
Source organism: Allium cepa (assembly GCA_030765085.1). Lineage (NCBI taxonomy): Eukaryota > Viridiplantae > Streptophyta > Magnoliopsida > Asparagales > Amaryllidaceae > Allium > Allium cepa. The sequence continues at coordinate 674,936,125 of CM060929.1, forward strand.
ATTCATTGAATTATTTCTTTATATTCTTAACTGTATAAGGAATCATTAAGCCTCATTTGTCAAACCCTTTGATTAATTTTAAACCTTTTTAATCTTGGAATAATTCCAAACCATTTCGCCTTTCATTTAGGAAAACACTTCTAAATAATTTATCAAATTTAAATCGAATATTTCTTATCTCTAAAACATAACTTTTAAATAGGTCAAAACGATGTTATTTAAGACATAATTTATTGCAAACCCAAATAATTAATTTCAAGTATAGGAATTAGAATAATTCCAAATCATTTATTTAAATTTCATATTGGAATAACATTATTTTTAGAGCATCCGGGCTTTCCCTTCGATCTGTTCCACCCTTCGTCTAAAAGAGAAAACAGAGGCCAGGTAAGTTCAGGCACTGGTTTCTCCATTCCTAACCTTAGTTACATACCTTAATTTACCGTTTAGATCTCACAAACTGGACAAATGTACTAGTCATTCTGCATACTCCTTTCATTTTTATAAATGATTTATAAAACTTACAAGTCATTATTTAAAATAATTATTCACTTATTTAACCATTCCATAAATCCTTCAAATCAACTTTAAAACACTTTATTAATCATTTAAAAACATTTATAAAATAATTGAAAAAGAATTTTAAGTTTAAAACTATATTTCAAAAATTATAGAAAAGTGCTGCGGAAAATGCTTTTTAAGCTATATTGATCAAAACGACTTTCTATTATTTGAAAATTCGTTTTTATTACTCTAATCACTTTTATTTTTTTTAAAAGATCTATATGATTTATTTCACATTTTCAAACAATTTGAAATAACATTTCCAAAGAAATCCAATTTTGGATTCCGAACTGCAAATTCAAGATTTTCAAAAACTTGTTTTACTCATGTTTCAAAATCTACTTATCGGAATCTCTATTTTCTTCCTTCGTTGGAAAAATATGGATATAATAGTTTGGAAAATTCTTATCTCATCCGAGCTAAATTCCATTCTATACGCTCATTTGACTTATGATGTGAAATCGCAAACTACCTTTAAGCGACGCGCCTGTTTTGGACTAATTTTTTATTCACCTTCAAACTTCACAAAAACGCTTTCATATGTTTATAAAACCTTTATAAATCATTTTTAAATATTTAAACCAATGTTTTTCTATATTATATCTCTTTTTCACTTTTAAATCATTCTATAATATTATATTATTATAATATTCATGTTCAACCTTTTTATATTTTCAAAACCATTAAGTGGCTAAATAAACTCCATACACATATTACATGCATACATTGCTATTAATTAACTATTTTATTTACGATTTCTCACAATTCATCACAACCGAGTTATTAACCATATCAACATCCATATAATCAACCATAAAATCATTCAAGTTACCAACCATTCATACAAATCATTAAGAGATTAAATGGTCATATTATCATACTTAAAATAGTTATAAGTATTATTTATTATTTAATAAATAATCAGTACTTACATATGGCTCCACTCCATCAAACTTTTTCGTAGACTTCTCTTTTGATTTTAGCAGCACTTCCTTTTCTTTTCTTGCTTCGGCGCTTCCCGAACTGTCTTCTTTCTTCACTTAGGTTCAACTTTGAATTGAGAGGTTGGAGGAGCTCGGCCTTCGCTTGGGGAGATGGTGGCTGCGAGTTTAGGAGGTGGAGAGGAGGAGTTTGCACTTGGTATTGAGGTGGAATACTGTACTTTACATTACTTTTTTCTTTTCTAACATTTTTCCATTATTTTCCTAAGGCATGGAAGCCATGAAAGTGGAGAGAAGAAGCTTGAAAATTGAGAATAAGACATGTGGAAAAAGTGAAGAAAGTGGGTTGCTATTTATAGAAAAGGTTTGGAATACAATATTATTGTGTAAAAAGACTAAAATACTCTTACTTCAACTTAAAGTAACCTCATTTTTTCAATACTTACCATCACCATTTCACATCACTCTTTTTGTCTTAATCACTTAAGAATTAAGTCAAATAAAGTAAGATTTTATTTAGATTTGATTATGACATTTTGTGCTTACTTTTTACTAATGATATTCTTGAATTTTCTACGTATGTTTTGTAAAAGTAAACTTGATCAGTGAATTAATTAATACTTATACTATTTGAATATGTGTTCATATATAAGAAAATAAAGGTGCAACAACGTTGCGATGACTTTAAATCGACGAAACTTTAATTTACGACAAACTGTTTTACGGTCACATTTTGACATTTTAGTTAAACTATTTATTTATGCAATCCAAATTTAAAAATGAATTTGTATAATGCTATTTAAAAATATAAACACTTATAAATTAATTTAAATAATTTATTTAACCATTGAAACTTACTTTTCTGAAATCAATATTTTGTCACTTTTGTTGATATAAACAAATGTTCCTATTTTTATGTATATTACTATTTCCAAATCCTATCTAATATTATTTGAATCATAAAATCTTATTATTTCATATTTAAAATCACTTTAAATGTTATATTTGGAGGTGGTCAAATTCTGGGTCGTTACATACTTCCCTCGTTAAAATAATTTCGCCCTCGAAATAACCCAAACAAAAACCCAAAGGTTTGCCCAAAATATTTATTTTTAAACCTACATGCGTATGATACACACAGATCATCCATACATAATATTTGATTCTATCTACTATTCGAATCCACAACTTACTTCGGAACTGGTATTGTTCCCTCGATCCTTTAATACGCACAATGATCATGCTTTCTGATCAGAACTTTAGTTCTCCTTGCATAGCTCTCAACTATGATTGAAAACTCAAGCATCCAACCACAAATCCTCATCGATGTTCATCATCAAGAATCGAGTGATAGATTCTCTTTCGAATAAGTGTCAAACACGTCAAAGTTCTGCACCTGAATCTTAGATTAAATCATGCGACGAAATAATCCATATACTTCATATGTATTATTTTCCTTCCTAAAATTCTTATGAAAATATTTCATAAATATTTCATCTTTTATTCAAACTTGTATAAAGATTCTTCTTTATACATAACCATTTTACATTTTTATTTCCAAAATATTTCAACTTAAAAGAAAAACATTTCTTTTCAAAAGATAAATTTCCTTTTATTATAACATATTTCTAAACATATATTGATGGTTTCTTGAAAAGCTCATTCTAAAATAATTCATTAAATTGATAAATCACCATAATCTTCCTTTATATATTTTCTTTACCTTTATAGTTTCAATATATAAAAGTATTCATATACTTATTATGGTGCTTTAAGTATATTCATAATTTACTTTACAAGTTCTACTTACTTTAAAATATAATCGAAGAGATTAAAACAAGTACCACCAAAACATTGTTAAAATGAACTTCTCTGTTTATAAGTTGTTAGTTATAATATTTTCCATCTTTTTATAAAAGACTCCAACACTTTTTATTATTTTAAAATCCTATTATTGAAGATCCAAATGTACCCATAAGATTTCTTCCAAAGTGTCATTCAAGGGTTTAAAACAAATGTTGCTAAAGCATCGTTTTCTACGAACCCAAAACCATTCATTATTAATTTTAAATATTTATTTTAAAGATCAAAGCATACCCATGCTTATCAATTAAGATACTACACTTTGATAAAAATTGACAGCTATTAATTTTTCAAATAAGTGATTCACATTATGCTTTTTAACTTTAGAAGATTGTATTGATCGAGAAACTCAAAAATGATACCAAAGGAACTTAGTACGTATCATATATTTCCTTAATGAGACGGGGAATACTTAAGAGAAGCATTTACCATCCGAACACATCTCCTGCTCATTTTTAGTTATTTTCAAGCCACTCAGATGATTAACCATGAGATTGTTTTTCGTTTTCAAAATCCCTTTTCAGAAATAATACTATTATTATTCTTTTTCCAAAAGAAATCGGACATCCTTTATTTGGAACAGTATCATTATAATTCTTATTTCCAAATTCCTTTGAAATTTCTTTATTAGAAAATCTTGTTATAAATTGAATTCGAAACTTATTTTATATCACATAACCTTCCCTTTTATACTTTAAAAACATTATGATATTGTTTGCACCAAAAATGGTCACAAACCCTAGTATCACGAAAGCACCCGTATATGAATACCAATCAGCAATATTCAACACAAATCTTAGATCTAAGCAATATCAAGCACAACAATTCAGAAATAACAATCAGGAACACAAGATTTATAGTGGTTCGGCGATCTTGCCTACGTCCACTCTGAAGCTTATGATTTTATTGATTCTTTCGATGATTTCAATCCGTTACAGCAGATTACAGTAAGCTATAACTCTGGTGTTAGTATACAATGGTGATAGAAAGATGTAGAATTGAATCCAGCAGGGTCTGGACATCGAATGGCCAAAAGATCCCTTTTTTGTAGGCTTCAGGGGGCTATTTATAGGCGTAGGAGGCTGAGATAGCGCTCAAACTTCGAGAGACTTCTTTTGGCACGTGAGTGGGCCCACGCGACCGACCCTACCAAGTTTCGACACGATCTGTGATCGATATGAAATGATTTCGTATCCATCAAAAATTGATCCAATCGAGCTGAAACTTGGCAGGATCAATCTTTACCTTGTATTCAAGCCGCTGTGAAAATTTCATTGCATTTGGATCTGTAGACCGTGAGATATGATTGATGCAAGATTGCTCTCTCGTGAACACTGTCGCGTTCGAATTTGACAGAGTTATTCGCATCTAGCGCCAAAGTTTCGCTCGTATCAACCATTTTTTCGCATCCATTTGTTTCAGTACTTATTCGAACCAATTATTGATTCACGGTAGCCGTTGTTCGCATCGATCATTATATGTGTACCGCATATCGATCGTGCTATCGATACGAAGTGAGATGGATACGAACAATGACTTACGCGCTACCGATTCGAATAACCACGAACCATATGGATTCGAACTAAGTCTCTGTGATCGATACGAAGTATTTTGACCATGATGGATACGAGCTAAACCGATACGATGTAACCGTTTCTGGGTCGATGCGAAGAGACCAATGACGGATGGATTCGAACAGCACCGATTCGAACAGAGCCCTGGGATGGATTTGAATAGATCGAGGCGGTACCCTTTCGATGGATATGAAATCGATCGATTCAAACAAGCCAGTACATGATTTCCCGATGGATGCGAATGATGGATTCGAACTGCCCCAAACTCGATGGTTTCGAACATACTGAGGTGATGCCATTCCGATGAATACGAACCTGATGGATTCGAAATGGACATCACCCCAACTCTTTGAACGGATACGAACAGTATGTTCTTCCTACCTTGTATCGATCATATCTCCTTCATACGAACTCCGATTAACCTGAAATTCGAAGCGCTGGCTTCCATGACTTTGCTTGCCGTGTCCTATCAATTGTAGCCTGATCTAGGCTCGGACAAAATTCATCGATATCCATAGCGACGCAATGTATAACCAATCTTTGAGACGAACTGTCTTTGGTTTCCGATCGATCTTTTGGTATCACAGCTTTACGAAAAAGCGGGATAACATTTGCCCCCAGAACATGCCTTGCGATAGGAAGGTGTGTTTTGTAATGCCTTAAGCTAGATGTTCATATCTTGTCAACAACCTACAAAGAAATTGATAGTTTTATATGACCTCGAATGACGATCGTTCGGGATCGTATGCCATTTGAGGTGAATCAGGACCGTTCGCGGTCGATGCCGTTCGTGGCGAATGATGGGATGGGACCATTCGCGGTCGACGCCGTTCGCGGCAAATGGTGAGATGGGTCGTTCACGGTCGGATGTCATATAAGGTGAGTTGCGACCGTTTGCGGTCGGGTGCCGCACGAGTAAGAATGTGATCGTTCACGATCAGATATCATACTAAGCGAATCATGACAGTTCACGGTCGGGTGCCGTTCGAGGCAAATTGTGATCGTTCGCGATCGTGTGCCGTTCAAGGCGAAACGTGATCGTTCGCGACCGTGTATTATACTAAGTGAATTGAGACCGTTCGCGGTCGGGTGCCGCTCGAGGCTAATTGGTGTGCCGGGGGGGGGGGACTTAGTATTATCGATGCCAGATTTCATGTTCAGGTGATTTTTTGAATCAAAGACTTTGGCGGTTCATCGCCATACAAGAGGTGCTCTTGGACTGTTCGTGATCCAACGGGCGTATAAGTAAATTTTTTCACAAAATCGCAAATATTAAAGTGATGATCATACGAGTTCCACAACAGAAATGTCCAAACAAACTAAGTCCAAATGTCCAAATCAAAATTAAAGCAAAAGCAAGACGAGGATTTCAAAGCGTAAACTCTTACTACGGTGCGGTTAGTAGTCATTTAGAGCATGCCTACGGATCGTGCACGATCTCATACATGTGTAAATGATTTAACCGTGTTAGTGAGGGGTTTACGACTTGTTCATTGTTATTTCAGGCAATCAATCAATTGATAACCATACGGTGTCCCGGTTCAGGGTCACCTCTGGCTGACGTAGACGGTGGTCTCTCTGGCTCCACCGCTGGAGTTCGCCTCCTCACATACTGAAGTAGCCTACCGTTCCTGATATGCCCTTCTACCTTATCCTTCAGATGTCTACAATCATTAGTGTTACGACCGTTCAGTTCATGGAATAAGCAATATTTATCTGATTTCCTCTCGTCAGCAGTTGGATCCCTTCGCATTGGTCTACAATACGGAACCTGCTCTCTGGTATCCTGATAGATTCGCTCCAAACTCTCATTCAGCTCTGAGTATGTGGTGAATCTTGGTTCCTTTCATGGTCGCATTGATCTGTTATAGTATTTCTCAGCCTTTTGTTTTCCCTTGCTAGTTTCTGTACCTTTCTCAATGGGATTTCCATCTTTGACCGCATAAACATTAATTTCTTCTCCTTCTTCTCTTTCTGCACTTGCGCCTTCCAATCGCAAAAACTTTTCTTCCTCGTGATAGAATTCTCCTAGATCCATAGGAGGATCTTTAGTCAACGAATTTTTGAACTTTGTGCCATCAGCCATTCCGGACACAGCTGCCATCATAACCATGGATGGATCTGGTCGATCCACCGATGCTGCCGTCGCATTAATTTGCGTCAGAAAACTTCTCAAAGACTCCCAAGCTTTCTGCTTTAAAATTGCCAAACTCATCACATTCTTGGGTCTTGCAATGTGAACCCTAAACTGCCTCATGAATTTCTCAGTTAAATCTGCCCAAGTTTCTATGGAGCCACTCTCCAGCTGCCTAAACCATAATGCTGCGATATCTGTCAGATATAATGGAAAGCACCGGGCCATAACTTCATGTGATTCCCCCAGCACTTCCATGTGCCTCATATACCTTGTCAGATGTACCGCGGGGTCCGTCCTCCCATCGTATATCTCCACTGATGGTAACTTGAACTCTGGTGGGTTCCTAGCCATCCTAATTGTAGGAGAAAAGGGACTCCTGTTCACGTCTTCAAGGTATCTGTTCACTAATCCGCCCCTCATGGCTCGCTTGACCATCTTCGCCAATCTATCATTGTCTCTAAGATGTAATCCTCGCTCATCGTTGTCAACCTGCCCCCCGAGCCCATGAGAGATTTCTTGAATCTGCCCCAGTGGCTGAGTGTTCATCCCTCGACTACCTCCAGGTTGCTCAGATGCCCCCATCTCTCTCTCTGGGATTGGATCGACATGCTCCAAGTAAGTGCCCCCTAATCCAAGTGCTAGGCCGATGGTCCTGCTCCATTCTGAACTCCATCTGCTCCTCGGTTCTACGCTCCAAGTTGCCCAATCTGTTGAAACAAACTCTAGATCAACTCTTCTTGTCTTTTCATCATTGTCTCCATCTCATCTCTAGTGATGAAGATCGATGCTTGATTCGATCCTGAAGAAGCCTCTTGACTTCCTGCGCGTTCACTTCTCTCAGGCCTTTGTCTTCTACTTGTTTGTCTTGTCATAGCTCCTTAGATCTGAATTCTTAAATCTTCAAATTCAACTTCTCCTGAATTAGCCTTCTCAGTGAAAGCACCAAAGTGTTTGCACCAAAAATGATCACAAACCCCAGTATCGCGAAAGCACCCGTATATGAATACCAATCAGCAATATTCAATATAAATCTCAGATCTAAGCAATATCATGCACATCAATTCAGAAATAACAATCAGGAACACAGGATTTATAGTGGTTCGGCGATCTTGCCTACATCCACTCTGAAGCTTATGATTTTATTGATTCTTTCGATGATTTCAATCCGTTACAGCAGATTACAGTAAGCTATAACTCTGGTGTTAGTATACAATGGTGATAGAAAGATGTAGAATTGAATCCGGCAGGGTCTGGACGTCGAATGGCCAAAAGATCCCTTTTCTGTAGGCTTCAGGGGGCTATTTATAGGCGTAGGAGGCTGAGATCGCGCTCAAACTTCGAGAGACTTCTTTTGGCACGTGAGTGGGCCCACGCGACCGACCCCACCAAGTTTCGACTCGATCTGTGATCGATACGAAATGATTCCGTATCCATCAAAAATTGATCCAATCGAGCTGAAACTTGGCAGGACCAATCTTTACCTTGTATTCAAGCCGCTGTGAAAATTTCATTGCATTTGGATCTGTAGACCGTGAGATATGATCGATGCAAGATTGCTCTCTCGTGAACACTGTCGCGTTCGAATCCATCTCTTTCGACTCGATAGAGGCATGTGCGCATGCGATGACGTGTCGCGAAATCCCTGGGTTGATCAACTTTGCGTGCCGAATTTGACCGAGTTATTCGCATCTAGCGTCGAAGTTTCGCTCGTATCAACCATTTTTTCGCATCCATTTGTTTCGGTACTTATTCGAACCAATTATTGATTCACGGTAGCCCTTATTCGCATCGATCATTATAGGTGTACTGCATATCGATCATGCTATCCATACGAAGTGAGATGGATACGAACAATGACTTACGCACTACCGATTCGAATAACCACGAATCATATGGATTCGAACTAAGTCTCTATGATCGATACGAAGTATTTTGACCATGATGGATACGAGCTAAACCGATACGATGTTACTGTTTCTGGGTCGATGCGAAGAGCCCAATGCCGGATGGATTCGAACAGCACCGATTCGAAAAGAGCCCTAGGATGGATTCGAATAGATCGAAGCGGTATCCTTTCGATGGATAAGAAATCGATCGATTCGAACAAGCCAATACATGATTTCCTGATGGATGCGAATGATGGATTCGAACTGCACCAAACTCGACGGTTTCGAACATACTGAGGTGATGCCATTCCGATGGATACGAACTTGATGGATTCGAAATGGACATCACCCCAACTCTTTGATGGATACGAACAGTATGTTCTTCCTACCTTGTATCGATCGTATCTCCTTCATACGAACTCTGATTAACCTAAAATTCGGAGCGCTGGCATCCATGACTTTGCTTGCCGTGTCCTATCAATTGTAGCCTGATCCGGGCTCGGACAAAATTCATCGATATCCATAGCGAAGCAATGTATAACCAATCTTTGAAACGAACTGTCTTTGGTTTCCGATCGATCTTTTGGTATCACGGATTTGCCAAAAAGCGGGATAACAAATATGAATTCCCAAAACCATCTTTCTCAAACACTATTTTATTTTTTCTAATTACACTTTATTTTATTGAACATACTTTTGTAAAATATATTTTAAATGATTTCTTAATAAACACTTTTTATAAAGACACTTCTTTATATTATATAATCTTTTCTTCATTTCAAAATAGCTTATTAAATTCGATCGGATATAAGTTAGAAGAAGTGCTCTAAGAGGATAATCCAAAGAGAAGTTTAATTAACATCATATCTATACATCCACACCGAGTCGTATTACGAACTTTTAGGATAACTCCCTAAGGAATACAGCTTATCATCAATCACCATCCTATATATAGATACTTGAACTTCTAAATATACTATTCTTGGATCCCATTTGAGGTAGATGGTACTTTATCTTTGAGGCCTTAAGTTAGTCACCTTCATTATTGGACAGTCTTTCATTAAATGTTTACCCTGGTAGCACCAAATGCATATGCGGGGACATTCTTCGACCATATGTCCTAGTCCCTTGCAACGGTAACAACCCTTTACCTTTCCTTATCAAATTCTGGCTCTCTTCTATGTTTTAGGGCACCCACGTAGAAAATGTCCTTGCCTTTTACACTTGTAATAGAATATATCAACCATAAATGATTTTTATTTCTTCTTTTTCTCTCTCTCCTTTTATCCCTTTCCTTTTCTTTCTTGTCCTTACATAGAACTGCATAATGTCCTTCTTACCGCATCTGTAACAGAAGATGCCAGCATAAGATCCTCGCTTTAATTTATCTTTTGCTTCTTTTTCTACACATGCTCTTCATGCCTGCTTTTGGAGTCAACCAAAAATCTTTCCCCATAAAATTTCCTGCTTTGGAGTCATCCAAAAATCTTTCCCCAGAAAATAAGACATTCTGACCTAAGTGATATACCAAGATATCATTTGAAGGTTTATACACTTTATTTCTTGACCTAAAACCTTTTGTACAAATAACTCAATTTAACTTGTTCGGATTTTTGAAATTTCCTTGAACATATAATGACAAGGAGAATAATATGACAAGTATTCGATATCGTTCGCCCAAGCCAACAGATGATCGATACTTAGAAGATTATTCCAATCATCATCAAATAGATAAAGACCTTATTCATTGAACTTCCGAAAGGGATAACATCTTATAAATTTTCCAAATTATACTTTTGTATTAATAAAATATGTTTCTTTTAAAATGGTGTGTCAATTTGCCTTGTTAAGTGTTTAGAAATCCCTATCGATAACGGTGATCATGCACCTCAACCAGTATCTATAAACCACTCAATAGACAAATCAAAATAGAACAATTTTTATATCAAATAACAAATACGCGCTCATATATATGTGTGTGTGTGTTACTCTCAAAACTCATTCTAGGGTGTTACTAACTCAATCTCTAATGGGTCACTCATTCCAGGGTATTATTAACCCTGTTTATATGAGTTTTATCCAATAAAGCCTAGGTATTCGCTCAACCTAAGCTCTGATACCAAATGTCTTGGCCCGTTTTTCCGTACCCCTTAAGTTGACAATAAACCATACATATCCAACTCAAGTTGAACGAAAAGGTAGATCATGAAGGGTGAAAAGAAAATAAAGATAGAACAAAATCTCACACGAATGGAATAACATATATTATTTCAATGTACACGATCCGAAATTCAGGAATTGAAAATCGACATCAAATACCTCACTTGTATTCGTCTGCCGGAGATTCAAACGTTGAACTCCAGTTCGGATGGAGCTTATAACAACATTAGACGAAAAATAACAGCGGAAACAAAATGAATATCATTGATCACAACACAGATATACCCTTGATACAATATCCATTACAACATAGATCACTAATATAAGAGTGCTACATATGTGATACAACAATAAAACGACAACAGAAACTTCAACAAGTTTCCAACATACATCATGTTAGCGCCAAAATTGGTCACTAACACCCCTACAGAGTTTGTGTAGAGAGATTAATGAAGAAGATAAATTAAAATAGAGAAGATAATATAAATTAAAATGCGGGAGACGAGAACACAGAATTTATAGTGGTTCGGCGTTGTAGCCTACGTCCACTTTGAAGTTGATCCTTTATTTCTTCACTTTCAACTTGATTACAGATACAATCCGCTTTTAAGTATTCAAATACAATTGTGAAATAAAAGTAGAAGTCTTGGATGAGGTTTGGTTGAGGCAGAGTCTCCCCTGTGTTCTCTGAAATCTGATCCCTCTTTTCTGTGCCCCTGCCCCTCTATTTATAGATGAATGTGGGTTGGACTTCCCTGGTGGGCCAGATGGCTAGACAGCTCGGTCCAGATAGGACGCGCCCTGCATGCCGAGTGAAATAGGCCGAGCGGTCGGCATGCCGAGCCTTCCTTTCCAAGTCGATGGATCACTCTGTTGAATGGAGGAAGCGGGCCGAACAATGCTAGAATGCCGAGTGAAGCGTGGGAGCCGAGTGAAAGGCTTGCCGTGTGAAGGGTTTTGCCGAGCACAGGACATGCTGAGCAAAGGTCATGCCGAGCAAAGGATATGCCGAGCACAGGACATGCCGAGCAAAGGTGATGCCGAGCAAAGGATATGCCGAGCAGATGGAATGCCAGATGAAGAACATGCCAGATGAAAAGCTTGCCGTGTGGGATGCTGGATGCCGAACTATCGCTTGGATGCCGGACGACCTTAAGCCGAGCAAGCTAACTTCCTTTAAGGAGCAATCGTGCCGAGCGAATTAAGCCGGACGACCCTATGCCGCGTACAGTCTTGGTCTGCCGAACCCCCTTCGATGCCGAGCGCAGCCTTGGAAGGCCGAGCGTACTTCAATGCCGTGTAAAGAGCTGAATGGCCTTATGCCGAGCATCCACTTATGCCGAGTACAACTCTTCATGCCGAAAGTCCATGGATGCCGAGTATCCACTTATGCCGAGTATAGCTTTGTACTGCCGAGTGTTCCAATTGCCTGGTCGATTCTCCAGGTAACATTTTGCCCCCCAAAGTACACCGTGTGTTCGAACAGGGTGTACTTTGAGCTACTGGACCATTGTGTTGCCACCGAGTGATGAGGATGCCGAACGATTTTTGCCGAACGTCTCTTGTGCCGGACGATTGGGAGCTGAGTGAAACCGCTTAGTCCGGTAGAGCCGGTCAGAGTCTCTTCGTCTTCTTCTTTTTCCTCATAAAAGTTGCCCTCTTCTTCTTCCTTCTCTTTTATCACACCTTGCTTCTACAATTTCGAGCTCTCAAGCCATTCGTGCGATCAGAATTCAAGAGTTCCTCATAACTTTCCTACGCTCGATTCACGTACTAGGTACAGTCTTCTCACCCGTGTTCCTTTTTTGGCAATTTCCCATCGATTCGCGTAGATTTAATGTTAGTGAGGACTCGAGTTCGATTTGGAGAGTTTCCAAGGTCGAGCGTCTATAGGTAGGGAGAGAGAGAGCTAAATTCGAATGCCTTGTAGGATTTTTAGTGGGTGTTCGGTGGAGGAGAGGAAGATATGGAGGATAGGCCCCCAGTGGGATATACGGCGTGTAGCAAATTCATGTGCTGGGTTGGTAGCGTGCCACCGTTCAACCTATTCCTCCGTGACGTGCTGCGGTACCTAGATGTCGCCCCGTCTCAGCTTCATCTAAACGGTCACGCTTTCATTTATGGCACGTACATGCTTTTCATGGCCGTCTTCTCTAGGCCTCCAACCCCTGGCGATATAAGGTACATATACATGACCAAGAAACGGGGAGACAGCCCCTCTTACATGTTCCTTAAGCCACATCGGAAGTGCCAACTTTTCACTAGCGCGTGGAGTAGCAAATTCGCCCTGTACAAACAGGAGTGGTTTTACGTGCGCTGCCCCCAGGGCTTTGCGAGGCGATGGATTGAAGGAAGTAAGTCTTTTCTCTGAGTTGATATCCGCTCCCGGTTGAGGTTGAGCTTCTCCTAACTCACTGTTCTATCTTTTCAGATCTCGTCCCCCGTCCCGAGGGCCGGGGGTACTCCGATGCTGTCGACGCCATTAGAGCTCTTCCTGCTGAAGAGCGAGATATCCGAGCCCTCATTTCCAATGAGTCACTATCGAAGTTCGGCTTGCTAGCCCCTGGCCGCCGGGTTAGCCTTCCAGAGGGCGTATCGCTTCCCAAGCCCGTGCCCGTCAGAGGGTAAAAATTGCCTGAATCATCCGTTCGCCCTTCTGTTGAAGTACCGGAAGAAGGGGAAATTCTAGGCGAGCCACCTAAAAAGCGAGGTGAGGATTTAGGTCCTGCAGATGAAGCTCATGATATCGAAACGTCATCTTCCCCTTTGAAGGGGAGAAAGGAGTTGGCGCGCAAGTTGAGGAAAGAGAAGGTTGGTGGGACTTCCAAAGCTACGCCTGTTCAGCCAGAGAAAGAGGCTTCTTCACAGCGCGTTGGAAGTTCTATGAAAGGCTTATCGAACCTCTCCATTCCCGATGACTTGCTCAACTATGATTTCGATGACCCGGAGGTGTTTAAGTTTTGCTCACCCGTCAGGGGTGATGCGGGCGTCCCGGCCCCGATCCAAGGGGAAAAGACTCCCGTTAGCAAAGCCACTGGTCTGTCGGGGGGTAGCACTAGGACACACACAGACACATGCATTTCACTTTGCATCTACTTTTCTTTCACCATTCTGTTCTCTCGCTAATTCGCTATTGTTTGATTGCAGGTGACATGGGGCACTCTCACGGATACGACTGCCTTCGCGGTTCGTCGACTTTACGCCAGTCTGGTCGGGACTCAGGCCTCGGGAAGCGCCGAGACAGAGACATCGACCGAGATTATCATGCCCGGGACTCGTCATCCCGGAAGAAAACTTATTATCAGCCCGAACACCGCCAGGAGACCTCTTCTTATCAGGAGCAAAGCAAAGACAAACGTGGCCATAAGAGGTCGCATTCTGATGCTCCCCGGGACCAACACTCTGACTCTTCTTCTACTCGGCACTCCCGAGATTCTCATAGGAAGGGCGAACTTTCAAAGCCGTCTCCTCCCGCTCCCGTAACAGACCCGACAGTGTCGGAGAGATTGAATGAACTTAAGGCTAAGTTTCCAAAGATTTGTTTTGATGGGTTAAAGTTCCTCCCCGCGATTCATCCTATTCTCGGAGATGTCAAACAAAATGCTATCGCCTGTACCAATGACGTCTACGTGCAACATGACGCGTTCGTCCATCTGGCTGAGAAACTTTCTGAAGTCTCTATGGAGCGCCAGCATGAAATTGACCGCCTAAAGCTTGAAGCTATTCATGACAGGGATACATTAAGGCCCAGGATGAAGAAATTGCCGCCTATAAGTCCGAGCTTGAAGCTACTCGTCAGAGCGCTAAGAACACCGCCGAGGCTGTTTCTCGCCTTGAATTAACTCATAAGAAAGAGCTCGATGAAGCGGTTCAACGGTGTGGGGCATTAGCTTTGGAGAAAGACTCCGTTCAGAAGGAGCGGGACACACTTAGTTATCAGGTTAAGGAACTCGAAGAGCAACTTTTCGAGGAGAGGAAAGAGAAAGTGGCTGCCCAGGTTGAGGCACAACATTATTGTGATGAGATTGTCGCCACCCGACTCCTAAAGGGGAAACTTGAAGACGATCTCTCCAAAGTTGAGGCATTGAGGAATGAGGCCCGTGAGGAAGGTAAAAGGGCAGCAACTGTCGACATCGACTCTCACCTCGAGGCGGCCAGGGAAGAAGGCAGGGAGGAGATAAAGACTGAATTCGACCCGCTTATCGCTGAGTTTAATGCTCGAGTTCTCATGCATCGAGATCTAACTTTTCTGGGCGACGGCTACCTTGAGTCATTGGCCGAGGCATGGGAGATCCTGATTCAGATCAGGAAGGTTGAGAGCGGCGCCGATGAGGTCGACGAAGAAGCATTGATAAAAGAATTCCTGAGGGGGAAGGAGCCTTCAGATTTATCGGTGGCTAAAGCCCTCTACAGCTAAGGTTCTCCCTCCAGGAAAGGGAAAGAGGTGGCTACGGACCCTTCCGGCGTTGTGCCCCCAGTTCACGTGCCTACCCAATCGGCCAGTCGGTCAACACTTGACCCCTTCGAGCAGCACGTTGGTTATGACCCAGAAGCCCCCGGGCTTGGCATTCATGTTTTATCTCCCATCCCGGAGGGCGGGACACCCCTGGCGACTGAGAACCCACCGGCATCTGGTGAGTAACCTTTGGGCTTCACAAAGATCTTTCTCGTTTCCTCAGAAGTTGTTGTTTTCTAACACTTGTTTATTTTTGTGTCTTCTGTGCAGGCTGTTCTGACCCCGAGCCCACTCTAAGGAGCGATGCCGTCAAGGAGGTGGAGATAAAGGCGAGTGAGGCTACTCAAGTCGGCGGAGATCCTGGTCCATATGCTCAAGTAATCGGGGCATTGGATGAAGGCAAATCTGACTCTTCCTCGGAGAGTTTCGAAGTAGGAATCACAGGCGCCTCTGAGCACACATCTGACTTGAGCATGAAGGTATGGCTCGAGAAAGATAAAAGAGATACGACCTCAGTCAAGGTCGAGCTGCGTGAAGTGGACCTGGACGATCCCCTGAACAAACCATTGAAGGTCATTCTTCCTGGCAAGTCCCAGCCCATGGATGTTCCCCCTACGTCTTCGGTCGTTACCCCTCCGTCAAGGAAGGATTCCGAGAGTAAGCGCTCTGGGAAGGAACCATCCGGGAAGAAGTCAAAGAAACACAAGAAATGACCGTCGTCCCCGTTCAACGAGAACTAGTTTAAGTCATGTACTAATTTTTGTAGACTGTGTAAATAGGCCGTTGGCTCCGGACTTCGGAGCGTTTTTGTAACGGGAAGCTTTTTGTGAATAAAATTTGATCTTCACTTTTGTCTTCTCAAAAGACTTTCATTATTCAGTTTCTTTTATGGTTGTGATTGAAATCTGAATTGTTACGGGTAACTTAGACTTCTTGGTTCGTCTTTACATGGCTTGGGAGCTTCCCTGGATTTGATCAATCTCTACTTGGTGCTTCAAGCACTTAGAATATTTCATAGCCCGTATGTTGGGGACTTGACATATCCAAGTCATTTGTGTCGTAGTTCCTATTCAAGGAACTCGGAGGTCCAAACTGCTTGTAATTAAGTCTATATACCGGACTTCGAGTACTCCAGTCCGTGCTCCGGGGACTTGGAGAATTCGAGTTACTTGTATTCGAGTCCGCACTCTGGGGACTTGGAGATTTCAGATCGTTTATACTCGAGTCTGCATTCTGGGGGCTTAGAGTACTCCAGTCCGCGCTCTGGGGATTTGGAGGTTTCAAATCGTTTATACTCGAGTCCGCGCTCTGGGGGCTTAGAGTACCCCAGTCCGCGCTCTGGGGACTTGGAGATTTTTTGTCGTTTATACTCGAGTCCGCACTCCGGGGACTTAGAGTACTCCAGTCCGCACTCCGGGGACTTGGAGATTTTGAATCGTTTATACTCGAGTCCGCACTCCAGGGACTTAGAGTACTCCAGTCCGCACTCCGGGGACTTGAAGATTTTTTGTCGTTTATACTCGAGTCCGCACTCCGGGGACTTAGAGTGCTCCAGTCCGCACTCCGGGGACTTGGAGATTTTGAATCGTTTATACTCGAGTCCGCACTTCGGGGACTTAGAGTACTCCAGTCCGCACTCCGGGGACTTGGAGATTTTGAATCGTTTATACTCGTCCGCACTCCGGGGACTTAGAGTACTCCAGTCCGCACTCCGGGGACTTGGAGATTTTTTGTTGTTTATACTCGAGTCCGCACTCCGGGGACTTAGAGTACTCCAGTCCGCACTCCGGGGACTTGGAGATTTTTTGTCATTTATTATAAGCGTTCGTACGCTAGCCAGGATATCATAATTTTTAATTGCGCGTCATAGGAATATCATACGAAGAGACATTGGTCATTCATGGAAAAGATGGCTTCAAGCCTTTATTGATGAAACCAAGCTAGATTATCTTATTACATGCCAAGAAGAAAGCATACTGGAAATAAATGCAACTACCGCATAAAGGAAATAGACTAAGTGTAATAACGCCGCAAATGCTCGCTGTTCCATGCTCGAGGGAGTGTCGCACCATCGACGGTCGTTAGCTTGAAAGTTCCTTCTCTCAGCCTCTGTTCGATGACATATGGACCTTCCCATGCAGTATTCATGTGCGAAGGGTTGGAAAGACTCGTTTCAAAATGAGATCTCCCACACTAAAGGTTCTTGGCTGGACTTTTCCATTATAATATTTAGCGACTCGGTGTCTGTATGAGGCTGCTCTCAAATCAGCTTCTTCGCGTTTCTCATCAATGAAGTCTAATGATTCCAATAGGAGATCCTGGTTTGACGCAGGATCGTAATAGGTTACCCGGTGTGACGGAACTTCAAGTTCTACGGGTATGACGACTTCCGTGCCGTACGCCAGTGCGAATGGTGTGTGGCCAGTCGCGGTCTTGTGGGTAGTTCTATAGGCCCAAAGCGCTGTTGGGAGTTCATCCACGCACTTGCCTCTAGCCTTTTCCAAACGCTTCTTCAATATGGACTTGATGATTTTATTGACGGCTTCTACCTGCCCATTCGCCTTCGGGTGAGCAACTGCTGCGAACCTTTTCTCAGTGCCATACCTCTGACAGAACTCTTTGAATTCCTTGCTTTCGAATTGAGTTCCGTTGTCCGTTATGATGGTCCGTGGGAGGCCAAAACGACATATGATATTTCGTACAACGAAATTAATGACTTTCTTGGTGGTGATTGTGGCCATTGGCTCTGCTTCCGCCCACTTGGTGAAATAATCGACTGCCACTATTGCATATTTCGCGCCTCCTTTGGCTATGGGAAGAGATCCAATTAGGTCGATTCCCCACATTGCAAATGGCCAGGGACTAACCATTTGTGTGAGTTCCGTTGGCGGAGCTCTCGGAATCTTTGCATATATCTGGCATTTGTCGCATCTTCTCGCATAGTCTGCAGCATCCCGATTTACAGTCGGTCAATAATATCCATAGCGGAGGATTTTCCTCGCCAAAGTTTGCCCCCCGGTATAATCACCACATTCTCCCTCATGGACTTCTTCCAAAACCCGTTTTACCTCGTCATGGGCCACGCACCGAAGTTAGGGGGTCGAGAATCCCCTCCGATACATTATCCCGTCTTGCATTACATAACGCGAAGCCTTACGAAGGACTTGGCGTCTTTCGCTTCTTTTCTCAGGTAAGTCCCCGTATAGCAAGTATTGTTTGATCGGGGTCAGCCATGATCCCCTTTCGAGTTCGGTCTCCAAGACGAGACCTATCTCCATCATGTCTATACTTGGAGCAAGCAGAGTCTCGACAGGGAACAATCCCATCTGCTGTGCATCGCCAGTACTCGTGAATTTAGCCAACGAGTCGGCCTCCCTATTCTGTTCGCGCGGGACATGCGAAATGTCATAATATTCCAGGTTTACTAGTAGCTCCCGGACCCGAGCAAGGTAAGGAGCCAGTCTCTGTCCTTTCGCTTGGTAGTCTCCCCGTACCTGATATACCACCAGCTGTGAGTCGCAGAAGATTTCGATGGACTTTACCCTCAGTTCATTGGCAAGTCTTAAGCCATCAATCAGTGCTTCGTATTCGGCGTTATTTGTCGCTGTAAGTTCGAGCTTCAAAGCGTAGTAAATCGATCGGTTTTCGGGAGTTACCAGAACTATCCCAGCTCCCGACCAACGGTCGTTAGATGCCCCGTCAGTGAACATCTTCCATCGGACAGGAGGGATTACTTTGTGATTTTCACTCAGTTCATCCGGAGTGGTGAACTCAGCAACGAAGTCAGCTAATGCTTGCCCTTGGATGGTCCTTCGCTGCAGGTAGGTGATATCAAACTGGCTTAACTCGATGTTCCACTTTAGCATCCTACCGGAAGTTTCCGGTCGTTGGAGTACTTGTCGCAAGGGTTGGTCAGTGTAAACACTGATTGAGTGCGCCTGAATGTAGGGACGAAGCTTGCGTGATGCAATCACCAGGCAATAGGCAAGTTTCTCGATCTTTGGATAATTCTTTTCTGCCCCCGTCAGTCGTTTACTAACATAGTACACCGGCCTTTGAAGCTTGTCTTCTTCGCGAACTAGGGTTGTACTGAAAGCGTGTTGAGACACAGCCAAATATACGTACAACATCTCGTGGTCTACTGGTTTTGACAACACTGGAGGACTTTCCAAGTGTCTTACCAGGGCTCGGAATGCTTCCTCGCAGTCATTCGTCCATTCGAAGTTTCTCTTTCCTTTCTTTATGACATCGAAGAAAGGAACACACTTATCTATGGCTCTGGATATGAATCGACTGAGCGCAGCTACTTTTCCGTTCAAGCTCTGTACCTATTTTATGGTTCTAGGTGCCTGTATATCTCGGATGGCCTGGATCTTTTCCGGGTTAGCTTCAATTCCTCGTGCATTCACAATGAAACCCAAGAACTTTCCCGACGCTACGCCGAAAGAACACTTCAGGGGGTTGATTTTCATTTCGAAGAGCCTCAGTATATCGAACATTTCCGCCAAGTCTCGAATGTGGTCGTTTGACTGCCGTGACTTCACAAGCATGTCATCCACATAGACTTCCATTGTTTTCCCAATCTGATCTTTGAACATTCGATTTACCAGACGCTGGTAAGTTGCTCCGGCATTCTTCAGTCCGAAGGGCATCACTACATAGCAGTATAACCCAACATTTGTGACAAAGCTGATGTGTTCTTGGTCTGGGATGTGCATCGGAATTTGGTTGTATCCAGAGTATGCATCCATAAATGACAATAACTCATGCCCTGCAGTTGAATCGACCAGTTGATCAATTCATGGTAGCGGGAAGCTATCCTTCGGGCATGCTTTGTTTAAATCAGAATAGTCAACGCAGGTTCTCCATTTCCCGTTTGCTTTCTTTACCAACACAGGGCTGGACACCCATTCCGGGTAGAGGGCATCGCGGACAAACCCATTGGCTTTGAGTTTATCCACCTCCTCTTTGAGAGCTGTAGACCTCTCCGGGTCCATGCCTTTCCTTTTTTGCTTCACAGGTACGTGTTTCGGGTCTATATTCAACATATGGCTCGCAATTGCAAGGGAAATCCCACGCATATCAGAGTGTGTCTAGGCGAAGACATCAAGATTCGCTTGGAGGAAATCAGATAAATTCTCTGCCATTAGGGGATCGAGCTGTGACCCAATTTTAAGAACTCGTGTCGGGTCGCTGTGGCTAACTGGAATATCAATTGTTAGTTCGGCCGGTGCTGCGTCTGGTTCCCTGGGTTCCCCTTTGTCATCTCTCGGATCTATGTCTCCAACGATCCGAGAATGTCGCCCGAGCCAGGGCTCGGGCGCTAATTGTCAATCATCAGAATTCGGGATGCGGATGATGCTGTCCGCAGTCTTTCCCTTTTCTCTGCGCTGGGCCTCTCTCAGCTCAGCCACGTAACATGCACGTCCGGTTGCTTGGTCGCCATGCACTACGCCAACTCCTTTGTCCGTCGGGAATTTCAGTGTGAGACACCACGGGGCCAAGGCTGCCCTGAAATCTGCGAGGGCTGGTCGTCCCAAAAACACGTTGTATGGTGAATCAACATCCAGCACTATGAATGGTAGGATTCACACTCTCCTGCGTTCACCTTGTCCCAGTTCAACTGGTAACTCCACATATCCTACTGCGTCTGTGGCTGCGCCGTTAAAGCTATGGATTCGGGCTTTGGATGGCTTCAAATCCTTAGTCTCCAGCTTCATTTGGTCATATGCTTTCTTGAAAATGATGTTAACGGAACTTCCGCAATCAATTAGGATTCTCCTTACGAATGTCGGTCCGATGGTTGCGGATATGACCAATGGATCGATGGTGGGAGCTTCCACCTTATCCGCGTCTCTATTCCTGAATACAATATCGTCGTGCATCGTGCGCTGCTGCTTTGCGGGAGCTCCATCCTCCACATTTGAACAGCACTCATGCTCTGTATGTCTCGAGGAATTAGCATATCGCTCCATTTCCTGCCAATTTTTATCCGCTGGATGAGGTCCACCAGCAATTGTGTTAATAATCAATCTTCCCACAGTTCGAGTAGGTTGCTCTGGTTGGTGTAGAGCTGGGCCACGTCCGGGGTCTGAAGTCTCTTGTCTTCCTTCTGGCGTATCTTTGACGAATTCCTGCAGCTTCTTCTGCCTAATCAATTTCTCAATAGCGTCATGGAGATGCCTGCATTCGTCTGTGTTATGCCCATAAGACTCGTGAAAGCGGCAATACTTTCCAGTCCGCTTTTGCTCCTCTGTTGATTCCTTAGGGCGTGGTTTTCTGTATTGAAAAGTGTTGCAGGTCGATAAGTAGATGTTTTCAAGAGACGCATTTAGTGGAGTGTATTCGTTGTAGGTTGGGATCCTTGACTTCCATCTCCCCGTTTCCTTCTTCTTTCCAGGATTTCCACTTCCAGTTCCCTTAGACTGCCCGGGCTTATTTTGGACGCTGGCCTGAGTCTTTCCAGGGTTATCGTCGGTTGCTTTCATGACGATGTTGCCCTTTACAGACTCCTGAACGGTCCCTGGTGCCTTGTCTTTCCTTATCCACCGAGCTTCTTCCCTCCTTATGAACTGGTGGGCTTTTGAATAGAAACGTTCCAACGTAGCTGGTGGCTTTCCCGCCAACCAATCCCCAAATTCAGAGTCTGGATCCACTCCACGCATTACTGCCATCAAAATCGCGTGGTCGTTTGGATTGCTCACTTCAGTAGTGGCAACATGAAATCTCTGCAAGTATACTTTCAGTGATTCTCCAGGAGCTTGGGTCACGCTTGATAAGGACATCACATCCTTGGGTCGAGTAGCGTGTATCCTGAATTGTTCTATGAATTTCCTGGCTAATTCGTCGAAGTTTGAGATTGACCGTGGAGGAAGTCGAGCGAACCACATGGTGGCAATTCAGGACAGTGTTATTGGAAAGCACCTGCACTTAGTTGCGTCATTGGCCCTTGCTGAATCCATCATCCATCCATACCTCATTACATGTTGTCTAGGGTCAGTTTTTCCTTCATAGGCGGGTATGGTGGGCATGTTAAACTTCCTTGGGTATTCAGCCTGTAGAATGGTATCTGTGAAGGGAGTATGACTCTTAGACATTCCCCAATCTTCATTAGTCAAACCTTGATTCTCTCTCATCAACTGCCTGACCATAGCTGTCAAATCCGGGGTTTGTATGGTGGGAGGAAGGTTGGGTTCCGCTCCACGGGCTTGATTTCTAGTAGAGCGATCAGTGGCACCTGCTTGGTCATCGTCATCCTTGCGGCGTCTACGCCTGGGAGGTTCATCAGCTGAAGTTGAGCTATCATCTTCGAAGTAGGGGACAGGGCTACCTCCAGCATTCTGATGCTGCTGTTGAGCAAGTTGGGCCATGAGGTCAGCATTAACTTGCATTTGCTCAGCGAGTTGCCTTCTGCTTTCCGTAAGCTCTTTTATCAAGTCATTCAATTCTGCTCGTGAAACAGCTTCCGTTTGGTTTTGGCTGGAGGGCCCCGTGCCTCGAATTGCTTGTTGATCGTTAGGTCCAAGTTGTTGAACACTAGCGGTTTCGCGGGCATCTACATTTTGGGAGGTCGATCTTGTTCGTGGTCTTCCCATGGTAGAGTCGCTGGTTGTAACTCTGAGTAGAATCAACAGATGCCTTATGAACAATTACGGATCTTCTTCAGGGGATTTATGCAATCCAGTAGCTACAAAGTAGATCCTCACAACCTGAGAATTCGGTTCTCAGTGAAAGCACCAAAATGTTAGCGCCAAAATTGGTCACTAACACCCCTAGAGAGTTTGTATAGAGAGATTAATGAAGAAGATAAATTAAAATAGAGAAGATAATATAAATTAAAATGCGGGAGACGAGAACACAGAATTTATAGTGGTTCGGCGTTGTAGCCTACGTCCACTTTGAAGTTGATCCTTTATTTCTTCACTTTCAACTTGATTACAGATACAATCCTCTTTTAAGTATTCGAATACAATTGTGAAATAAAAGTAGAAGTCTTGGATGAGGTTTGGATGAGGCAGAGTCTCCCCTGTGTTCTCTGAAATCTGATCCCTCTTTTCTGTACCCCTGCCCCTCTATTTATAGATGAATGTGGGTTGGACTTCCCTGGTGGGCCAGATGGCTAGACAGCTCGGTCCAGATAGGACGCGCCCTGCATGCCGAGTGAAACAGGCCGAACGGTCGGCATGCCGAGCCTTCCTTTCCAAGTCGATGGATCACTCTGTTGAATGGAGGAAGCGGGCCGAACAATGCTAGAATGCCGAGTGAAGCGTGGGTGCCGAGTGAAAGGCTTGCCGTGTGAAGGGTTTTGCCGAGCACAGGACATGCTGAGCAAAGGTCATGCCGAGCAAAGGATATGCCGAGCACAGGACATGCCGAGCAAAGGTGATGCCGAGCAAAGGATATGCCGAGCAGATGGAATGCCAGATGAAGAACATGCCGGATGAAAAGCTTGCCGTGTGGGATGCTGGATGCCGAACTATCGCCTGGATGCCGGACGACCTTAAGCCGAGCAAGCTAACTTCCTTTAAGGAGCAACCGTGCTGAGCGAATTAAGCCGGACGACCCTATGCCGCGTACAGTCTTGGTCTGCCGAACCCCCTTCGATGCCGAGCGCAGCCTTGGAAGGCCGAGCTTACTTCAATGCCGTGTAAAGAGCTGAATGGCCTTATGCCGAGCATCCACTTATGCCGAGTACAACTCTTCATGCCGAAAGTCCATGGATGCCGAGTATCCACTTATGCCGAGTACAGCTTTGTACTGCCGAGTGTTCCAATTGCCTGGTCGATTCTCCAGGTAACACATCAATTTCGATAAAGTCTTCAAAAACTCCAACACTTCAAAAGATTTCCAAGTCCAAAAGCTTCCAGAATCCAACAGCTTCCAAAAGACTTCAACTATCCAAGCTAGCTCCAAAATAAGGA
Source organism: Allium cepa (assembly GCA_030765085.1). Classification (NCBI taxonomy): domain Eukaryota; kingdom Viridiplantae; phylum Streptophyta; class Magnoliopsida; order Asparagales; family Amaryllidaceae; genus Allium; species Allium cepa. Next base: position 674,960,627 of record CM060929.1, read on the forward strand.
TAACCTGCTTCTAGGCTGCCCATGTGGATAATTATGGGCACCCATAGTTTAGAAAGGGAACAATAAACTCCGGGTCAGTCATGCGACTGGTATGAGTAAACGAAAACAGTTGTTTGAAATAAAAACAATTTATAAAAGAAAACCGATATGCTTTTGGAAAATGAAACTACCATAAGACCTCCCGCCACACACACAATGCAATCGCAGAATTTTAGGAGATTTCTTCTTATGATTTCTTCTTATGATAGTCGAATATGCTTGATACGAGAAAACTCTTTTAGATATTATTATTAGTGCATAGTGTGAAAACATTTTCGAAAGTATAATATTAATCTTAGCCAGCATACCACATTTCGTCACATGCCAACTATAGCTACCATGTTTTGTAGCAGGTTACCGCCACACTGCATGGTAGGTTATACAACTAAAACTATACAGGGATCGTATTGTTTTGTTTGGATTTGCAACAATGGTCAGACAAAGGAACTTCCTACACAAAATGGAACGCCTCTGGAGGGACGTCCCTGAGAACCTAATCGAATCTCTGCCAACATAAGGCTGAGTTACCTCTGTAACTAGGTAACTACTGACACGATTATGCCATCTCCCGATCGTTACCAACCCTTATCTGAAGCGCTTCTCAACCAACAACCACAAAGCAATAAGTTTGCAGCAACCACAAAGTTTAGTATCCGGGCTCCATACCATGATACCACTTATAATCCAGAAGAAAATGGACATACCCTCACGGGGCGCTACCCCCAAATAACATTGCTGCAACGATTCCTGTTTCGACCATAACCGGGTTGTGAGGTTCGATGAAGTCTCGTCCACAAAGCTATGCTTTTCACAAAGCCATGCTTCGATCAACAAATGATGAGCAGCACTCAGCATGCCACATTACCAAATTGGGAGTATATCACTAATAACCTTCAATTACATAACCTCTGAGCTCGTACGTATCAGAGAAGGGTGTTAAGCTAAGAGAATAAATTCTTCGCCACCAATAGAAACGTATTTGACAGAAATCTTCTTTATATCTCAAAGTGTAATGTCATACATACAACCATACAAGTCTGTTCGGGTTCGAACAGAACCGAAGGCACCTCCAAAGAAGCCCTAGCAATCCAGGCATCCACAATCCCGATCGGACTCCCCATTACATATGGAGATCTCTTTACCGAAGCAACTCAGTGCAGAGTCATTCGACAGGTTATCCTGTCGTTCTCGAAGACTCCCGGTCTTCACCACCGTCTTTAAATGCTATCCATTTCGTCGTATCACTATTTGGAATGGGTTATATGACACAGGGTCCTCTCCCGGCTAAACCGAATAGTGAGCGCTTAATTTAAAACACGTGGATATATCATTCAAAAGATTCACTATCAAGGTTCGATGTGGGTTTCGGATAACCAACTGGAATCCGACTCCCTATCGCATCAAAATTCAATTGCTGTTTTACGGGCCAATGGGTTTTCACATTCACACAAAAGTATATTCATCATAGATATCACAGCTCAACACAAAGCAATTCATATTACATAGCATCACAATCACATATCAGAGATATCAATCCAATACACAGCGTTCAATAATAATCAATCATCTTCAATTAAGATGAATAAATCGTGTGGTCTAAACTAATTGACCACATAATTACTTTCATTAATTATCTTTAATCAATGATTAATTATCCTCAATTATAAATTAATTAAATCTTTATTACCTTCATTAATTAATTATTCCTTAATTAATTATCTTAATTAATTAATCCTTAATTATCAATTAATTAAATATTAATTACTTTTATTAATTAATTATTCCTTAATTAATTAATAATTAATTACAAATTAATTAACCTTAATTATTTTTTAAATTAATCTTTAATATTAAGTAATTAATTAAGTAATTACTTTTTAAATAATTATATTAACACATCATTAATTACTTAATAAATTAAAAGTCAAATCTTTTTTTATCTCTATTAATCACTTTGGTCATCTTATAAACCTTGTTTAATCATCATCCTTTTACATTAGTTGCTTTAAAAGGTTAAGGTAGTTTAAATAACATTTTGTCTTAATTATCCTTTTAAATTACATTATTTATTGAATATAAATAACTTTATAAATTAATGTATCAAAATTAAATAAATTAAAATTTAATTACTTTGAAAATATCCTACTTAAATCTTTAATTAATTCAAACTTTAATCAAAATCATCATTTTTAAAACATGGTTTAAAAATGTTTAAATGTTTGAATTTCATTTTAAAGTAGAAACAGTTTTATGTGGCAGACCCGAGGCCACTTCGAGTCTCCCCCCGAGCAAAATGCCCGAATACTTTGAATTTTACAAATATCAACCCGTATTATTTAAAATTTTCAAAACTTAAAATTTTCTAAGTGTTTACTCGGTACATCCAAAAATTTACTCGAGCCCAACATCGAGTTAACGCCTGATTTCCCGATAATAGCTTCGAGTTAAAAATCCATCTTCCTCAATTTTTTCACCGAAACCAACCAAGATGTGACGACCCAAAATTTTCAACATTTGAAATTAAAATTTTTAATTGATTTTAGATATTGGAAGTTGTTTTTTTAACTTGAATTTCAATTTTAACTATAAATTTTGCAATTTAATTGTTAATTTTAATTTATTGAGATTGGGTAAAAATTTGAATCTTCAGTTTAAGCTGATTAAAAATATTTTCAAGGCTTAGAAAATTTATATTGATGACACCAAAGATAATGGAAGCTTCAGAATTGAATTTGGAAATGCTTTGTTCAGTTTTGAAATTATATGATTTAAATTGATATTTAAAAATAGCCTTCCGAGGCACAGTCTCGAATTCGACGCAACTAGTTCCATTAGATCCGTAATATGGTATTATTATCGGGTTTTAAATTTCGTAGTGTTTGGAGTTGTCGTGTGATCGTACGATAGATAAACGCGTTGAAATCTATATTGAAAATTTAATATAATAACTGGTCCAAAAAGCTATCTTTTCCATGCGATCGAATTAGGACTCGAAACCTTTTCCATTGCGGTTGAAATAGGGGTATAACATTATAAACGCCTAGCGGCATGTCTCGATACGATATCGAGATTTTAGTGTGCGAAATCGAGACGATTTAAATTTAAAAATATATCTGATCAAAATCAAATCGCAGCTACCTTTTTGCAAAATGTAATGTACACGTTTCCATTGTCTTCTCCTACATGCCACCCTACCTACCTTTTCGTTCAATCAATAATCAATGTCCCGTGTCCCTCCTTCTTTGCCAGAGAATGAAAATAAGTCAGAATCATTTACTTCCTTTTCCATTTACAATTCAAATCGCATCTTTAAAAAAATGGAAGCAGTCGAGAAATAAATCATGGCCGATCGAACAAAAATCTTCTTTTGTCCAAAATCAAAATAATGGCCACGACATTCAAATCCAGCTAAATTCGTTCGAAATCAAGGTAATTAAATCTCGTCCTCCTCTAAAAAAAGAAAAAAAATCGAAATTTAGAACGAGAATGGAAGGGAGGCTGCGGCCTAAATCGATGAACTTAGGTGTCGCGATGGTCGCATACGCGTGGGCAAGTTCGGTGAAGTCGTGTTTGGATTCGCGATGGCGAACATCGAAGGCGGCTAGGGCGTCGATACAGATGAAGGCTAGGGCTCGAGCTCGCATACAGGCGAAGAGGAATGAGATCGCGGCAACGCCTGGGGCTGTGTCGCGACTTGATTTTCGTGCTCGAAGGGATTTGCGATGGCCAGACTTTGGCGCAACGCGGCGGAATGGCGACGATGTGATTAATGGCGGTTTGCTCGAATTTTTGATGGGTGAGGTATAATAATCTTTGATTTCTAAATTTGATTCAAAAATATATGCAGGAAGATTTAAATTTTATTTGTATAGGAAAGCATAAGTTTTTCTTTGAATATGTATGTAATAATATAGAGAGGGTAAAATAAATTTTTTAACAGTAAAGTTATTATTACAGAAATATATATATAATTAGAATTTTTAAAACCCTATGTAGATTATTATGAAATTAAATAAATAATATATATATACTCATGCATGTTTGAAAGGTATATATAAAATTTCAAAAGAAAAGTAAAATATAAATGTTGAAATATATGTAAGCATGCTCATTTTTAATCATTAGTTTAAATTAAATTTTAAGTTAATTAAATCAATTCAAAAGAAATTAATTATTCGATTTATTTCGAATATTAATAAATTGTATAATTGTTTATTCAAGGTCAAAATTTGAAAGAAACAAGCCGGAATGGGAAATGGATTGCAAATAAAAAAGCAAGGTGAGAACTTCTCACTCAAAAATTAATATTTGGTTAATTTTAAATAAGTAGATTGAAAAATTTTGATTGTGTGCTTGGATGATTGTTATTGTCAATTGGATTGAAATAGACCCTATGCGCCGCATAATAGCGGATAATATTATATTAAACCCATATACCGCGATATACCACCTTGAAGTGGAATTGGTATTATATATGTATTTGGAGTGATTGATTTCTCACATTATATGGTGGATGAGACCCTATGCGCTGCAGAATAGCGGATGATATTTTATAAATCCCATATACCGCGATATTCCACCTCGAAGTGGAATTGGTATTTAATTGTTGTACTAACGTCTGTGGATGCAGGGAAAACATGTTGGAGGGATCCAACTGGATTCGTCAAAACATTTTGATTTGTTTTCAAAATTGTGTGTTGATTATTTACAATCCGTTTGTGATTATCTGTGATTGAAATCGTTGAAGGCTATGGTTTAGCCGAATATATTTTTGGTATCATAGGATACCAGAAATATGAAATTGGATTTTTGGAAATTAAAGTAAAAGCTTTAAACAAATTCATTTAAAGAATAGGGTGAATTTAGAAGAGGAAATTTAAATAGATAAAGTTTTATTTTTGAAAACTTATTGAATAAATTCCAAAATATGGGAAGAGATTTTAATAAATGGGTTTTGAATAATATTGTTTAATAGTTGAAAATTTTGTTTAAAATTCGGATTTTTAAATGAATGGGAAGAGATAAAGAAATTTATGTAAAAAAGGAAATAAATTGGGAAATCCATTTAGAAATTGATTTTGGTGATTGAAAATAAACCTTTTGGAAATCCGTTTGGAAATTGATTTGGGTGTTTGAAACGAATTTGGGAAATCGATTTGAAATTGATTTGGTGTTTAAAATAAAAATTGGCAATCAATTTGAAAATCGATTTGGTGTTGATAGTGAATATTTGGGAATCGATTTGAAAATCGTATATCAGTTGATATTTGGAAATCTAAATTCACAATGGAAATTTATAAAGGAAAGAGAATTTTGTTTTAAAAATAAACATTGGGTTATTTTTAAAAGTGTGGAAAAGAATTTACGGATTTGGAATGTAAAATTAAAATAAATCCAGAAGGATTTATAAATTGATTTGAATGAACCATTTTAGAATGGAAGGTGTACTTTCCCTGGAAATCCGTGTATATTTTCAAAGTAGCTTTCGAATATAAATTAAAAGTTCTAGAGATGGTTTTTAAAAAAGAATATTTTGGAGAAATTACTTTCTTAAGTTATTTTGAAATTCTTTAAAGTAAAGATTTGTTTAATTAATTATAAAAGTGATTATTTATAGATTTAATTGACATTTCTTTTAGAAAATGGGTATTTAAAATAGTTATACCCTATCTACTAATTTTATTTTAAAGTTAGTTTGGACTTGAAATTTTATATGAGACATTTATATAATATTTTCATAACTAATATTTAAATAAATGTTTTAAAATGGTTTTATCTTAATGTTTCCAAGTATATATTTTGGATAAGTGATTTAAAGTATTTTAAAGTATTTGAACTCGGCAGACTTTCAGTGGAAATAAATAATATCAGGAATCATATTCCGCGAGTGAAAAGTGATTTGAAATTTGTTTTCAAATGGTTGAAGTGTTAAAAATATATATCTTGCAAAGATATTTTGAAAATAATAATTGGGAAACTATTTAAACCTTGGTGATTGTTGTGAATATTTATTGATAGTTAAATAACCGACTATCAATATTGGCCTTTAAATGGCATTTGAATTTATTTATAAAGGAAAGGGAATTTTGTTGGGTTATTTTTAAAAGTGTGGAAAAGAATTTACGGATTTGGAATGTAAATTTAAAATAAATCCAGAAGGATTTATAAATTAATTTGAATGAACCATTTTAGAATGGAAGGTGTACTTTCCCTGGAAATTCGAGTATGTTTTCAAAGTAGCTTTCGAATATAAATTAAAAGTTCTAGAGATGGTTTTTAAAAAAGAATATTTTGGAGAAATTATTTTCTTAAGTTATTTTGAAAATCTTTAAAGTAAATATTTGTTTAATTAATTATAGAAGTGATTATTTAAAGATTAAATTGACATTTCTTTTAGAAAATGGGTATATAAAATAGTTATACCCTATTTACTAATTTTATTTTAAAGTTAGTTTGGACTTGAAATTTTATATGAGACATTTATATAATATTTTCATAACTAATATTTAAATAAATGTTTTAAAATGGTTTTATCTTAATGTTTCCAAGTATATATTTTGGATAAGTGATTTAAAGTATTTTAAAGTATTTGAACTCGGCAGACTTTCAGTGGAAATAAATAATATTAGGAATCTTATTCCGCGAGTGAAAAGTGATTTGAAATTTGTTTTCAAATGGTTAAAGTGTTAAAAATATATATCTTGCAAAGATATTTTGAAAATAATAATTGGGAAACTATTTAAATCTTGGTGATTGTTGTGAATATTTATTGATAGTTAAATAACCGACTATCAATATTGGCCTTTAAATGGCATTTGAATTTCGATGCGACCGGGGGTCGGATTCCAAATGGACATTCGAAAACCACATCGAACCTTTGTGATTATGATGGATCTTTTATTTAAAAGATCAAAGTGAAAATTTGTTGTGATTTGTTTGAAATCTGAATGTAACACTTATTTTAAAAATAAGCACTCATTATTTGGATTAGCCGGGAGAGGACTTTGTGTCATAAAACCCATTCCGAATAATGATACGACGAAATGGGATTGCATTTGAAGATGGCGTTGAAGACTGGTATTCTCGAAAACGAAAGGATTACCTATCGAATGTCTCTGCACCGAGTTGCTTCGGTATAGAGATTTTATCACCCTTTGTGATGGGATTTCCGGACGTGATTTAATAAATATCCGGATTTGTAAGGGCTTCTTTGAACTGCCTTCGGTTGCATTCGATCCCGGAACGGACTTGTATGGATGTGTGTCTAACGTTACACTTTGAGATGTAAAGCTGGTTTCTATCAAATACATTTCTGTTGGTGGCGGAGAATTTATTCTCTTGGCTTAATACCCTTCTCTGAGACATACGAGCTCAGAGGTTATATAATTGATGGTTACTAGTGATGCATTGCCAATTTGGTAATGTGGCATACGAAGTGCTACTGATCATATGTTGATCGAAGCATGACTTTGTGAAATGTGTAGCTTTGTGGACGAGACTTCGTCGGACCTCACACCCCGAAAATGGTCGAAACAGGGAAGATGCGGCAAGGTTATGAGGGTCGCACCCTTTAGGGTATGTCATTTCCTTCTGGAAAAGGGTAGTATCATGGTATGGAGCCCAGATATTTAACCTATGTTGATGCTGCAAATTTTATTATACTTTGTGGTTGTTGCTTTGTAGTTGAGGATCCTCGGATAAAGGTCGCAAACGACCGGGGGATGACATACTCGTGTAGTAGTTACCTAGTTATAGAGGTAACCCGACCTTGTGTTGGCAGAGAGCTGGTTAAGTTCTCGGGACGTCCCTCCAAAGGCATACCCATGTGGTAGTAGGAAGTTCCTTATCCTGACCATTTGTTGGAAATCCAAAGAAACAATACGCGCCCTGTAACCTGCTATTGAACATGGTGGCTATAGTAGGCATACAATAATGGTTGTATGCTGGCTAAGATTAATATTATACTTTCGAAATGTTTTCTGCACTATGCACTAATGATAATATTAAAAAGATTTATGTATTAAGAATGTTTGACTATCATAAGGAGAAATCTCCTCCAATTCTGCGTTTGCATTGTGTGTGTGGCGGAAGGCCTTATGGTAGTTTCATTTTCGAAAAGCATAACGGATTTCTTTTTACATTCTTTGTGAAAATAACAGTTTTTATGATCTCACACCAGCCCCACGACTGATCTAGAGTGTATTGTTCCCTTTCTGAACTCTGGGTGCCCACAAATTTTCCACATGGGCAGCCTTGAGTCAGGGTAGCATTATTCTGGAGCGAAGTCAAGAAATTGCTGTGGAGATCAGAAGCAGGCTAGATGGCGAGATGTATCTCTTTTCTATGTATTACCCGCTGCGTTGGGATTGCTGTAAGTTTAGTTTGAATATGGATTAGTTATTGTAAATGCCTAGAGTTGAATGATGTCGTTATAAGCTTTGATGTTGTATTGTAATAACAGATATAGTGCTTTTATTTTAAAGATTATTCATTACCTATTATATTTGTTCCGCTACGAAATGTGAGATTCTGTTATTGGTTTTTGTTTTTCTTCTTCTACTTCTTCTTTTTTAATCCTAATGGTTCGGTTTTCCGGCATTCGACTGTGCGGCATTTGATAGAGTGGACGTATCAATGTCGACTTTCGGACGTCGAAAAATCGGGTCGTTACATAAGTGGTATGAACATGCACTAGAGCTCTGACGAGCTCCGGTCGACTTTGCCGCCCTCCCCAAGTCACTGACCATCCACTTAAACTACCTGACCCTCCAGATCAACGCAACAATGGTGAACACGAATTTGATTTTTTCAACACAAAACTAGAACAACTCCGATCAACTTAAATCACCTTGCTCCGATTCCATAAGCCACCAGAAGCCATGCGCTTCCGTCACGAGCTCCTCCTATCGACCACGCATGCCACCAATTGTCCTTGTCCAGACCGATATAGCGACGTCAATGCAATTGGTCAATTTATGATCATTATAGAAACATGGATTTAAACCCTAAATGAACCCCGTTTGGCCACCACGATGATCGGAATTTTTTCCGAGTATTTTTCCCCAATTCCCTACCATCACACAAGCTTCAGCTACAATCGCGACCCCCTTCTGCCGACGATCACTAGAATTCGATAAAAATCCCAAAATCGTTCAACTACAATTTCCTCGATCGATAGTTCGTTAAAAAACTTGATTTTTCTTCCTAAAATCATTATTTCTGATAATGTATCAGATGGTATATCTGAAACTAGGATTTTCGATGTTTGAATTTTATCAAAGTTTAAATTGTGCCTATATTTTCAAATTTTCAGAAAATGCTTTGATTTGATTTGCTTAAATCTATTTTTAAAACTTAAATCATGCCCAAAAAAACAACTTTTGTTTGGATCCCATAGTTTAATAGTGATCGAAGATGAAGAAATCAAATCTTTTGATCGGACTTATTGTGACGATCCGACTTTCTCACCATAGAAAGTCGTATCATCTTGAAGAAAGAAAGGGATAGAAAAGAGAAAGGATAAAGAAGGAAGAAGAAACAACATCAGAATCTCAACTGTGGAACGAATAAATTATACTAATCACATAAGTATTACATAATATATACATCAATCAGAGTTACACGATTAATGCATCACATACTAGACAGTTATAAACACCTGTCTAGTTATACAATTTAATACATAATACAACACAGAGATACCAACACAACGGAATACTATATATATCTACAATGCAGAAGCCTCCTGCTCCATTGCTCCTCCGGAATTCGTCAAAGCTAACTTGAATCCCTTGGCTACTCGTAAAAATTTGAGTACCCGAGAGTTTATGAAAAACAGAAATAAACTCCGGGTCAGACATGGGTCTGGTGTGAGTAACTGGTTAAAGTTGCTTAACTTTGAAAAACATTGAAAACAAAAAGGGTATCACGTAAGACTTCCCACACATAAACACAGGTAAGTTTTTACCTTACGCTAACCAAATCATTTTATAGGAAAATCTGTGATATTATAATAGGGTGTAGGATTTTCAAGTAAATAGAAAATAGCCGAAATTGTTACATTATTAAATTCCAGCTACTAGCCACAAAAGTGGGTAATACAAATCAAAACCGTAGGGTCTCGTAGAGAAAATGGGTTTCCATCAATGGCAGGGCTTGTGGGGTACCGCCCGTCACAGTACGTGGCCTAGATCACCGTACCGAGGAGCCACCCTAACTCCTCTACAACACAAGGCCGGAACCTTTCCATATTGAACAGTCCCGAACAAGATAACCCCGACAGTTGAAGCTCAAAACTGCCCACACAGCCGAAATAAAAAGGGACATCTAGACAGTGGTATATCTCATCCTGCTTGGGCATGATCCACCTAACCTTGCTGCACCTCCCCTGTTTTAGCCATTCCTGGTTGATGAGGCTTGAGGCTGCGATTACCTTTAGAGAACACTTCTCTTAGAATGCTCATCGTCCTTCTGACGATGTTCTGAAAGCATTCAATCCATACAAGTTCGTTTCGGGTTCGAACGAAACCGAAGGCATTATCTCGTTACACTCATTTTGGAATCACCCTCAGAGTTAACGACAATAACCCTTGTACTCTGAATCTTCACTTGAGAATTCATGACCTAACATTTAATTTGGATCGATGTGGTTTTCGGATGTCCAAGTATGGAAACCCGATCCCGGTCTCATCGAAATCCAAACGCCATCTTTTAAGGCTAAGTTGTTTTAAAGTTTAAAACAATTCAATTCAACTATCCATATACACACAGATAGATAATTCACAATATCACAATAGATAATCAACATTATCATCATAAACAGATAATCCATATTATCATCACAACAGATAATCCATATTATCAATATACTTAAATCAAAGCATACATTTACACATGGCATTCATTAATCTCATATTTGAGATCTCAATCCATTCAAGGCAAACAATATCATTCATCCACACATAAGCAATCACATCAGCTATAGTTAATTTAAAATGAATTAAATTAATTACTCCATCTCTAATTAATTTAAAGTAAATTAAATTAATTACTTCACCATTGTTAATCTTGCTTATATATATTAATTAATTACCAATTAATTAATAAATCATTCACTAATTATTCATTTCAATAAATCACCCTTGATTAGTTAACTTTTAATTATATTCAAATAATTATCCTTTAATTATTTTCACAAATTAATTATCCTTAACTAAATAAAGAAATTAACCTTTAATTACTTCATAAATTAATTAATTATAATTAATTACATCAATCTTTAATTACACTAATTAATTACTCTTTAATCACTTATTGTTAATTAATTAATCTTAATTGATCAACCCTTAATTACATCATTAATTATATTTATTAATGATTACATTTTAATTAATTATTCTACTTTAATTATTTACCTTAAGTAATAAATCTTCAATTAAAACACCTTTATTAATCACCCCTGATTAATACCATTCAACAATTAGCTACTCTTAATTACACCATCAAATAAATTAATTACTCCTTAATTAATTTCTTTAAATTAATCCCTTGATTAATTTCACAAAGTAATTATACTCCAATTACTTACATCATCAAATCATCCTCAGTTAATTACATCCAGTAATTATCATTAATTACTTCCCTAAGTAATTATACTTATGACATCATCAAATAATTATTTAAATTAATTAAACTTTATTAATTAACTTAAACATTCATATTAAACCGAATTAATTACAATGTGTAATTAATTCCTTAATTACTTCCATTAAGTAATTATACTTAAACAATTCACAAAATTATCTTTAAATTAATCTATCTAATTAATTATTAAAAATTAATCACATTAATTCATTATTGAATAATCCTATTTAATGACCTTCATTAACTATTAAAAATTCTTTAATTACTTTTCTAAAGTAATTAACTAAGATTTATTCATCATTAATTACAAATTTATTAATCTTTGATAAATCATTAATTAATCCTTAATTATTTAATTAATTAAGTATTAACTGTAAGTGAATTAATCCTTAATTAATTCATTAATTAATTACTAATCATTAATTAAAAATTAAACCTTATTTAATTAGTGATTCTTAATTACCAATTAATTTATCCTAAATTAATTAACTTAATCCTTAATTAACTAATTTAAACTCTTAATTACTACATTAATTGATTCAAATCAATAATTATCCATTTAACTAATTTAATAATTACAAATCATTAAATCTTCAATTATAAAAACATTTCTCTTATTAATGATCAAATTATCATTAACAAGGTATTTAAAAACAATTTACTTTCAAATTTTACTTTTAAATTTTATTTTAAATTTAAGATTTAAAATGAAACAAATTAACTTTAAAAAAGTTTAAAACAATTTCAAAACCATTCTCGATTCACAAGTTTAAGAAATATTTATCTTATAATTGAAGTTAAGAGAATTCAAAATCCAATTTCATTTTAAATTCAAATCAATTAAAAATACACTTAATCATTAGAATTATTTAAAACAATTTAAATTCAAAATTTTCTTTTATTTCAAAATTAAGATTCAAATTTAGATTTGAATCCAGATTTAAAATTAGGTTTGAATCTCTATTTTTATTTAAAGCTTTACATTTTTTTTAAAAAATCCCAACTATTCATACACTTTTTAAAGTTGTTACAAATAATTTAAATTCATAAACTTTATTTTGTTTTAAGACTGAGATTCAAACTTCATTTGAATCCAACCTAACTTTGATTTAAAACAGGTTTAAATATCTATTTCACATCTTTTTTAAAATCCAGTTTTAAAATTTTAAAAACTTACAGGTTTAAAAACCCGTCACTAACTTATCCGAGCCACCTACTAAATGACTTGTGCCGAAACCAAATAACTTCGAGTCTAAGACTCGAATTACTCGAGAATGTCTCGAGATCCAAAACTTTGCAACCAGAACCCAAACAAACTTCACCAGAACAACACGCTGTGCATATGCACAACAACCTCAGTCGATTACGACTATCGACGATGATCTTCCCACGTCGACTGGCATCCCCAAATCCAAACCTAATTACCAGATTCCTCCAGCTCAACTCGAAATAGAATTCCTGTTATTTAAATCAAACCTGGAAACAGAAAGTGCAGTCACCCCTAACCCAAACCTGTCAACACTTCGTTCTCGCCACTCCGACCATCTGAAGGTCTGCAACTTCGGCCATGACTTCAACTATGACCCAACTACCATTCCCCAAAAACTCACTGCACTCGATCAATCGTAGAACCCGCGGTTGATTGAACAACCAAACCCAGTTAAACTAGGGTTCCAGAAATCTCTCTGCTGCAACCTCCATGGTGAATTGCATCACCATCCAATATTTTTCCTAGCTGCTACGATCACTCCTCCATCATCTAGAAGAATCCCGACCCTCCAGCATACAAAGATCATCGAAAACCCATATTTTGATGAACCCAGAACTGAACCTTCAAATCTTAACTAAAAATAGTGATTCTCGTTTCAAAAATCATGTTTTTGTTTTAGCATTTGATTCATATGCCTGAATCCATGAATTATAAAATTGAATTTTAACTTATTTAAGTTTTCACTATTGTTTATTATTTCTAGAACTAATACAACTTGATTTTTCTCTGAACCAAATTTTTAAACTTAAGTCTATGTTATAACAAACATTTTATGTTCATAACTTAATTCTAATCAAGGCTTGGATTAAGAGCAGATGAATTTTGATGAGCAATCAAGCCTAGAATCAAAACAGAGAGAGATACACAGAAATGCTTACTATATATTCATACCCAAACACAGAGATATATTTAAAAATATGCTCACAAATAAACTAAATTTCAGAGAGAACATATAACAGAATAAATATACTTAAAACATTTTTAGATTGTGATGTTACTCACAACTTTAGAGAAGATGAACAGAGCACTCCTGGAATCTGCTACTGATTTTCTTCCAAAATCCTCTTGTTTTTGTTTAAATGAATGATGCTTCAGTTTGTAAAAATGGATATGCTTGCTTATTCTCTGGTTTGCTTATTTTTGATAAACGAAATGAACTGGAAGATATGTATATATAGAAGGAAAAAAATACATGGGAAGGTGTTTACTGGTTTGCATTTTACTGGTACACCTTCCTTTTCTTTATTTACTTAGTCAGGGAGTTTTCCTTGCATAGTGAGGCTGAATTGCTTTTATAAGATTTGGAATTGACTTTGTTTGAGCTAGCATTAAATGCAAAGATACTTTATGTTTCAATACTTATCCTCTTTTATTTTTTTGTGTAAGTGTTCATAGATATTTTATATTTTTACTTTTCCTATTATCTTACTTCTTGCCTTGCATTACTATTTACAGGCTACATACATATTTTGCCTGGCTTGCTTTTATACTTTAGGTACAAAATGTTTTCTTTTTACTTGTTCTTGCATCTTTATTTTACAGGCAACATATTTCTTTTACACTTTGTTTTAGTCATTTGCTATAAATTTTAACTTATGTAATAAGTGCTATGCTTATTTTTATCACTCTTTTATTTTTAAACTTAAACTTATCAAACACTTAATTTACTTATTATCATTTTATTTTCATACTTATGTTAATATCATACATTTGATTTATACTTAAGTTTAATATTTATAAAGTTTATTTTATTTTGAACATTTTTGAAAGATTTTATTTTAAATTTACAAATCATAGCTTTCCAAAATACATATATATATATATATATAAATAAATTTAAAATTACAATTTCTATTTGCATTAAAAATCCATTTGTAAAGACAATACATCATTAATATTGTTTAAATATAACTCATTATTAAATTCAAATAATTCATAAAAGAATTTGTCTCTTATTTAATAAATTACTTATTTTATCAGCTGTATTTAAAAAGAACAAAATTTTTGTTTAAATTTAAACTTTGGCTAGAATTATTTTAAACAATTAAATTTATCTTGAGTATTTTAAAATCATATGGTTATTTATTTAATATTAAAGTAGATCAAATTAAATTTCCAAATTACCAAAATATTAGAATTGGAAAACATGCCTTTATTTATTAAATTTAAAACAAAGTTTATCTATTTACAATATATACACATATATATACATTATAAATAGAAAACAATTTAATTAGTTTCTAAAAGATAAAATCACCCATTTAAGAAGATTATTAAATCAAATTCAAATTTATTATTAACAATATTACCAAATCAATTTAATTTTAACATAGATTTTTAAATTGATATTGCCAAAAATTCCAGGATATCACATTCCCCCCTTAAAAGAATTTCGTCCCCGAAATTTAAAACAAAGGTAATTTAATAATCCAATTAAAGATTTAATTTTAAACACAAGCATATATCAATCATATGCTAACAACCATAGCAACCAATTCATCCAATCAAACAAATCTAATTATCCAGATAAAATTCTGGATAGAATTTTCTCAAGTTTCCCAAGTATAAATAGCAGGATACTCGCTCTACAAAATCCAAACAATCTATATTACTAAGCTACAGAACTTCCACTCATCTAGATCTACAAAATAAGACAGGATATCAGACTACAGACAAGTCTGACTCAACAACCAAAATTCCCTGAACTGCTGGTTCCCAACCAAAGATAGCTCATACACGTACTCCCTCAGAGATACGTGAAACACTCTGAATTCCGATTATCCAAACTGGCAATTCACTCCTGAAGACCAAACACTAATCCTAAGAAGAACAACAGATAAAGATCCAAATATCTCGGAACTAGCTTTCCAATCTTACCTAATCTTACAGCTCCCATGGATCGGAGAAAACCCCAACAACAACGAAGTCTCTAACTTCGAATTCCAAATTCCCCGTCTCTTACTCACAAAACTCTTCTGACGATCCTGGGCTGCCTACATCCTTCCTGATCAGCTCAACCTTTGCTGATGCTCTCAGAAACAAACTGAACCAAAAACAATCCAACAAAATGATCTTTCCAACATCAACTCAAAAATCATAACACAACTCTATTCAAAAATCAAGAGACCGATCTCACTTCTCTCATCTGGAAAAGATAAAACAGATGCACTCCCATCGGGCCTCAGATCCTGAAAAATTTCCCGAAGAAACCTTCCAATCCAAACACTATAAATTCCAATTGTTTCCAAACTAAAATAGCTGCCACCATGCTTCCACTGTGCAACTCTGACTGAGCAGATGAAAATGCTGATGATGATCACAAGGACAAACTGGACAACACATCCCAGAACTATGGTTCCATAGACCCACTAAAGAAACTCAGAAGTTCCTCCAAAACCTGAGCTGCTTCACCAAATCCTCAGTCCAGAAACCATCCTACTACTAAGCTGGACCATCGGTACCACTCCTGGAATCTAGTCGATATGAAAACTCACTCTCCAGATGCGGACAAATCTCTGACCTCCTGAAGACATCCAGAAAATCATGACAACCCAAGAGAACACTCAAACAATCGCAAGTCACTTTTGCGATCAATCCAGCCCATTTCCAAAGAAAACAGTTTTCTCTTTACCAATCAGCACAGCTTACACTTATCTAGCCAATCCATCAAAGAAATGGATCCACTCTGCTGCTCCTGAAATTACCTCAAGAAAAACTATTAAGCCAGAAGATCTCCTTGACGGCACACAGAACACTCCGCGCTACAATGTTGACCTAGATGCCCAAAAACTTCCTATCCAAAGCTCTTCGAGAAACTCGATCCTCAAACCAAATAGAAACACCCTACTGAACTTAGCCACAACACCGAAGCAGACACACTTCCTTAACTTGTCTCAAAGAAACATCTTCGGAGATATCCATAGTCACTGTGTCTCATCGCACAGCTACTACATCCTAAGGTATCAAGATATCATGACTTGCTTTTGTCTAACCAACAGATCCAAACTCTTGCTCATCCAAACTTACACTTCAAAGATGAATTATAAACCTTAACAGGCTTCCTTCAGAGATCGATGAAATCCATACACCTCCCAAAGCTCACTTGAGACGGTATTAGATCTATAGTCTCGACAGATACACTTCCAACCTCAAACATTCAAACTCCAACCATTGGTAGTCGTGTTACACACACCACTACCCTATCTACCTTTATAACTTATATTGGAAAATCCAAACATGTAACCCAACAAATAGGTAGAAATATATATATATATATATATATATATATATATCAAAATTAGAAATCACTCAAGAGCCTAGGTATTCGGTCAACCTAGCGCTCTGATACCAACTGTGACGACCCGACTTTCTCACCACAGAAAGTCGTATCATCTTGAAGAAAGAAAGGGATAGAAAAGAGAAAGGATAGAGAAGGAAGAAGAAACAACATCAGAATCTCAACAGTGGAACGAATAAATTATACTAATCACATAAGTATTGCATAATATATAATCAGAGTTACACGATTAATACATCACATACTAGACAGTTATAAACACCTGTCTAGTTATACAATTCAATACACAATACAACACAGAGATACCAACACAGCGGAATACTATATATATCTACAATGCAGAAGCCTCCTACTCCATTGCTCCTCCAGAATTCGTCAAAGCTAACCTGAATCCCTTGGCTACTCGTAAAAATTTGAGTACCCGAGAGTTTATGAAAAACATAAATAAACTCCGGGTCAGACATGGGTCTGGTGTGAGTAACAGGTTAAAGTTGCTTAACTTTGAAAAACATTGAAAACAAAAAGGGTATCACGTAAGACTTCCCACACATAAAAACGGGTAAGTTTTTACCTTACGCTAACCAAATCATTTTATAGGAAATTTTATGATATTATAATAGGGTCTAGGGTTTCAAGTAAATAGAAAATAGCCGAAATTGTTACATTATTAAATTCCAGCTACTAGCCACAAAAGTGGGTAATACAAATCAAAACCGTAGGGTCTCGTAGAGAAAATGGGTTTCCATCAATGGCAAGGCTAGTGGGGTACCGCCCGTCACAGTACGTGGCCTAGATCACCGTACCGAGGAGCCACCCTAACTCCTCTACAACACAAGGCCGGAACCTTTCCATATTGAACAGTCCCGAACAAGATAACCCCGACAGTTGGTGCTCAAAACTGCCCACACAGCCGAAATAAAAAGGGACATCTAGACAGTGGTATATCTCATCCTGCTTGGGCATGATCCACCTAACCTTGCTGCACCTCCCCTGTTTTAGCCATTCCTGGTTGATGAGGCTTGAGGCTGCGATTACCTTTAGAGAACACTTCTCTTAGAATGCTCATCGTCCTTCTGACGATGTTCTGAAAGCATTCAATCCATACAAGTTCGTTTCGGGTTCGAACGAAACCGAAGGCATTATCTCGTTACACTCATTTTGGAATCATCCTCAGAGTTAACGACAATAACCCTTGTACTCTGAATCTTCACTTGAGAATTCATGACCTAACATTTAATTTGGATCGATGTGGTTTTCGGATGTCCAAGTATGGAAACCCGATCCCGGTCTCATCGAAATCCAAACGCCATCTTTTAAGGCTAAGTTGTTTTAAAGTTTAAAACAATTCAATTCAACTATCCATATACACACAGATAGATAATTCACAATATCACAATAGATAATCAACATTATCATCATAAACAGATAATCCATATTATCATCACAACAGATAATCCATATTATCTACATACTTAAATCAAAGCATACATTTCACATGGCATTCATTAATCTCATATTTGAGATCTCAGTCCATTCAAGGCAAACAATATCATTCATCTACACATAAGCAATCACATCAGCTATAATTAATTTAAAATGAATTAAACTAATTACTTAATCTCTAATTAATTTAAAGTAAATTAAATTAATTACTTCACCATTGTTAATCTTGCTTATATAACTATTAATCAATTACCAATTAATTAATTAATCATTCACTAATTATTCATTTCAATAAATCACCCTTGATTAGTTAACTTTTAATTATATTCAAATAATTATCCTTTATTTATTTTCTCAAATTAGTTATCCTTAACTAAACACAGAAATTAACCTTTAATTACTTCATAAATTAATTAATTATAATTAATTACATCAATCTTTAATTACACTAATTAATTACTCTTTAATCACTTATTGTTAATTAATTAATCTTAATTGATCAACCCTTAATTACATTATTAATTATATTTATTAATGATTACATTTTAATTAATTATTCTATTTTAATTAATTACCTTAAGTAATAAATCTTCAATTAAAACACCTTTATTAATCACCCCTGATTAATACCATTCAGCAATTAGCTACTCTTAATTACACCATCAAATAAATTAATTACTCCTTAATTAATTTATTTAAATTAATCCCTTGATTAATTTCACAGAGTAATTATACTCCAATTACTTACATCATTAAATTGTCCTCAGTTAATTAGATCCAGTAATTATCATCAATTACTTCCCTAAGTAATTATACTTATCACATCATCAAATAATTATTTAAATTAATTTAAATTAATTAATTAACTTAAACAATTCATATTAAACTGAATTAATTACAATGTGTAATTAATTCCTTAATTACTTCCATTAAGTAATTATACTTAAACAATTAACAAAATTATCTTTAAATTAATCTATCTAATTAATTATTAAAAATTAATCAAATTAATTCATTATTGAATAATCCTAGTTAATGACCTTCACTAACTATTAACAATTCTTTAATTACTTTTCTAAAGTAATTAACTAAGATTTATTCATTATTAATTACAAATTGATTAATCTTTAATAACTCATTAATTAATCCTTAATTATTTAATTAATTAAGTGTTAACTGTACCTAAATTAATCCTTAATTAATTCATTAATTAATTACTAATCATTAATTAAAAATTAAACCTTATTTAATTAATGATTTTTAATTACCAATTAATTTATCCTAAATTAATTAACTTAATCCTTAATTAACTAATTTAAACTCTTAATTACTACATTAATTGATTCAAATCAATAATTATCCATTTAACTAATTTAATAATTACAAATCATTAAATCTTCAATTATAAAAACATTTCTCTTATTAATGATCAAATTATCATTAACAAGGTATTTAAAAACAATTTACTTTCAAATTTTACTTTTAAACCTCATTTTAATTTTAAGATTTAAAATGAAACAAATTAACTTTAACAAAGTTTAAAACAATTTCAAAACCCTTCTTAATTCACAAGTTTAAGAATTATTTATCTTATAATTGAAGTTAAGAGAATTCGAAATCCAATTTTATTTTAAATTCAAATCAATTAAAAATACACTTAATCATTCAAATTATGTAAAACAATTTAAATTCAAAAACTTCTTTTATTTCAAAATTAAGATTCAAAATTAAGATTTGAATCCAGATTTAAAATTAGGTTTAAATCTCTATTTTTATTTAAAGCTTTACTTTTTTTCAAAATTCCAACTATTTAAACCCTTTTTAAAGTTGTTACAAATAATTTAAATTCATAAACTTTATTTTGTTTTAAGACTGAGATTCAAACTTGATTTGAATCCAACCTAACTTTGATTTAAAACAGGTTTAAATATCTATTTCACATTTTTTTAAAACCCAGTTTTAAAATTTTAAAAACTTACAGGTTTAAAAACCTGTCACTAACTTATCCGAGCCATCTACTAAATGACTCGTGCCAAAACCAACTAACTTCGAGTCTAAGACTCGAATTACTCGAGAATGTCTTGAGACCCAAAACTCTGCAACCAGAACCCAAACAAACTTCACACGAACAACACGCCGTGCATATGCACAACAACCTCAGTCGATTTCAACCATCGACGATGATCTTCCCACGTCGACTGGCATCCCCAAATCCAAACCCAATTACCAGATTCCTCCATCTCAACTCGAAATGGAATTCGAGTTATTTAAATCAAACCTGGAAACAACAAGTTCAGTCACCCCTAACCCAAACCTGTCAATGCTTCGTTCTCGCCACTCTGACCATCTAAAGGTCCGCAACTCCGGCCATGACTTCAACTATGACCCAACTACCATTCCCCAAAAACTCGCTGCACTCGATCAATCGTAGAACCCGCGGTGGATCGAACAACCAAATCCAGTTAAATTAGGGTTCCAGAAGAAATCTCTCTGCTGCAACCTCCATGTTGAATTGCATCACCATCCAATATTTTTCCTAGCTGCTACGATCACTGCTCCATCATCTGGAAAAACACCGACCCTCCAGCATACAAAGATCATCAAAGATCATCAAAAACCCATATTTTGATGAACCCAGAACTGCACCTTCAAATCTTAACTAAAAATAGCGATTCTCGTTTCAAAAATCTAGTTTTTATTCTAGCATTTGATTAATATGCCTAAATCCATGAATTATAAAATTGGATTTTAACTTATTTAAGTTTTCATTGTTGTTTATTATTTCTAGAACTAATAAAACTTGATTTTTCTCTTAACCAAAATTTTAAACTTAAGTCTATGTTATAAAAAAAATTCATGTTCATAATTTAAGTCTAACCAAGGCTTGGATTAAGAGCAGATGAATTTTGATGAGCAATCAAGCCTAGAATCAAAACAGAGAGAGATACATAGAAATGCTTACCATATATTCATACCCAAACACAGAGATATATTTAAAAATATGCTCACAAATAAACTAAATTTCAGAGTGAATATGTAACATAATAAATATACTTAAAACATTTTTAGATTGTGATGTTACTCACAACTTTAGAGAAGATGAACAGAGCACTCCTGGAATCTGCTACTGATTTCTTCCTAAATCCTCTTGTTTTTGTTTAAATGAATGATGCTTCAGTTTGTAAAAATGGATATGCTTGCTTATTCTCTGGTTTGCTTATTTTTGATAAACGAAATGAACTGGAAGATATGTATATATAGAAGGAAAAGATTACAGGGGAAGGTGTTTACTGGTTTGCATTTTACTGGTACACCTTCCTTTTTTTTTATTTACTTAGTCAGAGATTTTTCCTTGCATAAGGAGGCTGAATTGCTTTTATAAGATTTCGAATTGACTTTGTTTGAGCTAGCATTAAATGCAAAGGTACTTTATGTTTCAACACTTATCCTCTTTTATTTTTTTGTGTAAGTGTTCATAGATATTTTATAATTTTACTTTGCCTATTATCTTACTTCTTGGCTTGCATTACTACTTACAGGCTACATATATATTTTTCCTGGCTTGCCTTTATATTTTAGGTACAAAATGTTTTATTTTTACTTGTTCTTGCATCTTTATTTTACAGGCAACATATTTCTTTTACACTTTGTTTTAGTCATTTGCTATAAATTTTAACTTATGTATTAAGTTCTATGCTTATTTTTATCACTCTTTTATTTTTAAACTTAAACTTATCAAACACTTAATTTACTTATTATCATTTTATTTTCATACTTATGTTAATATCATACATTTGATTTATACTTAAGTTTAATATTTATAGAGTTTATTTTATTTTGAACATTTTTGAAAGATTTTATTTTAAATTTGCAAATCATAGCTTTCCAAAATACATATATATATATATAAATAAATTTAAAAAAACAATTTCTATTTGTATTAAAAACCATTTGTAAAGACATTACATCATTAATATTGTTTAAATATAATCATTATTAAATTCAAATAATTCATAAAAGAATTTGTCTCTTATTTAATAAATTACTTATTTTATCAGCTATATTTATAAAGAACAAAACAAACTTTTTGTTTAAATTTAAACTTTGGCTAGAATTATTTTGAACAATTAAATTTATCTTGAGTATTTTAAAATCATATGGTGATTTATTTAATATTAAAGTAAATCAAATTAAATTTACAAATTACCAAAATATTAGAATTGGAAAACATGTCTTTATTTATTAAATTTAAAGCAAAGTTTATATATTTACAATATATACACATATATATATACACACATTATAAATAGGAAAAAATTTAATTAGTTTCTAAAAGATAAAATCACCCATTTAAATATTTATTTAAGAAGATTATTAAATCAAATTCAAATTTATTATTAATAATATTATCAAATCAATTTAATTTTAACACAGATTATTAAATTGATATTGCCAAAAATTCCGGGATATCACACTTATGCCTGTCAACTTGGGACAGAACCCCTTTTTAAGTGCACAGACATGCACACCCCATTTTCATGTATATATAAACATGCAACCAAAATTTTCAATTCAAACTTCTATATTTTTCACAACAGGATTCAGTTCAAATCTAAAAAGAGTTTACTCACCTATGAAGAAGAAAGCAGAGAGGAAATTCTGGAAGTTAATCACTTGAAAACTGGAATTGCTTTTTTTTTGGAGATTATAATGCTCTGATCCTTGTTGTTTAGATGATGAAGCTTTGATTTGTTTAGCTGAAGCTTTGCTAAGCTAACTTTGTTAAATTGCTGAGTTGAATTTTAGTTTTACAGTGCTCGATTCCTGAATCTTCTTTTGATCTTGAATTATAGATTCAAAGATTGAAAGAAGAAGCCTTTTTGTTTGATCACCTGATGATTTTGCTAGGCTGTTAATTTCCAGACTGGGTTGATTTCTTGTGATGTTTTTTTCTTTTGAATTGCTTCTCTGGTTTGTCTTAATTTATTTTAAAGCTTGCTTGATTTTTTTTTATTTCTGGCTTGAGAAAGTTGTACAGGCTTTGTAAATAAAAATGGAGGTGAAAGAAAATATAAAGGAGGAGATGAAGTGTTTTTATAAGCTTGATTCCATTTTAATTGAATTTTCAAAAATGAAAACAAAGAAAAAATGACACTTGTCTTGATTCATTAACACTTGTAAATCCATTCACTTATGACTCTAACACTTGTTAGTATTTGTGTTAAAATTTAACATTTGTATTTCTTATGCATGAATATTTTAAATAAATTTTTGTATTAATATTTTCGTATTTATATAATTACATTCTTTTTTATATTTATTCAATTTTTTTAAAAAGAAGATGTTTTTAATACAAATTCATATATTAATAAAATTATACACATATGTTAATATTTTGAATCCAGATAATTTCAAGATATTTTATTTTTAAATTCAAATTCAAGTTCAAGTTCAAATTAAAATTCAAATTCAAATTTGAAATCCAATCCACTGTATATATATATATATATATAAACAAACTCAATATTCACTTGTTTTGATATTTTTAAAATCAATTCAAATTAACTTCAAATTGAATTCCAAAAATTCAAACAAATTACAGATTTTAAATTGATAAAACTTTGGGGATGTTACACTTTACAACGGAAAATTTTGAATACAATATCAGAGTCTGACCTAGATTAAGCCTGGATAGTTATGAACCACTGTCCTTACAAAAAATCAAACAAAGCAAATGCAATATATGCAGCGGATAATAGAATACGTCCATACGTAGATGAAGATCTCCAGCTCTCCTCTGGAAACTCCAAGCATCTTCAACTAAACATGAAACTACCCAGATCTGACCCATGTATTTAAAATACAATGATCAGGCTTGATAAACCAGCGTGAGATGCTCGATTTATAAACTAATGCCAGTTTAAAACCTTTGAAAAGAAGGGCATCTCATAAGACCACACCCACACATAAAAACAGACGGGTTTTTGCCTTATAATAACCAAAACACTTTTATTACCAATTTTTTTTGATATTATCTTTAATGACATTCTTTTGGAAAACATCTTTTAAATAAACTTATTAAAATAAGATATCAATACCCGTACTATATCTAAGGGAATATATCCGGACTGGGTCAATGGAATATACCAGGCGGATTATATGAGACAAAAAGGGGTAGTTGAAATGTTTGCAAGTCATTACAGTTATTTTGGGAATATAATCAAAACCATAAAGGCAACATATTGGAATTTTATTTCTAACATGATAGGGAACTAATGACCATTCAGACCTAAAAAATCCACGATAACAGCCCTAGTTCACTCTAGTGGCTTTACACGATCTCTGTTAGCCTTTGAACTATACTTATACACTACTATGGAACAATGTATTACTCGAGGCTTTACACGATCTCCATCAGCCTCTATACCTTTCCATTTCATCATCTTAAGGCAACAGATGCCTTTTATTCCTCATAACTAGCAGCTCGAAATATGTCCTTCAGACCATATAGTATCCTATTTCATTCCTGGGGTGTAAGGTTAGTGAGGCTACGCTCCACAAAGCCACACTTTGCTTTTCGCAAAGTGTAACAACCCGTAATTTTCGATAATTAACTTTTGTTAATTTAATAAGTTTTGGTAATTTAATTCGGAAAGAAAATAAAAATATGTAATTTAATAATGAAATCACTAAAATAAAAGCAATAATGTTAATGCAAGTTAATAAATAACTAATTCAGTGCAAACCCAATTAATTGAAACAATTGCAAGGTCATAATTGATTGTAAGTAGTAAATTGGGAAATAAAATTCAAAGTTATATTAATTGATGAAATAATAAGTAGTAAGCTGTAATTCGGAAAAATCAATATTAGATAATTAATTGTAATAATTGTTGTTTGTTAATAAAGTATGAATAGGATAATGATTGATTAAATAAAAAGAATGGGAATCAAGATTTATAAATTTAAATTTAATAATTGGATTAGCTGGAATTATATGAAAATCAGTATATAAATATTACGTAAATAGGGATTAGATGAAATTGGGAAATATTAATGTACCATGTTATAAACCAGTGTTAATTATATCCTTATTGTAATAAAAGACTTAAATAGCAAGGTTTAAAAGTTAATAATTGGATTTTGGAATTTTAAATTTATAAATTTCCGAACTTAATGAAATTGAAATCAAACACTGAAATTGAAGAATTAATCAATTTTAAATCGACAGCTAAATTTGTTTAAATTATTTGCGAATGGTTAAGAAATCAAAATTTATAGAAGTTGTAAATTATTAAATTTTAAATTTTTTTGAGAGAAATGTGTGATCCTCTAATGGATAGAGGAGTGCACACATGCAAATATATATATAACACTAAAGCAAGGTGTCGCCAACATTCCTGTTAGGTAACAAAAACTAAAAACAAAGAAACAAAAAGTGAAAGATGCTCAATACATCTCAATAGCTCCAAGCAACAAAAAGAGAAGAAAAACTCTGTGCATCTGGACCGGAATGATGATCCAAAAATCTTGGAAGCTCTAAGCAACACATATAGCGGAATAACTCCATGCATCTGGATCAAAAGGACAGTAGAAGCCTCTACTCTGAAGTGAAAAAAACGAGATGCTTGATAGGATAGTCTGCACTGGAATCTATGAACAGGGGAAGTAATGCCAAGCTGTAGCAAGGAACCTCTCTGAAAGTCTCTCAATCAAACCAAAACATGCGCTCTGAAGATAAGGGGACCTGAAAGAAGAACCTGGAAACCTCTCACTCATATCTGCATCTGAGGGGTGACTAAGGAAATAGTAAGAATTATGCATATATATGTACATTAATTATATTAATATACATATATGTGTATAAATGAAGAGAGAAAAATACAAAAAGGAGACAAGTCTAGTAGCAAGCAGGATAAAAATATTTCAAAACAATTACACCAAAAAAAGAAACAAAAATAAAAACCAAAAAAAGAAAACTAAGAATCTGTAATCATTAGCAGGTTATGATTAACTGACAGATCTTGGTATGAATTTGAAATAAATATCCATATTAGTACAGATGTCATTAAAAAGACAATTGTTTTTAAAATAATTAATATTGTAGCTAACCATATCAAGATACCCTTTAAAAAAATTATTCTTAGCTAATTTATATTTGGGATTAGAAATCCAATGAAAACAGAAAGAAGAAATTGTATAAATCAATTTATTAGTATAACTATTATTATTATTAAAAATTCTTTGATTTCTTTCAAACCATATATACCAACTAATTATATTAAAATTATTAATATATATTATTATTAAAATTTAAAAAGGAAAGTGATTAATTAATTTAATATTAAATTAACTAGAAAATAGCCATTTTGGCCACTAACTTGGATTTCGACAAAACGAGTTTCTTCGGATCCGTAACGGTGAATTATTGTAGGATTTCAAGTTTCGTAGCGATCGGGCTTGTCGTTTGATCGTACGGGCTCTAAACGCGTCGAAATCAATTTAATTGAAATCAATTTGTAATAACTTGATTTTAGCATAATTTCTTCATACGACAGAATTTGGACTTGAAACTTATTCTACTACGTTTAAAATATTTAAAAACATCTATTTTGATATATGGGTTGAACCAATTTCGTTCCGGAGTCAGAACGGGATTTTCGGGCCATTTATCGTTTAACGTGTGAACAATCGTATCCGTTCTTCTATTTTCAGCTCTACCTATATATATCCAGTTATAAACCCTAGCAGCCTTTCTATTTCTCATTTCTGTACGTACAGAAATTTCTGTTCCTCCTCTTTCCAATGGCTGAAAAACCTAAAACTCCTCAGTTCAATTCCAATTCAAATTTCAACTTCAAAACTTACACTCTTCAAACTATATCATATTTTATATCATTGAAAAGCTCTCGATGAATGCAACTCAGATCCGTAATTTTTTTTTACAATTTGAACCTCGGTTTGTCCAGAAATTAAAGAATCAGTCATGGCCATTCGTTACGTTATGATGGACTTCGTCAGATCGTCAAATTGTTGATACCGCATGGAAGAGAGTGACGAGGGGTTGCATCGGCAGGGTTCGTTGGATGATTTGATGGCTTGATCGTGTGGAAATATTCGATTAGGGCTTTGCTAATTGGCTGCGACTATCCCTTTTCTGGTGATTGATCGGCATGGGAGGAGGATTGGAGGTTGTAGGCTGGGTCGACGCATCGTACTATGGGGGTTTCCGATGGGCCATGCGTGGCCACGATCGACGATGGGCAAGCTTTTGCGGGCGGCGATCGTTGGTATACTAGCACGTGGGTATCTGGTTGGATGTGCGGTTAGGGTTTCCTGCCTGGAAGAAGCGGTGACATGGTGTGTGGGGGTAAAGTGATTTCCATTTGCTTATTTTATTTATTTAAATTCAAATCATATAATGTTCTAACTTCAATAACTTTTGCATATAAGCTCGATTTTATGCGCAGTTTGCTCCACTACGATCTTATTGAAATTTTTTGACATTTTGACGCTAGTTCGGATGAATTCTAAGACTGTTCAAATTTTGGATTTAAATTCAATTCAAATTCAAAGGTGAGTGTTTTAACACACTCACAACTTCTAAAATTTCTTATATTTGTTAAATTGATTTATGATGTGATTATAAATTTATGTATGACTGTTTGGCATATTTTGAATCATCATCTCAGTTTATTTGAATTTATTTGGATAAAATAGTTATTTAATTTATTATTGAATATAAACCGCTAGTAATACCTGTTATATATTATCTGTTCTATATTAATGTTATTGATTGAATTGGATGATGATTGTGATAAATGTTTAATGATTGATATTGGATGAATGGATGTTGTATTTTATATTGTTATAAACTGCAAGTTGTTATGGATTTTATTTTTCGGGATTGCAGTTTGAAATGATATATAGCCGTATTTATGTTTTAAATTACGGATTGAAATGATAAATATCCGTATCACTCGACCATAGGATGGAAATTATATACAAACACCGTGGTCAACATATATAAATATAACTTGAAATTGGGTTCTATGGTTTTGGAAAGAAATACATGGTTTTATATAAATATTGATTTTAGATATTACATAAATGCTATTATATATATATAGTAAAATTCTTGACTTGAGCTGTGTATAAATTTGTTGATAAAAATAAGTTAATAATAAAGTTTGATTTTATTTAAAATATAATATGGTTAAGTTTTTATTTAAATTATATTTTAATATAGAATTTATAATGATTTCAATAAATTAAGGTTGAAAGATAAATTGGAAATTGATTTGAAATTGTATTTAATTGAGAAATTTATCTAATAAAAAAAATCAATTTGGGACTCACTGAATTTGAGATTTTAAAGAATATGATTTTTAACTTGATTTTTGTTTAAGGTTATATAAATTAGTATATCAAGTTTGAATAAAGTTAGGGAAATATTCAGTTATTTGAAATTGGGGTTTATTTGAATGATGTTGGAATCATTAAGTAAATATTTCAAAACTAAATAATAGCAAACTGAATTTGAAATATATATATATATATATATATATATATATATATATATAGAGTTAATAAATTTAGTTTTGAAGTGTTGGATATTGAAAGCTTTGAAATAAATTGAAATGGTTTATTTGGAGGTTCGAATCTATATTTGAAATTGATATAAATTGAAATGGTTTATTGTAAACTGAAAATGAGTTGAAAGTTAAGAATTGAGATTTGATTTAAAGTGAATAAAATTGTGAAGTCGAGGAAATTATTTTACTTTATAAAGTAATTTTAAACTCAAACTATTTTATTTTATATACTTTTTGAATATCCAAACAATTTAAGTGGTGGAATTTATGGTTTAGAAGCTATAAAATTCAAAGTATTATGTTTTGAAAGGTTATATTTCAAGCATTTGGTTTCAAAATATTATAATTTTGAAAGTGTTATGATTTTAGAAAGGGATATATTTGAAATGAAAGTGATATCATATTGATTTGGTTTTGAAAGGGCAATGATATTTGGTTTAAAGTATAAACTATTTTGAAATGACCGTGGTGTTATAATAACGTTTGGTTGTTAAAGAGACCAGAATCGGAAGTTGTCATGCTCTCTGCCAATTCCGAAAACCACTTTAACAACTGTATACGCGGTGGAGATTCTAGAATGAAGTAGGATGGCGGCAACGTCCTTTGAGGTATATACGTTGACTCGAATCCCGTGAGTTGGCATAAGGTGGCTAAAACAGGAGAGATTCCTTGGCCAAGGAGGTGGCCCCTCTTATCGGACACACTCCTTCGATATTATATTCTGAATTTGGATCGTTTTGGTGGCCACTTTTGATTTTTGATTTTAGGGGCGTGGCTTCAGGTGGACGGTAGTAGCTGCTACGCGTTACCACCAGCCCAGATGCGTAATTGGTATACCTACCCTGGCATTGCCTTGTGTGCCATGTCACCTACCCTAGCGCGCCTTATACGAGTTTGATTTGTGTCGCACTTATGGAGTATCCTCTGGTAGCCTCTCTATCAGGAGGTATTACAGTACTGTATAGACTATTGGCACTATTACGTGTTAAGGGGAATATTGGATCACTCCTTAACGCTATTTTAAAGTAAGTTTATTTTACTAATAGACATTATTATAATAGCGAAATATTACTACATAGTAAATAGTTTAACGGATCCTTAGGAGATGTGAATCCCGAGCATCTCTTAAGTTACTGCACTCACGTTAGACACTGGATAGGAGATGTCAAATCCCGTAAATATCTCTGACGCCGTTCCACTCATATTATTTATTGTTGATTTAACTTACATAAGATCTTTTAGTTCTCTTGAGTGTTTTGTTTTTTCAATTCGCTCGGGTCTGTCTGAGCATTTCAGGATTTGAAGACCTTACTTTTGGAGGACGAAGATGAAGATTGTATTACAATTATTTATTATATTATTCCACTATATTCATATTGTTCTATTGCATTATTATTTATTATTCTATGATATGTGTAACTTTGATATGTGCTGTATAAGTAAAATCAAATGTTTTGTAAAACAGCTTCATGAATTGTTATTTGACATTATATTTTGTCATTCCGCTGTGAGATTCTGTTTTGTTTTATTTCTTTCTCTGTTTTTCTTATTTACTCCAATAACAATTCTTCCTTTTATATGGTTTGAGTCTGACGTGTGTAGTTTATCGTTGATTTAAAACGTACAAAAAGGCAGGATGTTATATCTGGTATCAGAGCTTTGGTTTAGCGATAAACCTTAGCTTTGTGGGGGTCTGACTCTTTATTAATAGGGTAGTAATACCCTATGATGATTCACTGAGCATATATATATGAGAGAGCATATTTATTAGTGTTATAAAAGGTTTTGATGTTGTGTTAATTTGTTTCCTTTTGTATTTATAAATTCTGGTTGGTGCATAGGACGCTATGACATCGATATGGATTTCTAAACACTTAATAGGACAGACCGACACAATATTTGTTTTGAAATGTAGGTGAATTAAATAATTTTGCCTATTTTATATTTGTATATATAAAATAATATATTTTATAAATGATATATTTGGTTGTGATATAATTGTTTGTTAGGTGATGAAATTTTAGATATTAGTTGGAAATAAGATTGAAAATAAAATAAATGAAAGATTGGAAATTTAGAACTTAAGTTCCAGGGTTTTGAAACTTTCTTTCGAATAATTTGGGATATAATAATAATATTATTAGATGTATTTTTTCGATATAATATTTCAATATGATTTAAAAGAATTGTTTTAAAGATATTTTTGAAGAAATAAGTTCTGTACTCTCCTCTCTGTCGCTGAAAAATAATTTCGGTGATGAGTGCATGCATCATCGACATTCATTTTCAAGTTTCTAAGTGTGAAGGCCACTGTAGTTGTTTTACTACAGATTTATTTTGATAAACAAATATAAATTTCAAATTATTTTAAATATAATTGGATATAAAAATTGTAAGTGTATACGTCTATCTATTATTTTAAAATGATTTGAAATTTAACCTGGTATTTAGTTCTTAAGTTTCCGTTAATTAATAGTTTCAATTATTGTAGTGAAATGGGATGTAACTAATTAATAATTGGAGCCTCTAATCAAAATAAGAGATTTAATGCTAAGTTATAAATGGGATTAAAAGAAATTTGAAATTGTAACATATGAAACAAAGGCTATTAGTATTGAACATTAAGTTAATTAAAAGAAATAAAATAAACATGTGTAACTTTCAATTACATCCTTAAAAGCATATATATAACTTATCAAATATTAAAAGTTCTAATGCTTATAAGAAATGTAATAGGATATTATACTAGTAAACTTAAATTAATGAAAAGTATTCAATGAAATTCCTTAATAAATAAGAATTTGATGTTATAGTTGTTATAAACTTATGTTATAATTGGAACATTACTATAACAAATTGTGATAGAAATTAAGCATTATAAGAAAGTAATTAAAAACTTAAGTAAACGAAATTGATATGTCAAGTAACTGAATTGAATATGAATACTATGGATAAATGAATGAAAATAAAGGAAATAGAGAAATGAATGAATGTAATGCAATAAAAAGAAAATTATATAATATGAATAAATAAAAATGAATTCATGTAAGTGTAAGTGCAAATAAGTGAAATAAACACTAAATCAATGGATGGAAATGAAAATTTGCAAGAAAAAAATGTAAATTAAAAAGATAAATCATTATATGAATGAAATGAAAAGGGAATCACAAATGTTATGAAATGAAAAATAAGAATGAATGTGATATGTTGTTTGAAATTTTTGATGGTTTGGTTTATGGTTGGTTGGGCAAGGATACTTTAAAATTGTTTGGATGTATGAATAATCTATTTAATTTCATCTAAGACTATTGAGTAAATGGTGCACTTAATAGTTTATTTTCCATTATGTACAATTTAAAGTTTTTGAACCCGAACAACTATTTTTTTGTTTGATATGGATGATAATTGAATTGTGTTGTTTGACATTGATTTGTTTGCCAGTGGATGAAACAAAATTAATATTTCATTCTATATAATTATTAACACTTTTTAGATTATATAAGTGAAATGTAGGTTATGGAAGCAATTGCTACTGCTTTTGGTTTCATAAATAAGCGTTAATTGCCTGACAAATAGGTACGCTCCCGGATTACGGTTTTATAGCGCTATTATATTATTTTTTCCGTTGTTGGGATATATCAGTTTGAGATATTGTGATATATATTGTCATATTTGATATTATATTTTCTCCCGAGCCTCTCTAGGAGACTCTGTCGAAATTTTCCGTAAATTTTGAACGTATAATTTTTTTGGAAATGTTTTCCAAACTTTATTAATTTAAGTATAAAAAGGTTTAATGGTTATAAAGTGGTATATTTTATTTAAATTAATTAAATTAATTAATTTTGTAAATTTATTTATTTATAAATTTAATATTTTAAGTAAGATATATTGATTTCTTAATTCATCTTTTCCCTTCTTTTTCCTTTTCGGGGACGAAAAGTTTTGAGTGGGGGAGAGTGTAACGACCCGTAATTTTCGATAATTAACTTTTGTTAATTTAATAAGTTTTGGTAATTTAATTCGAAAATAAAATAAAATATGTAATTCAATAAAGAAATCACTAAAATAAAAGTAATAATGTTAATGCAAGTTAATAAATAACTAATTTAGTGCAAATCCAATTAATTGAAACAATTGCAAGGTCATAATTGATTGTAAATAGTAAATTGGGAATTAAAATTCAAAGTTATATTAATTGACGAAATAATACGTAATAAGCTATAATTTGGATAAATCAATATTAGATAATTAATTGTAATAATTGTTGGTTGACAATAAAGTATGAATAGGATAATGATTGATTGAATAAAAAGAATGGGAATCAAGATTTATTAATTTAAATTTAATAATTGGATTAGTTGAAATTAAATGAAAATTAATATTTAAATATTACATAAATATGATTAAGATGAAATTGGAAAATATTAATGTACCATGTTATAAACCAATGTTAATTATATCCTTATTGTAATAAAAGACTAAATAATAAGGTTTAAAAGTTAATAAATGGATTTTGGAATTTTAAATCTATAAATTTCTAAATTTAAAGAAATTGAAATCAAACACTGAAATTGAGGAATTAATCAATTTTAAATCAACAGCTAATTTTTTTAAAGTTATTTGTGAATGGTTAAGAAATCAAAATTTGTAGAAGTTGTAAATTATTAAAATTTAAATTGGAAAGTGATTAATTAATTTAATATCAAATTATTTAATTAACTAGAAAATAGTCATTTTGGCCACTGACTCGGATTTCGACGAAACCAGTTTCATCGGATCCATAACGGTGAATTATTGTAGGATTTCAAGTTTCGTACCGATCGGGCTTGTCATTTGATCGTACGGGTTTGAAACGCCTCGAAATCAATTTAATTGAAATCAATTTGTAATAAATTAATTTTCGCATAACTTCTTCATACGATTGAATTTGGACTTGAAACATGTTCCATTGCGTTTAAAATATTTAAAAACATCTATTTTGATATGTGGGTTGATCCAATTTCGTTCCGGAGTCAGAACGGGCTTTTCGGGCCATTTATCGTTTAACGTGTGAACAATCGTATCCGTTCCTCTATTTTCAGCTCTACATATATATGTCCAGTTATAAACCCTAGCAACCTTTCTGTTTCTCATTTCTGTACATACATAAATTTCTGTTCCTCCTCTTTCCAATGGCTGAAAACCCTAAAAACCTCAGTTCAATTCCAATTCAAATTTCAACTTCAAAATTTAAACTCTAAAAACTATATCATATTTTATATCATCGTAAAGCTCTCGACGAATGCATCTCAGATCTGTAATTTGTTTTCCAATTTGAACCTTAATTTGTCCAGAAATTGAAGAAATAGTCACGGAGGTTCGTTAAGTCATGATGAACTTCGTCGGATCGTTAAATCGTTGATACCGTGTGGAAGATTGTGACGAGGGGTTGCATCGGCAGGGATCGTTAGATGATTTGACGGCTTGATCGTGTGGAAAATTCAATTAGGGCTTTTCTAATTGGCGGCGGTTGTCCCTTTTCTAGTAATCGATCGGCATGGGAGGGGGATTGGAGGTTGTAGGCTGGGTCGACGCATCGTACTGTGGGGGTTTCCAGTTGGCCGAGCGTGGCCACGGTCGGCGATGGGCAAGCTTTTGCTGGCGGCGATCGTTCGTATACTGGCACATGGCTATCATGTTGGACGTGCGGTTAGGGTTTCTTGCCTGGAAGAAGCAGTGCCATGGCGTGCGGGGGTAAAGTGAGTTTCATTTGCTTATTTTATTTATTTAAATTCAAACCGCATAATGTTCTAACTTCAATAACTTTTGCATATGAACTCGACTTTACGCGTAGTTTGCTCCACTGCGATCGTATTGAAATTTCTGACATTTGGTCGTGGGTTTGGATGAATTCTGGGACTATTCAAATTTTGGGGTTAAATTGGATTTAAATTCAATTCAAATTCAAAGGTGAGTGTTTTAACCCACTCACAACTTCTAAGATTTCTTATGTTTGTTAAATTGATTTATGATGTTATTAGAAATTTATTTATGATTGTTTGGCATATTTTGAATCATCATCTCAGTTTATTTGAATTTATTTGGATAAAATAGTTATTTAATTTATTATTGAATATAAAATGCCAGTAATAACTATTATTTATTATCTGTTCTATATTGATGTTATTGATTGAATTGGATGATGATTGTGATAAATGTTTGATGATTGATATTGGATGAATGGATGTTGTATTTTATATTGTTATAAACTGCAAGTTGTTATGAATTTTATTTTTCGAGATTGCATTTGAAATGATATATAACCGTATTTATGTTTTAAATTACGAATTGAAATGATAAATATCTGTATAACTTGACCATTGGATGAAAATTATATACAGACACCGTGGTCAACATATATAAAAATAACTTGAAATTGGTTTCTATGGTTTTGGAAAGAAATACATGGTTTTATATAAATATTGATTTTAGATATTACATAAATGCTATTATATATATATATATATAGTAAAATTCTTGACTTGAGCTGTGTATAAATTTGTTGATAAAAATAAGTTAATAATAAAGTTTGATTTTATTTAAAATATAATATGGTTAAGTTTTTATTTAAATTATATTTTAATATAGAATTTATAATGATTTCAATAAATTAAGGTTGAAAGATAAATTGGAAATTGATTTGAAATTGTATTTAATTGAGAAATTTATCTAATAAAAAAAATCAATTTAGGACTCACTGAATTTTAGATTTTAAAGAATATGATTTTTAACTTGATTTTTGTTTAAGGTTAGATAAATAAGTATATCAAGTTTGAATAAAGTTAGGGAAATATTCAGTTATTTGAAATTGGGGTTTATTTGAATGATGTTGGAATCATTAAGTAAATATTTCAAAACTAAATAATAGCAAACTGAATTTGAAATATATATATATATATATAAAGAGTTAACAAATTTAGTTTTGAAGTGTTGGATATTGAAAGCTTTGAAATAAATTGAAATGGTTTATTTGGAGGTTCGAATCTATATTTGAAATTGATATAAATTGAAATGGTTTATTGAAAACTGAAAATGAGTTGAAAGTTAAGAATTGAGATTTGATTTAAAGTGAATAAAATTGTGAAGTCGAGGAAATTATTTTACTTTATAAAGTAATTTTAAACTCAAACTATTTTATTTTATATACTGTTTGAATATCCAAACCGTTTAAGTGGTGGAAGTTATGGTTTAGAAGCTATGAAATCAAAGTATTATGTTTTGAAAGGTTATATTTCAAGCGTTTGGTTTTGAAATATTATAATTCTGAAAGTGTTATGATTTTAGAAAGGGATATATTTGAAATGGAAGTGATATTGCATTGATTTGGTTTTGAAAGGGCAATGATATTTGGTTTAAAGTATAAACTACTTTGAAATGACCGCGGTGTTATAATAACGTTTGGTTGTTAAAGAGACCGGGATCGGAAGTTTCCATACTCTCTACTAACTCCGAAAACCACTTTAACAACCATGTACGCACTGGAGATTCCAGAAATAAGTAGGATAGTGGCGATGTCCTTTGAGGTATATACGTGGACCCGGCTCCTGTGAGTTGGCATAAGGTGGCTAAAACAGGAGCGATTCTTGGGCCAAGGAGGTAGCCCCTCTTATCAGACACACTCCTTCGATATTATATTCTGACTTTGGATTGTTTTGGTAGCCACTTTTGATTTTTGATTTTGGGGGTGTGGCTCGAGGTGGGCGGTAGTAGCTACTACGCGTTACCGCCAGCCCGGATGCGTAATTGCTATATCTACCTGGGCATTTTCATGTGTGCCGTGTCACCTACCCTACTACGCCTTGTACGAGTTTGATTTGTGTCATACCTATGGAGTATCCTCAGCCTCCCGATCAGGAGATATTACGATACTGTATAGACTATAGGCACTATTACATGTTAAGGGGAATATTGGGTCACTCCTTAACGCTATTTTAAAGTAAGTTGATTTTACTAATAGACATTATTATAATAGCAAAATATTACTACATAGTAAATAGTTTAACGGATCCTTAGGAGATGTGAATCCCGAGCATCTCTTAAGTTACTACACTCATGTTAGACACTGGATAGGAGATGTCAAATCCCGTAAACATCTCTGACGCCGTTCCACTCATATTATTTATTGTTGATTTAACTTACATAAGATCTTTTAGTTCTGACTCAAATGTTTTGTCTTTTCAATTCGCTCGGGTCTGTCTGAGCATTTCAGGACTTGAAGACCTTACTTCTGGAGGACGAAGACAAAGATTGTATTACAATTATTTATTATATTATTCCCCTACATTCATATTGTTCCGCTGCATTATTATTTATTATTCTCTGGTATGTGTAACTCTGATATGCGCTGTGTAAGTAAAATCAAATGTTTTGTAAAACAGCTTGATGAACTGTTATTTGATTATTATATTTTGTCATTCCGCTGTGAAATTCTGTTTTATTTTATTTATTTCTCTATTTTTCTTATTTACCCTAATAACAATTCACCCTTTTGTATGGTTTGAGTCTGACGTGTGTGGTTTATCGTTGATTTAAAACGAATAAAAAGGTGGGATGTTA
Source organism: Allium cepa (assembly GCA_030765085.1). NCBI lineage: Eukaryota > Viridiplantae > Streptophyta > Magnoliopsida > Asparagales > Amaryllidaceae > Allium > Allium cepa. The sequence goes on from CM060929.1 coordinate 674,998,512, forward strand.
CACAAAGCCACGCTTTGATCATCAGGGCTTCCACTTTGAATGCCACATTTTCATTCCTTTTATCACCATTGACTTTTATGAACATACAACCTCTGAGCTCGTATGTCTCAAAGAAGGGTGTTAAGCCAAGAGAAGTTTCCTTCTCTACCACCAAATAGATGTACATTCGTAAAGTCAATGTTGTGATCTTAGAAACGTAAAGTCAGACATTCATCCACACAAGTTCGTTCTGGGCTAAAGGAAACCGAAGGCACTCCACCTACCACATCCTGTCGGGAATTATCCTAAGGATTAGTAGCAATGAGTCCTTGTAACCGAAGATTTTCATAACAGAGCACTACTGCCACCATAAATATATGATATGGTAAATTTCACTTCCAGGGACTAGTGGCAAGCAGCCCTCCATCATGAAGATCCTTGTCTTCAAAATCATCATCTTCATCAGGTCTACACTTCCGAATGTATACATTGGTTCAGAGCGGTTTTCAGATTGGAGTTACCCAAATCCGACCTCGGTTCAGAACCAATCATCGATAAAAAAGATGTTAAGTTCATATATGATTATCAGTTATCAATCAGTTCAATTCATCTTTTTTATTCATTCATAGATATATCTTAGAGCTATATTCATTGAATTATTTATTTATCTTCTTATTAGTATATGGGATCATTAAGACTCATTTTTCAAAACCCTTTGGTGAATTTTAAAACCTTTATAATCTTGGAATAATTCCAAATCATTTCACCTTTTATTTAGGAAAATACATCCAAATCATTTATCAAATCTTAATCAAAGATTTCTTATTTCCAAAACAACTTTTGAATGGGTCAAAACGATGTTATTTAAGACAAAGTTTACTACAAACCCAAAACAATTAATTTCAAGTATAGGAATTAGAATAATTCTAGATCATTTATATGAACTCACATTGGAATAACATTATTTTTAGAGCATTGGGGCTTTCCTTCCATTCCACCCCTCGTCTACAAGAGAAAACATCGGCTAGGTAAGTTCAGGGAACTAGTTGCTCCATTCTTAACCATAGTTACACAGGTTGTTCTACTGTTTATATCTCATAGGCGGGACAAATGTAGTAGTCGTTTCTACATACTCCTTTCATTTTTAGAAGTGATTTATAACACTTACAAGTCATTATTTAAAATACTTATTCATTTATTTCACCATTCCATAAATCCTTCAAATTAACTTTAAAACACTCTATTAATCAATTAAAAACATTTTTAAAATAATGGAATAAGAATTATTAAGTTTAAAATTATATTTTAAAAGTTATAGAAAAGTGCTACGGAAAATGCTTTTCAAGCTATATTGATCAAAACGACTTTCTATAATTTGAAAATTCATTTTTATTACTCAAATCACTTTTAAAACATTTTAAAAGATTTATAAGATTTATTTCACATTTTTAAACAATTTAAAACATCATTTCCAAAGAAATCCAGTTTTGGATTCCGAACTGCAAATTCAGGATTTTTCAAAAACTTGTTTTACTCATATTTCAAAATCCACTTATCGAATCTCAATTTTCTTTCTTTGTTGGAAAACTATGGATATAAAAGTTCGGAAAATTCTTATCTCGAAGAATTCTGAGCTAAATTCCATTCTATACACTCATTTGACTTTTATGACGTGAAATTGCGAACTGCCGTTGCACGACGCGCCTATTTTTGACTAAATTTTCATTTACCTGTCAAACTTCACCAAAACACTTCCATATGTTCATAAAACCTTTATAAATCATTTTTAAACATTTAAACCAATATTTTTCCTTATTAAATCTCCTCTTCACTTTTAAATCATTTCATAATATTATATTATTATAATATTCATTTTCCACCTTTTTTATATTTTCAAAACCATTAAAAGGCTAAATAAACTCCATACACATATTATATGCATTCATTTATATTAATTAACCATTTTATTCATGGTTTCTCATAATTTATCACAACCAAGTTATCAACCATATCAACATCCATATAATCAACCATAAAATCATTCAAGTTATCAACCATTCATACAAATCATTAAGAGATTAAATGGTCATATTATCATATGTAAAATAGTTATAGATATTATTTGTTATTTAATAAACAATGAGTACTTACATGTGGCTCCACTCCAACAAATTTTTTCGCAGACTTCTCTTTGATTTCGGCAGCACTTCCTTCTCTTTTTCTTACTTCGGCGCTACCCAAACTTCCTTCTTTCTTCACTTAGGTTCAGCCTTGACTTGGGAGGTTGGAGGAGCTCGGCCTTGGCTTGGGGAGGTGGTGTCCATGAGTTTAAGAGGTGGAGAGGAGGAGTTTTCACTTGGTTTTGAGGTGGAATACTATATTTTACTTTACTTTTTTCTTTTCTAATATTTTTCCTTTATTTTCCTAAGGCATGGAAGCCATGAAAGTGGAGAGAAGAAGCTTGAAAATAGAGAAGAAGAATTGGGGAAAAAGTGAAGAAAGTGGGTTTCTATTTATATAAATAGTTTGGAATAAAATATTATTATGTAAAAAGACCAAAATACCCTTACTTCCACTTAAATTAATCTCATTTTTTTTTCAACACTTACCATCACCATTTCGCACCACTCATTTTATGCTTACTTTTTACTAATGTATTCTAGAATTTTCTAAGTATGTTTAGTAAAAGTAAACTTGATTAGTGTATTAATGAATACTTATAATATTTGAATATATGTTCATATATAAGAAAATAAAAGTGCAACAAACATTGCGATAACTTTGAATCGACAAAATGTTGATTTTTGACAAAATGTTTTGCGGTCACATTTTGACATTTTAGTTAAACTATTTAATTATGAAATCCAAATTTAACAATAAATTTTTATAATGCTATTTAAAAATACAAACACTTATAAATTAATTAAAATATTTTATTTAACTATTAAAACTTACTTTTCTGAAATCAACGTTTTGTCACTTTTGTTCATATAAGCAAATGTTCCTATTTCATATATGTTTTTATTTCCAAATCCTATCTAATATTATTCAAATCATAAAATTTTATATATTTTATACTTAAAATCACTTTAAATGTTATTATTGGAGGTGGTCAAATTCTGGGTTGTTACAATAACTAAATATTTAAACAGGGGAAAAAGGAGATTTAGGAGGAAATAAATTAATGTCTAATCTTTCTTTCCCTAATTTCATCAATTCTCTTAATTCATTTCCTCAAAAATAATTACACTATTTAATTTTTGAACACCTAATATACATTCCCATATTATTTAGTTATTTAGTAATTAATTAAATTCCTAGAATAAAATATAATAAAAATTAATAGTGTAAAGGTTCCACTCCTCAAAGAATCCTTGAAATTCCAATAAGGAAAACAACAAGCATATCAATCATGCAAACATGTGTTTCAAGCATATAAAATCAATAACACTAGCATACTGCTAATCAATAGCCTATACAAATATTGAAAATACATCAAAATAACTTAGGATAAGCCTTTCCAGTCCTATCATCGGTTTCTTAAGTATAGTCTCATTAATCATCACTCCATCGAACCTTCACTAACTTGTCTATCTTATTTCAAGCTCTTTCATATATCTGTCCACTATAGAATAGGTTGAATGATGATAGTCATATCAGGCTCCATGACTAGATCTTCCAAAACTAGGGCTTAATAGTAATTTCTGGATCACATACACACTTTATCAAATGAGATACGTGAAAAACATTATGGAATCCTATCAAAGTATTCGGTAAATTGATACGATACGCGGGTTTCCCGATTCTTTCTATAATAGGACATTGTCCAACATATCTCATGTCAATTTCCCAAAATTTTCAAAATGCATAACACCCTTCATATGTGATTTTTTCATAGAAAAATAATTTCCAACTGAGAATTCCAAGTCCTTACGTACTTTATCAATGTAACTTTTATACCTTAGTGGAGATTCCTTGATCCTGGCTCAGATTAACTCAATATTTTCAATTCCTTCTCTTACCAAATCGAGACCAAGCATTCATCTATCACCTTTCTCCAACCAACATGCCGATGATTTACCAGACCTTCCTTAAAATACTTCGAAATGTGCCATTCTTATACTATTCTGATAACTATTATTATAGGAAAACTTGATAAGCACAAATGGTCTTCCCATGACCCTCTAATGTCTAACAAATAATCTCTCAATAGTCTTTGAGTACCTTATTAACTCTTTTGTTTACCCATCGATCGGTGGATGATGAGCGGTACGCATCTTCATCTTGGTACCCAATACATCTTGTAAGCTCTTCCAGAATTCATTAGTAAACAAAGGATCTTTATCATTTATAATGCTACTTTGTATTCTATGAAGTCTCATAACATTCTGCTAAGGATAAAGTGTGCACTCTTGGTTAGTGAATCAACTATTACCATAATAGTTTTATTGTTCCTATTCGACATTAACAAACCATCAATAAGATCCATCGATATAGAATCTTATTTCATAGCGGCATTTCTAACAGTTGAATTAATCCACTTAGATTTTGATAGTGGCTTTTACTTACCGATAATCTAAACATTGCCTTACCCATAAGCCTACATCCCTTTTCATTCCTTCCTAGAAGAAACTCCACTTCATATCTTGGCACATTTTCGTACCTCCGGGATTTTCGATCGATGACACTCCCTTTGAACTTCCTTCCTTAGATTATCCATACTCGGAACACACAACCATCCCTTCCTTTAACCATCCTCTTTTGTCATGTGCAAAGTCTTTCAAATCATCGATCTTATCTCCAACTTCTAGTCTCTTGATCATTTTTATTAATAATTGAACATCATTTTATCTTGCAGCAATTCTTTCGTTCAGTATCACTCAAACTTCTAAATAAGATATCACAGCGATACTTTGACTAGAACTAGCCATCTACCTCATTCTAATTCCATAGGAAGCCAATGCCTCCAAATTTCCATGCGGTTAACAAATTTTTTTAGGTTTTATATCAATTCTGAATTAAACAAGGTAAAAAAACAAGAGATGACACTATTATTCACCTTTGATTTTTTGAAATGAATGATTTTCTTTTGATTCCATTCTTCCTCTTTTCGTTAGCTTTTCTTCTTTCTTGATTAATGGTGGAAGTGGCCTTTTACTTGTTTCGTGTTTTAAAATGAAAGTGAATGAATGCATGGAAAAGCGAAGGAAATGATATTTTTAATTCCTTATTTGTCCCTTCCTTGATTATGTTATTTAGAATTTCTTTCTTTCTTTTAAAATTTTTACTTTATTATTGAATATTTTAATAGGGGAAGGAGGAGAGTTAGAGGGAAATAAATTAAATGCATTATCTTTCTTTCTCTAATTTAATTAATTCTCTTAATTTACTTTCTCATAAATAATTACACCGTTTAAATTTTAACACAACCTACTTTCTCGTATTATCTATTTAATTACTAGTTAATTAAAATTTCAAAATAATATACAATAAAAATTAATGGTGTTATATGTTCCCTTCCTCAAAGAATTTCTTCCTAAAAATTTTAATAAGGAAAATAACAAGCATTTCAATTATGCAAACATGTGTCGCAAGCACATAAAATCAACAACATTAGCATACTACTAGTTAATAGTCTACATAATAGAGCATACATCGAAATAACTTAGGATAAGCTTCTCTAATCCTATCTTTGGTTTCCCAAGTGCAGTCTCGTTCCATCGGACCTTCACTAACTTGTATGTCTTATTTCTAAGCTCTTTCTTATCTCTATTCACTATATGAATATGTCTCCTAATGATAGTCTATTTGGCTCCACTACTAGGTCTTCCAAAATCGGTTTCTCTACATTATTTTCTGGATTGATACATATTTTTTCACCTGAGATACATGAAAAATATGATGGACTCTTACCAACACATTCAGTAAAATGATACGATAGGTGAGTTTCCTAAGTCTCACTATAATAGGAAATAGTCCAACATAACTTGTGCTAATTTCATAGACTTTTCAAAACATATAACACCCTTCATCAATAATAATTTCAGAAAAACATAATTTCCAATTGGAAATTCAAGTCCTTACCCCTTTTTTGCCTTAATTGAGCTTCCTTCATCCTTGCTCGGATTAACTCAATTTCCTCAATCACTTCTCTTACTAAATCTGGACCAAGCATTAATCTATCACCTGTTTCCAACCAACATGCTTGTGATTTGCATGGCCTTCCATAAAGTGTTTCAAAAGGTGTCATTTGTATACTATTCTAATGACATTATTATAGGAAAACTCAAATAAGTTCAAATGGTCTTCCCTTGACCCTTCAAAGTATTAAAAAAAGGCTCCCAATAAGTCTTCAAGTACCTTATTAACTCTTTCCGTTTTGCCTTCGATTGAAAGATGGTAAGGATACTCATCTTTAGCTAGGCACCTAATACATCTTGTAGTCTCATCTAGAACTCACTAGTAAACAAAAGATCTCTATCATTTACGACGCTACTCGGTAGTTCATGAAGCCTTACAACATCCTTCATGAATAATTTTGCCAAACTAAGGGTTGTACTTGTTGAATTAATTGAGACGAAGCGTGCACTCTTGGTCGGTCTATCAACTACGACCCAAATACTATTATTTTCCCTATTTGATGGTTGGCAAAAAATTAGTAAAATCCATCAATATAGAATCTCATTCCCATAGTGGCACTTTTAACAATTGAAGTAATCTACTTGGCTTTTGATGCTTGACCTTTACTTGTTGACAATTCAAACATTGCGTTACCCATAAGCCTACACTCTTTTCATTCCTTCCTAGAAGAAGAACTCTTCATATCTTGGTAGATCTTCATACCTCGAGGATGAATAGTGAACTTTGATCTATAACATTCTTTAAGAAATTCATTCCTTAGATTATCAACATTCAAAATAACAACCATCCCTTCCTTCTTATCCATCCTCTTTGGTCAAGTGCGAAGTCTTTCAAATCATCAGTCTCATTTCCCACTTCTAGTCTCTTAATCTGTTCGGCAAGTAATGGATCATATTGTTGCTTACAACAATTCTTTTGGTCAATATCTGTCGAACTTCTAAACAAAAGATCATCATGGTACTCCGACTTAAACTAGTTATCAACCTCATTCTGATTCCACATGAAGCCAACGTTTGTAAATCATTTCATTCTAGTAAAATAAAAATTCAGGTTTCATATCAAATCCGAATTAAACAAGATAAGCGTGCAAGATATAATAATATTATTCCCCTTAGATTTATTGAAATGAAGAGACATTCTTTTTGATTCCTTTCTTCATCTTTTCCACAGCTTTTGTTCTTTCTTAATTAATGGTGCAATTGACCTTTCATTTGTTATATGTTTCAAAATGAAAGTGAATGATTGTGCGAAGAGGGTAAGAAATGATATTTTTAATTCCTTATTTGTATCTCCCATGATTATGTTAATTAGAATTTATTTATTTCTTTTAAAACATTATCTTTATTAAATAATTAGTGATCGAATATTTTAATAGGGGAAGGAGGATGATATGGGGGAAATAAATTAAATGCCTTATCTTTCCTTCCCTAATCTTCTCCTAGTACCTTTCGTCATGAATAAATACATCGTCTAAAAATTTAGCACCCGATCTACAGTACCACATTATTTATTTAATTACCAATTAATTAAATTTCCAAAATAATATGCAATAAAAATTAATGATGTTACATCCTCCTTAAAAAATTTCCTCTCCAAAATTCTAATAAGGAAAATAACAAGCATATTAATTGTGTAACATGTGCCAAGCATGTCAAATCAATAATGCTAGCACCACTAGTCTACACAATAATATAAATCATATATCAAAATGACTTAGGATAAGCCTCTTTAATCCTATCCTCATTTTCCCAAGTACAATCTCGTTCATCGTCACTCTACCGGACCTTCAATAATTTGTATGTCTTATATCTATGTTTCTTTGTATTTCTATCCACTATATGAAAAGGTTGCCTAATGATAGTCATACTAGACTCTACCACTAGGTTTTCCAAAAATTATTGGCTCTATAGTAGTTTCCGGATCATGCACTATTTTTTCAAACGAGATACGTGAAAACATTATGGACTCCTACGAAAGTATTTGGTAAATTGATACGATACGTGAATTTCCATATTCTCCCTATAACAGGAATAGTCCAACATATTTCTTGCTAATTTCCCATATTTCCCCTAATGTATAACACACTTCATCGATGATACTTTCACAAAAACATAATTTCTAACTATGAATTCCAAGTCCTTACACTTTTTATATACGTAACTTTTCTACCTTAGTTAAGCTTCGGTCATCCTTGCTCGGTTTAAATCAATCATTTCAATTGCTACTCTTACCAAATTCGGACCAAGCATTGGTCAATCACCCGTCTCCAACCAACATGTTGGTGATTTGCACAGTCTTCCATTAAGTGCTTCAAAATGTGTCGTTCCTAAACTAGCCTAATAACTATTATTATAGGAAAATTCGACAAAGTGCAAACTGTCTTCCAATGACCCTCCAAAGTCCAACAAATAAGCTCTCAACAAGTCTTTGAGTACCTTATTAATTCTTTTTATTTGCCCATCGGTTTGCAAATGGTAAGTGGTGCTCATCTTTAGCTTTGTACCAAATACATCTTGTATGCTCTTCAAGAACTCATTGGTAAACAAAGGATCTGTATCATTTACAATTCTATTTGGTATTCCATGAAGCCTTATAATATTCTTCATGAATAATTTTCTGAACTAAGTGTAGTTTCATCGACTTAACAAAGATCAAGTCAGTCTATCAACTATGCTCCAAATACTTTCATTTTCCCTATTAATCTTGACCAAACATCAATAAAATCCATTAATATAGAATTACATTTTCCATAGTGTCACTTCTGAAGATTGAAGCATTCCACTTGGATTTTGATGCCTAACTTTTACTTGTTGACAATTTATACATTGCCTCACCCGCAAGCGTACATCTCTTGATATTCCTTCCTATAAGAAACTCCTCTTCATATCTTGGATCTTTGTACCTCCGGGATGAATAGTAACTTCAATCGATGACACTCTCTAAAAACATAATGCCTTAGATAATCCACAGTTGGAAAACACAACCGTCCCTTCCTTGTTCACCATTCTCTTTAGTCAAGTGCAAAGTCTTTCATCATCAGTCTCATTTTCCACTTCTAGTCTTTTATCTATTCGGTTAGTGATGGATCATATTTTTGCCTTGCAACAATTCTTTAAATACACATGGGTCGAACTTCTAAACAAGAAATCACCACAGTATTCTAACCAGAACTAGTCATTGACCTCATTCTGACTCCATAGGAAGCCAAAGCCTCTAAATCGTTCCATTCGACTAATATAAAAGTTCAAGTTTCATATCAAAATCGAATTGAATAAGGTAAACATACAAGAGATGGAAATATTATTCTCCATGGATATTTTGAAATGAAGAGATTTATTTTTTAGATTCCTTTCTTCCTATTTTCCTTAGCGTTTACCCTTTCATGGTTAATGGTGGAATTGGCCTTTCATTTATTATGTGTTTTAAAATGGAAGTGAACGAATGTGTGGAGCTGAAAGGGATGATATTTTTAGTTCCTTATTTGTCCCTCCCTTGATTATATTAATTAGAATTTCTTTCTTTTAAAACATTCACTTTATCAAATAATTAATGATTGAATATTCTAATAGGAGAAGGAGGAGAGTCAGGGGAAAATAAATTAAATGCCTTATCTTTATTTTCCTAATTTAATTAATTCTTTTAATTCCTTTCCTTATAAATAATTACACCATAAATTTTTTTAACATCCAATCTACTATCCTATATTATTTATTTAATTACCGAATAATTAAATTTTCCAAATAATATGCAATGAAAATTAATGGTGTTACAAGTTCCACACCTCAAAGATTTTCATTTTTGAAATTCCGACAAGGAAAACAACAAGTCTATCAATTATGCAAACATATGTCGCAAGCATATAAAATCAACAACACTAGCATACTACCAATCATTAGTCTGTACAACAATATAGAACATAAATCAACATATTTCAAGATACGTCTCTTTAATCCTATCCTTAGTTTCCCAAGTACAGTCACGTTCATCATCACTCCACCGGATCTTCACTAACTTGTATGTCATATGTCTAACCCATACATATATTTATCCACTATACTAATAGGTTACACAATTATAATCATATCGTGTTCCACTTCTAGGTCTTCCAAAACTTTTGGCTCTATAGTAGTTTCTGGATCATGCACATACTTTCTTAAATGAGATACGTGAAAAATATTGTAGACTCCCACCATAGTATTCGGTAGATCAATACGATACATGAGTTTCTTGATTCTCTCTATTATAGGGAATAATCCAATATATTTCGTGCTAATTTCCTAGACTTCCCGAAACAAATAACATACTTTGTTAGTGATACTTTCACAAAAACATAACTTCTAACCAAGAATTCCAAGTCCATACACCTTTCATCAACTTAACTTTTTTTCTTTAATTGAGCTTCCTTCATCCTTGCTTAGATTAGCTTAATATTTTCAGTCGATTCTCTTACCAAATCCGGACCAAGCATTGGTCTATCACTTGCCTCCAGCCAAGATGCTGGTGATTTTCACCGCCTTCTGTAAAGTGCTTCGAAAGGTGTCATTCCTATATTAGTCAGATAACTATTATTACGGGAATACTCGACTAAGTGCAAATGTCTTTCCATGAACCTTCGTAGTCCAGCGCACAAGCTCTCAACAAGTCTCCGAGTACCTTATTAAACCCATCGGCTGGAGGATTGTAAGCATGCTCATCTTCAGCTTGGTGCTTAATACATCTTGTAATTTCTTCCAGAACTCATTAGTAAACAAAAGATATCTACTATTTACAATACGGCTTGGTATTCCATGGAGTCTTACATCATTCTTCACTAATAATTTTTCCAAACTAAGTGTTTTCTTGTCGACTAAAAATGGATGAAGCATGCATTCTTGGTTCGTCTATAAATTACAACCCAAATACTTTCATTTTCCCTATTCGACCTTCCCAAACGATAAACAAAATCCATTGATATAGAATCCTACTTCCATAATGGCACTCCTAATGGTTGAAGTAATCCACTTAGTTTTTGATGCTTGACTTTTAATTATTGGTAATTTAAATATTACCTCACCCATAAGGCTATATCTCTTTTCATTCCTTCCTAGAAGGAGCTTTCTTTAAATTTTGGAATATTTTCATACCCCTATGATGGATAGTAAACTTCGATTGATGATACTCTATAAGAACTTCCTTCCTTAGATTATCCACATTTGAAACACACAACTGCCCCTTCCTTCTTAACCATCTTTTTTGGTCTAGTGCAAAGTCTTTCAAATCATCAATCTCATTTCCCACTTCTAGTCTATTGATCCGTTTTGCTAGTAATGGATCATCATTTTACCTTGAAACAATTCTTTTGGTCAATACCTGTCAAACTTCTAACAAGAGATCACTGCGATACTTTGACTAGAACTAGCCGTGGACATCATTCTAACTACTAAGGAAGCCAACGCCTCTAAATCATTCCACTCAACTAACATCGTCAATACCACATTTTATGTTTTCTACTAATTGCATTGGCAACTTAATTTTTTTTCCCAATGTATATTCAACCTAAAATCATACGCTGCCAAAATCTCTAACCATCTATACTATCTCATATTGAACTCCTAAGAAAATAAATACCTTAAGGACTAATGGTTCATAAATAGTTCGAATCATTCTCCCAAAATATAGTGCCTCCACACTTTCAATGCATGGATTACTACTACCAACTCCAAACCATTAGTAGATATCGAACATCATGCGGTTAAAGCCGTTAAGAAGCAAAGGCAAGGACTCTATCTCTCTGCATCAATAATGCTCCTAACTTGGTTCAATAGGCATCAGTATACATCACCAACTTTTAATTTCCGTCCGAAACAATTAGTATAGAAACATTGGTTAATTAATGCTTCAGCTTCTACAATGCTTCCTCGCATTTATCGGTTCATACAAGCTTTACATCCTTTCTTGTTAGTGTAGCTATTAATGTTGCTATATGAGAGAAATCTTTAATATAAATCTCCGGTAATAGCTAGCCAATCCTAAGAAACTTTTTATATCATTTATGATCTTGGGCTTTTTCTAACTATTTATAGCTTCTATATTCGTTGGACCCACAAACAATCCATTCCCTAAAATACATGTCCAAGAAATTTTACCTTTCTTTCCCAAAAATGACATTTTGAAAACTTCACCTATAACAAATGCTGCCTCAGTGTATTTAGAACTATTATTAGATAAATTTTATAATCTTGTTCGTCCTTAGAATATATGAAGACGTCATTGATAAACAGCAACATAATTCTATCCTAATGCTCATGGAAGATTCAGTTCATTAAGTCTACAAAGAAAGCTAGCACGTTGGTCAGTCCGAAAGGAATTGTAGACCATCCATACGAACTGTATCTTGTTCGAAATGCCATTCGCAGTATACTTTCTTCTGCTACTCTTGATAAAACCCCATTCTGAAGTCCAATTGTGAGAATACCTTGGCTCCACTCAATTGGTCGTATAAATCATCCATTCTAGGCAAAGGATATCGATTCTTTATGGTCTTATCGTTTAACTTTCTATAATCAATACATAATCTCAATGAACCATCTGATTTCTTCACGAGTATCGCTATAGCTCTCCAAGATAAACCGCTTTGTCTAATAAAATTCTTCTCTCCCAAATCCACTAGCTGCACCTTCAACTACTTCATCTCGGTAGGCGTCATTCTGCTAGGTTCTCTACTTACGGATTCAGCTTCTAGTACGAGATCTATTCGAAATTATATGGTATGTTTAAATGGTAGTCCCATAACCATTTCAAAAACATCTTCTTACTCTCTTAGTACTGGAATATGACTTATTTCATCCTCTATGTCTTCCATATAACCCAACAATGTACATACATCGAAAGTCAATTCTTCAGCCGAGTATATAATTCGATCACACTAATTAGAGTGTCTTAAGAATATCATTCTATCTCGAAAAAATATCCAAACATATAGATTTAACCTTGAATTATCCCAGAACCCACAAAATGAAACATATGCAAATTGCAGGCAAACTTATGACTAAAAAATCAAATTTTACATGGTCAAATCTCATTCGAAGAATTGCACTGCTGCCTATTGGAAACCTTTAGAGAAGTAACAAGGTATGTCGATTCAAGGTTTAATTTATTTAAAAGACATCTAGAGATAATAAAATGTAATGCTCTAATATAAAATTATACTTTAGCAGTAATGTCTCATATAAGAAGTGTACCTGCTAACACGACCTTTCCTTTCTCCTTAACAGTTGGTCCATAAGCTGTAGGTTCCAAGAAAAAATCATTCCTCTTTCATCTTTGACCGGTTCAAGACACTTCCTTTTCAAATGCCCCATCTTGTTACAATTATAGCATCACATTCCTTTCTTATCAGCAGTCTTCTTGTCATCACCAGAGCGACACTAATTAGTATAATGCCATTTCTTGTTACACCTATGACAAATCACTTCAGACTTCTCTTTCTTTGTAACTCCACTCTTCCAAGCTCCCTTCATGTTAAAGAACTTATTCTTATTTCTTTGGAAAGCCATAGTCTCCGTAGACTTTTCTTCCCTAGAGACGTAAGCAAATCTTCATTCCTTAGAGTCATATCTACAATAATGTTAAATGGATCTCTTTGAGGCAGCATAGTTTCCCTAGCAATCTTCGGCTTCAATCCATGAATGAACTTTTCATTCTTCTTAGGTAGAGTATAATTGATGTCCTACCCATGCTTGATGTAACGATCCATAATTTCATCTCTTTGATTTTTGGACAATTTAATAAGTTTTAAATATTCAATTTGGGGGTTTTTCTTTAAAATATAATAAAATACTTGTTCCAGATCATTGTCTGATTTTCAATGACTTATTTTTAGTTTAATTTATAAAAAGTTTCCATAAACTTTAATTTGGAAAGTAGTTAAACTTTTGTTTAATGTATTTTATGTCGAACTTTGGTATTTCAAAATTTAACACGACTTGATAACTGGTGTTCTTTTACTTCTTTGTGTGATCGCGCCACCGATTTATATGCGACCATATTCTATTTTTTGTCATTTGCGGTTCGTACATGGATGCAATATTTGGTGGTAGGGTACCAAAATCTATCTATATCCAAACCCCAAAACATATATAGAAACTCATATGTACACTATCCAGAGCTTTTCTTCAAATCATTATACTTTGGCCACCATTTTGCTCCTCTTTTACACTATCACTATTTTTCACCTTCACCATCATTTTTTCTCTCATGTACATAGCCTTAGCAACCTTGTCTCTCTTGTCTTCTCTATCCATTTCTTTGTCTATCTTGTGTACTGCCTCCATCCATATGCCTGTATATAAATATTATTTCAAATGCATGAACACTTCTACCTCTTCTTTAAATATTCCAGAGAATGAAATATCCAACTTCCTTCCTTTAGAAATTCATTCCTTCTCACCTATTCATTTTTAACAAATCGACCAACATAAAAGTTGTTCGTATCAATCCATAAGATTTTTAGAAATTGACGACACTTAATTTCGTCGAGAATCGATCGAGTTATCATCAAAAATCAATAAAAGAAAAAAATGTTCATAGATTTCAAAAATTATATTCTCTCAATTCACTTCGAATCAATTGACATTGTATGCTTCTAGGATCATATGGCAATGTACTATTTTTGATGTAAGTTCAGTGGCATTTTGTGATAATGATGGATGATAGTTGGTGATTAGGGGAGATTTGGCTATCGATTCATGAAATCAAGCTTGGGTTGGTGATCGTGGAGGAGAGAGCTTAAATGGTGAATTTTTGGTGGATTTCGGCGCAAATAATTTTCGGCGTTTCATGCTAGTGAACGCGATTTTTTTGGGTTTAGCGGTCGAGTTTTGCTTAGAGAGGCCGGAGGTGGTGGCTTAGGGTTGGGTGGATGAGCACAAGGAGGTGAAGGTGTGTGTTGTCTTAGTGTGCTGAATAGTGGTCAGAATTCATATGCAAGGGCACGCGTATCCATGCACGTTTTTGTTCATACTAGAATTGGAAAAAGGGAAGGAAGGAGCTTTGTGGAAGATAATGCTATTTACACAGTTGGGTTTAGGTACTTGTTTGTAGGCGTTGGCCCGTTTGAATTGGTGACAAGATTTTAAATGTTTATTTAATTTTATAAACTGAAGTATCAAACTTTGAATTACAATATCTCACCCGTTTTGAATCCATTTAACCCGTGGATTATTACATCGTACTCGTATCGACAAGTATAACTTTATAATGCAACTTATTGATAGCTTTGGACAAGTGTAAATTTATGACATATGAAAATGAACATGGTTTAATTATGTTACTTTAATTAATAACCGCATTTAAATTTATATATCTTAATTATTGGTGTTTATTTTGCCAAGTAAAATATCTTTGAGTTATATTGGATTGAATATGATAATTGGACTTTTGTTTAGTAGGATAAAACATGGCTTCACTTATTAAATTAGTTGAACATCTATTTAGAAGAATAAATCGTCGTTCTGCTATTATTAACTGGATATGTTAAATTTGGACATTTTTTTAGCAGAAATTAAAACCGTTTTGCTATTACATTAGTGTGGATACTAGTTACATTCTGATTGAATAGTATTTGATAAGTATTGTATTCATAATCTATTGTTAATTATGAGTTGAGCTTACATATGTGAGGTTATATATGAAGTATAACTTGGATAATAATGGAATTGATGGTGACTTGATTAAGTACCAGTTGTAAAGCTAATTATTTAATAAATTTATTTTAAAGATAATTATTATTAATTATAAATTATTAAAGACTTTAAAGAAAATTATTATTTACTAATAATGATTTAAATAATAAGTGGTTATTGTTTTTAATAATAACAAAGGTTAATTATTTTATGATTCTTTAAAGTATTGTATAAAATTATTTAATAATATTTTGCAAAGTTATTTAATTATTATTTTAAATTGTTTAAATATATTGTAATTATTTGTTTAAAAGTTGATTAATTATCTAATTAAAGTTATTTTATAACCATTTGATTTTAATTTAATTAATATTATAAGTAAATTTTTATTTATAATTAATTCTTTTATTATATTTTAAAGTTAATTCGATATATTATTAGTGTTATTGTAAAAGTATTATTTTAAATGAAGTTTAAAGATGGTTAAATAAAAAAGGTGTTTTAGATGGTAACTTGGTATGTGATAAATGTTTAGATGATGGACTTGTTTGTTAAATGTGTTTTGGATAATAAATGGTTTTATAAGGAGATGGTTAAAAAAAATAAGCAGTTTATTTTTTTAAAGGGAATTGTTTTCAAATGAAATATTTAAAAAGGTTTTTATTAAATAAAAAGGATTTATAACAAGGGGTTTATAGATTATAAAGAGATTTTGAAATTGAGGAAAAGAAGTTTGAATTTTAATGATTTCTAAAAGAAGATTTATAAATGTGGTTTAGTGATTTGAAAAGGAAAGTTTTATAAATGTTTTGAGATTTATTAAAAAGTATCACTCCAAATTAAACTTGGAAATTTATAAAGAAGTTTTACAAATAAATTTGGAGACATTTGTGAAATAAAAAAAGTTTGGAAAGAAAGTTGATTTCCATGGCGTAATTCGAGGGGCAGGGATTGCCTACAGTTTATGACGTTACTGGGATAGCGATGTAACCATTGTGTATACTACGATCCATGGTTGATATTGAGTGGTACTTTCCATATCTATTCTTAAGCATTTTCAAAGGAATGGTTTGTGAATATACTTATTATGGTGAGATAAGTATATGAACGTTTATGATAAAGAGATTCAAATTAATGGAAATTTATTTAAATAAGGCTTAGTGATTTCAGTGGGAAATCTAATCGTGATTTAAATAAGGCTATTGATTTCACATCGCTTCCTGTTCACATCGATCTGTTTACATAGCTTCTGGACACGTGATGTCTGATGACGTGGCCCTAACTTTTTGGATCGATCCACTTTTTATGCCGAGTGACCGAGTCTTCCACTTGGATGTGCCTCGTTCGTATCGACCTAGGATATTCCCTTCATATCGCTTTATAGCGCTCAACATTGCATCGATCCCTCGCATCTGACTTCGTATCAATCCTTTACAGTTTGCTTCGTATCGATCGTATCGATACGAACTTATATTCTTCGTATCGATAGTTCAGAGGCCATTTTGTATCGCTTATCGATTGGGTTCGTATATATGGGAGGTGTTGATTTCATGTTGATGTGTGGCCGATCGATACAAAGCATGTTTGAAAGTGGATCGATACGAAATGGACTCTCGTATTACTACCGATGGATACGAAGCGGGTGGATGTGAATGGATACGAAGTGGGTTTGTTTGGATGGATACGAAGAGTGGCTTGTCTATCGATGGATACGAAATGGACCGACGTGAAATAGGCGGAACGATGAATATGAATGAGTGGATTTCCTTGGTTTCCATCGATCGTAACTTGAGCATACAAACTCCGATTGACTTGAAATTTAGAGCGTTAGTTTTCATGGGTTTGCTTGTCGTGTCATATCAATTGTAGCTTGAACCGGACTCGAAAAAAATTTACCAGCATTAATAACGAACCTACGTACATCCGTTCTTGGGGATGATCTGTCCTTAATTTCCATTCAACTTCCGGGTGTTCCGGCCTTGCCAAAAGGCGGGATAACATTTGTCTCCCAAAGTACATCTTGTGAGGACATGAAGTGCTTTGAACAGCTGCAGTGTTCATTCTGAAAAGGTCTTATCCGATTCGTCGGGTAGTTGTTGTCTTCCCGTTGAAAGATGTTACCTTCGATTGATCTTCAGTAGTACAAATAATGAATTATTGACTGCCAATTATTGTACTATGTATTATAATCGAGCGTTGGATGCAAACTTTTGTTTGTTGTTGTAATTGTCACCAGATGAGCATTCAATTCCTGTGAATTTTAAAAATTGGATGTTAGTCTGTCATACATGTACATATGTTAACCTGACTCCCGTTAAGTTCACTATCTAACGAGTCGTTCTCAGTTTTCCCTTATCGAATTCCGTATAGATCCTCTCCTGAATCGATGTGAAATTCGAGTTGTAACAATTCTTGGTGGTTGTTTTGGTGTATTCCTTCATATCGATCCTCTTATGGATTGATTCGAGGTGTTGAAAATTTTCTTTCATATCGATGGTGATTGATACGAATCCGTTGGCCTTTTTGAATATTTCGCATCGATGAACGCGAATTTGGTTGGAGTCTCAATGCAGCTCGAACAGTTCACATGAGCTATGTTTTTATTGCTTCGTGGTACTTGTTGTATGGACTCGAATGGGCTCCATATATCATTTGCATCGATAGGTTACTGATGGATACGAACGAAGGCATTCTGGATCGATGGAAAATATATATAAGCAGTTGCGCTTGGGACTGATATGTGTGGATGGATATGAATAGAGCTCCCGTATCGATGACATTGAGGATCATTCTAATCGATCATTTTAACTGGGAGACGAATCATTTTTTTATCTTTACCTCGTGTCCATATAAACACGTTTTTGACTTAGCCAAATTTTCATTTGCTTTCACTTTTGTTCTGGATTTCGTATCGATAGAAGAACCGATAAAAGAACACTGCCTTCATCCCATAATTAACATATTTCTTTAATCCCTTGATCAAACCTTTAAATTAGGTAATTTATTAATAACTTCACACTAGAAATGATGAGACTCGAGATTAACTGCTAATTCATTCATATCCATGGCCGATTTTGGTGATAAGGAAGTCGAAAATGCGTCGGAGCAAGTTCTAGGAGGATTGGAATGGCTTCAACGTCGTTTGGGGAAGAAGGTGGGTAGACGGATAGGGAAGGATCATTCGTATCGATTGAAGAAGTGTGCTTCATATCATTCTGAAAACAATTAAAGTTCATATTGATGGATCATTGATAGAGTTTCACATAGTGGGATGGAGCGGCTTCGTATCGATGGATGATGGTTGGAGTTCGTATCGATCCAGAGTGGTCGATACGAAAATCTAATTGCGCAATCGATACGAAGCATCAGCTCGAACGGTCGATACGAAGACATAGGATTGAGATTGATATGAACTGGCTCTAAGGTGATCGATACGAAGCCTTTCCCTCTACGATCGGTATGAACGAGACTCTCAGTGATTGATCCGAAGTTGTGTCTTGCTGGATATGAAATTTTTTCTCACTCGAATATTCGACTCCGACGAGCTTCTGCCTAGCATAACTGGACTTAACTTTTACGCTGCATATTTGACTGCCTTTTAAAGCTCGTCGATGGAACTGTAACTTGACAAAATTCAGACGAACTTTAAGTTGGATCGACTTTCGAAGTCTGGATGACACGGGTGTGATGGTCAGCGATGACAGTCACTCCGTTTGAATTTTGATGTCTTGTCGTTTAGACATTATTCCACATTACAAAATTTCTTAAGTATTTTATAGCACCGCACTGCACAATGCATTCATGCACTTCATACTGGGGAACACACAGGCTTATTATCATTTAATGACGTTTTTTTACTGAGTTGATTAGTTTTGGAACCTGGAAGTTCACAACAGTAGGGGGATCAAATTCCAATTCCCTCGACAATAGAGATGCCGGCCATTGCAGCCGAAGTTATAGACCCAGCTCCGGACGAGCTGCAAGGCGCAACTTTTATCACAAATCCCCAAGATTCTATGCCATCCAATATCTCCAAAGATATGCTTGGGTGAATATGCTTATGACATGGTCTACCATTGGATGATGTCCTACTACCAGGATCAAATGACATGCCACATACTCCTCTAGAAGGATATCCCACTTTCAATTGACATTTTTGCACAGCTGGGACACTTCCTCCATTTAACCATTATATTCGAGAAGTGTTAGCTTCCTTTGGAATTGCTCCGTCACATTTACATCCAAATAGATATGCATTGTTGAACAGTCTATTCATTGTTTTATGGAGCATCTCCTTCAGTCCCCGGCCCCGGAGGAAGTTAGATTCTTGTTTAACATCAAGAGTCGGGGAGACAATCCTTCATTCACATTTCTAGAGACAGTTAGGAATTGCCAAGTGGTGACGGGATCCTGGACCAGGCTTAGCTACTTCAATACGGAGTTGTTTTATATTCGATGCCCTCTAGGGTTTGCCAATCGGTGGCTAGTCAGACGTAAGTGCTGTAATTTCTCTAGTGGTTAACGAGACAGTTGTAACTGACACTGAAACTAATATCTTCTTTCCATTACAGCTGCAATTCCATGACCCAAAGGCGCCCAATTTAAAGAGATAGTATGGATTCTTCAGGAAGTGCCGGGAGAGATGAGAGAGATCGACTCGGTGCTGATAGATAAAAACTTAAGGGGTGTCAGGCTAATCGATCAAAACCAGAGCATAAGACTTGAGGGATCACTTAGGGCAGCCCCGGCGAAATGGGTTAAGCATAGAGATTCCGAGATTGTAATTGCTGAGGAGGGCGATGAAGAAAATACATCCATTGATAACGAACCCATAGCCAGGCCCCCGGAGAGTTCTCAGGATCTAGAGGGAAGGAGGAAAGGCAAGGCAGTTGCACATAGACAACAAAAGTCTTCGAGATGGAATTCCGTAGTCATGTCCCTACCAGCCTCCGGTGTTAGAATTCCGGAGGCTCCTCCCTCGTAAATAGAGAATCCTTTTGAAGGGATGGCCGACATTCCAATTGCGGACTATGTGTCGCTCCAACATGACATCGGATTGGAAGGGCTTCAAAGTGCCTTAAACTTAAGCGAGTCACTTCCTACAAATGTGGCCGACATAACCGGTTGGTGGGGGGTTTAACACATGCATACACACACTTCACGACACTACACGATTTCCAATCATAAGTTGTTCATTTCTGAAGATCACTAATTATGTTTTTCTTCGTATTTTACAGATACAATGATTAGGCGAGAATCTATGCTAGAAAGCCTTCCCTCGGCATGCCAGTCATCCAATTCCTACCATGAGTCCCGTAGAAGGGAAGCCGATAGGGACCGTGATCACAGTTATTCTAGCCAGGAGCGTTATGAGAGGGAGAAGGATAGAGACAGATAATATAGACATCGATCCCGATCATGCTCTCTACCTCCGCGAGCTCCAACAAAACCCTCCGGTCATAGGAAACAACCCTTAGAGCCTCCACGCCAAAAACCGTCTTCTCAAGTTCCCAGGTCTGATTCACAGCGCCGTAGAATCGAGGCTGAAACTTCCACCATCATTGAACAAGCTGTCACCGAGCCCACTGGGGAAGGAGTGGTCAGAATCTCCCAGTTGAAAAAAGACTTCCTATACATTTGTTTTGATGGCTTCATCTTCGCTCCGCATTTTAGGAGAATCACAGTTGAGGCGGAACAATCTATGCATGATTATATCCATGATGGTTACAACCAATATAGAGTGGATGAAGACTGTGGATAAGGCATCAGCAGTGGCCTTTGAGTGGGCATAGACAATTGAAAAATTAGAAGTTGATATCGCTCAAAAGGACCGTATAATACAAATGCTTAACAATGAGGCCGAATCTTCCAGGAAATTAGAAATAGAGGCCAATAAGAAAGCCGGTGAGGCTAATCAATCTATGGAAAGAATTCGAAAAACGCATTTAGCTTTGGTTGAGGAGATGTGCCATCGAAATACCACTGTTATGGCCAAATGGGATGCTGCACTGAAGGTGCTTGAGGAGCTTAAGGCCAAATTTTCTGAAATCAACCAGGAGAAAGACGATGATAACAAAGCTGCTCAGGAGGCATGTGTACAAGCTGTGGTGCTCCGGAATGAAAGGGATGCGGCAACACTTAAAATTCAGGAAGCCGAGGCCAAGGTTAAGAATGAAGTAAGGATGACGGAGACCAGGTTGGAGGCTGATATCGACATCTTCTTATCACATACAACGCCAATGTTTTGAAGCACTAAAACCTGACCTGGCTCGATAACTATCCATCACTCTTATATAGTGCCTGGGGCTGCTTGGTGGAAGACAAAAATGCTGAGCATCAAGCCGAATTAGTCAATGAATTTGGATTAGGGAACCGAGTGCCGAGCGAAGATGAAAGGAAAGTTCTCCACGACATTACGATCACATATGAAAAGGAGAAACTTGGCACACGACATTCGAAAGCTGGAGAGGGTACAGGTGTTGAGAAACATGGCGCAGGTTCTGAAACTCTTACGCCAACCCTGCCCGAACCTACATCCACGGTTGATCCTCAGTCTATTCCTGCATATACTCCCGATCAACCGTGGTTATCTCCAGTTCATGAGCACGTCACTAAAGCTGCGCCAGTTCCAGCTACAAGTCATTCTGAGGAAGGTATTTTGAACATCTCTTGTACTCATTCAAAGTGTGAAGCGTTACTTGGAGCAATCACTAATAACTTTTTATTTGTCTCTATTCAGTGAATAGGTGCTACATCTGCCATGCTTCCTGCAACTCAAGAACCATATCATGAGCAGGAGGCCATCATAACAGAAGCGACCACTACAACGATTACAACGCCAACTAACGGGGCATAGGAGAGCAAACTTAGTTTTGATGAACAGATGATGGAGGAACTTATCGATCAT
This sequence comes from Allium cepa, assembly GCA_030765085.1. NCBI lineage: Eukaryota > Viridiplantae > Streptophyta > Magnoliopsida > Asparagales > Amaryllidaceae > Allium > Allium cepa. The sequence goes on from CM060929.1 coordinate 675,021,201, forward strand.
CATAGTGATCCTTTAATCGATCTGCCATTTGTCATAGGTGGAGGTGTACCTGTGACCAGATCCTTGGGCCTAACTACTAGCGTTCCCGACGAGGCTCAAACAATTCACGAAGAAGAGATAATAGCCAAAATTAACATCGAGAGGGAAGTAGCTGCGTGGGCTGGTAGCTTTGGAGGTGGGATGGTGGGTACTGGTCCCACCCCTTTACAAATGATTTCCCCTATTGGCATAGTCGTTGACATAGGTGTGCCTCTTCCACCTATTTACATTGATCCTACCCCTTAGACTCCACCTTCAGGAAGCATTCCAATCCATGTGAGTTCGGAGGAGGAAGTTGACATAATGCCCCGACTGGAGATCAGCCGCCAAAGGCAAGGGCTCAAAGAGGCAACCAAGCGGTAGTTCCAGCGGGTCGACACCAAGGAAGAAAAAGAAGAAGAAAATTAAAGAATAGACATGTCTTCTTGGCCTATTTTTGGATGGATAGATAGGAACTTTCTTTTTTTCTGTAGGTCGTGTATAGATGCGGGTTCGGCCCCTACTAGTAGGACTTTTGTAGAATTTTGTACTTATCTTTTTCTTCCAAAGAATAGTTGAAATAAAATTCCATTTTGTCTCTAGCTCAATTTTTGTTCATTTGTTAAAGTATTTCAGCGCTCGAACTTCCATTTAATACACTTGTGGAGTTTTAGTCTTTAAATTGGATTCGGGTTTAGTTGCTAGTTCAAGAGCTATGAATTTGGGTCGCATCGAGCGTTAAGTCAAATTTCGATATTGCACTGTCTCAATTAGTGGCACTTAAGTTCTACCCCCAGTTTTAAGGATAAGTTGAAAAGATTGGTTAACAATCGTAGTTTGCCTTTAATACATCGAGCTTAACTTCGTCGAAGCAAGACTGAAACAAGACGAGTTCAGGTGGTTAAATCACACTTGCTCATCTATTGGTGATCGCATCCACGCTCTAGGGATTGCACTTGTAGATCGACAGTCGGCACACCTGATTAAGGTTTGGAGATACATCCATGCTTCGGGGACTTAAGTTATTTTATGGGCGGTCAGTCACACCCGTTTGATACTCAGAACTTTGTCCGCACTTTGGGGGCTTAGATTGATTCGTGGGTGGTCAGTCACACCTACTTTGCGCTCATACTCGAACCTGCACTTTGAGGGCCTGGAGTTGTCCTACGGGTAGTTGTTTCACACTCGGCTTGTGTTTATACTCCAATCCACATTCTGGGGATTTAGACTTAGTCGATGTTTATACTCCAGTTCGCACTCTAGAAATCCAGAGTTATTTGATGTTTATATTCCAGTTCGCACTCTAAGAACCCGGAGTTAGTTGATGGGTGGTCAATGACACCCATTTGGTACTTACGTTTATACTCTTGTTCGTACTATGGGAATCTGGAGTTGGCCGACAAATGGTCAGTCACATCCGTTTGCGCTTTAGGATTTCGTTCGCACTTTGGGAACGACAGATCTATCAGGATCGTGGATGGTTGAATAACATCCACCCTGAGTTAACGAGTAAGGTCATCAGATGGACGGGTCCATCCTCCTCGAACTTGGTTTGAATATGGGTGAAGTCGTCAGGTGGACGGATCAACCCTCTTTGAAATTGCATTTATAAGTTTATACTCCAGTTCGCACTCTAGAAATCTGTAGTTAGTTAAAGTATTGTCATGTATCAATCCTTTTTTGGCTTCAGTGTGATGGCTTGCCCTCGAGCTCGGGTTTCACTTAGTGAGTGACCGGTTGTATTCCTATTTAAATAAATCCCACCACATGGTGGAACTTAGCTCTCTATGCATAGTGATGGTCATATGACGCATTTTAAAAAATCACAGTTCTAGCTCGAAGAGATTGCATTTTGTTGCCGAAATAAGAAAATACCCCAAAGTCAGTTGCCTTACACAAATTCAAATTTCGAAATGCATAAACAAATTGCAAATGAAAAGTAGACTTAATAAACAAACATAGCCTGTTATGTGTAATAGCGATGAAGACTCTCTCTATTCCAGGCTCTCGACAGAGTAAGACCGTCAATAGTCGATAATTTAAATGAGCCATCTCTAAGTTTTTATTCGATGACATACGGCCCTTCCTACGTTGGCTTCATATGTGAAGGAACCGGATAAATTCTCTTAAGGATGAAATGCCGAGTTTGAAGGTTCGGGGTCGGACCTTGGCATTGTATAACCGGGCGACTTGACTTCGGTATGCGGTTGCCCTCAAATCAGCCTCTTCACGCCTCTCATACAATAAATCCAGAGATTCGGCAAGTAGTATAGCATTTGTTTTCGGATCATAATAAGTCAAACGATGAGAAGGTACTTCAATCTCGACTAGAATAATGGCTTCTAAACCATAAGAAAGAGAGAATGGAGTGTGGCCGATCGTGGATTTAGGGGTTGTCTGATAAGCCCATAAAGCCATAGGAAGTTCATCCACCCATTTGCCCCTAGCCTTTTCTAGTCGTTTCTTCAAAATAGACTTTATAACTTTATTAACAACTTCAACCTGTCCATTCGCTTGAACAGCAGTGAACTTCTTCTGGATGTGGAACAATTGACAGAAATTCTTAAATTTAACATGATCGAATTGGGCTCCATTTTCTGTGATGATGGTATGTGGGAGACCAAATCGGCAGATAATATTACATACTACAAAGATGATCACTTTCTTTGCCATGATTGTAGCAACGGGTTAAGCTTTCGCCCACTTGTTAATCAATAGCGACGATGGTGTACTTTGCACCACCTTTGGCTAGAGGTAGAGAACCAATAATGTCAATGCCCCATAATGCAAACAGCCATGGACTGCCCATCTGAGTTATTTCGGTAGGCGGGGCTCTAGGAAACGGAGCGTGTTTTTGACATCTGTCATATTTTCTAGCGTAGTCTGATGCATTGTGATTTACAGTCAGCCAATAGTATCCATATAGGAGCACTTTCTTGGCAAGAGCTTGCCCTTCGGTGTGATCGCTACATTCTCCTTTGTGTACATCATGCAATACCCGTTTGATTTCATTGTGAGCGATACACCAGAGTAAAGGAACAGAATACCCTCTTTTATACATGACTCCATTTTGAATAGTGAACTGCGAAGCTTTTCAAAGAACTTGTCTCTTTTCACTCCTGCGCTCCGGCAGGGTCCCATACTCGAGATAATTTCTGAATGAAGTCATCCATGACTCCTTATCAGGAATGACCTCAAATACCCAATCTGTTTCCATCTTATTGATGCTCGGAGAAGATAATGTTTCCACGAGAACGATTTCTATTTGCTGTGCTTCACCTGTACTGGCTAGCTTTGCTAACGAATCAGTTTTCTAATTGCACTCTCGGGGTATGCAATAAATGGAGCGAGGTAAGCAGCAAACCAGCCTTCCGTCTTTGGCCTGGTACTCCCCCCAAACTTGACACATGGCCATTTGCAAATCACAATAAATCTCCACAACAATTATTCTTAAATCTCTGGCAAGTCTCAATCCAGCAAGTAGGGCTCCGTATTCGGCTTCGTTATTGGTCACATGAAAATCGAAATTTAAAGCATAGCATATGGATTGCCCTTCTGGAATTTTACGTACAACTCCGACGCTTGAGTAGCGGTCATTTGATGCACCATCAATATGCAGCTTCCAAATATACTTGAGAGATTCACTAGTTTCAGGCAAGTCCTCCGGGATAGTGAATTCAACGATGAAGTCTGCTAGGACTTGTCCTTGGATTGCTCGCCTTGGAGTGTAAGTAATGTCAAACTGACTTAGCTCGATATTCCACTTAAGTAACCTACTAGACGTCTCAGGCCGTGTAAGGACCTGTCGTAATGGCTGGTCGGAGTAGATGGTGATAGGATGAGCCTTAAAATACAGACGGAGCTTCCTTGTGGCAATGACAAGGCAATAAGGCAAGTTTTCCAGCTTCGGGTAATTTCTCTCTGCAACAGTCAGTCGTTTGCTAATGCAATAGATTGATCGTTGTATCAGTCTTCCTCTCGAATTAGGGCAGCACTGATTGCATTTTCTGACACTGCCAAGTATATGTATAATCTCTCATAATTAATGGGCTTTGACAGAATAGGCGGCGTGGAGAAGTGTTGAATTAATGATAGGAATGCACCCTCGCATTCCGTAGTCCATTCAAAGTTTCGTTTCCCTTTTCTGATCAGGTCGGAGAGGGGAATGCATTTGTCAGTGGATTTTGAAATGAACCTGCTCAGTGCTGCTACTTTCCCGTTGAAGCTCTGGACTTGCTTTGTAGTTCTTGGAGTCTTAGGATTTTTGATTTTCTAGATCTTATCAGGATTAGCTTCAATCCCTCGAGCATTGACGATAAACCCAAGGAATTTTCTGGATGCGACCCAAAAGTGACATTTCAACGGGTTGAGTTTCATTCTATATTCTTAGAGGAGGATGTTGAACATCGATTCCAGGTCTCTAATATGATCAGTGGAGAATCGCGACTTCACAAGTATGTCATCCTCACACACCTCTATGGTTTTTCTGATCTGGTTAGCGAACATTCGATTAACTAATCGTTGGTAAGTTGCCCCAGTATTCTTGAGTCCAAATGGCATGACTTTGTAGTAGTAAAGTCCCAGATCGGTTACAAAGCTGGTATGCTCCTGGTCAGGCAAGTGCATGGGTATTTGATTGTAGCCAAAATATGCATCTGTGAAGGATAAGTGTACATGTCAGCTATCGAGTCTACGAGCTGATCGATTCGGGGAAGTGGAAAACTTGTCTTTAGGGCAAGCTTTATTCAAGTCCGAGTAATCAACGCATGCTCTCCTCTTCCCATTTGGCTCTTGGACAAGTACAGAATTTGACACCCATTCCAGATATAATGCATCTCGGATAAACCCGTTCGATTTGAGCTTTTCTACCTCTTCCTTAAGGGCAGTAGATCTCTTTGGATCCATACCACGCCTTTTTTGCTTGACCGGGACATGCCACGGGTAAATATTCAATGTGTGGCTTGCAATGTCCAAGGAGATTCCAATATCTGTGCAGTTAATGCGCTCGGTAGATTCAAAGCGGGGGAGGTGCAAAAAGTCATAGCGGGAATACAGCGAGGATATAGCGGGATATAGCGGATGACTCTAAAATAGCATATAAAACTCGTACTTAATGTTTTTACAAATATATAAATGGTAATTAAATGAAAAATTATCATTCAATTGAATTATGAATAATACATAAATAATTTTGAATAAAAACATGTGCGAATATACTTAAATAAACGAAAAACGGTTATATAACATAATTGAATTTGGTAGAATGTTAGAGTATTTTCATTTCTAAAAATATATTAAAAATTAAATCAAATAAATTAGTTTCATAATTTTATAATGCATAAATGCAATTTTTCAGTTCATTTCATTAAAAAAGATATAGCGGAAATTGTGGGATATAGCGGAAATAGCGGGGATTTAAGCGGAAAGGCTATATTCTGAGGCTATATGGAAAAATCATAGCGGTAGAAAACCGCTATGAGATATAGCGCGGTTGTAGCGGGGTAATAGCGGGGAATTAACTACACAGGATTCCATACATGTCAGAATGTATCCAGGCAAAACACGTCGAGGTTCTCCTGAAGAAATTCAACCAATTCCTCCTAAATCTGTTGGCTTAGCTGAGACCCAATCTTTATCATTTTAGAATTGTCATCATCGTCGATCGGAACATCGATCGTCTGCTCAACCGGGGAAGCTTGTCTGTCTCTACTTTCATCTTCACTTTTGGTAACTCGGGTCCAGATCTGTTGGGAATTGGTTAGGGTGCCCGGGACCAGGCCCAGGCATTAGCTGTCAATTCTCAACAAAGTGGTTATAGAGAGATTCCTCTACGTCCTTTCCTTTTTCTTTTCGCTGCGCCTCTCACAGCTTGGCAACATAACAGGCTCATCCAGTAGCCTGGTCTCCCTGAACAACTCCAACTCCATTATCGGTAGGGAATTTTAAAGTCAGACGCCAAGGGGCAATGACAGCCCTAAACTCATCTAGGGTCGATCGGCCCAAGAAAGTATTGTATTGCGAGTCTATATCCAACACAACAAACTATAATATCTGGACTCTTAGGCATTCTTCAATTCCCAACTCCATTGGTAGTTCCACCACTCTAGTGGATATAGTTGCACTCCTATTGAAGCTAGGAACATGAGAATGACAAGGCTTTAAGTATTTTGTTTCTATTTTCATTTGATCATAGGCTCGCTTGAACAGTATGTTCACAGAACTTCCATTGTCTACTAAGATCCTCTTCATCCAAGCAGGACCTACCTGAGTCGAAATGACAAGTGGATCAATGGTTGGGGATTTGACTCTGTCGGCATCCTTGTCCTGAAATACGATGTCATCTGTCATCGTCTTATGTTGCTTGGTCGGAGCCCCGTCTTCCAAACTACTACATCATTCGAAGCTCTCATGCCTAATAAAACTAGCATACAACTCCATTTCCTTCCAGCTTTGGTCTACTGGATGAGGACCACCACTAATAATATTAATCACTATCCTCCTACCGGTACGAGCGGGTTCCTCCTGTCTCGCCTGATTTGGTATATGGTTCTGATTCAATGGGGGCCACACCTCCTAACTGCGGCGCCTGCACAAACTATTTCGAATTTCTCTCACGTATCAACTTCTCAATGATATTCTACAAATGACGGCACTCGTTCGTGTTATGGCCATAGCTATCGTGGAATCTTCAAAACTTCCCCGTTTGAATCTGTTTTTTGATGATTACTTCGGAGCAGGCTTCTTATACTGAATAGTATTGCAGGTCTGTAAATACACATTTTCTAGAGACGTATTTTAAGGAGTATAATTGTCAAACATAGGAGCTCTACGTCGCGACCCACAATTCTAATCTTGTTTTCTGTTTTGATTTCTATTGCCTTTCTATTGATTCTGATTATTCTGTATGTGCAGTTGTACCTTTGTGGAACTCTCCCTGGTTTGTTTAACAACAACATTGCTCTTGATTCCTTCCATACTGGGTCCTGCATCATCCTTTTTCCTAGACTGTTTTGCATCCTCCCTTCTCAAGAACTGGGCTGCCTTGGAATAGAAACGGTCCAACGTCGCAGGAGGTTTTCAGGCCAACCAGTTGCCAAATTCAGAGTCAGTATCGATCCTCTTAGTTAGTGCCATCAGAATTGAGTTATCATTGGGATTACTAATCTCAGCACATGCAGTGTAAAACCTTTTCAAATAGCGTTTAAGTGTCTCTTTAGGAGCATGAGTGGCACTAGACAAGGTATTAACATCTTTTGGCCTTGTGACATTCATGCGAAACTGTTCAACAAACTTTGTTGCCAACTGATCAAAACATGAGATAGATCGAGGTGGTAAACAAGTAAACCACATGGTTTCTATGCCCCCAAGGGAAATTGGGAAGCTTCGGCACTTGATCGCATCATCAGCTCATGAAGCATACCTCAACCATTCATACTTTAAGATATGTTGATTATCAAAGCTCCCTTCGTAAACGGGTAGAGTTGGCATCCTTAATCACAGCAGTGGTTCAGCATAGAGTATGTCATTAGTAAAAGGGGTATGACTCTGGGCGATTCCCCAATCGTCGTTGCTGAGACCCTAGCTTTCACGGATCATCTGACGGAACAATGTCGGGATATTCGGCATCTGGACGTTCTGGGCATGTTGAGCCAAGGTGTGGTCGGGTTCCACAACGCTAGGATGGGCCGGACGCGGTCGACGGTCTATGTCTCACCTCCTTAGTTCTTGGCCTTCTGGGACATAGGGTTTTGGAGTATATTCATGTTGGCGATGATTCGGATCTGTCCGATTTCGAGCATCAGCTCCCAAATCAATGGCAACGGTGGCAGCGCAGTTGTTAGTAGTATGATAAGGAATAGTGCCTCCTTGGGAGGAGGGTCAAGTTTGATGGCTGGTCGACGAACCAGCTCTCGGTTGTCCAAGACTTAAGGTGCACTTCTGTCCAGTAGCTTGTGTATAGCTTTCGTCCAACCGTGGGCGCATGGATCTATGATGGTAGTCAGAAGAGGTTGAACTCTTGGTGGATGAATAGGAAGCCTGATCCCTTATGGATCTCCTTAGTCTTTGACAATTCAGTTGATTGGTCAATTCCACGTTAGCACGGAGTTGCTGAGTAAGCTGTTGGCGGCTTTGAGTCAACTCTTGCACTAGCAATTGAAATTCCTCCCTAGTGATAGGGCCTTGCAGATCTGAAGGTCCGGAAGCATTCTGATCGATAGGAGGAAGTTGTGCGGGGTTCTGTCTATCCCGTCGTTCTGGATCTGCAGATGTTGAAGTAGTTCTAATGTTCATCATGATGGATAGTGAGGTTCTTTCCTAGACTTGGTGCAAATATGAATAGGATGGAAGAACTTTAGGCTTGAAATTTGGATCTTCTCCTTAGATTGTTGCAATCTGATATCGGTAGTAGATCCAATGAGCAGGAGAAAAATCGAATTTTCTAGTGAAAGACCAAAGTGTTTGCACCAAAATTGGCACAACACTCTTCAGATGTGTTTAAAGAGTTAAAATGAAGAATATAAATGGAAACAGAGGAAAATCTAACAAGAAAACCAATGATAAGCAAGAAAAACACGCAGAAACACACGAATTTAGAGTGGTTCGGCGTACGCCCTACATTCACTATGAAATGATTGACTTTTATTAATTTTTGCTTACTGGCTTCAACGAGTTACGACAGTAGTATTCGAATACAATTGTGATTTCGATAGAGTCTAGACGTAGAGGAGCCAAAAGTCCTTTTTTATTAGGTCTCGGGCTGCTATTTATAGGCATAGGCAGCAAATACCTCGCTCAGATCTTGGAAGACCTCTTCTCTCATGTGGGTGGGCCCACGTGATCGATCCTCGGTTTTTTGAACTTGATCCATGATCGATACAAATGAAATTTGTATCGGTCAAGATTTCATCCAACCAAGTTGAGATCAATCTTGAACATTCCCAAGGTTGTATGCAAGCTCCTGTGAACATTTGGTTGCATTTGGACTTGTAGATCTTGAGTTATGATCGATGCAAGTTTGGATTTTTCAAAGGCAATTGAATTCGCATCACTTCCTGTTCACATCAATCTGTTCGCATCGCTTTTGGACACGTATTGTTTGATGACATAGCGCTAACTTTTTGGATCGATCCACCTTTTTTGCTGAGTGACCGAGTCTTCCACTTGGATGTGCCTCGTTTGTATCGACCCAGGATATTACAGTCGTATCGCTTTATAGCACTCAACTTCACATCGATCCCTCGCATCCAACTTTGTATCGATCCTTTATAGTTTTCTTCATATTGATATGAACTTACGTTCTTCGTATCGATAGTTCAAAGGCCATGTCATATTGCTTATCGATTGGGTTCGTATCGATGGGAGGAATTGAGTTCGTATCGATCTATGGCCGATTGATATGAAATGGACCCTTATGTTATTGCCGATGGATACAAAGCGGGTGGACGTGAATGGATACGAAGTAGGTTTGTTTGGTTGGATACAAAGAGAGGCTTGTCTACCGAAGGATACGAAATGGACTGATGCGAAATAGACGGAACGATGGATACGAATAGGTGGATATCCTTGGTTTGCATCGATCGTAACTTGAGAATACGAACTCTAATTGACTTGAAATTTGGAGCGTTGGCTTTCATGGATTTGCTTGTCATGTCATATCAATTGTAGCTTGATCCGGACTCGTACAAAATTTACCAGCATCCATAGCAAACCCGCGTACATCCGTTCTTCGGGATGATCTGTCTTTAATTTCCATTCAACTTCCTAGTGTTACGGCCTTGCCAAAAGGCGGGATAACACCTAGTATTGTTGTAATGTACACTGCATATGCATCTCAACTACTTGATTATTATTATTTTCACATTTAGACATTATTATAATATCACTGGATTTTTTATAAAAATGTTTTGGTTATCGTAAGGTAAAAACCGGACGGTGTTTATGTGCAGCATGGTCTTATGAAATACCTTTGTTTTCAAAAGATTTATTTAAACTTTAAGAACCCATTTGATTGTGTTTGTCATGCTGGTTTTACCAGACTGACCTGGGCGTTGTTTTCCTATATTGCTTGGATCAGACATCATATTTTCCAAGTTTAGCTGGACTCTTTAGAGCTTTCAGAACACGAGCTGGATTCTCCAAGACGTATTCACATATCTTATATTCTTCTGCTGTTTAGTGTTCTTGTTGTCTATTTTTTTATAATTATAAATTGTAAGGACAAGATGTTATAATTATCCAAGGCTAAGGAGACAGAACCTGGGAGTTTGGATCATTGTTTGGCACCCTTGATAAGTGGTGCCTTCGTTGTAGCAGTGCCTTTCATCATAGCGGTGGAATGTCTGTGTCTGAGGGGCTAGAGAAAAGTTTTAAGATTTCGCCGTTGCAGGAGAAATGTAGCGGTACCTAATTTAGTGTACTCTGATTTGTGTTAAGTATGTATAATAAAGATGATCTCTTTTTGTAAATATTTTGTGTATATTATAAATCTGCTCATCACGTTGTGAGATTTCGTGTTTGTTTAGTTCTTCTTATCTTCTTTCTTCTTCTTTCCTCTAACAATTTGTCTTTTCGACACTTAGTTATTCGATACGAGAATATTGTGGATGTATTAGCGTCGACTTCAGAGGTTCGAATACTCAGGTCATTACACTTGACACCTCATCAAACTTGGTTGATACTCCAACATAGTCATATCTCCTTGCTCCAATTTCACAAACTTTCTAAAATAAGTCAAGCTAGCTGCTTCAAACAGAAACTTAGCCTAAGTAAGCTCCATCCTCTAGTATTCAATATAGATCGACTCCTAGCAATTGCCTTGATGCCAATCTCATTTTCTGGTCATTATTCAACCCCAAGTTAGCAAATATCCTTTTACACTAAATAAGAGAACCCTCTACTTCGATTGCATTCTCCATTCCCAAGAATGGTTTTCCTCCCAAGCTAATATACTCCAAACTTAACGTAGCATAGTTGTTATATGAAGCCACTTCACGCACAACATCTCTTGCATTACCGGTGTCACCTCTGATCAAACCAACTATTGCTCCAGCTTGCATCATATTAATTAAGAATTGATATATTGCCCAATATCAAGTGGTGCAGCTCTAGCACCCACATTAGCATTAACATTAGCATTTGCGTTAGTGGTTTGGCTAGCATGTCTAGCATTGCCTCAAAAAATTTCATTAATTGAGATGTTTTTCCCTCCTAAGTTTAATCTTCCACTTCTGGTATCCATCTCTCATAATATGCATCGATCTTCATGAGATATAGAAGAATGGTCTAAGACATAATGGAGAGTATAGATAGATAAACATACTTATATATATAACAATTAACAAGTAGATTGCTATAACGATATCCCATTCCCCATTAGTCTTTCTGTTTCATTTAGGTTATGTTTTTCAATTTTTCTTAAAAGCTTTATATAAACCTATGTTATGATACCAAGTTGTAACATCCCTTATTCTAAGGTTCGAAAAAAATACTAATGATGCTATAATAATCCTTGGCATTATTTCTCGATGAGATCAATTATTTTATCATTAACACAAAAAGCACAAGAATTTATAAAACATTTTCATTCCCTCATTTGCAAATTCATTGCATTTCAGTAACATAACCAAATGATTTTATCGTTCAGATAATATATAATAAATACAAATATAATTCTAAGAGTGACATATGAAAATGCCCCTTGGATGATTATAGTTTTAACAACTAGATGGTTATAAACCCTGTTATTACATTCAACAAAAAATAAAAGTAGTTAAACTACACTATGGAATAAAGTCTAATAATAGCTTGCCTCCTGTACATTTTTAGAAGCTTTTTCGTCTAAACATGAAAAATTCTACTCTCAGCCTACCTAGTTTCAATTGAGTATCCAAAAGTTTAGGAGAAGTGTTGGTGTGAATAATATTATTCCATCTCGAACCAAAATAGATAAATAGTGAGACCACGTCGCTGAAGCATAGAATGGATTTCCCCTCACTATTATCTTTGTAACCTATATGTCAACCATAATATGTCATGTAAACAAAGATTAGAACATAATCATAACATCAATATCTTGCATAATGGATCAAAATGAATAGTTCGTCATTTACTAGAGTCAAAGGGTCACACATTCCAATAATCACTTAAACCCATAAAATAGTCCATTTAATGACTTAATTTTCCCATGGTCACTATGAATCTGTTATTTCACAAGGCAACTAAAAACATATCGACTGACTAGGACAAATACACAACAAATGGTTCAACGATCTACTAGTCCATTTAGAAGAAAATAACAATGGCCTCTTAAAGTTGGTAGGAGAAAAATAAATATGATCTCCTAAGTTTGGTACGAGAAAATATAGGTGGGCATCTTTGCTACAAGTTCCTTTCTATGCCAACTCCAAATTTTTATCCTTAATATCAGCTATGCCCTATGCATTGTAATTGCGGACTTAACCAACTGAGGCTCAACGTTTTGATGGTAGGGCATGACCTTACCCTTCTCTTCCCACCAAATTTGGTTTTAAATGTCAATGAGTCATGTCTTTTGATCAATTTGGGAATCCTAACATAGTTTGATTTTCACAATCTTTGAATACAATTCTACTTACTCAAGAGATAAGTCTAACCATATCCACTATTGAAACCCTAATTAGTCGTTATTTTTCCATCCCTAAAGTCATAAACATTAGGTGATAACATATAAGTGAGCATGTCAATAATTAACGTATGCAATATCAACCAATCAAGATGCAAAATTAAACATACAGTAACATTATCCATCACAAACATACATTCATATGACAGCCATTTTTATATAGAAAAACTACATGTAATCAAGTAATAATTTTCTTTCACAAAACTCTTTAAAAATGGGCTAAAATATCTTTTCTTTCTACTTGTAATCAAGTAATAATTTCCTTACAAAACTCTTTAAAAATAGGCTAAAATATCTTTTCTTTCCTGTCAAAATCTTGTTAAAATATTTAACAAAAACTATATTTTTGTTTAAGAAAACATAACCCAACATAGAGTTAAAAGCTATCGTGTGTTACTTAAATAAGCTATCTCTTTCATCAAAACTTGTGTTGTATAACCTTAAAAACATGTGCTATCGCATGCTAAAAATACAGGCTATCACCTGTCAAATATACTGCTATCACATGTCAAAATTACATGAAGCTATCGTATGTTAATAAGCCATCAAAAGTCAACCGAAGCATAATTATTGCATGTCCAGAATACATGAAGCAATCAAATGTCTAAAATATATGACTCTATCACATGTCAATAAAGTTAACAAATATCAACCAACCAAACAAGCTATCACATGTAAAAACTCAAAGCTATTGCAAATCAAATGACATAAACCAATCGCAAGTTGAAAAAAATGCATAACTATCGAAGATTGAAAATATGGTGCTATCCTATCTCTAACTTTTAATGCCATCGAAGCCTGAAAATATGATGCTATCACATCCTTAACTCTTGAAAGCTCTCTATGACAACCTGCACCCTAATAGGCTCGAATCTTTACTAAATCGAAAGCCTAAGTCTACCAAAGTACAATGTTGGTTTTTGGTATCCTGCAAATAGAAAATGCATATCAAACCACCATCGAAACAAACTCACAGCAGAATAGTAAAGTATAATAAAACATATAGTTATCGACCAAGGTTGACACTTATAACATCTAATGTCCCAGTTGGTGCCTAACATGCATAAGGAAATCTATTTTTCCTTCATTTCTGCCCTTGTACTAGTACTTGTCCCTCTGAAGCTATCTTGTGGGTTGTGATGAGGAGGGTGTCAAAACAGCGTTTTAGTGATTGGTAAATTACATAATTTATACATAACACTAGTTTATACCGATTGCCTTCCATTACATGTTACGTCCTTTTATTTTACTTAGTCATCTCGACTCCTTATACACATACGTTATGCCCCATCTACTCGAAGTAAACAATAACTACATATGCATGTGTGTATGTGTACTACAAGTACCGCAATCCACCTTTGAACCAAGATACTATCCTCTCTAGTATTTGTAACCCAGCACTTCGTCGGGATTGATCATCAACCCAGTATCACGTCTCGTTCTCGTGCATACCAAGAAACTCTCATATTGCCTAATAACGGCATCGTAATGTTGATGACGTTCCAGTATCACGTCTCGTTGTCATGCATACCAATAAAATCCATAAAGGGTTATCTTGCCTTGCCCCAAACAAACAATCCAGCAAACAATTATGGTGCTACATGACCTAAATGTGATCTACACTAGTAGAAGGTATAGCCGTTAGGCATAACCCTTGCTTTCCACTGACCGCTCAGGGCTGATAACGTTCTCAATCTATGTACAACTCCTATTCCCTCATACGGATCACACACTGACATTGTGATGAGCTTTGCTCTCCGTCCTATTTAGATTGTCCAATGCAATCAAAATACCCACTTATTACTTAATACCCTATAAAAGGTCGAAACAGATTCTACTTGTCCTTTGACACTTCGACAAAGGCGAACCTTCTTACTTGGGTATCCTTCGGCTATACACGAATGCATATAACTCCACGAGTTCTACAGCAAAATATGTCCCGCATCAGCATAATGTATACAAAACTGCTGATAGCCCCTTATGGTGGGCAGATTTCTATTATGTAACACTTCCAACCTCGCATTCCAATTCATTTTAATGACTATGTCATTCTTCTCTGATCTAAGTTATTAGACTTTAATAATTCACATATGTCATAAGTAAATACTCGAGGCTATACATACGGACGCGCACACACATACACACACACATATATATATATATATTCGTGTGTATATGTATTCATACTTGTTTAATTATTATGCTTCTAATGTTCAACTGTTAGTAATATTCCTTTTATTTTTCATGTGTTTACTTCTTATTCCATTAATATCAATTTAATGTCATTTATCACTTTCATTAAACGATCTAAATATATTTTCCTATTTACTTTTTCTTGCCTTAGTGAGTTTATATTTCTATTCCTTTTTAACCTTTACTACCCTCCCTTGTTTTGTGGACTTTCCATATATATTACTTAAATTATTACTTGCCTACCTTTTTATTGTTTATTATTTGATTTCTGTCTTGCCTCTATTATATATACATTAATTCTTTGCTTAAACCATTATTATTATTATCACATTTACAATTCTTTGATTAATCCCTAAGGATATTTTGCATTTTAATGCTTTGGAATTGCATCTCTCTAAAAAGGAAAGGTTGACACTGTAAATTTCTATGTCTTATCCAAAACGAGAATTTGTGTTACATTTAGAATTATAAAGAATTATTTCCATCATAGTTACTGAAATAGACAGTATAAAATATGGTAAATATCTCTATTTTATACTTCTCTTTCTTTTAGGCGCATTTCTTGTTATTTCAAACGACGTACTCTCATTTATGAATCTGAAATTGATAATCTATAGAAATATACATTGCAATATTCAACATTCCAAAGAATTAAAATATTACTTAAATCTCCATAATTTATTGTGATAACTCTAATTTAAAATTTTCCTTGCATTGGTCATTTATATCTACAAATCTGGAATTACTACATAATTTGTCAATTTTAAATACTACCACTACCCAATACTGTGCAGATTGATATATATGCAATATAAAAATTAAGTTATCGGTCAGAGAATATGTAGGCAGGATTTATAATTTCATTACATGTATACAATTTTAGTGTACAACTCCAAATTTACATCTAGGCATACATGAATAAAATCCAATATTATATAAAAATATATAATTTCCCACTCAACTTTTTAGCTTTTTAAATCTTCAAATCTAATCCCTATTATTACAATTTGACTCCCCTTATTTACCCTATTTGAATACATATACCGCAAGTATACGTATATTTATCAGAAATCTAGATCAGTGAAGAGATTTGGATTTAATTTAAATTTTAAATCTGGATTTATAATTAACCTTGGCTTTAAACATTTGATTCATCCCTATTCTTCTTCTTCATTACCTACTGCTATTCTCTACCTGTATATACGTATATAAACTATAACTGTACTTAGAATTAGGAATTTGCAGAGAAGAGAAAATTGCAGAGCTCCGTTCGTCGCTCTAGAAAATATGAGAAGAAAAGTGAGGATTAGGCTTGTATTTATAGGGGTTTGAATCAATATCATTAGCTAGATTAAATTATTTTAAATTCGACCAGTTTGGCCAGATAAAACTCTCAACTGAAAATACAAACCGGTCGACCGCCTGGCCCAACCAGTCGACCACTAGCGGTCGACCGATCGACATCAGGGGTCGATTGGTTCTTGGAAGTTTTCTTAATTAGTTACCAACATTTTATTTCTCTGATTACTTTACCTTAAAAACTAACCGAGATAATTTATTTTACGTTAAGCTTACTTAAACCCTAAGCAATCGTTAATGCTAGTTAACGTTAATTTATTTCATTAGATACGTTTTATTTACTTAATATGTATATAATTATTTTCGATTCAAAAACTTCAAAAGCTAATGACATTTTCGTTTGAACTTCGATCAGAAAACTTTATGTACGAAAATTGATCAGAAAGTCGCCATAAACCCAATAATATAAGTTTCGTAGGCAAATTATAACATTTGTAAAAATTCTATTTTTGACATTACTATTTTCAATAAATTTTAATTAATTATCGTTAAAATTAGGAGGTGTTACACTCTCGAAGGTTGAATTAACTACCGTAGGCTAAAATTATTTTTGTAAATATCTAAAAAAACTGATTTAGTTCTTTGAAAAGCAGTAACATTTTACCGAACCAAAATCTTTGTTAAATTCTATCGATTAATCGAATGTTTCGTAAATTTTATAGCAAAACCAAAGAGAAAATGTCTTTATTTGTACAAACCCTTGATTATATATCATAATGAATCAATTATCGGCCTTAATAATTAATCATTATTTTACTAAATAATTCATGTTAATTCGAAATACATGGGAAAAATCTTCCAAAATTCCAAAAAATATGAAATATCTTATTTTACAACATATAAAAATTTCAGAGCAAAATAAATATATTTCAAATTTTTAATAAATAAAATCCAGAATTAACACTTCTTCCATCTTAGAAAATTCATAACTAATTCATAATATTCCAAGAAATTATGAAATTTAAAACCTATCTTCAAAATAATATCCAAATGTAATGTTTAAAATTCAAAGCATTTGAAGATCGAAATCCATAATTTTTACTAAAAATCCCTTTAACGAATTTTATAAAATAAAAAAATTATAACATATGTAAATGATTATACAAACCAAATGCATGATTTTACAACATAAAATTCAGGTTTAATGTCAAATCCAAATTAAATAAGGCAAACATATAAGAGATAGTAATATTATTCACCTTAGATTTGCTGAAATGAAGAGACTGATTTTTCGATTCCTTTCTTCCTCTTTCCTTCGCTTTTCTTCTTCCTTGGTTAATGGTGGAATTCGGCCTCCCTTTTGTTTTTATTTTATGTATTAAATTGAAAGTGAATGAATATGCAGAGAGGGTAAGGAAATGATATTTTCCATTCATTATTTGCCCCTCTCTTGATTGTGTGAATTAGAAAGTCTTTCTTTCTTTTAAAACACACTTTATTAAATAACTAATGGTTGAATATTTAAATAGGGCAAGGAGAAGAGTTAGGGAGAAATAAACTAAATGCCTTTATCTTTTTGTCCTGATTAATTAATTCTCAAAATTCCTTTCCTCCTTAATAATTAAACCATTTAAAGTTTTAAAATTCAGATTTATTATCATGGCATATCTTGAAATCTTATATGCTTTCCCACTTATTTATTTAACTACCAATTAATTAAATTTCTGGAATAATCTGTAATAAAAATTAGGGGCATTACATTAGAACAAAAACTATAGTTTAGATACTGCATATGATACAACTGATAAAATATCATCTGTTGCATGCGAGCCTATGATTTATTGAGCAAACTCAGCGTTAGAATTCCCAAGAAAGAGAATCCTAACACCCACCTAAGAAGTTGATAGTTTTTATGTTTTTCTAAGGGTTTTAAGGAACATAAAATTCTAGTGGGAGCTTATTAGAAAAGTGAAATGAATACGTTTAACCCATCTAATTATATATGAACATCTGTTATGTATAAATTGTTCTAATTTACTTAAATTAACTTCTAGCAAAATGACCAACCTAAAACTCTTTTAATAAAATCATAAGATCATTGGACCTTACTATATCGATTGGCTAAGAGCAATCAAGATAGCACTCACGCATGAGTGTGCGGCCATTTATTATAGAATCTTTAAGGGAAAACTCATTGAAAGTGCTAACCCAAAGATAGTGAAAGCTTATAAAACTTAGGTAGCTGATTGCAATATCACTCAATTTTTCGTGTTTTCTAAGTTAGACAACTATTGCTAAGGCGACAGGAAAATATGTTTGTCCATAAAAGATTAAAAAACCTAAAAGCTATACTTAGGGAGAAATCTTATTTAAGGTACGATATTACTAAGAAGTTGTTTAATATAAAGATGAGTAAGGGTACTCATGTGACGCCCCACCTATATACTCACACCAGCCATGGACACAACTGAGTAATGTCGCCGACTAGCATGAAGAATAAGGCTATTGAGGATCGACCATCAATGTAATTGCTTTGTGCGAGTTTCGATATGTCAGATAGTAGTGCATGCATTTCGTTTCAAGAGGAAATCTAACACATCAATTACAAATTCAAAACTACTACAAAGTGGCTATGTGATCTTTGTAAACAAATATAAAATAAGCACAACACAAAATCAGTCACATATAGTCATATCACTAAGGCGGAAATAGATATGAATATAACACATAAAAGTGTACATCAAAGTAGTGGTCACACAAGATCCACTAAATCACAAAAGAATAAGTATACATCAAGGAGTCTCTATCTCGAATGTATAAAAGCAAAAAGCACTAAGCTAAAGTAGTTAGCCAAAAGTCAGATGATGGTCCCAGATAAGAAGTCAAATAGAAGCACCTGAAACACCTCGGTCTGACCCGAGTATTATTTAAGAAGAAAAATAATAAATGGATTAGTCTAGCTATAATTATCATATAAGATGAGATGGGATAAGAGATATGAAAAATATATACGATAACAACAAAAATTATAAAATATCTCAAACTTTCTCAAACACCAAAAAGAATGTCATACTCTTAGATTGTTCACCAAACCACAAATAATGATGGAGCTTATCAATGCATATCATCAAAATTGGCGAATCACAAATTCTAGAAATCAATAATTAGAAATCCAAAAAACACAAAGGGGGAGGCCTATTAAAAACGGGAGCATGAATACTCACCAACACATGTATAACAAACGGGTCGGTATCATATGGTCGCTAACCATAGAGCTGGTGCAACGACGTAGTACAACGGTATGCCCGAGGAACCTAAAACTCAAATGATTCGAAACAACGGCATAGTACAACGGTACGCCCGATGAACCTGAAACTCAAATGATTCGGAACAACGATGTAGTACAACGGTATGACCGATGAACTTGAAACTCAAATGATTCGGAACAACGACGTAGGACAACGATACGCCCGACGAACCGAACTCCATAAAAAGGCCATGGGTCGCTAGCCCATAAAAGTGAGATGAAACTCCAAGGAACGGGGTACAGCCCCCCACGCGGACTAAGAGACATTGCATATCGGGAGTCTAAACCATAAAATGATTATCATAGATCAATAAAAAGTATAAATTACACTAAGCTAGTAAATAAATGAGTTTAGCTTTATGTCCCATAACCACTAGCTTAACTTAAATATTTACGTACAGAATGCAGATTTCCACTCGAAAATTGTCAAAAGATTTCAATCGAACAAGTCTAAGAATTAACCAACGAAGTAAACGCAAGCGTTTCATACCACTTGTTTTGCTAAGTCGTTTAATTAGATTTCTCATACGAATGAGGTAAATGTTTGTATATACTAATAGATTGGAAAACAATTTTAAAAACGAGCTTTGTATTAAAAGTAATGTTGAAATTATTTTTGTAAAAGAGATTTTAGTATTTACCACTAGTACAGAAACCATTGTATTTTAAAGTGACAAATCATAGAAATGATTGAAAAAACATTCAACCACCAAAAATTCACATACGAAAACGTGAATCAAAACCATGAAAATCGATAGCGTATCCATCAAATGGATATTCCCAAAAATCCAGCAAGAAGTCATCAAAATCGATAACAAATGACGACGACTAATCAGATCAATGAAAAATGGATAAAACGGAAATCCACTCAAAAATAAACAATACGGTTGAAATTAGCAGCATCAGACGTCTGGTGGTTTCCCAGACGTCTGATATGAAGGTCTGGAATTTTCTTCTAGATCCCCCAGACGTCTTAGCTAAGAATCTGAAATTTTTATTCCAATGACTCAGACGCTGAGTTGTTACCCATATGTCTTAGCTGAAGCTCATGGAAAAAATCAGCCTAGGCCATTGATGGCCAAATCATATCAAAAGCGATCGAATGAGCGACGATGGTTAGGGATTTATGCTAAGCGACAACCCAACCCTATAGACTCATCAATACACCCCAAACAACATGTCCAAACATCTATATAAGCATTTTCATAGATTTTGACTTCAAAATGCCAAAAATTGGAAAATTTTCCAAACCAATTCAATTCAATAGCAAATGGACATGAAATAGATGTTAGGAATCGATACCTAACAACTATCAAAGGTATGACATTGATGTGAGTTCCAGAAATCACCTTTATACCCAAAATCAACGAATGAAAAGCTCTGAAACAAGGCAAAGATCAACCTCTCTTCGACTTCAACTCTAGAAGCTCCAGTCTATAATCATAGACAATATTTCCTAAATTAGGTTATAGAAAATTTCTGGAAGAGAAGATGAAGTGGATGCTTACCTAAGCTTCCCTTTGATTCTGGACTTGAATTTGAATTTTCTAATAAAACTAGGGTTTAGAAATTTTGATTTCCCATCTTTTTCCCCATTTTCTTTTAGCTTGAGAGTGTTAGGAAATTAGACATGAAATGAATGAAAATGAGTGGAGTTAGGGTATTTGATAAAGGAGTTGGGTTCCTTGTTAGGTTAGTGGGCTGAAACCCAAATCCAAAGCCCCAAATGAAAATATCAAAATTCTAATCAACTCCAAACCTATCGATGTTTATACTAAAAAAGATGCAAGCGCCGTTTTGGACTCAATGGAAGTGGCCTCGAGTCTGGATTTGACCATTTATAGAAAGTCACATTTCAAACTTTAAATTCAACTAACGATGCTATATTTAAACAAAACATTTAAATATATAATCGTAAAATATGCGGGTTGTTACAGACTCCTCTCCCTAAAGAAATTGCGTCCTCGTAATACTTAAGAAGAAAATAAAGAGTAACAACCACAAAGGCATAACAACACAAAAGAAAATTTGAAGCAAGAAGTTTGTCTTAAGGAGCATGAGAGAGTAAGTCCGGATGTGTTTGTTCGATGAATTCTCTGGCTTCCCAAGAACAATCCTTAGGATTTGAGGAGAATCTTCACAAGTGGAACATCTTTATGGCGAAGGCGTTTAACCCCCATAGCAATGATACGAATAGGATGTTGCTCATAAGTCAAATTAGGTGAAACTTCAATTTCTTTAATAACACCGGGCTCAAGAATAGAATCAGAATCTCTAAGGCATTTCAGTAGTTGCGAGACATGGAATACGTCATGAACAGAAGAAAATTGAGCCGATAATAAAAGGCGATAAGCCACGGAACCAATCAGTGATGGAAAATGGACCAATATATGAAGGTGCTAATTTTTCCGATCGACTGAAACGCACAACACCCTTCATAGTTGAAACACGAATGAATACCAAATTTCCCATAGAAAATTCTAAATTCCTTCTACGGTTATCGGCATAAGATTTTTATCTACTTTGAGCTTCTCTCATCCTGTGACGAATAAGGTCAATCTTTTCTATGGAATCACGAATAAAATATAGACCTAAAACCAGCTTCTCATCGCTTCAAGGAGATCGGCATGGCCTTCCGTAGAGTGCCTCGAAAGGTGTCACACCAATACTAGATTGGAAGCTATTATTATGAGAAAACTCAACAAGAGAAATATGTCTTTCCAACTTCCATAAAATCAAGAACACATGCACAAAGAAAATCTTCAAGAATCTTCTAAAATGTCTTTATGAAGATCACTAATATTTGGCACGATAAGTCTATCCAATTTTCGAATGCCGCCACGAGCATCGATTTCAAAGTCTTTCAAACCATCAACCATATTTTTATCCCAACAAATTTTCCTAAGAAGAGCCAATTTAGGATCTTGCTTTTGAGCTTCAAAGATGCGGTCTAAAATAGAAGAATGAGCCTCAAGGCTACATAAACCAAGAGAGGAACATGAATTGGATTCATGATCTCGAATCTCACAAGTGGACAAAGTCTTGAGATCATTCCATTCGGATATCATCGTGGAAACAACAGCTTATTGTTTTCGGCTAAGAGCATCTGCAACATGATTTCCCTTTTCGAGAGTACAGAGAATATCAAGATCATAAGATGCAAGGAATTCGAGCCAATGTTGTTGACGCAAATTAAGTTCCTTTTGAGAAAATAAATACTTCAAAGATTTATGATCGGTGTAGAGAACAAATTTCTCTCCTAAAAGATAATGATGCCAAATTTTAAGGGCGAAAACAATGGACGCGAGCTCTAAATCATGAGTGGCATATCTTGTCTTGGTAGGCTTTAATTGCCTAGAAGCATAAGCGATAACACGTTCCCTTTGCTTGAGAATGGCTCCCAAACCAACATGACTGGCATCAGTATAAATAATAAAGTCTTGGTTCCCTTCGGGAATCACTAGAATAGGAGCATCGAAAAGGAGTTCTTTTAATTTTTGAAAAGCCGCTTCAGATTTGTCTGACCAAATGTACTTAACTCCCTTCTTTGTCAAAGTTGTAAGAGGTAAAGAAATATTAGAAAAGTCTTTTATGAAACGACGATAATAGCCCGCTAATCCAAGAGAATCTCAGTCACACTCTCCAGTTTCTTCCAATTTTGAATCGCTTCAATCTTTGAAGGATCCACGAAAATTCTAGATTCAAAAATAATATATCCTAAAAATTTCACACGAGATTGCCAACAGTGGCACTTAGAAATTTTTTCTTTCAATTGATTGCTTCTAAGAGTTTCCAATGCAATCCGAAGATGTTTTTCATGCTCTTCCTCGTTTTTAGAATAAACAAGAATTTCATCTATAAAGATGAGAACAAATCGATCGAGGAAGTCCTTGAAAACTCGATTCATAAATTCAACGAAATAAGCTGGAGCATTCGTTAAACCAAATGGCATAAAAATCCATTCATAAGATCTATAATGAGTACGGAACGATGTCAAAGGAATGCTATCATCTGCAATACGAAGCTGATGAAAACCGGTTGCTAGGTCTAACTGTGAAAAGACTCTAGCACTACAAAGTTGATCGAATAGATCATCAATCTGAGGCAAGGGATATTTATTCTTGATGGTAAGATCATTAAGCTTGCGGTAGTCAACACAAAGCCTAAGTGTACCATCAGATTTCTTCACAAAGATAGCTAAAGCTCCCATAGAGAGGAACTAGAACGAATAAACTGTTTTGTTTCCAATTTGAATAATTGTTTATGCATCTTCTCATTTTCCTTATTATACAAACAATAATGAGGATGAGTGATAGGTAGAGCTCCAGGTATTAGACTAATTCTAAACTCAATTGCTCGCTTAGGTGGTAATCCTAAAACAGGCTCAAATATGTCGGAAAATTCACGAACAACGTGAATGAGGAAAATAACATCTTCCTTATCATCATTATCGTCATCATGTGGATTTAGAGAATATAAGGATGCCATCGAATCAGAATCAGAATCTTTAATAGTAATAGAAATCTGCTCAACAGATTGGGGATGTCGAAGATGGATAGTCCTCTCGGGACATAGGATGTGGGCTTCATAATAATTAAGCCAATCCATTTCCAAAATCATTCTGAAACCTAAGTAGCGCATAACATACAAATCGGGTCGGAAAGCATAATCACACAAAGTATTCTTGACATCTTTACAAAATAAACTGAGCATTGCTGATCCACCAACCGGATTTGCAATTCTCATTAAAGTCGTCAAGCCCATTTTAAAGATAAAGTATCAACAAGTTCTTTTGATATAAAAGAGTGAGATGCACCCGTGTCAAAAAGAACTCTAATAGGATGGTCACGAAACATAATAATGCCATCAATGATGGAATGAGAAATACCTTGACCAAGAGAAGTGTTACTAGGAGCTTGCACAACATTAAGCTTTCCTACCTTCTTGCCTTGAAGTTTGGGACATGAAGATATAAGATGACCCGAAGTTTTGCAATAACGATAAAAAGGGTTTCAGACACCTATTAGCATAATGGTCCTTAGAACCATAATTGTAGAATTGTCCATGACTGAAAATATGAGTCTTTGCTACCGAAGTTGCTTGCTTTCCTTTCTTGTTGGGACTAGGGCCTTTGAACTTAATAGGCATCTTCTTATTGATGTTGAAGTTTTTTTTGGCACCCACAACTTCAACATTAATTTCTTTATCGGCCTCTTCAAGTCGAAGAGCGATATCAACAAGCAGATCAAAAGAAACTTCCAATTTCAGAAGTAGAGCCTTCTTGAGGTTCTTTTCGATCCACAGATAAACCTCTGATTTTTCTTTAATTGGGTATTAATATACTCGACCCCATATTTAGAGATAGATTCAAAAGATGCGACATAGTCTGTCATAGAAGATTTACCTTGGATAAGGTCAATAAAGCATCGGGCTAAAGTTATTTTTCTAGTCTCCGGCACAAATTTCAACTCGAACCTTTCCCGGAATTGCTCTCAAGTAAGATCCGCTTCGATAATTTACGAAATCATACCAATCTAATGCTCTTTCCCGGAGCATGCTAGAAGCCACTTGGACTCGATGAAGATCTTAAGATTCATGCAAGAAAAGATGCAATCGCATGTTCGAACCCAAGCTTGGACTTCTATAACGCTTTCGGAACCCTTGAATGGCCTTCCACCCAAATTGGTATAATCACTACACAAGCGTGCAAACCCAAATTTAGGATGAGTAGGCTCAGGAATGGGTCCGGCAACTTGGGATGTTTGAGATATTGAATGACTAGCGTTGGGACGGCCAGGTCTAACCATTTCTCTTCTTTAAGAAGGAAAGAAAGAAGAGGAAAAAGGTTATTCTCAGAATGAATATCAAACAAACTTGATTGATAAAACAACGCATCATAAAAGGAAATTGGATAGAATGGGTCCTAAGACTCGAATTAAATCCTAAGGCACGATTCCTAAGAGAGACTTAGGACAATGGTCCTTGCAAGATCATTCTATATTGTTCCAAAATTTGGCTTTGATACCAAGCTGTGACGTCCCACTCTATACTCACACTAGCCAATGACACTACTGAGTTATGCCATCGACTAGCATGAAGAATAAGGCTGTTGAGAAGCGACCATCTATGTAATTGCTTTGTGCGAGTACCGATATGTCAGATAGTAGTACATGCATTTCGTTTCAAGAGGAAATCTGACACATCAATTACAAACTCAAAACTATTACACAGTGGCTATGTGATCTTTGAAAACAAATATGAAATAAGCACAACACAAAATCAGTCACAGATAGTCATATAACTAAGGCGGAAACAGATATGAATATAACACATAGAAGTGTACATCAAAGTAGTGGTCATACAAGATCCACTACATCACAAAAGAATAAGTATACATCAAGGAGTCTCCATCTCGAATGTATAAAATCAAAATAAGATGAATGACTAGCGTTGGGACGCTCAGAAATCAGTCTAGCTATAATTATCATATAAGATGAGATAGGATAAGAGATATGACAAATATATATGATAACAACAAAAATCATTCAATATCTCAAACTTTCTCAAACACCAAAAAGAATGTCATATTCTTTAGATTATTCACCAAACCATAAATATTGATAGAGCTTGTCAGTGCATATCATCAAAATTGGTGAATCATAAATTCTAGAAATCAATAATTAGAAATCCAAAAAACACAAAGGGGGAGGCTTATCAAAAACAAGAACTCACCAACACGTGTATAACAAACAGTTTTCTATCCCATGGTTGCTAACCATAGAGCCGGTGTAATGACGTAGTACAATGATACGCCCGAGGAGCCTGAAACTCAAATGATTCAGAACAACGACGTAGTACAACGATACTCCCGATGAACCTGAAACTCAAATGATTCAGAACAACGACGTAGTATAACCGTACGCCCGATGAACATGAAACTCAAATGATTCGAAACAACGACGTAGTACAACGATACGCCCAATGAACCAAACTCCATGAAAAGGCCGTGAGTCGCTAGCCCATAAAATTGAAATGAAACTCCAAGGAACGGGGTACAGTCCCCCATGCGGACTAAGAGATATCGCGTATCGCTAGTCTAAACCACGAAATGATCATCATAGATCAATAAAATGTGTAAATTACACTAAGCTAGTAAATAAATGAGTTTAGCTTTATGTCCCAAAACCACTAGCTTAACTTAAATATTTACGAACAGATTGTAGATCTCCACTCGAAAATTGTCACAAGATTTCAATCGAACAAGTCCAAGTATTAATCGATGAAGTAAACACAAGCGTTTCATACCACTTGTTTTGCTATGTCGTTTAATTAGACTTCTCATATGAATGAGGTAAAGGTTTGTCTATACTAATAGATTGGAAAACGGTATTAAAAACGAGCTTTGTATTAAAAGTAATCTTGAAATCATTTTTGTAAAAGAGTTTTTAGTACTTACTACCAGTATAGAAACCTTTGTATGTTAAAGTGACAAACCGCAGAAATGATTGTAAAAACAATCAACCACCAAAAATTCACATACGAAAACATGAATCAAAACCATGAAAATTGACATCTTATCCATCAAATGGATATTCCGAAAAATCCAGTAAGAAGCCATCAAAATCGATAATAAATGACGACGACCAATCGGATCAACCAAAAATCGATAAAATGGAAATCCACTCAAAAATAGACAATATGGCTGAAATTAGCAGCATCAGACGTCTGGTGGTTTCCCAGACGTCTGAGCTGAAGGTCTGGAATTTTCTTCCAAATCGTTCAGACGTCTGGGGAACAGACTCAGACTTCTGAGCTGAGAATCTGGAATTTTTATTCCGATGACTTAGACGCCTGAGTTCGTTTCCAAACGTCCGAGCTGAAGCTCAGGGCAAAAATCAGCCTAGGCCATTAATGGCCAAATCATATCGGAAGCGATCGAATGAGCGGCGATGGCTAGGGATTTATGCTAAGCGACAACCCAACCCTATAGACTCATCAATACACCCCCAACAACATGTCAAAACAACCATATAAGGATTTTCATAGATTTTGAGTTCAAAATGCCAAAAATTGGAAAATTCGCCATACCAATTCAATTCAAAAGCAAATGGACATGAAATAGATGATAGAAATTCATACCTAACAACTATCAAAAGTATAGACATAGATGTGAGTTCAAGAACTCGCCTTTAAACCCAAAAACAAAGAATGAGAAGCTTTAAAACAAGGCAAAGATCAACCTCTCTTCAACTTCGACTCTAGAAGCTCTAATCTATGATCATAGACAAATATTTCCTTAGTTAGGTTATAGGAAATTTCTAAAAATTAGAGAGGAATTGAGATGAAGAAGATGAAGAGGATGCTTACCTAAGCTTCCCTTTGATTTTGGACTCGAATTTGAATTTTCTAATAAAACTAGGGTTTAGGAATTTTAATTTTCCATCTTTTCCCCCATTTCCTTTTAGCTTGAGAGTGTTAGGAAATTAGAAATGAAATGAATGAAGATGAGTGGAGTTAGGGTATTTTATAGAGGATTCGTGTTCCTTGTCAGGTTAGTGGAATGAAACCTAACCCAAAGCCCCAAATGGAAATATAAAAATTCTAATCTACTCCAAATATATCGATGTTTATACTCAAAATGGTTACAAATGCCATTTTGGACTTAATGGAAATGGTCCCGAATCTGGATTCGACCGTTCTATAGAAAGTCACATTTCGAACTTTAAATTCAACTAACGATGCTATATTTAAATAAAACATTCAAATATATAATCGTAAAATATATGGGTTGTTACAGACTCCCCTCTTTAAAGAAATTGCGTCATCGTAATACTTAAGTAGAAAATAAAGAGTAACAACCACAGAAAGGCTTAACAATACAAAAGAAATTTTGAAGTAAGAAGTTCACCTTAAGGAGCATGAGAGAGTAAGTCCGGATGTGTTTGATCGATGAATTCTCTGGATTGCCATGAACATTCCTTAGGATTTGAGGACCATTGAACCTTCACAAGCGGAACATCTTTATTACGAAGACGTTTAACCTCCATAGCAATGATACGAATAGGATGTTGCTCATAAGTCAAATTAGGTGAAACTTCAATTTCTTTAATAACACCGGGCTCAACAATAGAATCGGAATCTCTAAGGCATTTCCGTAGTTGAGAGACGTGGAATACGTCATGAATAGCAGAAATTTGAGCTGGTAATAAAAGGCGACAAGCCACGGAACCAATGCATTTAGTGATGGGAAATGGACCAATATATCGAGGTGCTAATTTTCACGATCGACTGAAACACACAACACCTTTTATAGGTGAAACACGAATGAATACCAAATCTACTATAGAAAATTCTAAATTCCTTTTTCGGCTATCGGCATCGGATTTTTGTCTACTTTGAGCTTCTCTCGTTCTATGAAGAATAAGATCAATCTTTTCTGTGGAATCATGAACAAAATCTGGACCTAAAACCAGCTTCTCACCGGTTTCAAGCCAACACGAAGGAGATCGGCATAGCCTTCCATAGAGTGCCTCGAAAAGTGCCATACCAATTCTAGATTGGAAGCTATTATTATAAGAAAACTCAACAAGAGATATGTGATCTTCCTAACTTCCACAAAATAAAGAAAACATGCACAAAAAAGTTCTTCAAGAGTTTGATTCACACGCTCGGTTTGTCCATCGGACTGAGGATGATAAGCGGTGCTAAAATTAAGCTTCATCCCTAAAGATTTTTGAAGACCCTTCCAAAATCCGCTAGTAAATAATGAATCATGATCGCTAACAATAGAAGTAGGAACTCCATGCAATTTAACATTTTCTTTAACATAGAGTTTGGCCAAAAGAGGTACGATCCAATTGGACCGAACGGAAAGAAAATGGGAGGATTTTGTAAGTCTATCTACAATCACCCATAAACTGTCATGAATCGAATGAGAACAAGGAAGACCATCAATAAATTCCAGGGAAATTTGATCCCACTTCCAAATTGGAATGTCCAAAGGTTGCAATAACCCACCGGCCCTTTGATGCTTGGCTTTTGTGAGTTGGCAAGTCATGCAACGCTTAATAAAGTTAGCAATATCGGATTTCATCCAATCCTAATAATAAAGTCACTTTATATCTGCGTACATTTTACTACTACCAGGATGAATGGTAAATTTAGAACGATGAGAATCTTCTAAAATGTCTTAACAAAGATCACTAATATTTGGCACGAAAAGTCTATCAATTTTTCAAATGCCGCCACGCGCATCGATTTCAAAGTCTTTCAAACCATCAACCTTATTTTTATCCCTACAACTTTGGCTAAGAAGAGCTAATTCAGGATCTTCCTTTTGAGCTTCAAGGATGCGGTCTAAAAGAGAAGGACGACCTCAAGGCTATATAAACCAAGATATGAACATGAATTGGATTCAAGATCTCGAATCTCACAAGTGGACAAAGTCTTGAGATCATTCCATTCGGATATCATCATAGAAACAGCCGCTTGTTGCTTTCGGCTAAGGGCATTGGCAACACGATTTCCCTTTCCGGGAGTATAGAGAATATCTAGATCATAAGATGCAAGGAATTCGAGCCAACATTGTTGACGCAAATTAAGTTCCTTTTGAGAAAATAAATACTTTAATGATTTGTGATCGGTGTAGAGAACAAATTTCTCTTCCAAAAGATAATGACGCCAAATTTTAAGGGTGAAAACAATGGTGCGAGATCTAAATCATGAGTGGCATATATAGTCTCGGCAGGCTTTAATTGCTTAGAAGCATAAGCGATAACACGTTCCCTTTGCATGAGAACGGCTCCCAAACCAACATGACTAGCATCGGTATAAACAATAAAGTCTTAGTTCCCTTCGGGAATCACACGAATAGGAGCATCGGAAAGGAGTTCTTTTAATTTGTGAAAACTAGCTTCACATTTGTCTGACCAAATGTACTTAACTCCCTTCTTTGTCAAAGTAGTAGGAGGTACGGAAATTTTTGAAAAGTTTTTTATGAAAGGACGGTAATAGCCCACCAATCCAAGAAAGCTATGAATCTCTGTCACTCTCTCCGATTTCTTCCAATTTTGAATCACTTCAATCTTTAAAGGATCCACAGAAATTCCGAATTTAGAAATAATATGTCCTAAAAATTTCACATGAAATTGCCAAATGTGGCACTTAGAAAATTTTGCTTTCAATTGATTGCTTCTAAGAGTTTCCAATGCAATCCGAAGATGTTTTTCATGCTCTTCCTCGGTTTTAGAATAAAGAAGAATGCATCTATAAAGATGAGAACAAATCGATCAAGGAAATCCTTGAAAACTCGATTCATAAGTTCAACGAAATAAGCTGGAGCATTCGTTAAACCAAATGGCATAACAAGCCATTCATAAGATCTATAACAAATATGGAATGATGTTAAAGGAATGCTATCCTCTGCAATACGAAGCTGATGCAAACCAGTTGCTAATTCTAACTGTGAAAAGACTCTAGCATCGCAAAGTTGGTCGAATAGAACATCAATCCGAGGCAAGGGATATTTATTATTGATGGTAAGATTATAAAGCTTGCAGTAGTCAATGCGATTCTTGATGGTAAGATCATTAAGCTTGCGGTAGTCAATGCAAAGCCTAAGTGTACCACTAGATTTCTTCACAAAGATAGCTGAAGCTCCCCATGGAGAGGAACTAGAACGAATAAACTGTTTTGTTTCCAATTTGAATAATTGTTTATGCATCTCCACATTTTCCTTATTGGACAAACGATAAGGAGGACGAGTGATAGGTAGAGCTCTAGGGATTAGATTAATTCTAAACTTAATTGCTCGCTTAGGTGGTAATCCTAAAACGGGCTCAAATATGTCAGGAAATTCATGAACAACGTGGATGAGGACAATAACATTTTCCTCATCATCATTATCGTCATCATATGGATTTAGAGAATATATTGATGCCATCGAATTGGAATCTGAATCTTTAAGAACAATAGAAATCAACTTAACAAATTGGGGATGTCAAAGATGGATAGTCCTCTCGGGACATAGAATATGGGCTTCATAATGATTAAGCCAATCCATTCCCAAAATCATTCCGAAACCTAAGTAGCGCATAACATGCAAATTGGCTCAAAAAGCATAATCATATAAAGTAATATCGACATCGTTACAAAATAAATTGAGTATTGCGGATCCACCAACCGGATTCGCAATTCTCAATGAAATCATCAAGACCGTAACATTTAAAGACAAAGTATCAACAAGTTCTTTTGATATAACAAGTGAGATGCACCCGTGTCAAAAAGAACTCTAATAGGATGGTCACGAAACATAATAACGCCATCAAGGATGGAATGAGAAATATCTTGACCAAGAGAATTATTACTAGGGGCTTGCATAGCGTTAAGCTTTCCCTCCTTCTTGCCATAAAGTTTGGGACATAAAGATATAAGATGACCCGAACCTTTGCAATAACGAAAATAAAGGGGTTTCAGACGCCTATTTGCATCATGGTCCTTAGAACCACAATTATAGCATTGTCCATGACTAGAAGTCTTTGCTATCGAAGTTGCTTGCTTCCCTTTATTGTTGGGATTAGGGCCTTTGAACTTAATAGGAATCTTCTTGTTGATGTTGAAGTTTTGTTTGGCACCTAAAACTTCAACATCACTTTCTTTATCGGCCTCTTCAAGTCGAAGAGCGATATCAACAAGCTGATCAAAAGAAACTTCCAATTTCAGAAATAAAGCCTTCTTGAGGTTCTTATTCAACCCATAGACAAATCTCTGATTTTTTTTCAATGGGGTACTAATATACTCGTCCCCATATTTAGAGAGAGATTCAAAAGATGCTATATAGTCTGTCATAGAAGATTCACCCTGGACAAGGTCAATAAAGCATCGGGATAAAGTTACTTTTTCAGCCTCCGGCATAAACTTCAACTCGAACCTTTTCCAAAATTGCTCCCAAGTAAGATCCGCTTCGATAATTTCTGAAATCAAGTGCTCATACCAATCTAATGCTCTTTCCTGGAGCATGCTAGAAGCCACTTGGACTCGATGTAGATCTATAAGATTCATGCGAGAAAAGATGCGATCGCATGTTCGAAGCCAAGCTAGGACTTCTATAATGCTTTCCGAACCCTTGAACGGCCTTCCACCGAAATTGGTATAATCATTGCACAAGCCTGCAAATCTAGATTTAGGATAAGTAGGCTCAGAAATGGGTCCGGCAACTTGGGCATTCTTTACAAGATCCAAAATCTGTTGGGCAGACATGAATACACCACCCTAAGGAGCGGCACTAGATTGACCGACGTTGGGACGACCCGGTCTAACCATTTCTCTTCTTTAAGAAGAAAGAAAGAAGAGGGAAAAGGTTATTCTTAGAATGAATATCAAACAAATTTGATTGATAAAACAAGGCATCGTAAAAGGAAATAGGATAGAACGGGTCCTAAGACTCGTATTAAATCCTAAGGCACGATCCCTAAGAGAGACTTAGGACAATGATCCTTGCTAGATTATTCTATATTGTTCCGAAGTTTGGCTTTGATACCAAGCTGTGACGCCCCACCTCTATACTCACACCAGCCAAGGACACAACTAAATAATGTCGTCGACTAACATGAAGAATAAGGCTGTTGAGGAGCGACCATCTGTGTAATTGCTTTATGCGAGTACTGATATGTCAGATGGTAGTACATGCATTTCGTTTCAAGAGGAAATTCGACACATCAATTACAAACTCAAAACTACTGCACAATGGCTATGTGATCTTTGGAAACAAATATAAAATAAGCACAACACAAAATCAGTCACAGATAATCATATCACTAAGGTGGAAACATATATGATTTTAACATATCATCAAAGCAGTGGTCATACAAGATCTTTTCATTACAAAAGAATAAGTATACATCAAGGAGTCTATATCTAGAATGTATAAAAGCAAAAACCACTAAGCTAAAGTAGTTATACAAAAGTCATATGATGGTCCTAGATAAGAAGTCAAGTCGAAGTACTTGAAACACCTCGTTCTGACCCGAGTATTATTTAAGAAGAATAATAAACAGATCAGTCTAGCTATAATTGTCACATAAGATGAGATAGGATAAGAGACATGAAAAGTATACATGATAACAACAAAAATCATACAATATCTCAAACTTTCTCAAACACCAAAAAGAATGTCATATTCTTCAGATTATTCACCAAACCACAAATATTGATAGGGCTTATCAATGCATATCATCAAAATTGGCGAATCACTGTCATCAATGTAAGTGAGGTTCTAGAAAGGTTCTAGAAAGGTTGGAAATACGCCCCTGTCAACAAAGATGACTGTCATCAATGTCACAAGAAGGTGCACTGGAAATGCAATTGTCCAAACTATATGAAGATGGCCAAAGAGAAGAAGAATAAATCTGATTCTTTCGCACGTAGAGGTACATCTATGATTCAAAATTATTTTTTAATTAATGAATTATCTCATATTGGATTTGGAACTCATAACTACAATTATTTATAGGGACTAAGGGGAGACAACATGTGGCAATGAGTGAAATAAGGCTTCAAGTTTCCGATGGATCTCTTGTAAATGCAACTGCAATTGGAGACTATCACTTAGCTTTGCCAAATGGTTTTGACTTAGTATCGAATAATTATTATTATGCTAAAAACTTTTTATGGAAATGTATATGTTTCTAGACTGTTCGAGACATGTTTTGGTCTCTATTGTAAAGACGTATTATGAATGTTATTTGATGGAAATAATTTTTGCAATGGTGTTTTTGATAATGACATTTATGTACTTTGTTTTAATCATAAATGTTTTGTTAATAAATATTCTATTGACGTTAGTAATAGTTATTTATAGCACTGTATGCTAGGTCCTATTAGTTACAAAAGATCGCACAAACTAAAAAAAGAAGGTTTTCTTCTATCTTTTAATTACGAATCATTAGATACCTATGAGTCGTGTATTGAAGGGAAAATGACAAAGCACCACTTTAGTAGGAGTGAAAAAAGTGTGGATGAACTCTTGGGTCCGTTATATACTTATGTATATGAAAAAATTTGTTTCCCAAGGGATTGACCAGGCAACTTAGTACTCGGCTTGACCACTGCTCGGCCTCCCAGGAAGGTTCGGCATCCAAAGGGTACTCGGCTACCCAAGAACGTTCGGCCAAAGTGAACGTTCGGCCTCTAAGGAGTACTCGGTGTAAAGTGTGTTCAGCATTCGAAGGACACCCGGCATCCAGAACACGTCCGGCCAGAGTGAACGTTCGGCCGAAGTGAACGTTCGGCTGAAGTAAACGCTCGGTCAAAGGGCGTCCGGCATACAAACGATCGTTCGGCATGGGATCGCGTTCGGCATCAAGAAGCGCTCGGTATTGAATACCGTTCGGCCAAAGGAGGACGCTCGACATGCGATCGTTCGGCATAAGATCGTTCGGCATCCATGAACGTTCGTCCTCCAAGGAACATTCGACATTCCCAAGTTGTTCGGCATCCCAGCCTCATTCAACCTACATCCCTTACTCAAAGGCATACCTTGTTCGGCACAAAGAGGAAGGCTCGGCATACCTCGTTCGACATGAAAAGGAAGGATCGGCATACCTCGTTCGGCCTCTCTGGTTCGGCGCATAGTACTTATGCTACTTGGACCAAGCTATTCAGCCACCTGGCCCACCAGGGAAGTCCAACCCACTATCGTCTATAAATAGGGAGGCAGGGGCACAGAAAACGGGATCAGATTTCAGAGAACACAGGGGAGACTCTGCCTCATCCAAACCTCATCCAAGACTTCTACTTTTATTTCACAATTGTATTCGAATACTTAAAAGCGGATTGTATCTGTAATCAAGTTTAAAAGTGAAGAAATAAAGGATCAACTTCAAAGTGGACGTAGGCTACAACGCCGAACCACTATAAATTCTGTGTTCTCGTCTCCCGCATTTTAATTTATATTATCTTCTCTATTTTAATTTATCTTCTTCATTAATCTCTCTACACAAACTCTCTAAGGGTGTTAGTGACCAATTTTGGCGCTAACATTTTTGTGCTTTCACTGAGAATCGAAATCTCAGGTTGTGAGGATCTACTTTGTAGCTACTGGATTGCATAAATCCCCCGAAGAAGATCCGTAATTATTCATAAGGCATCTGTTGATTCTACTCAGAGTTACAACCAATGACTCTACCATGGGAAGACCACGAACAAGATCGACCTCCCAAAATGTAGATGCCCGCGAAACCGCTAGTGTTCAACAACTTGGACCTAACGATCAACAGGAAATTCGAGGCACGGGGCCCTCCAGCCAAAACCAAACGGAAGCTGCTTCACGAGCAGAATTGAATGACTTGATAAAAGAGCTTACGGAAAGCAGAAGGAAACTCGCTGAGCAAATGCAAGTTAATGCTGACCTCATGGCCCAACTTGCTCAACAGCGGCATCAGAATGCTGGAGGTAGCCCTGTCCCCTGCTCTGAAGATGATAGCTCAACTTCAGCTGATGAACCTCCCAGGCGTAGACGCCGCAAGGATGAAGATGACCAAGCAGGTGCCATGGATCGCTCTACTAGAAATCAAGCCCGTGGAGTGGAACCCAACCTCCCTCCTACCATACAAACCTCGGATTTGACAGCTATGGTCAGCAAGTTGATGAGAGAGAATCAAGGTTTGACTAATGAAGATTGGGGAATGTCTAAGAGTCATACTCCCTTCACAGATACCATTCTACAGGCTGAATACCCAAGGAAGTTTAACATGCCCACCATACCCGCCTATGAAGGAAAAACTGACCCTAGACAACATGCAATGAGGTATGGATGGATGATGGATTCAGCAAGGGCCACTGACGCAACTAAGTGCAGGTGCTTTCCAATAACTCTGTCCGGAATTGCCACCATGTGGTTCACTCGACTTCCTCCACGGTCAATCTCAAACTTCGACGAATTAGCAAGGAAATTCATAGAACAATTCAGGATACACGCCACTCGACCCAAGGATGTAATGTCCTTATCAAGCGTGACCCAAGCTCCTGGAGAATCACTGAAAGTATACTTGCAGAGATTTCATGTTGCCGCTACTGAAGTGAGCAATCCAAACGACCACGCGATTTTGATGGCAGTAATGCGTGGAGTGGATCCAGACTCTGAATTTGGGGATTGGTTGGCGGGAAAGCCACCAGCTACGTTGGAACGTTTCTATTCGAAAGCCCACCAGTTCATAAGGAGGGAAGAAGCTCGGTGGATAAGGAAAGACAAGGCACCAGGGTCCATTCAGGAGTCTGTAAAGGGCAACATCGCCATGAAAGCAACCGACGATAACCCTGGAAAGACTCAGGCCAGCGTCCAAAATAAGCCCGGACAGTCTAAGGGAACTGGAAGTGGAAATCCTGGAAAGAAGAAGGAAACGGGGAGATGGAAGTCAAGGATCCCTACCTACAACGAATACACTCCACTGAATGCGTCTCTTGAAAACATCTACTTATCGACCTGCAACACTTTTCAATACAGAAAACCACGCCCTAAGGAATCAACAGAGGAGCAAAAGCGGACTGGAAAGTATTGCCGCTTTCACGAGTCTTATGGGCACAACACAGACGAATGCAGGCAACTCCATGACGCTATTGAGAAATTGATTAGGCAGAAGAAGCTGCAGGAATTCGTCAAAGATACGCCAGAAGGAAGACAAGAAACTTCAGACCCCGGACGTGGCCCAGCTCTACGCCAACTAGAGCAACCTACTCGAACTGTGGGAAGATTGATTATTAACACAACTGCTGGTGGACCTCATCCAGCGGATAAAAATTGGCAGGAAATGGAGCGATATGCTAATTCCTTGAGACATACAGAGCATGAGTGCTGTTCAAATGTGGAGGATGGAGCTCCCGCAAAGCAGCAGCGCACGATGCACGACGATATTGTATTCAGGAATAGAGACGCAGATAAGGTGGAAGCTCCCACCATTGATCCATTGGTCATATCCGCAACCAACGGACCGGCATTCGTAAGGAGAATCCTAATTGATTGCGGAAGTTCCGTTGACATCATTTTCAAGAAAGCGTATGACCAAATGAAGCTGGAGACTACGGATTTGAAGCCATCCAAAGCCCGAATCCATGGCTTTAACGGCGCAGCCACAGACGCAGTAGGATATGTGGAGTTACCAGTTGAACTGGGACAAGATGAACGCAGGAGAGTGCGAATCCTACCATTCATAGTGCTGGATGTTGATTCACCATACAACGTGTTTTTGGGACGACCAGCCCTCGCAGATTTCAGGGCATCCTTGGCCCCGTGGTGTCTCACACTGAAATTCCCGACGGACAAAGGAGTTGGCGTAGTGCATGGCGACCAAGCAACCGGACGTGCATGTTAGGTGGCTGAGCTGAGAGAGGCCCAGCGCAGAGAAAAGGGGAAGACTGCGGACAGCATCGTCCGCATCCCGAATTCTGATGATTGACAATTAGCGCCCGAGCCCTGGCTCGGGCGACATTCTCGGATCGTTGGAGACATAGATCCGAGAGATGAAAAAGGGGAACCCAGGGAACCATACGCAGCACCGGCCGAACTAACAATTGATATTCCAGTTAGCCACAGTGACCCGACACGAGTTCTAAAAATTGGGTCACAGCTCGATCCCCTAATGGCAGAGAATTTATATGATTTACTTCGAGCGAATCTTGATGTCTTCGCCTAGACACACTCTGATATGCGTGGGATTTCCCCTGCAATTGCGAGCCATATGTTGAATATAGACCCGAAACACGTACCTGTGAAGCAAAAAAGGAGAGGCATGGACCCGGAGAGGTCTACAGCTCTCAAAGAGGAGGTGGATAAACTCAAAGCCAATGGGTTTGTCCGCGACGCCCTCTACCCGGAATGGGTGTCCAACCCTGTGTTGGTAAAGAAAGCAAACGGGAAATGGAGAACCTGCATTGACTATTCTGATTTAAACAAAGCATGCCCAAAGGATAGCTTCCCGCTACCACGAATTGATCAACTGGTCGATTCAACTGCAGGGCATGAGTTATTGTCATTTATGGATGCATACTCTGGATACAACCAAATTCCGATGCACATCCCAGACCAAGAACACACCAGCTTTGTCACAAATGTTGGGTTATACTGCTATGTAGTGATGCCCTTCGGACTGAAGAACGCCGGAGCAACTTACCAGCGTCTGGTAAATCGAATGTTCAAAGATCAGATTGGGAAAACAATGGAAGTCTATGTGGATGACATGCTTGTGAAGTCACGGCAGTCAAACGACCACATTCGAGACTTGGCGGAAATGTTCGATATACTGAGGCTCTTCGAAATGAAAATCAACCCCCTGAAGTGTTCTTTCGGCGTAGCGTCGGGAAAGTTCTTGGGTTTCATTGTGAACGCACGAGGAATTGAAGCTAACCCGGAAAAGATCCAGGCCATCCGAGATATACAGGCACCTAGAACCATAAAACGGGTACAGAGCTTGAATGGAAAAGTAGCTGCGCTCAGTCGATTCATATCCAGAGCCACAAATAAGTGTGTTCCTTTCTTCGATGTCATAAAGAAAGGAAAGAGAAACTTCGAATGGACGACTGACTGCGTGGA
This sequence comes from Allium cepa, assembly GCA_030765085.1. NCBI lineage: Eukaryota > Viridiplantae > Streptophyta > Magnoliopsida > Asparagales > Amaryllidaceae > Allium > Allium cepa. The sequence continues at coordinate 675,060,261 of CM060929.1, forward strand.
AGAATTCCGAGCCCTGGTAAGACACTTGGAAAGTCCTCCAGTGTTGTCAAAACCAGTAGACCACGAGACGTTGTACGTATATTTGGCTGTGTCTCAACACGCTATCAGTACAGCCCTAGTTCGCGAAGAAGACAAGATTCAAAGGCCGGTGTACTATGTTAGTAAACGACTGACAGGGGCAGAAAAGAATTATCCAAAGATCGAGAAACTTGCCTATTGCCTGGTGATTGCATCACGCAAGCTACGTCCCAACTTTCAGGCGCACTCAATCAGTGTTTACACTGACCAACCCTTGCGACAGGTACTCCAACGACTAGAAACTTCCGGTAGGATGCTAAAGTGGAACATCGAGTTAAGCCAGTTTGATATCACCTACCTGCCACGAAGGACCATCCAAGGGCAAGCATTAGCTGACTTCGTTGCTGAGTTCACCATTCCGGATGAACCGAGTGAAAATCACAAAGTAATCCCTCCTGTCTGATGGAAGATGTTCACTGACGGGGCATCTAACGACCGTTGGTCGGGAGCTGGGATAGTTCTAATAACTCCCGAAAACCGATCGCTTTGCTACACTTTGAAGCTCGAATTTACAGCGACAAATAACGAAGCCGAATACGAAGCACTGATTGCTGGCTTAAGACTTGCCAATGAACTGAAGGTAAAGTCCATCGAAATCTTCTGCGACTCACAGCTGGTGGTATATCAGGTACGGGGAGACTACCAAGCGAAAGGACAGAGACTGGCTCCTTACCTTGCTCGGGTCCGGGAGCTACTAGTAAACCTGGAATATTATGACATTTCGCATGTCCCGCGCGAACAGAACAGGGAGGCCGACTCGTTGGCTAAATTCGCGAGTACTGGCGATGCACAGCAGATGGGATTGTTCCCTGTCGAGACTCTGCTTGCTCCAAGTATAGACATGATGGAGATAGATCTCGTCTTGGAGACCGAACTCGAAAGGGGATCATGGCTGACCCCGATCAAACAATACTTGCTATACGGGGACTTACCTGAGAAAAGAAGCGAAAGACGCCAAGTCCTTCTTAAGGCTTCGCGTTATGTAATGCAAGACGAGACAATGTATCGGAGGGGATTCTCGACCCCCTTACTCCGGTGCTTGGCCCATGACGAGGTAAAACGGGTGTTGGAAGAAGTCCATGAGGGAGAATGTGGTGATCATACCGGGGGGCAAACTTTGGCGAGGAAAATCCTCCGCAATGGATATTATTGGCCGACTGTAAATCGGGATGCTGCAGACTATGCGAGAAGATGCGACAAATGCCAGATATATGCAAAGATTCCGAGAGCTCCGCCAATGGAACTCACACAAATGGTTAGTCCCTGGCCATTTGCAATGTGGGGAATCGACCTAATTGGATCTCTGCCCATAGCCAAAGGAGGCGCGGAATATGCAATAGTGGCAGTCGATTATTTCACCAAGTGGGCTGAAGCAGAGCCAATGGCCACAATCACCACCAAGAAAGTCATTAATTTCGTTGTACAAAATATCATATGTCATTTTGGCCTCCCACGGACCATCATAACGGAAAACGGAACTCAATTCGAAAGCAAGGAATTCAAAGAGTTCTGTCAGAGGTATGGCATTGAGAAAAGGTTCGCAGCAGTTGCTCACCCGAAGGCGAATGGGCAGATAGAAGCCGTCAATAAAATCATCAAGTCCATATTGAAGAAGCGTTTGGAAAAGGCTAGAGGCAAGTGGGTGGATGAACTCCCAACAGCGTTTTAGGCCTATAGAACTACCCACAAGACCGCGACTGGCCACACACCATTCGCACTGGCGTACGGCACGGAAGCCGTCATACCCGTAGAACTTGAAGTTCCATCACAACGGGTAACCTATTACGATCCTGCGTCAAACCAGGATCTCCTATTGGAATCATTAGACTTCATTGATGAGAAACGCGAAGAAGCTGATTTGAGAGCAGCCTCATACAGACACCGAGTCGCTAAATATTATAATGGAAAAGTCCAGCCAAGAACCTTTAGTGTGGGAGATCTCGTTTTGAAACGAGTCTTTCCAACCCCTTCGCACATGAATCCCGCATGGGAAGGTCCATACGTCATCGAACGGAGGCTTGGAGAAGGAATTTTCAAGCTAACGACCGTCGATGGTGCGACACTCCCCCGAGCATGGAACAGCGAGCATTTGCGGCGTTATTACACTTAGTCTATTTCCTTTATGCGGTAGTTGCATCTATTTCCAGTATGCTTTCTTCTTGGCATGTAATGAGATAATCTAGCTTGTTTTCATCAATAAAGGCTTGAAGCCATCTTTTCCATGAATGACCAATGTCTCTTCGTATGATATTCCTATGACGCGCAATTGAAAATTATGATATCCTAGCTAGCGTACGAACGCTTATAATAAACGACTAAAAATCTCCAAGTCCCCAGAGTGCGGACTGGAGTACTCTAAGTCCCCAGAGTGCGGACTCGAGTATAAACGACAAAAAATCTCCAAGTCCCCAGAGTGCGGACTGGAGTACTCTAAGTCCCCATAGCGCGGACTCGAGTATAAACGACGAAAAATCTCCAAGTCCCCAGAGTGCGGACTGGAGTACTCTAAGTCCCCAGAGTGCGGACTCGAGTATAAACGACAAAAAATCTCCAAGTCCCCAGAGTGCGGACTGGAGTACTCTAAGTCCCCAGAGTGTGGACTCGAGTATAAACGACTCAAAATCTCCAAGTCCCCGGAGTGCGGACTGGAGTACTCTAAGCCCCGGAGTGCGGACTCGAGTATAAACGACAAAAAATCTCCAAGTCCCCAGAGTGCGGACTGGAATACTCTAAGTCCCCAGAGTGCGGACTCGATTATAAACGACTCAAAATCTCCAAGTCCCCGGAGTGCGGACTGGAGTACTCTAAGTCCCCGGAGTGCGGACTCGAGTATAAACGACAAAAAATCTCCAAGTCCCCAGAGTGCGGACTGGAGTACTGTAAGTCCCCAGAGTGCGGAGTCGAGTATAAATGACAAAAAATCTCCAAGTCCCCGGAGTGCGGACTGGAGTACTCTAAGTCCCCGGAGTGCGGACTCGAGTATAAACGATTAAAAATCTCCAAGTCCCCGGAGTGCGGACTGGAGTACTCTAAGTCCCCGGAGTGCGGACTCGAGTATAAACGATTCAAAATCTCCAAGTCCCCGGAGTGCGGACTGGAATACTCTAAGTCCCCGGAGTGCGGACTCGAGTATAAACGACAAAAAATCTCAAAGTCCCCAGAGTGCGGACTGGAGTACTCTAAGTCCCCGGAGTGCGGACTCGAGTATAAACGATTAAAAATCTCCAAGTCCCCGGAGTGCGGACTGGAGTACTCTAAGTCCCCGAAGTGCGGACTCGAGTATAAACGATTCAAAATCTCCAAGTCCCCGGAGTGCGGACTGGAGTACTCTAAGTCCCCGGAGTGTGGACTCGAGTATAAACGACAAAAAATCTCCAAGTCCCCGGAGTGCGGACTGGGGTACTCTAAGTCCCCGGAGTGCGGACTCGAGTATAAACGATTTGAAACCTCCAAATCCCCAGAGCGCGGACTAGAGTACTCTAAGTCCCCAGAATGCGGACTCGAGTATAAACGATCCGAAATCTCCAAGTCCCCAGAGTGCGGACTCGAATACAAATGACTCGAAATCTCCAAGTCCCCGGAGCACGGACTGGGGTACTCGAAGTCCGGTGTATAGATTTAATTACAAGCAGTTCAGACCTCCGATTTCCTTGAATAGGAACTACGACGCAAATGACTTGGATATGTCAAGTCCCCAACATACGGGCTATGAAATATTCTAAGTGCTTGAAGCACCAAGTAGAGATTGATCAAATCCAGGGAAGCTCCCAAGCCATGTAAAGACGAACCAAGCAGTCTAAGTTACCCATAACAATTCAGATTTCAATCACAACCATAAAAGAAACTGAATAATAAAAGTCTTTGAGAAGACAAAAGTGAAGATCAAATTTTATTCACAAAAAGCTTCCCGTTACAAAAACGCTCCGAAGTCCGGAGCCAACAGCCTATTTACACAGTCTACAAAAATTAGTACATGACTTAAACTAGTTCTCGTTGAACGGGGACGACGGTCATTTCTTGTGTTTCTTTGACTTCTTCCCGGATGGTTCCTTCCCAGAGCGCTTACTCTTGGAATCCTTCCCTGACTGAGGGGTGACGAACGAAGACGTAGGGGGAACATCCATGGGCTGGGACTTGCCAGGAAGAATGATCTTCAATGGTTTGTTCAGAGGATCGTCCAGGTTCACTTCACGCGGCTCGACCTTGACTGAGGTCGTATCTCTTTTCTCTTTCTCGAGCCGTTCCTTCATGCTCAAGTCGGATGTGTGCTCAGAGGCGCCTGTGATTCCTACTTCGAAACTCTCCGAGGAAGAGTCAGATTTGCCTTCATCCAGCGCCCCGATTACTTGAGCATCTGGACCAGGATCTCCGCCGACTTGAGTAGGCTCACTCGCCTTTATCTCCACCTCCTTGGCGGCATCGCTCCTCGGTGTGGGCTCGGGGTCAGAACAGCCTGCACAGAAGACACGAAAATAAACAAGTGTTAGAACACAACAACTTTTGAGGGAACGAGAAAGATCTTTGTGAAGCCCAGAGGTTACTCACCAGATGCCGGTGGGTTCTCAGTCGCCAGGGGTGTCCCGCCCTCCGGGATGGGAGATAAAACATGAATGCCAAGCCCGGGGGCTTTCGGGTCATAACCAACATGCTGCTCGAAGAGGTCAAGTGTTGACCGACTGGCCGATTGGGTAGGCACGTGAACTGGGGGCACAACGCCAGAAGGGTCCGTAGCCACCTCTTTCCCTTTCCTGGAGGGAGAACCTTTGCTGTAGAGGGCTTTAGCCGCCGATAAATCTGAAGGCTCCTTCCCCCTCAGGAATTCTTTTATCAATGCTTCTTCGTCGACCTCATCGGCGCCGTTCTCAACCTTCCTGATCTGAATCAGGGTCTCCCATGCCTCGACGAATGACTCAAGGTAGCCGTTGCCCAAAAAAGTTAGATCTCGATGCATGAGAACTCGGGCATTGAACTCAGCGATGAGCGGGTCGAATTCGGTCTTTATCTCCTCCCTGCCTTCTTCCCTGGCCGCCTCGAGGCGAGAGTCGATGTCGACAGTTGCTGCCCTTTTACCTTCCTCACGGGCCTCATTCCTCAGTGCCTCAACTTTGGAGAGATCGTCTTCAAGTTTCCCCTTTAAGAGCCGGGTGGCGACGATCTCATCACAATAGTGCTGTGCCTCAACCTGGGCGGCCACTTTCTCTTTCTTCTCCTTATCGAGTTGCTCCTCGAGCTCCTTAACTCGCCTATTAAGCACATCTCGTTCCTTTTGGATGGAATCCTTCTCCAAGGCCAGAGCTCCGCTCCGTTGAACCGCTTCGTCAAGCTCTTTCTTATGAGTCAATTCAAGCCGAGAGACTGCCTCGGCGGTATCTCTAGCATTCAGACGAGCAGCATCAAGCTCGGACTTGTAAGTAGCCAGCTCTTCATCCTGGGCCTTAATGATATCCCTGTCATGGATGGCCTCGAGTTTTAGACGATCGATTTCGTGCTGGCGCTCCATAGAGACTTCAGAAAGTTTCTCAGCTAGATGGACGAACGCGTCATGTTGCACGTAGACGTCATTGGTACAGGCGATAGCATTTTGTTTGACATCTCCGGGAATAGGATGAATCGCCGGGAGGAACTTTAACCCATCAAAACAAATCTTCGAAAACTTAGCCTTAAGTTCGTTCAATCTTTCCGACACTGTCGGGTCCGTTACGGGAGCGGGAGGAGACGGCTTTGAAAGTTCGTCCTTCCTATGAGAATCTCGGGAGTGCCGGGTAGAAGAAGAGTCAGAGTGTTGATCCCGGGGAGCATCAGAATGCGACCTCTTATGGCCACGTTTGTCTTTGCTTCGCTCCTGATAAGAAGAGGTCTCCTGGCAGTGTTCGGGCTGATAATAAGTTTTCTTCCGGGATGACGAGTCCCGGGCATGATAATCTCGGTCGCTGTCGCTGTCTCTGTCTCGGCGCTTCCCGAGGCCCGAGTCCCGACCAGACTGGCGTAAAGTCGACGAACCGCGAAGGCGGTCATATCCGTGAGAGCTCCCCATGTCACCTGCAATCAAACAATAGCGAATTAGCGAGAGAGCAGAATGGTGAAAGAAAAGTAGGTGCAAAGTGAAATGCATGTCTGTGTGTGTCCTAGTGCTACCCCCCGACGGACCAGTGGCTTTGCTAACGGGAGTCTTTTCCCCTTGGATCGGGGCTGGGACGCCCGCATCACCCCTGACGGGTGAGCGAAACTTAAACAGCTCCGGGTCATCGAAATCATAGTTGAGCAAATCGTCGGGAATGGAGAGGTTCGATAAGCCTTTCAGAGAACTTCCAACGCGCTGTGAAGAAGCCTCTTTCTCTGGCTGAACATGCGTAGCTTTGGAAGTCCCACCAACCTTCTCTTTCCTCAACTTGCGCGCCTGCTCCTTTCTCCCCTTCGAAGGGGAAGATGACGTTTCGATATCATGAGCTTCAGCTCCAGGACCTAAATCCTCACCTCGCTTTTTAGGTGGCTCGCTTAGAATTTCCCCTTCTTCTGGTACATCAAGAGAAGGGCGAACAGATGATTCAGGCAATTTTTTCCCTCTGATGGGCACGGACTTGGGAAGCGATACGCCCTCTGGAAGGCTAACCCGGCTGCCAGGGGCTAGCAAGCCGAACTTCGATAGTGACTCATTGGAAATGTGGGCTCGGATATCTTGCTCTTCAGCAGGAAGAGCTCTAATGGCGTCGACAGCATCGGAGTACCCCCGGCCCTCGGGACGGTGGACGAGATCTGAAAAAATAGAACAATGAGTTTTGAGAAGTTCAACCTCAATCGGGAACGTACATCAACTCAGAGAAAGGACTTACTTCCTTCAACCCACCGCCTCGCAAAGCCTTGGGGGCAGCACACATAAAACCACTCCTGTTTGTACAGGGCGAATTTGCTACTCCACGCGCTAGTGAAAACTTGGCACTTCCGATGTGGCTCAAGAAACATGTAAGAGGGGCTTTCTCCCCGTTTCTTGGTCATATAGATGTACCTTATATCACCGGGAGTTGGAGGCCTGGAGAAGACGGCCATGAAAAGCATGTACGTGCCATAAATGAAAGCGTGACCATTTGGATGAAGTTGAGACGGGGCGACGTCCAGATACTGCAGCACGTCGCGAAGGAATAGATTGAAAGGTGGCACGCTACCAACCCATCACATGAACTTGCTACACGACGCATATCCCGCTGGGGGCAGATGTGGGCGGTCATGCCCCGACGGAACGAGCACGTCAGCAAACGAAATGCCATGAGTAGAACATATCCACTTAAGAGCGGCCTCAGTGACTCTCGAAGCCTGTGAGTCAACTGGGTCATCCAGTAAAATCGACGATTCCAAAGTGTCGGGAGCCCAGTCATGAGCGGGAGAAATTGACAGGTCAGTTGTGTCGGGGGCCGTTCGCTTAGAAGACGGCCCAGGTTTGTCGGAAAGTGTAGCAGAACTGGATCTTTTGGACATCTTGAATAAATAGCAGACCCGACCGAGCGCCTGTGTGAACTATACTCGAAAAATGATCGATGCTAGAATTAACAACGCAAATAACCCCCCCGTGTGGTGTGTGAACTAGTGCAATCAATCGTGCATAAGCATTTAATATAATGTCAAGCCTAAAAACATCGCTTCCGAAAACTGTCATCGTTGACTGTCTCCGAAAGCCTTCTGAATAACGACTGCAGTAAGACACTAGAGGTAATTATCTGATTATGCCAAGTAAAGACCAGTTATGAAATTGGGCAAGGAGAGTATGTTCGGCATTTGTATATGTCCGGCATTTATGTGTGCTCGGCACTTAATTAGGCTCGACATGCTAACTATGTTCGACATGAAGATAGGTCCGGTATTTATGTATGATCGGCATGTTAAGTATATTCGGCATTTGCTTGTATTCGACACTAGGGTACACTCGGTGCCTAGCTATGTTCAGCATGTTAAGAGTGTTCGGCATTTAGGTATGTCCGGCATGTGTATGTGTTCAGCATTAGGGTTTGCTCGGCATCTAACTACGGTCGGCAGGACAGTTTGCTCGGTTAACTGAAGTCTAGGCAAGGCCATTGTTCGGCCTACATCCATCGTTCGGCCAAATCTCAGTTCGCACTGAGAATGTGACGTTCGGCCAAGAGTACAATTCGGCCAAATCAACGCCCGGCCTTACCGCTGGCTCACACTTCATCCTTCTAACCCCTTTGTTTGGCCATCGTTACGCCGTGCCAACTAAGATCATGACCGAGTCCAAACACTCGGCACATCCTCCATACCTTCCTCTCCTCCACCGAACACCCACTAAAAATCCTACAAGGCATTCGAATTTAGCTCTCTCTCTCCCCACCTCTAGACGCTCGACCTTGGAAACGCTCCAAATCGAACTCGAGTCCTTACCAACATTAAATCTACGCGAATCGATGGGAAATTGCCAGAAAAGGGACACGGGTGAGAAGACTGTACCTAGTATGTGAATCGAGCGTATGAAAGTTATGAGGAACCCTTGAATTTTGATTGCACGAATGGTTTGTGAGCTCGGAATTGTAAAAGCAAGAAGTGAGAAAAGAGAAGGAAAGAAGGCGGCTTTTATAGAGAAAAAGAAGAAGACGAAGAGACTCTGACCGGCTCTACTGGACTAAGCGGTTTCACTCGGCTCCCAATCGTCCGACACAAGAGACGTTCGGCATCCTCATCACTCGATGGCAATGCACTAATCCAGTAGTTCAAAGCACACCCTGTTCGAACACACGGTGTACTTTGGGGGGCAAGTGTTTCCCAAGGGATTGACCAGGCAACTTAGTACTCGGCTTGACCACTGCTCGGCCTCCCAGGAAGGTTCGGCATCCAAAGGGTACTCGGCTACCCAAGAACGTTCGGCCAAAGTGAACGTTCGGCCTCTAAGGAGTACTCGGTGTAAAGTGTGTTCAGCATTCGAAGGACACCCGGCAACCAGAACACGTCCGGCCAGAGTGAACGTTCGGCCGAAGTGAACGTTAGGCTGAAGTAAACGCTCGGTCAAAGGGCGTCTGGCATACAAACGATCGTTCGGCATGGGATCGCATTCGGCATCAAGAAGCGCTTAGTATTGAATACCGTTCGGCCAAACGAGGACGCTCGACATGCGATCGTTCGGCATAAGATCGTTTGGCATCCATGAACGTTCGTCCTCCAAGGAACATTCGACATTCCCAAGTTGTTCGGCATCCCAGCCTCATTCAACCTACATCCCTCACTCAAAGGCATACCTTGTTCGGCACAAAGAGGAAGGCTCGGCATACCTCGTTCGGCACGAAAAGGAAGGCTCGGCATACCTCGTTCGGCCTCTCTGGTTCGGCGCATAGTACTTATACTACTTGGACCAAGCTATTCAGCCACCTGGCCCACCAGGGAAGTCCAACCCACTATCGTCTATAAATAGGAAGCAGGGGCACAGAAAACGGGATCAGATTTCAGAGAACACAGGGGAGACTCTGCCTCATCCAAACCTCATTCAAGACTTCTACTTTTATTTCACAATTGTATTCGAATACTTAAAAGCGGATTGTATCTGTAATCAAGTTTAAAAGTGAAGAAATAATGGATCAACTTCAAAGTGGACGTAGGCTACAACGCCGAACCACTATAAATTCTGTGTTCTCGTCCCCCGCATTTTAATTTATATTATCTTCTCTATTTTAATTTATCTTCTTCATTAATCTCTCTACACAAACTCTCTAAGGGTGTTAGTGACCAATTTTGGCGCTAACAAAATTCCCATAGTGACTAAGGACGATTCAACTTACTTTGTAACTTTTACCTGTGATTTCTCGAAACTTGGATATGTATATCTTATAAGGAATAAACCCAATGTCTTGAAGAAATTTAAAGAGTACAAGAACGAGGTAAAAAATCAAATGAACCATAAAAATTTCGATCTAATCTAGGAGGTGGATATGTTGAACAAGAACTCTAACATTACTTAAAAGTTGGTAGGATTACCTTTCAAATTACTCCACCCTATGCTTAGAAAAAAGGAATCGAACCCTATTAGATATAGTTCGTTCCATGATGAGTAAGCCTGAGTTACCATTTTCCTATTTAGGATATGCGCTAGTAACCTGATGCCTACTAAATTTGTTCCAGCACTCCATATGAGATGTGGTATAGGAAGAAATACCACCTCAAATATTTGGAGGTTTGGGTTTTTCTAGCCTACCTTAAGAATGTTGGCCCTAATCAACTTGAGGCAAGATCATGTATGTATAGATTTATAAAATATCCTAAGAATTCTATGGGATATATTTTCTATAACACTAAGGAAAAAAAGGTTATTAGTTCTCAACATGATGTCTTTTTGAAAAAGAATTTTTCGTCCAAAGAAATTGACAGTGAAATTGTAGTTTTGGATGAGATTCAAGAAATTAACACAGAAGCTGAACCGAAAGAATTTTCAAATTCACGATTATATGAAAACATGCAACATATTAGAAGGTCTAATAGGAAATCTTTGTGCACCAAAGTGATACTACAGCTTTCTCACGGATTGCGAGAATGAGGACTATGTCTGAAAAGATGACACTCCACTTTCATTCCAATAAGCATTACAGAGTAAAGACTCTGCACTTTGGCTTGAAGCTATGAAATCTAAAATAGATTCCATGTATGAGAACAAAGTTTGGACTTTACGTTATATACCCAAGGGGATAAAACCCATTGATTGCAAATGGATTCTTAAGAAAAAGCTACGTATGGATGGAATGGTAGTATCTTATAAGACAAGGCTAGTCCTAAATTTTGTTAAATTCAGACATTGATTATGACGAAACATTTTCATGATAGTTATGCTTAAGTCAGATTATGCTCGTAATCGCCACTATCTGTGACTACAAATTAATAGGTGGGCATGAAAATGGCATTTTTAAATGGTGATTTATAAGAGATTGTTTATATGTTGTAGCCATAGAGTTTTGAAGTTAGTGAGAGCGAGGGAAAGGCACGCAAATTTTAAACACCAATTTATGTTCTTAAATAAGGTTCATGGAGTTGGAATAAGTGCTTTAATAAAGTAATCAAATTGTTTGGTTTTTATCAAAGCATAGTGAAAGATTGAGTATATCAGAAAGAATAGGGAAGTGCTATAATATACATAGTCTTATATGTCAATGATTTGCTCCTGATTGGCAATGATATTGTGATATTGTAATTAGGCAAAGAAAGGTTGTCTAAGAATTTCTCACTAAAGGATTTGAGAGAAACAACCAATATACTTAGTAGTAGGATCTATGGAGATATACCAAAATGGATGTTGGGATTATTCCGATCCTTATACATAGATACCATATTGAAAAGGTTCGTTATGGAGAATTCCAAGTGAATTTTTTAAACGCAATTTAGTGCGCGAAGCATATACATAGTAATATAAATCCCAATGTCTACTTATGTATAAACTTGACCATATACACTCTATGCTATGTTGCACGTGCATGTTATACTACATGAATATATAATGATATAGTCATAAACTATATTAATTTTTAATATAATACATTAATTAAATAAACCAGAAAAAATTTAAAAAAAGCATGGTTTTGTTTAAATTGATTAGATTGGATCTAATACAATCCTCTAGAATTTATAGACTCAATATGATCCAATACAAGAATTTTTTTGAAATCCACTTATATCATCCATTACAGACCGTCTGGTTCCATCATTAATATCCTCAGACCTAGGTGTTTCATAACACATAACGTAGTCGTAGCACCTAACAAAGTCTCACTCACCTTCTTGACCTTATGCTTTGTCAACACCCTAGCCTCTAGCAATGGTCCACACTAAAGTATTAAAATAACCTATTAGTGCCCATTAATATAAGTCTTGTGCTATAACAACCCACCTTTTCGACCCTTGGTTTCAATGCCCAATCCGACGTCGATAACCTGAGAACAGAAAAATACGAGTCATTGGGGAATAATCTTTTGTGTGTAATAGGTACAGTTCTAACCAACAACTTTTGGAGTCTCACAGCGGAAGGAAATAAAATATAATACAGTGACCATGTTAATCATGTCACATCACCATACATCTCTAATTGTTGGGTTATATTTTCGTACAACTTAAGTCAAACCCAAAGCCATAAAAATAGTAATATCTAGGTCACAACACTTACCTACATCACTTGCAATATACATAAATGAATCCTTGTTTCCAATACTATCTTGTCTCGAAACTCCATCAACCTGAATACATTGATAAAAGGAGAAATTAGGAGTCGGTCGGACATAGGCCTGGTGAGTGATTCATACTTTCCTCTGCATATCCTAAAAAATAATATTTTAGCATAATATGAGTCTATTGCTCGGTCAAATCTAGCTCTAGCCTAGTCATCGTATATGTACTGCATCATCTCTATATGGACTCACTACTCTGGACTGGCCTTGTGCCATAAAGGTTTGCATATTGTCCATCATTGTGTAAATCACATATAGGACTCACTTCCCTGGACTTCTCGAAGCCTACAAGGTTGTTTGTTGTCCTTGTACTAACTGGACTCATGCCTTTGTCTGCTCATAACCAACAAGGTCGCTTAATATCCACTCTGCACTGGTCTTCCTTTAAGGAGAAACACAATACCTGGATTACCTACTTATGTCACAAGTTTGTATCCTCGTCTATATCTGTATTCGCATCCACATCCACATCCATACATGTATCCATATTCGTACCTTAGGACGCTTACTTTCAACACAAGCTTGTTCACGTTCATGTCCATCATTATATCATGTTTCCAGATCACAATAACATATATACCCACTTCAAATAATGACCAATCTTTACACACATTCGCTCAATTCATAATGCAGTTATTTTCCTCGTCAATAGTGTAACAACCCGCATATTTATCGATTTTATATTTAAATATTTTATTTACATATTTTATCGTTCGTCGGATTTTGGTCCGAAAAGCTACTTTTTGCATACGGTCGAATTAGGACTCGGGACCACTCCCATTGAGTTCAAAATGCCGTTTGCGACCTTTTTGAGTATAAGCTTCGATATGTTTGGAGAAAGTTGATTTTTGCTACTTTTTCACTTAGGGTTTTGGTTTGGGCTGAGCCTACTTATGTATTCAGACCCAACCCCTCTCCTCCTCATTTACTTCATTTCCAATTCCTTATACTCAAGCTAAAGCATCAATGGTGGGAGAGATTGGAAACTAAAACTCCAAAACCCTAGTTGTCTCTTGCAAATCAACTCTAGCTCCAAACTAATAGAAGAACCCATTGGTAAGCTTCTCTTCTTCTTCTCCAACTCATTCTCTTATCAAATTCAGAAATTCCTAAACCTAATTTAGGAGATGTTTCTCTTTTTAGCTTAGATTCAAGCTTGTTGAGTTGGAATCGAAGAGTGATTGTCATTGTCATTGTTCTATAGCTTCTTCTTCAATCGTGTGGGTTCAAAGGTGAGATTTTTATCTCACATCTTTGTCTATAATTATCTTCGATTGTTAGGTATGAATTCCTAACGTTTATTCGTGTGCATTTGATTTTGGTTTGGATTGATTTGGTGTATATTCCAATTTTTGGTGTTTTGGTCCAATTTATGAAAATCCTATTATGGATATTTGGACATTGATATTTGAGGCGTATCGAAGAGCCGTTTAGGCTGGGTTGTCGTTCGACGTAATTCCTTAGTCATCGCCATTTGCTCGTTCGATCGATTTCGATATTCGTTTGGCCATTTTTGGCCTAGGTTCAGGGAATGCCCTGAACCCTTCATTCAGACGTCTGAAACGTGATATCCAGACGTCTGAATATTGTCTGGGAAGTTTTCTATTCCTAGATTCAGACGTTTAAATATATGGTTTCAGACGTCTGAATTGGCTTATTTTCAAACAGAAAAAAATAGGCTAAAATATGCCTATTTCAGACGTCTGAAACATTTGGTTCAGACGTCTGAATCGTGATCTGGAAATTTTTATATTTCCAGATTCAGAGACGTCTGAACCACTTGTTTCAGACGTCTGAAACTATTGTGATTTTTCCTTCTTGCCTTTTTGTTTGAGAATTCCAATTTAAATCGATTTGTGATAATCCTATTTGTTGTTATCATTTATTATGACTTTGATGACTCTTTTTAGGGATTTTTGAATATCCATTTCGATGGATTCTTTATCAGTTTCTTTGCATTTTATTCACGTCTTCGAATGTGAATTTTAGTGATTGATTGTTCTTACAATCTTCTTTGTGACTTGTCACTTTAAAAATATAAAGGTTTTCTATACTAGTAGTAAATATCAAAACTCTTTCCTCAAACGATTTTAATACTATTTTAATTACAAAGCTCGTTTCTAAAACCGTTTTCCAATCTATTAGTATATACAAACCTTTACCTCACTCGTATGAGAAATCTAATTAAACGACTTAGTAAAACGAGTGGTATGAAACGCTTGCGTTTACTTCGTCGGTTAATTCTTGGACTTGTTCGATTGAACCTCTTGTGACAATTTTCTAGTGGAAATCTACAGTTCGTTCATAAATATTTAAGTTAAGCAAGTGGTTATGGGACATGAAGCTAAACTCATATATTTACTAGCTTAGTGTAATTGACACTTCTCGTTGATCATGACGATCATCTTTGTGATTTAGACTAGAAATGTGCGATGTCTCTTTGTCTGCGAGGGAGACTAAACCCCGTTTTGTGGACTTTCGACTCAAATTGGTGGGGTAGCAACCCATGGTCTTCGGGCCGTTTGTGGAGCTTCGGCTCAATTTGTGATGGTTAGCAACCATGGAATTAGCATTCGTTTGTGATACACGTGTTGGTGAGCTTTATGCTCCCGTTTGTGATAGGCCTTCCCCCCTTTGTGATTTCTGGATTTCTTGAGATGATTTCTAGAATTTGTGTTTCACCAATTTTCGTGATTTCCATTGATAAGCTTTATCGATATTTGTGCATTGGTGAATTTGTGCGTCATTGACTTTTGTGATTTCTGGATTTCGTGTGTTGAATTCTGGAATTTGTGTGTCATTGACTTTTGTGATTGACATTGAAATTATCGTCAATATATATGGTTTGGTGAACTAAATTAGGAGTATGACGTTTCTGTGATTTTTGTGTAGATTTTGTGACATTGAATAATCCCTTGATGATTTTCAACTGCTTATATATATATCACAGCTTGGTATTGTGATTATTATGTGTTTAGTCATATCTCTTATTCTATATCATTTCATCTGATATTTATAGCTAGACTGATCCATTTATTATTTTCTTATTAAATAATACTCGGGTCAGACCGAGATGTTACAGGTGCTTCTGCTTGACTTCTCCCCAGGGATTCATTACTCTGACTTTTGGCAAACTAATTAGATTAGTAGTTTATTTTGTTGTATACACTTGAGATATAGACTCATAGTTGTATTCTTTTGTATAGCACGTGTTGCTATTCTTTTGTATTATTGTGGATCTCTTTGACCACTACTCTGATATACACTTCCATGTGTTAATTATATATTCATATCTTCTTCCGCCTTTGTGATATGAATTATCTGTGACTGATTTATGTTATGTTTATTTCTGTATTTGTTTCCGAAGATATTATAGCCACTGTGTAGTTGCTTTGAGTTTGTGTCGGTATGTCGGATTTCCTCTTGATAAAGTATCGCATGTTATACTATCTGACATATCGATGCTCGCACAAAGCAATTACACGGATGGTCGCTCCTCAACAGCCTTATTCTCCGTGCTAGTTGACAGCATTCACCGTAATGTTCTTGCCTAGCGTGGGTATAGAGGTGGGGCGTCACAGCTTGGTATCAGAGCCAAACTTCGGAACAATGTAGAAAAATTTAACAAGGATCATCGTCCTAAGTCTTTCTTAGGAGTCGTGCTTTAGGATTTTATTCGAGTCTTCGTACCGATTCATCCTATTTTCTAAATGTTTCCTTGTTTTATCATCATGATTGTTGATATTCATTCTAAGAATAACTTTTTATTCTTCTTTTCTTTCTTTCTTAAAGAAAAGAAATGGTTGGTTCTGGCAATCCTAGCGCTGGTCAATCCAGTAGTCCTTCTCTGGATGGCGCATTCATGTCTGCCCAACAACTTTTGGATCTTGTAAAGAATCAAGAGTTTATCTATGCTTTGAGTAAGAACCCCGAAATGGTTCTACCTTTGAAACTTGAAGTTTCTTTCAATCAGCTTGTGGATGTTACTCTTCTTCATGGAGAGGTTGGTAAAGGAAGTGTTTGTGATATTGGGACTTCCAAGAAGAGGCATATTAAGTTCAGGAGCCTTAATCCCAATAAGAGAGTGAATCAAACTACTTTTGTAGCAGAGACTCAATCCCTTGTCGTGGAGGATGCTACAATTGTAATTCCAAGGACCACTATGCAAGGGAGTGTCCGGAGCCACTCTTTTGTCGCTATTGCAGAAATACAAGTCATCATATTTCTGTCTGCCCCATACTTCAAAGCAAGAAGAAGGTGGAACAAGAAACTTCGGTAGCCAAGACTCCTACTTCGAGTCGTAAACAATGCTACAATTGTGGTTCCACGAACCATTATGTAATTAGTGCCCGAAACCCCTCTATTGCCGCTATTGCAAAGGCTCGGGTCATTACTTATCTACATGTCCCAAACTCCCTAGCAAGAGGGAGGTAAAGTTGAAAGTCGTGCAAGCCCCTTGTGCCACTTCTCTTGGTCAAGGTATTTTACATTCAATCCTTGATGGCGTTATTTATTTCGTGACCTTCTTATTCGAGTTCTTTTTGATATAGGCTTTATCTCATTAGTTTTATATCAAAAGAACTTGTCGATTCTTTTTCTTTGAATATTTTGGGCTTGATGACTTCTTTGAGGATTGTGAATCCGGATGGTAGATCCGCAACACTCAATTTGGCTTTATTGATGTCGAAATTATTTTATGTGATTTTTCTGTCCGAGCTGATTTTTACTTAAGCTTCGGAATTTACTTTTGTAAGGATTGGCTTAATTATTATGAGGTCATATCATTTGTCCCGTGTGGACTATTCATCTTTGACATTTTCAATCTGTTAAGCAGATTTCTATTTTTCCTTTATGATTTTGATTCCAACTTGATGGCATCATTTTATTCCTTAAGTCCACTTATAAGGAAAGTGTTATTTCTCTCATTCATGTAGTTTGAGAAATTTTTCGGCATTTTTGAATTTGTCTTAGGACTGTAACCTAAGCAATCTTTTGAGTAGTGTTTAGGTCTTTTCAGCTCGACCTTGTCACCGGTTTTCATTAGCTACGGGCTGCAGAAGTTAGCATTCCACTTACCGCATTCCGCACTCGTTATGATTCTTATGAATGACTTATTATGTCATTCGGTTTATCCAGCTTATTTCATCCATTTTATAAATCGAGTATTCTATGAATATTTCGATGAGATCATTTTTGAATTTATTGATTTTGGATGAAAATAGCAATTTACAAACTTTTGCAAATCTTTTTCATAAGATTTATTTATAAGTATAAATAGGATTACTGTTTTTAGAACGAAAAATAAGAATTTTCAAAAAGGTTTTAGAAACATGTTTATCTTATAAAAGATGATTTTGTGATTGTATTGCCCATTTAGTGTTTTAAGAATTTTGGTCGATGCGCTTGATCAACGTTATCGATAGGAATTTCCTAAACGCTTTGATGAGACAATCAGACACGATATATTGACTTGTAAAATGTAAATTTTTCTAGAAAGATTTTTACATTGAGATAATTGTGATTTTGAAAGTTTTAGCTTTTCGGGAAAGAATTTTTTTAAAAAGAAGTTCTTTCTTTTCGATACTCTTATTCTTGTGATTCCCGTGGGGAACCAAGACTTTATCTTTTGTACCAATGCTGATCGTATTGGTTTAGATGCCGCTCTCTTGAAAATGAGAACGTGCTATCACTTGTGCTTCTAAATCGTTATAGCTTATCGAGACTAGCTATGCTGCTCATGATTTAGTGCTTGCGGCTGTTGATTTCACTTTTAGAATCTGGCATCATCATTTTGGATGAGAAATTGTTCTCTACCCCGATCATAAATCTTTGGAATATTTATTTTCTCATAGGGAACTTCATATTGGCTTGAGTTCCTTGCATCTTATGATCTTAATATTCTTTATACCCCCGGTAAGGGTAATCGTGTCGCCGATGCTCTTAGCCGTAAGCAACAAGCAGTTGTTTCTATGATGATATCTGAATGGAACGATCTCGAGATCTTATCCACTTGTGAGATTCGAGACCGCGTATCCGATTTATTCTCATCATTTGTTTTATGTAGCCTTGAGGGTCATCCTTCTCCTTTAGACCGCATTCTTGGAGCTCATAGGCTAAATCCCGAATTGGCTCTTCTTGGCCAAAAATTTTAAGGACAAAATTGATATTGATGGTTTGAGATTTTGATATTGATTCTCGTGGCGACATTCGGAAATTCGGTAGACTTGTCGTGCCAAATATTGGTGATCTTCGTAAACATGTTTTAGAAGATTCACATGATTCTAAATTTACCATTCATCCCGGTAGTAGTAAAATGTACACGGATATGAAGTGGCTTTATTATTGGGAAGGAATGAAATCTGATATTGCTAACTTTGTTATGTGTTGCATGACTTGCCAACTCATTAGGGCCGAACATCAAAGGCCCGGTGGGTTATTGCAACCTTTAGAAATCCCAATTTGGAAGTGGGACCAAATCTCCATGGATTTTATTGCTGGCCTTCCCCGTTCTCGTTCGGGTCATGATTCCCGTTCGGTCTAACCGAACCGTTCCCCTTTTGGCCAAGCTCTTTGTTAAAGAGATTGTTAAATTGCATGGAGTTCCTACTTCTATTGTTAGCGATCGTGATCCATTGTTTACTAGTGGATTTTGGAAGAGTCTTCAAAAAGCTTTGGGAACGAAGCTTAATTTTAGCACCGCTTATCATCCCCAGTCCGATGGACAAACAGAGCTTGTGAATCAAACTCTTGAAGATCTTCTTCGTTCTTGTGTGCTTGATTTTGGTGGAAGTTGGGAAGATTATATTTCACTTGTTGAATTTTCCTATAATAATAGCTTCCAATCTAGTATTGGTATGGCACCTTTTGAGGCACTTTACGGAAGGCCATGCCGATCTCCTTCTTGTTGGCTTGAGACCGGTGAGAAGCTGGTTTTAGGTCCAGATTTTATTCGTGATTCCACAGAAAAGATTGAACTTATTCGACATACGATGAAAGAAGCCCAGAGTAGACAAAAATCCTATGTCGATAACCGAAGAAGGAAGTTAGAATTTTCTATGGGAGATCTTGTGTTCATTCGTGTATCACCTATGAAGGGTGTTGTACGTTTCACTCGATCGGGAAAATTGGCGCCTCGATATATTGGGCCATTTCCTATCACTGAACGTATTGGTTCCATGGCTTATCGCCTATCATTACCGGCTCAGCTTTCTGCTATGCATGACGTGTTTCACGTTTCTCAACTTCGGAAATGTCTTCGAGATTCCGATTCTATTCTTGAGCCCTGTGTTGTGGAAGAGATTGAAGTTTCGCCTAATTTAACTTATGAGCAACATCCTATTCGAATTGTTGCTTCGGAGGTCAAACGACTTCAAAATAAAGATGTTCCGCTTGTTAAAGTTCAATGGTCTTCAAATCCTAAGGATTGTTCTTGGGAATCTAGAGAGTACATCGAGCGAACACATCCGGACTTACTTTCTCGTGCTCTTTGAGGTGAACTTCTTATTTCAATTTTCTTTTGTGTTGATATGCTTATGGTTGTTACTCTTTATTTTCCTCTTAAGTATTGCGAGGACGCAATTTCTTTAAGGAGGGGAGTCTGTAACAACCCGCATATTTATCGATTTTATATTTAAATATTTTATCGTTCGTCGGATTTTGGTCCGAAAAGCTACTTTTTGCATATGGTCGAATTAGGACTCGGGACCACTCCCATTGATTTCAAAATGCCGTTTGCGACCTTTTGAGTATAAGCTTCGATATGTTTGGAGAAAGTTGATTTTTGCTACTTTTTCACTTAGGGTTTTGGTTTGGGCTGAGCCCACTTATGTATTCAGTCCCAACCCCTCTCCTCCTCATTTACTTCATTTCCAATTCCTTATACTCAAGCTAAAGCATCAATGGTGGGAGAGATTGGAAATTAAAACTCCAAAACCCTAGTTGTCTCTTGCAAATCAACTCTAGCTCCAAACTAATAGAAGAATCCATTGGTAAGCTTCTCTTCTTCTTCTCCAACTCATTCTCTTATCAAATTCATAAATTCCTAAACCTAATTTAGGAGATGTTTCTCTTTTTCGCTTAGATTCAAGCTTGTTGAGTTGGAATTGAAGAGTGATTGTCATTGTCATTGTTCTATAGCTTCTTCTTCAATCATGTGGGTTCAAAGGTGAGATTTTTATCTCACATCTTTGTCTATAATTATCTTCGATTGTTAGGTATGAATTCCTAACGTTTATTCGTGTGCATTTGATTTTGGTTTGGATTGATTTGGTGTATATTCCAATTTTTGGTGTTTTGGTCCAATTTATGAAAATCCTATTATGGATATTTGGACATTGATATTTGAGGCGTACTGAAGAGCCGTTTAGGCTGGGTTGTCGTTCGACGTAATTCCTTAGTCATCGCCATTTGCTCGTTCGATCGATTTCGATATTCATTTGGCCATTTTTGGCCTAGGTTCAGGGAATGCCCTGAACCCTTCATTCAGACGTCTGAAACGTGATATTCAGACGTCTGAATATTGTCTGGAAAGTTTTCTATTCCCAGATTCAGACGTCTGAATATATGGTTTCAGACGTCTGAATTGGCTTATTTTCAAACAGAAAGAAAATAGGCTAAAATATGCCTATTTCAGACGTCTGAAACATTTGGTTCAGACGTCTGAATCGTGATCTGGAAATTTTTTTATTTCCAGATTAAGACGTCTGAACCACTTGTTTCAGACGTCTGAAACTGTTGTGATTTTTCCTTCTTGCCCTTTTGTTTGAGAATTCCAATTTAAATCGATTCGTGATAATCCTATTTGTTGTTATCATTTATTATGACTTTGATGACTCTTTTTAGGGATTTTTGAATATCCATTTCGATGGATTCTTTATCGGTTTCTTTGGATTTTATTCACGTCTTCGAATGTGAATTTTAGTGATTGATTGTTCTTACAATCTTCTTTGTGACTTGTCACTTTAAAAATATAAAGGTTTTCTATACTAGTAGTAAATATCAAAACTCTTTCCTCAAACGATTTTAATACTATTTTAATTACAAAGCTCGTTTCTAAAACCGTTTTCCAATCTATTAGTATATACAAACATTTACCTCACTCGTATGAGAAATCTAATTAAACGACTTAGTAAAACGAGTGGTATGAAACGCTTGCGTTTACTTCGTCGGTTAATTCTTGGACTTGTTCAATTGAACCTCTTGTGACAATTTTCTAGTGGAAATCTACAGTTCGTTCGTAAATATTTAAGTTAAGCAAGTGGTTATGGGACATGAAGCTAAACTCATATATTTACTAGCTTAGTGTAATTGACACTTCTCGTTGATCATGACGATCATCTTTGTGATTTAGACTAGCAATGTGCGATGTCTCTTTGTCTGCGAGGGAGACTAAACCCCGTTTTGTGGAGTTTCGACTCTAATTGGTGGGGTAGCAACCCATGGTCTTCGGGCCGTTTGTGGAGCTTCGGCTCAATTTGTGATGGTTAGCAACCATGGAATTAGCATTCCGTTTTTGATACACGTGTTGGTGAGCTTTGTGCTCCCGTTTGTGATAGGCCTCCCCCCTTTGTGATTTCTGGATTTCTTGAGATGATTTCTAGAATTTGTGTTTCACCAATTTTCGTGATTTCCATTGATAAGCTTTATCGATATTTGTGCATTGGTGAATTTGTGCGTCATTGACTTTTGTGATTTCTGGATTTCGTGTGTTGAATTCTGGAATTTGTGTGTCATTGACTTTTGTGATTGACATTGATATTATCGTCAATATATACGGTTTGGTGAACTAAATTAGGAGTATGACGTTTCTGTGATTCTTGTGTAGATTTTATGACATTGAATAATCCCTTGATGATTTTCAACTGCTTATATATATATCACAGCTTGGTATTGTGATTATTATGTGTTTAGTCATATCTCTTATTCTATATCATTTCATCTGATATTTATAGCTAGACTGATCCGTTTATTATTTTCTTATTAAATAATACTCGGGTCAGACCGAGATGTTACAGGTGCTTCTGCTTGACTTCTCCCCAGGGATTCATTACTCTGACTTTTGGCAAACTACTTAGATTAGTAGTTTATTTTGTTGTATACACTTGAGATATAGACTCATAGTTGTATTCTTTTGTATAGCACGTGTTGCTATTCTTTTGTATTATTGTGGATCTCGTTGACCACTACTCTGATATACACATCCATGTGTTAATTATATATTCATATCTTCTTCCGCCTTTGTGATATGAATTATCTGTGACTGATTTATGTTATGTTTATTTCTGTATTTGTTTCCAAAGATATTATAGCCACTGTGTAGTAGCTTTGAGTTTGTGTCGGTATGTCGGATTTCCTCTTGATAATGTATCGCATGTTATACTATCTGACATATCGATGCTCGCACAAAGCAATTACACGGATGGTCGCTCCTCAACAGCCTTATTCTCCGTGCTAGTTGACAGCATTCACCGTAATGTTCTTGCCTAGCGTGGGTATAGAGGTGGGGCGTCACAAATAGCCTCCAATCACCTTCATAAAACAATAGAAACTTGATTCAAACCGATATTTATAAGATCTTATGAGTCCAGATTTAGCTTGACCCAAAATTAGGCCACTGGTACGCTGGTTGTACCAACTAGTTGACCGGTGTACGCGGTTTTCATGAATTCATAAAAATTGCCAAGCCATGGATTTGGCTTGCCAAACCCACTGTTTCATCTCTAGTCACCTCCATTCCACCTTTGATCGCCTGAGAATGTTTCTAGTACCTAGCCTTACGTTTTCTAAGTCAATTTATCACTTTATTTCATCTATTTGGGTGTGTATTCATTAAATTACCATATTTATATAAAACATAGCTCTAGTTTACTGTTTACTGATAAATTCCCTCTAAAATTTAATAAAATCCAAATTTAGCCATATGTAAGTATTTATCTACTCTAAATTAGCCAGCATATCATATATATATATATAATATCATGATTACATTCTATGAAGAAGTAAGCATGAACCACTCATTATTTTGCTCCTAATTGCTTGTATCTCCACTGTCCAATCTACTGCGCTTCTATGCTTCAGAATTTCGCCTCCAGACTGCTACATGTACATATTCCTCTCCAATAGCTTCATAATGCCGTCGATTTTGTGAAATTTCATTGAGTTTTAAGGAAGTTATGATGACTTGATTTTTGTCCATAAGAAGTGAGAATGAGATAAAGAAAAGCAGTAGTCGGTTAATGAAAAACTGAAAATACGTGAATTTTTTAAGTGGAAGTAGGGAAACAACCATTCATTCAAAAATTTAAATTTTAGACTCTAAGTCTTGGTGCCGATCAATCTGGTATGGTTACAACCATAATTTCTCCACATAGACTCCAAACGAGACAAACTAAAATACCACGCGAATCAAAAATATGTTGGCCGCAAGGCGTTAGTTTCATGGTCATATTCCAAAGTCATAAATGCCTTTTTTCTGTTCCTTATTTAATATTTATTTTATTAGCACATTAAATTCAATTATATTCACAATATCATGTTACTAATATTTACTTAAAATAATTTTTTTGAGGTATCACCTTCTCCTCCATTAAAAGAATTTCATCGTTGAAATTCCAATAGAATGGAAAATGCAATATAACGTTCACTCATTTGCCAAATATATGTAAATAAAATATACAATCGTAGCATCCAATTTATGCAAACAACATATAGATGTGAATGATATAAAGAGCACATAAGTATGAATAATGCTATGAACTTGCTAATTTCTATGCTTACAGTTCATAAATGCTAATGCAACCTGTATAAAATGCAATAAGATGACGTAACAGGAATGGATGCATACACTCAAACATAAGCTTATATAGTTTTCTGTATGCAAATTCAACAATATAATCTAACATCCAAATCATTCAAAGCATCCAAATTCTAACCCTATAACAATCTAAACTAAGGAAATCAAACCACATCAGGAAATGTACCGAAAAAGAGTTGAGGATGAGTATCCCCCGTTTTCTCATCAAGCTCTCATATACTCTCTGCCGGGTGGTCATCCCATCTAACTAAATTCACTACTTTATTTCTAAATCATTTCACCTCATATTCCACAATATGGGTCCGATCAAAGGACGAACTTGGCTTTGATTCCAAATATACCTCCTCCACTTGACTAGATGCAATCACAATCGTTGGATTGTGTACACATTTTTGCACATATGACACATGAGATACATTATGGACTCCCGCCATCTTCTTCGAAAGCTCCATTCTATACCTAAACTCCTTATTCTCTCCGGCATCAGAAATGGGGGTATAACTCTAGATTCTAACTTTCTCGAATTTTCAAATCTTACCACCTTCTTCAATGAAGAAAACTTAACAAAAACCAAATTTCCTACATTGAATTACAAATCTTTCCTCATCCTATCAGCTTATGACTTTTGTCAATCCTGTGCGACTTTTAAGTTCCACCTTCCCTGCAATATCTTTAACCAACTCTGGACCCAAAATAATTTTATCTGTACACTACCACCAATACGAAGGTAACTTACATGGTCTTTCGTAAAATGCTTCGAACAATGCCAACCATATACACTAGCCCGGTAGCTATTATTATATGCGAACTCCACAAGAGGCAGATGATCCTCCTAAGATCCTCCAAAATCTGATATGTAAGCTCTCAATAAGTCCTCCAACACCCTGTTTACCTTTTCAGTCTGTCTGTCGGTCTGTGGTGGTATGTAGTTCTCGAATTCAACTTGTCCCTAACATATCCAGTAGATTCCTTCAGAATTCACCCATGAAAAGTGGATTTCGATCACTTACTATACTAATTGAACTCCATGTGGTCGGACCACTTCTTTAATATACTATGTCACTAGTGTTGTTGCGCTCTCATACTCTTTACCAGAATAAAGTGCGCGCTTTTCATGAGATGATCTACTATAACCTATATACTCTTATTCTCCCTTCTACTCTAAGGCAGTCAATCCACAAAATCCATAAATACACACTACCATTTCCACTGTGGTAAGTCTAATAAAGTAATAGCGTACTCATCTTTTTCCATGCTGAATTTAATCCTTGCATGTCATACACTTCGCTATATATTCAGCAACATAACTCTTCGTCCCTGGATAATAAAATATCCTCTTCACGTACCTATACATTTTATCTCCTTCTGGATGATTGATCATTCTAGAATGATAACACTCAACCAATACTTCTTTTATCAGTTGTTTAACCTGTTATATACATAGTCACTTGTCCCATCTCTCATCAAATAATATTATGGTCTTTGGAGTAAAAATCCAAATGGCTCGATCGTTCACCACATTCGTATTGCTCTATGATACCAATCAATGACACATCTTGCCCTTGACTTAACCTAATATATCCATATATGCATGCCTAACCTCCATCACTGCTAATAATCCAAGTGTGTAATTCAGTTGGGTCGAAAATCACACTCTAATATAAACTCCAAATTCTTCCATTCCAACAACATAGCATTCACGTTAACATGCCTCCTACTTAAGGAATCAACGACTATGTTTCCCTTCCCTAGAATATAGGAAATTATGAAATCATATCATGATTAAAATTTCATCCACATCTACTATTTTAAATTCAAATTCTTCGAAAATAGGTATTTGAGAGATTTATGGTCTATAAATAACTCGAGTCTTTTGCCTAACAAATAATGCCTCCACGACTTCAACGAAAATATAATAGCAACTAACTCCAAGTCATGCGTTGGATAATTCCTCTCGTGATTCTTCAACTATCGACTCTCATGCCACTACCATTCCTACTTGCATAAGGACACCAATAAGACCAATATCGCATGCACCAGTATATAGGATGAAAAGTTTAATACCATTAGGAATAACCAAAACTAGAGCCACTACAAGAAAACATACTATCAACAGCATCCAATATCAGCGTTTCTCCTTCAAATGCGGTCATAGAATTTCTGGAGGGAAAATGTTTCCGTCCCAAACGCTGAGGAAAACCTAATTATCATTTGCCGCCTGCTTTTTCCCACTTTCCCCAATTAATTCTATCGCTCTTTCATTTCGTTACCGCCTTCACAACCCAGAGCAAATTAAGTCTCTCTTCCAATCACCGAAGTTTCCATTCGTCACTGCCCTCATCGTTCATGCATCTTCCTTCACCTCTCTTTCGATGTCGACTCTGAAACGTCACTGCTAGCTGCTCATCTCGGGTACGTGTTTCAACTAATCGTCGATTTTTTTTTTCAACTAATCATTTCTGTCGATGCCTTTTACATACAGTCGGATTAGGATTCACAACCGGATTTCATTTCAACTAATCGTCTCCATCTCAGGTACAAAGGGCACCTCAGATCGACTTTGTATGTAGGTTTGAAGTTTATAAAAAACCTTTCCAAGAAAGTATTGAATTCGAAATTCAATAAACGTTTATACCCTAAAATCGATTTGTTTGATTCCGTAGCCACTAAAAATGCTTACGAGTGTATATTGACTGCCTTGTCAAAGCCTGGTGGAGGTGAATTTGGGAAATATTATAGCTTGCCAGCACTTAGTGATCCTAGAATTGGTGAGTTTGATTTGCTTATTGACTAGTGAATTCATTTTCTAAACTTACTTATCCTGCTATTATTTCTTACTAAAATTTAAAACAAACGCAGACCGGTTGCCTTACTCAATAAGGATTCTGTTGGAATCGGCAATCAGGAATTATGATGGGTTTCAAGTGACGGAGAAGGACGTGGAGAAGATTTTGGATTGGGAGAATACTGCTCCTAAACAAGTGGAGATTCCTTTTAAGCCTGCCAGAGTTTTGCTTCAGGTGTTAATCTGTGATTTTTTGGAAGTTAGTTATGTTGTATTTGGGAATCTGGACTTACACCCTTTTTACTCTACTTGATGCTTGATAGCGAGTAAAGGGATATATAAGGTAGAACCCTGCTTATAGCGCAGAACCGTAGTAGGAAGGCTTTCATCTAACCTTCCCCCTTTTAGGTTTACAAATTAATTTCTATTACTGAAGTTAGGTTTATAACATCTGAACTGCCCTCGCAACAACAAAAGGGTGAAGGATTATTCTTTTATTTTTTCTGTTGGATCTTATGCGATGCTATACATCCGAGCTTCTAAAATAGAAGATGCTTTTAACAAAAGGAACTGTTTTTTGTCTTTAATGTATTTTTATGTTGAATACTTGCTTCTTTCGTAATGAATAATAAAATGCTACTTAAATACATAGTAGTTGACTTATTTACACTATGATATGTCAGGTGTATAATTTATGTAACTTGGTTGGAATGCCTTGCACATATGCTGAATATTTATTTACTTAGCTGTCCTTCCTTTTTTGTTTAACAGGATTTCACGGGTGTTCCAGCTGTTGTTGATCTCGCATGCATGTGTGATGCAATGAACAGACTTGGTGGTGATTCAAATAAAATCAACCCTTTAGTAAGTGTTTTAACCTTATTTTGCTTCTAAGGAATGAAAAATCTGATCCAATCACCATAACATTAAACTTTATTTGTACAATTATTAAATACGTGTTCAAATTGGCTGAGCGCATATTTTGAGAGCTCAATCAATATTTGTTAAGACTATAGATTCAAATAGGCCGTGAATATTTTTTATTTTTTTCAAAGAAGTTATTGTTGATTTTCTTAGGCAAAGATGTTTGATGTCTTCCTTATTAATTTTATATGCACCTAAAACTTAACAAAGCAACATAAGTGTGCACTTATAGTGGACTTCTTTTTCTGTACACAATATTTAGGGAAAGACATAATAACACATTACAAAGATGAGTTTTTGTTGCGCTCTATTATTTAACATGATGTGATTGTGTTCGAATTAGTCGACTGTATTTGATAAGAAGCCCATTTGAATTTCAGTTAGATTACTTTAGTTGGTGAAAAGAAAACAATGAAGGCTTATCATTCTTATTTTTAAATTTTGAAAGATGGCTGTCATTTTACTTGAAGTAAAATGGTTTTTCATTTATTTTTTTAAAAATGAAGCACTTTGTCATATTTTTAACATATTACTCGCTAATATACTGTATGATTTTGTTCAATATACTATAACCCTATTTTGTATCACATACGTTAAGTTATCATTTTATTTCATATATAAGTTATAACATTTTTGTTTCTTGCTTTGTAGCAAGATAGCAGCTTCACATAAATTGTACAAACCACCCATGTTCCACCTCACCCTTTAATCGCAAGAAGCAAGAAAGCATGTAAAGAGCGCTATCGAGAATTCCGGCAATGCAAAGAGAGTGCGTAAGAAATGAAAGAATATTAGGAGTAGAAATTCTACTTTATTGCAATCTTATGCTTACATTTTCTAACTAGAAGTATCCTTTGTGCTAAACTATGTTCTATCTCTCAGGTTTTCCTGAAGATTTTTTTGATAGATTTGAAGCATTAAAGCTTGTTTGGGTTACATGCTACATTATGCAACGTAATTGATAGGTTTTGATAGATTTTCTGCTATTTATTTCTTTATACTGATTTAAAATAAACTCTACTCTACATACTACATTATGCAACGTAATTCAACAAGCTCAAATAAAATTTTAGTAGGCTATTTCAAATGAAGTGCTTGAATTATAAGGTATCATTGTGCAATTTGATGGTTCATTTGTATTATGCAACAATGAGTGTAGTTGTATTTATTTAATTAGAACTACAGTAAGTGCTAATCCTGTTGCTTGAATAGTTCATGGAAAGACTTCTAGAGTAGTACACATATGTTTGTAATGCTCAACTACAGTAAGTGCTAATCATGTTGCCTCAACTCCACGATGCGCGTTCTCACATCCATCTCCACTCAGTAGCGAAGCTATCTCATAGCAGCCACTGTAGCAACAGCAGCCATACTGCAAAACCAATGTTTGATGGACTGGTGCTTTCAACTCGAACATGCTGTACTTAGCCTCACTTTATTAGAGGATCGGAATGGCTAGCTCTACTCTCAGGTGAATGTTATACATGTTGTACTTAGCATATTTTTAATCTTTAACTCTTTTTGCTTCTTTTTTTAGGCGCTTCATAGCTTTAGAAATAATTATATTTATTCTTTCTCTTAATACCGTCTCTATTGAATTTATTGCTCTATTTAGATTTAGGTGTACATAGTTTAGCTCATATACGACAATTTTTACATTACTCATTCCTCTCCCAAAAGAGCCATTTACCCTACATGATCTTCTGCTTCCTTAAGAAAGATGTCTTTAAGTATATAACTATACACTTATGTTTTCCTATGTATTTAGCTATAAAACTATATATAAAGATCGTTTGTGTTACAAGTTGTAATTTATTTATGTTAGAATTACTGTAAATATCTATTTATGATCATTATTTTCTTCTACCTGCAACCACTGCATGTACCTAAATTTGGTAACGTGGATAGTGATAACATCCTATACACATTATACCAATTGAAAAAAGCATGTCAGCTCTAATGACCTGAGAAAAATCCCAATGTTACATGTCTTGGATATTCCCTACTTAATTTGAATTGAGAGCAAACAATAACTATGAGTCTAGTGATGAGAATAAATTAATCAAGTTTTATAAACATCCGACTAAATTAAATAAATTTGTAGAATTTAGCCAAGTTTAATAAAAAATTAAATATGTTAATCTAGTCTACAGAGAGATTTTGAACTTAATGCTGAATCTTCAAAGTGATTTCCATCAAAGCTAACTTTGGATTCTATTTAATTGGTTTTAGGAAATTAGTGTGAACTTGCACACAGTTCATTATATAGCATTGATAGGTAGTAACATTATAATTTGGATTATTAGTGTAGTATAATGTCCTTCCATGTTACTGAACACATCCTCTAGTATCATATGTTTTTTCCTAGAGTACTTTCAATTATTTAATAAGTATATCTTAAACAACCCAAACCATTTTTATTCAATTAAAACTGTAATTAAATTTGGCATTGAACTGTTGAGCTTCATATATATAATTTTTTTATAGAAATATGACTTAATTTGGAGTAAATGTTGGGAGTACATGTTACTTTTTCTTTCTTTTTTGGTTGCTCCCTGGTAAAGGAAAGCTTATGAAATATCTCTCAGTTTATTGTGTGAACTGATCCTTGCCATGTTGAAAAATAACAAAACTTGGAGTATCTTTGTTCATATGCAAATGAAATATATTGTTTTATAGGTTTTATTGTGCTATGGTCCATACAGTAATATTCATCAAAAGCAAAGAATTTCTAAACTAGCATATGACATAAGTTTAATTTCCTTGCAATCCATAAACCATCTTTTCATGGGTATTATGTCTCAATCGTTGTAGTTGAAACTAGTTTGACGTTGCAAGTTTAAACGATCTCTCATTGATAGTTTGGAAAATTTTCGCCCCTTTCATGAAAATTTGTAAGCATTTCTTTTTACGGTATGATGAAGTAAATATCATTTGTGATCTTGACACCAAAGTGGAAAAGATATTTTATCAATGGTATTTGATTATTTGGAAACTAAATACTTTAAACTGTAAAACTATCCTCTTAAATAATAATTCTTTTTTTCTTCCCTTCATAAAACATATGTGATATTTAGACTAGTTTTATTCATGGTGCTCGACAAGTAGGGAGCATGCTTTCTACCACTCTTTATGTTGTCTTTGCTTTTAAGGAGCTTTAATTGGGATTGGTTCATTAATCTACAAAGAATCCTCTTAAATTCCCACTCAATATCTTTTCTCATCGTTGTTGGTGTTTGATAGTGAGAAATAAGGGTTTAGATGCCTTAGATGCCAACGTTGATCGAATGCAATTTATAACTGATAGATTAATTGTTCTTAACAAGCCATTAATTTATAACTGAATGGAATTCATAAACGATAAATGAATTAAGTGTTTGATGCCTCAAATAGCAATAAGTGTTTAGTCTATGCACTTGTATTATATTTGTTGCATGTTTGGGAGCTAGTAGATATCAACTGTAAACGTTATATTTATTAAAATTTGATGTATGCATTAGTTTTCCTATTAATATCAATTCTTTTACACATATTTTGAATGGTCTGAACTCAAATTAGCAAAACTGAAAATGGTCTAAACATTCATTTGTCATATTAATTGTCCTATTAATTCCAGATAGCATAACTAATTAGGGGATGCCAACAAACTTTCAATTCATTCTGCAAGAGAAACTTAGACTTAACACCATTTTTGAAATGGACTAAACTCAAACTAGAAAAACTTCAAATGGATTTTGGAAAATAGTTGTGCATTGCCAAGTAATATCATTATTTCTTTTTGACACAGGTCAGGTTTTTGACACAGGTCAGGTTTGCTTGCTTATGAGCAAAGAAAAAGGTAAATAACATTCTTAATCCTCCACAATTATGAAGCAGGCAAGTGATATATTATTTACACTTGAATATTACATCATTTGTCCAAATAATTGGATCCCACATCACCATGATTGTGCCTTTGAGCCGTTCCTCGTTAGTACTTTCAATTAGGATTTATTATCTACCACTTTTTGCATGTTGGATATATAAAGTTTACTCTCAAGAATAACAACCATTAAACATTTACTTTGTCTAATAGTCTGCATCAAGCCAAGCTGTTTGGAAGGGGAGTTTGACTTTGATCCCCTAATGTCCCAAACTAACATGTCTATTAAATTAATTTGAAGTAGAAGTACTCCTATTTTCTGGAAAAGGAGTAACACCATTCAGTCTTGTTCGTTTTGATTTGCTGCTTTTATTTTTGATTTGAGTCACTAGATTACTCCATACATGATTTTCAATGACGTCATCTTATTGAGTGTCTTAAATTCAAAGAGGATTTGGCCGTTTCTTGTCTTCCTAGTATTTTTCTGTCCCATGGTGTTGATTCTGCTGTCATCTACTTCTATTGACTTATCATTTTCATTCATTGCGTCTTCACTTTTCAGGCAGAAGTCCATGTCTTTATGAGTTTGTTCAATGCTTCTATGACTAGTGCCGGGCTGAGTTGAACGGGCAGTTGGCTGTGTGTTGACCTCAGTTGATATTTCAGGGCTAAGATTGGGATTACTGGGATTTCAGGGCCAAGTTGATTTTTAATGCGAAAGCTATTTCAGTTGATTAATGTTAACTACAGGTTTGCTGTTTAAGCTTTATGTTCTTAACTATCAATTATTAAATTTAAAGAATGATTACTATTTTAATGTCATAAATTAAATGTAGGTTGTGTTATTAAAGTTGCCATGTTGAATTTGGTATAGTTATCGGGACATTGATGGTAAAGACTAAGCCTGTTCATGCCAATTATATGTTGAGCCAAGTTAGGATTTCAAAACACTGTATAAATTAGGGCTCTGTGGAGCATTGAAAGCATCTCACACAAGCACAACGTCAAATTAGCCTTCCAAAAAATTAACGTACTTTTTTACCTGCTTGCTTTTATTTCATATATAAATAGTTTGGTTTCAAAGTTGGTGATCTTCCACTAATCAGTCATGATGAATTAAATATTCCACAGTTTAAGAACTTGCCTTCTTACTTATGTCTCAGAGCTACTGCAAGCCTGCAAATTGCTTGGTTGGATCATGAATAACTGCTGCAACTTGCGGACGCATTGTGATTCTATGACAGTTGACTTAGAGTTTTCATGCAACTTAGGGTCTATGACCATATTATATTTCATTTTCTTGCCGATATTTTAGGTTATGAACTATGTACAATATTGTATTGTTGCTGCCTACCTTGTTGAACTTTGTACTATATGTATTATTGTTGAACTGGGGAGTGAGTACTATCTGAATTGGATTACATATGGTATTATGTATTATTGTTGAACTGGGGAGTGAGTACTATCTGAATTGAATTGTACTATATGTATTATTGTTGAACCGGGGAGTGAGTACTATTTGAACTGAATTGCACAAAGTATTGTAATTGTAATGTACTGAGTATAGAGCATTTTCTGAATTCATTAGAAAAAAAATGCATATCCCTACGACAGCGTTTATACATTGCTGTCAATTCATTGGAAAAAAAATGCATATCCCTACGACAGCGTTTATACATTGCTGTCAATTCATTGGGGAAAAAAATGCATATCCCTACGACAGCGTTTATACATTGCAGTAGAAAACTATTAACAGCGTTTATACCTTGCAGTAGAAAAATTATTAACAGCGTTTAATAAACGCTGTAGAAAGTTGGTTTTTGACAGCGTTTATATTTTTGCAGTTAAAACTTTAGGGTCAACGACAGCATGTCGTTATACAGCGTTTCTAAAAACGCTGTGAAAACTTTTAACAGCGTTTCTCAAACGCTGTTAAAAGTCTTTTTTGTTGTAGTGAGCACTCATCAATAACTCCTTTAATTTTGACTAACGTCGATTCACACTCCAAATTCCAAGTATAAAGTGGGTTTTCTTCATCAGATGAGTCAAAGATGCCTCTTCGCAAAATCGTTAATAAACTTTCGATAGAATCCAACAAAACCAAGAAAGTTATGAACCTTTGATGTGTTTATTGGCATCTTCTAATCTTTGGTTGTAGTTACCATCCTTGGATCAACTTCCAGTCCATATCCTGATACTACATCCACAAGGAAACAAATCTTTTCCTTTAGAAGTGATATTTAGATAACTTAGCTTTTAATCGATTTCTCTTCAAGACATCCATCACTTTCGGAATATATAAGAATGTCATCCACGAAGACCATAACAAACATGTTCAACTACTCGGAACACCTTGCTCATCAAATCCAAAAGATAAGCCAGTGCATTAGTAAACCCAAATAGCATGACTAACCACTCAAAAAATCCACTAGGTGTATGAAAAGCGTATTTCTGGATACTATCTTCATCCACTCTCAACTGATGAAACCCAGGTGCCAAATCAAGTTGAGAGAAAACCGTTGCTCTAACTAACTGATCGAAGTGGTCATCAATTCAAGACATTGGATAGCGTCTTTTTTTCATCGCCTTATCCAATTATTGATAGTCGACACATAACCTTATGGAATTATCTGCCTTAGTAGTAAAAATTGTAGACACTTCCCATTCTGAAATACTCCTACGAATAAAGCCTTTTTGCAATAATTGCAAAACCTACTTATCAACCTCTCTTCCTTCCTTCGGAGCCATATGCCTAAGAGGCATCATTCCGGTCTTGTGTCTTTCTCGAGATTAATATGAAATTAAATTTCTATCCGAGAAGGGAGACAGAAATATTCTTAATACATTTGGACAATCCTTCACCATGGGTATAAATAATAGCTCTTATTGTGACTGGGTAAGTGAATACAAATACGTTTCCATAATAGAAATATCAGGCTCATAACATAAAATCATATCAAATCCTTTGCCCTTTCTAAATCGACC
The DNA here is from genome assembly GCA_030765085.1 of Allium cepa. Taxonomy (NCBI): domain Eukaryota; kingdom Viridiplantae; phylum Streptophyta; class Magnoliopsida; order Asparagales; family Amaryllidaceae; genus Allium; species Allium cepa. Next base: position 675,094,907 of record CM060929.1, read on the forward strand.
TATTCTCCTATCATAATCCAACACTAGCCTATAGCAAGACATCAAATTCATTCTTAGAATCAACCTACCTCAAAAAGCTTTGTAGATATGCATCATAGGGAACTCCACACCACTAATGACCAACTTTAAATTATGACAGAACATCGATAATTGGGTCGATCCCCCAACAGGGTTCGACACTAGAATAGAATCATCCATGATGTCAAGATTAGGAGCTAACCTCAAACAACCTTTATCGAGAAGCAATAAATTAGTAATTTAATAATAAAGACCAATTAGTTAAATGTGCTTAGAATAAATAAATAGTAATTACAGAGGTTTTTGAAAATTTAGTAAGGAGTGTTTATTAAAATGATAAGAATTTAATTTTAATGAAATATTAATATAATAAATTATTTACTTATTTATAAATATGAAAATATGAATTAATTATTTGAAATAAAAAAGATAAATTAAGCTTTACAGTAAATGATGTATGAAAATTGATAAGTTTGAAACTTAACAATGGAAAGAATTTTATTCTATAATGTTAAAGAAGTTTGAATTTATTTAGTAAATGAATTTAAATTAAATGAATAAATTAAATAGATAAAATTATATAAAATAATTTTGTAAAATTGTAAGTAGTAGGAAAAATATATATATTTATTTGATAAACCTTTGGGCTAGAGCATGAAAATGTAAGACGGTTTCATGAAGAAAAGAAAAGGAAAGAAAATGGATTAGTGAATAAATAAAGCCCAACTCCTTAAGCCCAAACCCAAAATCTTATTTTATAAAAAATGAAACCTAAACTTTTCTATCTATAGAGGTTTCAACTCTAATTATAAATATAATCGCATACGTTCACCTTAATTCACTTCTTCACTTCATAAAAATCAAATCCCTACCCTATTCCACCACTTTATAAATTAAAATAAACTAAAAAGTAAAATCCTAAAATTCTCTATATTCAAATTCATGCTTCTGAACATCCCTCTACACCAATTATCATGTTGGAGTTTAAAATTTGATCATCAAATTGAAGAAGGGAAATTTTTTATGTATCAATGATGAGCCATTTATAATAAATAACTTCTCCTTCTCTTGTCTTGATCTTGAATCATGTTGAGTAATTACTGGATATGACATGAATTGAATCATTATATGGGTGTGTAGGAATGCATGCATTGCGTTAGAAAAGAGGATAGCAAGAAGGAAGTGAGATGCTTGAATTTCATTAGGATTTGGCTAAGACATGTGACACGGTGGCTACCAGTCGACTGTCAAACGGTCGAGCGTTAGCAGTCGATCAGTAGGTGTGACCGATGAGCACAACCATTGTCACAATTTTTGTTAAAATAAAATAAAATATAAATAATATAAATAAAAATTTAAATAAATTAATAGACATTCTTATACTATTATCTAACTTAGATGTAAAGATTACCAAGCTTTGGTAATTATATAAAAATTGATTTAAATGTATAATTTGAATTTTTCATATAATAAATTAATTTATGAGACAAATAAATTATTAAAATCCCTATTTCGATAATATAATTCATTAAAAATTCTTGTAATGTTTATTTAGTAACTTTAAACTAATATTATGAACTTACTGAAGTATACTATGGTGTTTACATATCCATTTGAACATCATAAATGTTATTTTGATATAATAGTGTATCTTTTGTTATAAAAATGTTATCAATACTTTTAAAAATATGTATATTTAAATGTACATATGTAATAGCTTTTACTTTCATATGTACATTTGTATTTCTGTGTAATAAATTTTTTGAATAAACTGAGTTATAGTACCGTCTGGTATGAGACTTTCGATAGTATTTCTCTCATTATTCATTAAACTTGTTACATAGAGATGGTATGGATTGAGTATAGTTTATTAGCATCGAATAAATGGATTAGTAACAAAAAATGGTATGAGATGCCGTTATGATACTTACTTGGTTATTTAGCATAAATGGATGACACACATGTGATGAGAATAATGATGATTTGTTAGTACTTGAGTGAGGTGATGCTCATAATGGTGAGCAAGCTCATAAGTGTGCGCAAGGTTGGTGCACACACACACACACACACATATATATATATAATTTATATATATAGATACTATGTGTTCGTTTGTTATAATTTACCCTGCTATTGGCATTGGAGTTAAACAGATTAAGCTAGCATCCATCCTAACGGCTTGATTTCTACATCGCGCCTCAGATCTGTGACACGTTTTATAAGTATTACTGGTTAGGTGACCTAAAGGGTAGGTGCCCTTAGTCCCTATATCATTTAGGGAAAAAAGTTTGTTACCTATAGGGGCAGTTGCAGGGTCGAGACCAAGGCGTAGTCGAACCACCGATGGATATATGTCATAGTGACCGTCAAGATAACCAAGATTGTAGAGTCGGGTTAGGTGACATATGTGTGTGACTTTGGAGCAGGCACACGACCATCAGTCTCCTGTATGGTTATATGATTGTATGATAGATGGGCACATACTATTTATACACCTCACTTAAGTATAGAAATAGGTTAGGTGACCCATATATTGAGATATGATTGAGACCTTGTGTTTATCGTACAGTCGATTACCATCACCATTGGATTTAAGTTATCATATATGATATATTTGTATAGTTATGTATTTGTGATCATTGATAGATTGAAGGTGTGTTATATGTCTACTACTTGATCATTTGGATTGTTTGGATGATTGACTTATACACATATCCATGGATATATGCTTATGCTATTATTATTATCTCTATTAAATCATCATTATAGATATAGTTTGACCCGCGTGTTATTTTTAATACTCAGGTCAGTCAAAGAGATTCCAGGTGCAGTTATGAAGTAATTTCAGAGCTTGATGGAACTTTTAGAGGCTAATAGTTATATAGGATGATACATTCCCTATATATCGTAGCCTCATTGATATATTTAGCATGATGTATTTGATGATGTATTGTATAGTGGGCTAGAGACTATCATTTTGTGACCCTGTGGACTATGTATTATGTTATATATATTACTTCTGATGCGTTTTGACTCTGTGTCCCCTAATTTTATTTTGTGATTATGTATTATTATGTCCCGAAGGCACATATGTTTATTAATTTGTATTGAGACCGTGTACTTCTATGGTGAATATTATACGATATAGGATATGTACCAATATTAGTCCAAAGGATTATTCACTTGTATACCCCATATCGCCTTATTTTCCATATTATCCAATAGTATTACTTAGTGATGCTACTAGGTAGATTGGTATAGAAGTAGGGTTGTTTCATAAACTATTAACTAATGCACTTGTTATGAATTAATGAGATGTGCCAGTATCAAATAAAGTACGAACTAGAGAATCATATAAAATTACAAACTCTCCATCATAATCTATTTTCCCATCTCTTGAGTCGATGGTATTGCTTTAATAAAGGTGGGAACGACATCCAGAGCATATGCCTTCACTATCTGACCTTTACTCTTTTAAGCTGGGCAATCTCTTTTAATATGTCCAAACCGATCATAATTGTAACACTTTACTTTCCTTTGAGCTGGAGCCGACTTATAATCCTCCACCTAGTAGCTAAATGTCTCTTATTAACATCACCAATTCTTAATAGGTTGAAAATCATCTCATAATCCATGCATGTATCACCAAGTATGATTCCATCTTGACAAAGGTTTCCTACTAAGGCTGGAGAAATCCATACATAGCTTAGGAAAGACAACAATTTATGGTGCTAGGTTTGGAATTAGACCTTGGTTAGTAGTGGTAGTGGTGGCTACAAGTTTAGTGGGGTTGGCACTAGCTTGGCTCATTGCTTGAATATAGCATCTGAACCATACTGGAATGTTAACTCCAAGGATATCTAGTACGTCTACTCAGGTGCTAGTCCCTAGCCCCACCAGGATTGGCTGTGTTGGTAGTTTTGATCAAATTACTCATTTTGGATTTCCATAAAAATGAGATTCATTAGCAACTCCCTAGTAAATAGTAAAAAAAAATTGGAATAGTAAATGATTTTTGCATATGTACTTGATTCCTATAAATGATGTATATATCTAGTATGAAATAAAAATACCCACTCTCAATATATTCCTATTTTCTATCCTAATTTGTAACCTACACTTTGATACCAAACAATCCTTCTTTTTGATCCTCGGGTTCAATGCTTAAGAACCAAAAAGGCAAGTTATTATGGTAAGATCAAATATATATAACAGATACATTTCTAATCAACAATTACATACATTCATAGTGAAGGAAATAAAATATAGTACAATAACCATAATAAGTCATATCACCATACATATCTAACTATTAATATATATATATGTCCATATAACATAAATCAAACCCAAAACCATACACACAGTCAAGTCTAGGTCACAACACTTATCTACATCACATACAATATATACAAATGAACCCTTGTCTCCGATACTATCTCATCTCTAAATTCCATCAACCTGGATATATAAATAGAAAGGAAAAATAGGAGTATAAGTTGGTGAGTGATCCATATTTACTACAAAAGCAATACTATAAAATGATATATGTCTACTGCTCGATCACCTCACATCCTGGCAGTCATGTCACACCTAGCCACCATATACATCTAGTCGTACCACATCATCTCTATATGGACTCACTTCCCTGGACCAGGCTCATTCCCTACATGGTCGACTATTGTCCATCGTCACATAAATCGCATATAGGACTCACTTCCTTGGACTACCCGAGGCCTACAGGGGCGCATGCTACCTTCGTACTAACTAGACTCACGCCCTAGTTCACTCATAGCCTACAGGGTCAGTTAAAATCCACCTCCATTTGGTCTACCGAAGCCTTCAAAAGAGCAACATATACCTAGATCACCTACTTGTGTCATATGTTTGTATCTTTATCTATACCCATCTCTATAATATCCCAGGATGCTTATTTATGCCATAGGCTTATTCACATTCACATCCATCATCTTTTCCCAATAACATACATATCCACTTCAAATATCGACCAATCATCACACACATTTGCTTAATTCATAAGTCATCGTTTGCCTCATCTATAACCTCTGATCACCTTCAAAAAACAATAGGAACTTGATCTGAATAAATAAATAATATTTTATATATAGTCCCTAACGGGTCCACATTCAGCCTAGCTTGAAAGTATGCCACCAGTACCCCGGTCGCACCAGTTGGTGGATTGGTGGACCCGGGGTACTTGTGGACCGATGTATGTTGCTTCTGCGAATTTTTGGAATCACCAAGCTGTGGATTTGGCTTCTCAACCACGTCATTTCGTCTCCAGTCGCCACCGTTCCACCTCCAGTTGCTTAAGAACGTCCTTATTACCCAGACCTATGTTTCTAAGTCTAGTTTATAATTTTATTTCATCAATTTTGTGTGTATTCATTAAATAACCATATCTATATAAAACCTACTTCTAGTTTATTGTTTATTAATACGACTATAGTTGGGTAATGTTGAACTACGTGAAGTGAAACACTACCCAAGTGAGGATTCATCTCCTTCATTGTAGAAGGTTAGTATCACTATAGTCGGTAGTCAACTTAAAATAAACATCGCTTACTAGGGTAAACCAATTACAATAAATGATACTAGATTAAGCCATGGGATTTAAAGTGGCACTATATGCTTAACTACAGGTATTATTAGAGTTTTTGACATTGACTAAACAATAGATATCTTCATGATGTATCAATGATGAAAAGAAAATGGGTACAAAACATCATTACCTAGGGTATAGGTTAATAAAGATTAGAAACTGGAATTCATTAAAATGTTCTATAAGCAACTGAACTCGTGCCTGATGTTGTACTTTAACAAAGGCCATATTAGGTTCAATGTTTAAATTGTTCAAATAATACTTATGACCAAGTTCACACCAACGAGTCAATGCAACCGTGTTATTTGTAATTTTTTGGATCAACTTATTTAAATTAATTTGTAAGTATTGGAATTTAACAATGAAATTCAATACAAATATTATGTCAAATTTTGGTGGCTTTTACTTATTTATTTATGGTCTTTGAATTAAATAAAATAATATATAGTTGTTATAGATTAATTTAATTAATATGTGGGTTGAAATAAATATTTAATTATCTAATACATGATTTTAATTAGGCCTAACATCTTGGAGAGTCCATGCATAGAAGGGGCGGCCAAAATACGGAGATGTAGGTGGTTTGAATGCTTATTTTTGACCAAGGTCGGATCTAGAGCTAAAAAAGAAGGAAAAGCTGCAGAAATTTATATATCTGGTGGATATAAATATCCCTTCTTCTCTTATTCAAAATACATAGAAGGTAAACCTAGCCTTTATTGAACTTTTTAGAGCCTTAAAAATGGAATTTGCACACCAAGCGAGAAGGAAGAAGAAACTACGGGTTGAGTAGGAATAGTCGATAATATAATGTAACAACTCACAAATCTAACATATTAATTATTAATTTATTATTTAATACTCAATAAGCGGTAATAGGTGACTTTGAGATGAATTTTTGAGGGTTTTGATGAGCTTGTTTAGTTTGTAAGTACCGAGAATGTGTACTTTGATACATAGCATGATATACTTTCGACAAAGTTCAAAATATGCTTTTTAGACCTTTATAACCACTTTAGCCCAGAAAAACTATTCTCTCCTATAAGTACAAGTTAAGAAACCTAAGCCATCATTCCTTTTTCACTTTTCTTCTTTATTTCCAAAATTCTTCTTAATCTCATTCTATTGGGGACGAGCTTCCTAAATACCAATTGTTCCAAAATTCAAAGTGCTCAAATGCCATCGAATCATCTACTATTTCGAAGCTCTCGACCAATGGAGTTAAAGGTAGTGTCCGTTTGTCATAAAAGTACTCAAATTGATTAAAATTAGCAATCAAAGGTGGCTCAAGGTGAAACCCTAAATTCTAATTTGGGGGTTTTCAATCCGAGCAACAATCGAAGAAATTGAGGATGCAATCATGTAGAGCTCTTTCATACGAACCCAGGTTTACCGTTAATTTGATCAATAGTAGTCCAATGCAGCATAAACTAATCAATAAGGGTTTAAAAACCCTAATTTGGTGGTAGTGGCGGCTGAGTTGGGGCTCCAAAGGGAGTGCAGCTGGTGGTGTGCATCGAGGTGGTGCCAAGGTTGGTGGACAGAGGTTGTGGTTTTGACATAAGGCATTGGCTTTTGCGGATCAAAGGCGTGGGTTTCGGTAGTTGGAGAGGTCATAATTTTTTGAGTTACAATAGCAGATGATGAAGTTTTACATTTTAGCACATGGTTTTTATCTAACTGTGTTTTAAACCATAAAACTTATATCCTTTATATCTTTTTAATAAAAACTTGGATTCATGTGCGGTTTCTTCCGTTGGACTCATGGTAGAATTCTGGACAATATGGCATAGTTCGCATAGTTTGAGGTTATTTGATAAAGCACAATGGTATAATTTATTCAACTTAATTTATTGAGCCTTAAGTATGAAATAATGATCCATTAGTGAATAATTAATATCTACTGAGACATGTCGTGTTCTATTGTTGTTTATTTGGATTGTTGAGATATTTTGGATATCGAGGTTTGATTTGATTTGTCTGGTGTTAATTACTATATTATTGAACGTTTAATTATAATTAATTGTTGGTATGGTGTGACACCCCATCCCGAGACCCACATTAACAAAGAGTATTACTAGGTAGTACTGTCTGCTAATGCGAAGAATAAGGCTGGTTAGGAGCGACCATCTATAGCTTTGTCTTAAACATCTATGAGTACATCGACAAATGCTCTAATTTTTTTCTCTATATCAAGTAGATCGACATATCTAATAAATGCTTAATACGAAACTATAGGTGGTTACAGATCTATCAGAACAAAACACAACAACTAAATGCATATCACATCACAAAACAACAAACATTAGATATATACATATATACACAGATACATCCCCAGTGTAATACAAAATGATACACGCAAGTGGTATGACGACCGTGCAATATACAATGTGTCAAAAATATACATATCAGAGTCTACACAAAAAGCTACATCATAAAGGCGATAGCAAAATATCCAAGCGGAAGTAGAAAGGCTAAGTCCAACGGGTACCTAACTTGAAACACCTCGGTCTGACCCGAGTATAAAATACACGGGTCAATCTAGCTAATACAATCAGTTAATATAGATAAACGATAATATGAGTATAAGGATAAGGGTGATATTCTTCTCAAACGAGACGAAACTATTCTAAGTATATATATGGTTACTACAAATAATATAGTATCACTAGCATGAGTACATAATCTCAAAGAGATATATCAATATCCAAAAAAGCTAAATATAGCAAGCCTCATACATCGACATATCACAAATCATCAAAAATGGTTTAGGAAAAATCATAACTCCTAAGAAGGAGAAATCCCAACCAGCCATACTAGAAAACTTAAAAGCATTTCCAAAGAAATCACCATCTCAAAATATGCCATAAAGGCAATACATATATCTCCAAATAATAAAATATAAATCTAAACGCCAAAAGGCAAACTCAAATACCGCTAGTGTAGGCAACTCAATTCTCAAAGATAGAACTCAAAAGAGTTCAAATTCCCATAAGGTAATCACCGTATATATATATATATATATATATATATATATATATATATATATATATATATATAAAATATCCCAAACGGCTCGAATGGCTAATAATAAAAATATGTACACTTGGTAAATCACAAACATCAATGAAAACATGTTAAAAATTTGCACATGCATATGGTCGAAGCCTGCCAAGTACCGCTCTCTCTCAAATAAGGCGCCATGTCTCTTAGTTAAATGTCCCGAAGGACAACATCTTGAAGGACAAATATGTCTCTTAGACAAATGTACCAAAGAACGAATATGTCACAATGGACAAATACGTCTCTTAGACAAACATCCCAAAGGACAAATGACCCGAAGGTCTAGTACCGGCAAATATGTCTCTTAGATAAATGTGTCACAGACTTTCGAATAGGAATCTAAATAGTGTTAACGCGTGTCCCATGCCACATGTTCGCATTAAATTATTTACTAACCGCTAGTAAATTCCACACTCAAAGTAGTAAAAAGTTTACCTCGTCTCATCGGTAAACTGACCCGAAGGTCAAAACGATCAAACGGACAAGTCGAGAATTAACCGATAAGATAAACACACGTGTCCCATGCCACATGTTTTATCGAACCATTTAATTCTCCTTTTCATTCACTCAAATAGTGCAAAAATGTGTATTTTATATATAAAATAATTTATTTGAGAAAACAAGCTTTTAAAACCATTTCTCGAAATCAATATTGAAGACTATTTGAAAATTCCCTTACTATAGAGAATAAATAGATTTTAAAGCTTAAAGTAGTTTAAAAATAATATATAATAATTATAAATGCCAATTTATTTACAAACTATTCCAAAATTGTTCGGAAAAATCCATGCTTGGAATTAAAGAAACCACTCAAATCGTCATTCAAATTCAATTCAAATTTGAATTTCAAATTCATCAAAACTTGGCTGGCCTATTGATGGGTATCATAGTCCTCAAAAAATTCTAGAAATATCACAAAACATGAAGTAAAAATCAAAAGTCGGATGGAAAAAGAACATAAAAATGCATAGGCAAAATAATACCCAGGTCTGAAATCTTCTCTGGGTTCAACTTTCAGACATAAAACAGGTGCCAAACGACCACTGATTGAACTAAAAATTAGTGTGCACATAGTAGAAAACTTCAACTTTCGAACAAAAAAGAATCAATGAATTATGACTGAAAATAAAAAAGTTACGCTTTCTCAAACATGGACTCAGACTATGTTTGCAACAGTAAAAAGACATGCCTAGGCCTGAAAATCATCTTGGGTACAACTTACAGGCCTGAAATGGAGGATCAAACTACCTCATATTGAGCTAAAAATTGGTACACACATACTAGAAAACTTTATCTTTCAAAAAAAAAGAATCAATGAATTCCGAATGGAACTGAAAAAGTCATACTGTCTCAAAATGGACTCAAGCAATGTTTGCAACAGTACAAAAAACATGCCCAGGCCTGAAAACCATCTTGGGTTCAACTTACAGGCCTGAAACAAAGAAACAAACGACCTCGTATTGAGCTGAAAATTGGTATGCACATACTAGAAAACTTCAGCTTTCACGAAAAAAAGAATCAAAGAATTCTAGAAAGAAACGAAAGAGATATTCTTTCTCAAACATATACTCAGGCCATGTTTGCAGCAACTCAAAAAACAATGTGTACAGGTGATTTTCAGGTTGCGCATTGATTTTGCAGCAAAGTTTTTAGGTATCAAACAAAAGAGTTTGGCTATGAAATTTTGCATACGTAGACTACAACACATGATCTACTATCAGAAGAAAATTCAGCAGCATTTTGTAGCCGAAATTGCAAGAAATCAACATGCAAAGTGGAGGTCAAAACAGTTTTAGCACAAACAAAACCAGCATAAAACAAGATACAAAAGAAAATTTCCATAGTTTAAAACAATTTAAAGCTTGATTTCAACTAGCATTTGTGAGTTTTGATACTCACCTTACAAAATAGTATTGCAACATGAGCGAATTGGAGAGAAGATGCAAGCTTTGGCCTTGAGGAAGCTTCAACAACCTAAAAAAGGAGTTTATATAAACATGCAAGAACAAAACTTCAATTATAGACAACAAATTCACCAAATTAGAAAATGGACGAAGAGAAGTTTGGTTTTGGCTTAGATTACCTGAAATAATTGACTCTATTTTGATAAATTTCAGCAAGTAATTTGATTGGAATGAAGGTTTTGAATTTTACTTTGAAAGAGGAAAGTGGGTTTTTGATTTTTCTTTTCTTTTAGTTTACAGGGAAGAAGACTTGTATTGAACATACACGAATTGAGAAAGAAGCTTTCTTTCTCTTTTCTAGTTAAGATTGTGAATGGGCTAAGACCCAAAATAAAAGAATTTAATTAACTCCAATTATCAAATATCACAAATACACTATTATTTACAAATTATAACATATATACACATAATTCAACTCTATAAAAATCACACAACATATTTTTATGTTCTAAAAATTATTTTACATCAAAATAAAAGATAATTTGGCTCTAAAATTACTTTCATTATTAAAAAACCTTATATTAATTTAAATGCACAAATTACACAATTATTACGAAAAACTATATTTTTTACTCAAAAAATTACATAAAAATTATTTTCTTGCATAAATTAAATGCAATAAAACCATATTTCCATCATTTTCATATCCAAAACATATATTTAAACAAAATTTCATCTTTTAATTTATAATATACAACACATTTTAAAATCAAATACTTCCTATAAAAATTATTAAAAGAAGCATTTGGCAATAATTAAAAGAATTATTGCATTTACACTAAATAAAATCATATTTCGTTCATTTTTTTTATCTCAAATAAACAAAATAAAGTTCCAAAACTTTATTTTCACATTTTATTTTCCAAAATCCATTGTTTATTTCAAACAAACAATTTAAATCTCTAATTTATTTTTAATTCTTAACATTAAATTATAAACATCGTTATAATTTAATATTTATAGGTAATCACCAAAACCAGGGTTGTTACATATGGATAAATAATTAATCAATAGAAAATAAATAAAATTATCTAATTTTGGAGAATGAAGTAAATTAATTGAAAATAAGATTATTTGCAATTAACGGTAATATTGTAAATAACAATAATTCGACCATTTTTATTGAAATAGACATGCAAGATTGAATAAGGTTATTATTTATAAATGTCTAGGGAAATTCATAAATAATAACGGAAATTATATTTTAAATTAAAATTAGATAATTTATCATTATCTATAAAATAATTAGAGGTTTAATAAATTATAATATGACTTTGTGAAAATCTATATTGTTTTGAGTAAATAATAATATAGTAGTTTTTATGGAGTTTAGTGAAGAATATTACTATAACTTGAGTAACAAAAACAGTAGATATTTTGGAATAATAATAATAAAAATAAAAACCATGTTATAAAAGTATTTTTGAGTTATGATATTACGTTTTGAAACCAATAACAATAAAATAAGTTTTGAGGATTAAAAAGGGAAATTATTATTTTTGAGTTAAATAATGGTAAAATAGTTGTAAATTTTCTTTGCAGAAACCTTAGTATATGTATTATCATTTTGAGGTAAGGTGATGATATTACCGATTTTGAAAGTAATTTGATGTAAACTGCTATTTTTGTCCAAATTACAGTGTTTTGAGACATGTGGACAAATAAGCGTACACTGAAGGACTTTCGAAGCAAAATATCATTTTTGAGAAAACTGTTATTGTTTTGGTAATAAATAAACAAATGTGTTTTTATGATAGATAATAATAAATTGATTGCATACTTAAGAGGAAATAACGAATATAACTACTTCAATTTAGATGGTTGTAATTTATCTGATTAATTATTGGTAGAGATTGTAATGTATGTTTGTTGTATTACTAATGTCAAGTAGTTAGCATACTTATGGTGAGTATGGTTATATTACTAATATTGAGTAATTAATACATATTTGATGAGTTGGATGTTTTCTTGGTAACATTAATTAGTTAGTACACATTTTGATGATTATTGATGAGTTCTATTACCAATACCGAGTAACTAGTATGTGTATGATGGTGTTTGTTGACTTATTTAGTGTTTGGGTTGTCATTGAGTGTTGTCAAATTTGTGTGATGTTTAAAGACTTTGTGTTGTCATTATTGTTATTGCCTTATACTTATGATGATTGATTTTGATGGTCTGATGGAATTTTTTTTTTGCTTGCATCGGTTGCACGATTATACGGATGCTATGATTGTTATGTGCTAATAAGTATTTGGATGCAGGAGGAGAGAAAGAAATATGTAATAACACAGTTTTAAGTAATAATTAATTAACGTTAATAATAGAGATTCAATTAATTAAAATTAATTTAATTGAATTTTTAGGATTAAAAATGAATAATTTGAATATTCGAAATTTTACAATAAAGTAATTAGAGTTGAAATTAAATGTTAGGAATAATGAAATTTAAAAAATTACAGAATGAATTATATTGGAATCGAGTATTTTGTGAATTATAACTAATGAATAAATAATGAATTTAAACCTTTTGAAGTAAAATTTATATTTTGGACTTTAAATTGTAATGACCTGTGTTTTTGACAATTAAAAATATTAAATTAAGTAAGACTTTGGAATTTAATATTGTCAAAAATTAAAATTTATGATTTAATAACGTGAATTTTATTAGATTATAATTTTTACCTTACAGTAAAATCCTAAAATAATTAATACTAATGAAATGGAAGGAGGTAATGTGTATTAGAATATAATTTAATATAATTTAATAATATTGATTGAATGTAATCGACAACTATTTTAATGCAATTTCAATCATTTGTAACAATAAAAGTAAATAAGAAATAAAATGAATGATATATCAAATGTGAAATTAAAAGTTATTTAGTTGAAATTGGTTTTAGCATAGTAAGAAATCAGTTATTTGGTAAATAATTTATAACCCGCATTTGTAAACAACAAATTCATAGATATTCAAATTACTGAATTGTAACAATTGTTTTATTTTTTATTATCCCGCCTTTTGGTCAAGGCTAGGATATCAACAAATTGGCTGGAAAGGATGGATATCAAGGTTTGGAGATCAATCGAAAAACAAGGCTATGATCAATACCGTCAAAATTGGACCAAACTCCAATCAAGGTGGGATCGATTGAGAACGATAAACAAGGCTAGGAAAGGCTGCATCTCAATTTTCATGTCAATCGGAGTTCGTACGCTCAAGTTATGGATAGATCGATATTCATGGAAAGCAGGTTCATATCGATACTGTGGCATCGATCAAGGTGGATTTTTTATCGATGCAATGACCATCGATGGGTTGGATATGGATTTTGTACAGATATACACATATCGATTGAACGGCAGAACATGACGATGTACTTCGTATCGATCAGAGCTGGGATCGATACGAAGAACGAGGCAATGGTTACTGGAAGTAACATTTCGTATCGATCAATATGCGATCGATGCGAAGGATATCCATGGGATCGATATGTAGATCGGTGCAGGGGATGGATACAAAGAGCATAGCCCAATATCGATACGAGTAGAAGGTTTTTACATCGATATGAAACAAGATGAGGATCGATACGAAAAGAGGCGCTGATGGATGGATATGAAGCATGGATACAAAGAGGGTCAAGGCAAACGAAGCTGTCAGCGAGCATGAAAAATGAGTCTATGTGCAAATATCGCTCCACGTCATCGATTCAATAATGATCGATACGAAGCAGGAAACGGACTAATGGATACGATCAGCATGATGCTGGATACGAATTAATGGAGGCGAATTGATGGATACGGATTGTTTCATGGATGCAATACTGCCAGCCTACATTGGAAAATGCAAACTTGGATCGATCATAACTCTCATTCTACGACTCCAAATGCTATGAAATTTTTACAGGAGCTTTCTTATGCATTCAAGAACGTTCATGATCGATCTCGACTCAATTGAGCTAATTTTTGATCAATACGAACTGTAACTAGATCGATCCCAAATCACTCTGGATCGATCTGGCAGGGCCACCTACGCATGAGAAAAGGTATTTTAGATTTTGAGGCGGATATTTTCGAATCTACACCCATAAATAGGAGTCCTATGGCAACTAAAAATGGGATCTTCTCCTTCTCTTACATGGAAACTCTGCCACTTTAATGATTGATCTTAAAGGCTTGTGACTGTAACTATAGTACAAAGGGAATAAAAAGGATTGATCCAAAGTGGAGGTAGGCCAGATTTCCGAACCACATAAACCTTGTGTTCTTTGCTTTTCTGCTTTCTTCCATTTTAATTTTACCGTTTCTTCATTTTTATTCTCTACTTTATCTGGATCTGAGATCCGTGCATGGATATTGTGGATCTTGAGGATCGATTTCACCCTAAGGGGGGTGAATATGGTGATACTATTAATTATAAAAATTTACTGTGGAAGATTATATAAAATAATCTCAACGCAGATATATCAGGATAATAGCAGCACAAATAATAGCAGAATAATAAATGCAGAAATAGAACGACACAGAATTACCCAGCTTTGGAAAATCCCTGCCAACATGTTGCCCCCAAGGTTTCTACAAGAAATTAAGTAGTCCGACGCTTACACACGTAAACTTGCGACACCTGCTATGGACTAAACTTAAATCTACGCTCGAAACCCTGCCACAACTCATCCACTGAGTTGCGAATTCTCAAAGTACACCACCATAGCTCATTCCCTAGTCACACGACTAGAAATTACACAAGTTTAAAAGGAAAATACAAATTTAAAAACAAAATAAAAATCAAAACCCTAATTTTAAATTATACTAAATCCTTTATTAAAAAACAAGGTCGGCCCTTTTATTTCTTTTATTTCGGCCTTGTTCCTTTGCTCTATAAAAATGTCGGCCTTGTTTCTTTGCTCGTTCCTCTTTGCTCGAAATTAGGGCTTCGGGAAAAATTGAAGCTGCCGTCTTCAATTGCTCGATCGAATGATGATTTACATGCTTCTTTTATCGATCGATGCTCTCTTCTTTTAGCACAAGGCTTCTCCAATTTGGATCGAGTTCGTCTATAGTGGTATGCGAATTATTCTTTTTGTTTTACTGGTTGATATGTTGAACTCGATCCTGATTCGAGTCGAATGATTATTCCTTTTTCGCTTGTACTTGAATAATTAATTTTGGCTGATGAAGATCGAGTTTTATAGGATTGGAATTCCTATATTTTCATTCGTATACATTTGTTTGAATTCATCAATTGATTTCTCTCGGTCATTGATTTTCGTATGAACGATAGTAATGATTTCTGACTTTGTCACTTCGTATATTTGATTACTTTTGACTTTGCTTGGCCACCACGGTGTTGAATTCTTTAATGATGTTTTTGACTTCGGCCAGTGATTTTAATTTGTAAAAGTTTTAACTTTGTTAATTCATTATCTTGGTTACAACGGCTTTGTGAATTTTAACTTGGACTTCAGCCATTTAAGACTTCTGTAAACATTATTTGATTCTTGTTTGAAATCCCTTGTGACTTTATTTTTGGTTCGAACTTTATGCTGTGTCTTTGGCCATTTTTGAAATTCACTGCTTGATTATTTATGTGTGTCTTTTGTCTTTATTCGACTGTTGAACTACTTATGCTAGTGTGGTGAATTTCTAATCACTTCGGCTTTGAATTTCTCTGACCAGTTGAATCATTGACTATTGTTGTGATTGTGTACATTTGGTAGAGATGTTCTATGGTTTTACTTGAATCTTGTGTTCTTCATGATTCATCTGACTTTTACTTCACTTGATATTGTGATAATGTTGTTTCACTGTTTGACATTGTTTTGCATTCTTCGGATTGTTGGTGCCACTCTTGTTTATGTAAAGTTAGGTCACACTGCATATATATGTAGTCCGTTGCTTGACTTCGTATTCTTTGTCTTTGATCAAAACTGCATATATGTATTTGTGTGTTCATGCCTATGACCATTCATGTTGTTTGCATTGGGTTAATGTCATGTTGAACTATTCGGTTGCATCTGTAGTTTGAATTAGACTTCATGTTATTACGTTCTGTTGTCTGGTGGCATTTGATCTTGATGTTGTACTTCACTGTGTTCATTTGTCTGCATTTGCGTTGTCGACTTTTGGCTTAGACTTGAATTTTTCCATTACCTAACTTCGGCACTGTCATTGTTGCATTATGTTGTACCTGTTTTCGCTGTTTTCATGTACATGTCTCGAATTCTGGTGTAGATATAGTTCTGGCCACTGTGTACATTGTTTGGTTTTCCTGTATTCGCATGCTTGAAGTCATAGGGTTACGTGTGGTCTTGTTGAAGTCCAGTTTCATCTAAATCTATACATTCATGTTGTGTCTGTTCTTCGTTTCACTAGTGCATTGCTTCGAGTCTGGCTCTTTTAGTGGCTTCACTTTAGTATTGCTGCTTTGTCCACTTCGTTTCACTGTTGCATACATGTTGACTTCGTATATTTGTCACGGTGCATTCGTACTTGAAGTACTTGTCGGCTTTTGGTGTAACGACCCGTAAATTTTGATAAATAAATTAGTTAGTTTAATTTAATTTTTGCAATTTAATTTAGGAAAAAAAATTTAAAATTAATAATGAAGCCAATGTTGAAAATGAAATGAAACCATGGAAATTAAAGCTAAGTATTAACAGTTGAAATAAAATTACAAATAAATTGAAGTGATGTAAATTGTTACACTAGGCTAAGAATTGAATATAAGAAAACAAAGGTAAATAGTGAATTTATTCAATGAATTGATAATATTAAATAGTAAATTGAATTAAATCAATGTCCTGTAGTAATTGAAATATTTTTAGGAATGAAAACTTATAAAGGTAAGCATTTAATTTACAAATGAAATCAGTGTATTAATTTATTTGTAACCGATGTAAATTAATGCAATTATGTTAATGTAAGTTAATAAATAATTAATTTTGCGCAATCCCAATTAATTGAAATAACTATAAGTTCATAATTTGTTGTATCTAGTAAATTTGGAAATTTGATTCCAATAAATGCAATAAAGCATTAGGAATGTATATTGTTTTCATAAGATAGTATAAAGGAATGTAAATTTGTGATCTATGTACGTAATAATAACCAAAATAAGGGAAATGGTGTTAATGTAAGTAAAGTTGTAAAAAATTGGATATAGGGAAATAAATGTAAGCATTTAATAAATTAATGAATTTGAATTACAATAAATGATAATTGAACAAAAGTCAATGTTCTATAAGTAATCATATTATGTGCTTGAAAGTAAAAAAACTTAAGGTTAATTAAATTTTAGTGGTTACAATCGTATAAGTTACCTATCCGTTTAGTTCATAAAAATTTAATTCGAAAGCAATTGCAGTAATTGACTCAATTAGTAGTGATTGAATGAATTCAAAGTATATAAACCAATGAAGTAATACATAACAGGTTGAATGTGATTACGAAGTTGAAATTATGCAAATAAGTAACTTGTGTCTGTAAACAATAAACTTATAAATGCAGTTAAGAGTAAACGATGGCGATAATAATGTGTTGCCCATTTATTCAGTCTGTTGATTGAAATGAGAAATCACATTTTAATAAAATTGGAAATCAATCAGAGTTAAATGAACCTTAATGTTATATAAATAAGAATTAATGCGGTAACTAATTTAGTGCAAATAAATTTATGGAACAAATGTTAAGATCTTAACTGATGGTAATTAATAATTGGAGATAATGTAAATTCCATTTATAATATGACTATTGGTTAATGTAAAAATTGTAAATCAAGATTTGCTAATTTATTTGAATGTAAAGAATTAAGGTAATTTTGTTTATTTCAATTAAGTAGAATTAAACATTTATTATTACGTTAATTGAAAATTAAGTTGAAATTGGAAAATATTTATGTAATAGCTTTGAACCCAATGTTAATTTCATCCATTTGACTATAATGGATTGAATAATAAGAATGAGTAGTGAATTCAATGGAATTTCAATGGAAATATTGAAAAGTTAATTTATAACTGGTGAACATAATGAAATTTGAATTTATGCTGAACTTTATGATTGAATCAACATTTAATTGACATCTAAATTGGTTTAAATCATTGAGATTGTTTAAGAAAACAAAACTGATAAGATTTCTAAATTTTGGAAGTGAAATTGAAAAAGTGATTTAATTAATGTATTTTTAATTTATTTAATTAATGTGAAAATAGCCATTTTGGCCACTGACTCGGATTTCGACGAAACTAGTTTTATCGGAATAGTAACGGTGAATTATTGTAGGATTTCAAGTTTCATAACGATCAGATTTATCATGTGATCGTACGGACTCGAAATGCCTTGGAACCAATGCAATTGAAATTAATTTGGAAAATATTGATTTTAGCATAACTTCTTCATACGATGGAATTTGGACTTGAAACCATTTCCAATGTGTTTGAAATATTTTAAAACAACTATTTTGATATATAGGTTGACCCAATTTCGTTCCGGAGTCAGAATGGGCTTTTTGGGCCACTTTGTCGTTAGCACGTACATCTATCTTATCCGATCTATTCTATTTCAGTTGTCTATAAATACCCCATTATAAACCTTAGCAGCCTCTATTCCTTATTTCTATGCGTACAAAAACTTCTGTGCTCCTCTTCCACAATGGTTATAAACCTCAATTTATCCAGTTCAAATTTCAATTCAAAAAATTAATGTTAAAAATCCAAACTCCTCAGAAAAATTCAGAAAAAATATATTTCGAAGCTCTCGACGAGCGCAAGTCAGATCTGCAGTACATTTTTCAATCTGGGTTTTCGTTTGACCGAAAATTTAGGAAGAAGTTTTGACCGTTCGTCACGCTCCGATCAACTTCGACGGATCATCAAATCCTTTCTTGGTATTGCAGAGGGGACTGAGGGGAGTCAATCTATGTGGGCTTCGTGGCGAGTTAACGGCTAGATATACGGATTAAAGCTATTAGGGTTAAATGTTTTAGGAGGCAATAATTTTTCTTGACGACCTGGAGGCGGTGCGGCTTCACCCACGTGGTCGGCCAGAGGAGAGGGGCTTGTCCCGATGTTAGATCGAGGTCAGGGAGTCGTAGGCGGTGGCGATTTGTTAATCTACGGTGGTGGCTCCGGTCTGTGTAACATGCAGAGATGGGTTGCCTGTAGGTTCGGTTGCGTGAAATTGGAGTTTTGGAGGAAGCGCTTCGGTGACGTGGCAGTGGAGGTTTGTGTCTTCTTTTTTTTTTCTTTTTTTTTGTTTAAAATTTAAATCCAATCACACTAATAATCATAACTTTCTCATACGACCTCGAATTTACACGCGGTTTCTTGCGTTAGGATCGTATTTAAATTCCGGAGATTTTGACGCAGGTTTGGACAGATTCTGATGCTGTTGAATTTTTGGGTTTAAATTGGATTTAAATTCAATTTAAATTCAAAAGGTGAGTGTTTTAACCCACTCACAACTTCTAAAATTTCTTATGTTTGTTAAATTAATTGTTGATGTGATTAGAAATTTATTTATGACTATTTGGCATATTTTTAATCATCATCTCAGTTAAATTGCATTTATTTAATTAAATCGTTATTTAATTTTTCATTGCATATAAACTGCCAGTTAAATTATTATTTATTTATTTTTGCATATAAACTGCCAGTTAAACAGTTATTTAATTTATTATTGAATATAAACTGCTATTTAATATCTGTTGTTTATTTTCCATTCTATATTGATGCTGTTGTTTGAATTTGATGATGATTGTGATAAATGATTGATGGTTGATATTGGATGAATGGATGCTGTATTTTATATTGTTATAAACTGTAAGTTATTATGCATGTTCATTTCATTCGGGATTGCGGTTTGGAATGATATATAACCATATTTTATTTTTAAATTACGGATTGAAATGATAAATATCTGTATCACTTGACCATAGGGTAGAAAATTATATACAGACACCGCGGTCTATATATAAAAATATTTTTAAATGGTTTCTATTGTTTTGGAAAGGAATATATGGTTTAATAAATATTAATTTTGATGTTATATAAATATTATTTTATATATATATATATAGTTAAATTCTTGAATTTAAGCTATGTATAAAATTGTTTAATAAAAATGAGTTTAAAAATGGAGTTTGATGGTTTATTTTATATGGGTAAGTACCTATTTAAGATATTATATATATAGAGTTTTAAAGGACTTAAATGAAATTTAAGTTGGAAAATAAATACGAAATTGGTTTAAATTGAATTATTAAGAATTGTACTTGAATAAATTATTGTAGATGATTTGAAATGTAAATAAAAGTGGAGATTTTAAAGGGTATGATTCTATAACTTGATTTGGTTTAAGTGATTCAAATGAATATGAAGTTGAGGTAAATGAATATATCAAGGATATAAATTGAAAGAATATCCAGTTGTTTGAAGTTAAAAATTTTACTTAAATTTTATTTGATTTATTGAGTAAACATTTCAAATATAAATAATAGTAATTGAATTTGATATATATGGGATTATCAAAGAATTAGTTTTCAAATGGTGAGATATATAAAGCTTTGAAATATATAGAATTAAATGGTTATTTGGGGCTTCGAATCTAAAGTTGGAATTTGATTTGTGAAGGTGAAGAAGCTATTTTATTATATAAAGTAATTTAATATTTAAACCATTTAAGTATTAGAAGTATGTTTCAAAGCTATGGGTTTCAAGTTATATAGATTTGAAATGGGCTATGATTTTGGGAAAGAATATATTTTGAAATAAAAATGATATCATATTGATTTTGGGTTTTAAAAAAGAAATGATATCGTATTTATAGTTTTTGAAATGGATATTATATTCTGGTTTTAAAGTATATAATAATTTTGAAAAGCCCGCGGTGTTATAATAACGTTTGGTTGTTAAAGGGACCGGAAGTTGTCATACTCTCTACCAACTCCAAAAATCACTTTAACAACCGTGTACGTTGTGGAGTTTCCAGAATGAAGTAGGATGGTGGCGGCGTTTCCTTTGAGGTAAATGCATGGACCCAACTCCCATGAGTTGGCATAAGGTGGCTAAAACAAGAGCGATTGACGGGTTAATGAGGTAGCACCTTTGATCGGACACATCCCTTCGATATTATACTCTGACTTTTTGATTTATTCGGTGGACACTTTTGATTTCTTTGATTTGGGGGTGTGGCTCGAGGTGGGCGGTAGCTGCGGCTTTGCGTTACCACCGACCCGAAAGCGTAATTAGTATATCTACCCTGGCATTGCCCAGTTGTGCCGTGTCACCTACCCTAGTGCGCCTTATATGATTTTGGTTTTGTACCATACCTGTGGAGTGCCCTCTGACGACGCCCAGTATGAGGGAGATTACGGTTCTGTATAGACTATGGGAATATATAAATGTGTTAAGGTGGAAAATGTAAAGCCTTAACGCTATTTAATAGTAAATTTATTTTAAATTAGACACCATTATAATAGCAAAATATACTACATAGTAAATAGTTTAACGGATCCTTAAGAGAGGTAAATCTCGAGCATCTCTTAAGTTACTGCACTCATATTTATTTTTGTTAATTTAACTCACGTAAGACATTTTAGTCTGCCTCGAGTGTTTTGTCTTTTCAATTCGCTCGGGTCAGTTCGAACATTACAGGATCGAAGACTTTATTCTGGAGGACGAAGACGAAGATTTCATTATTATTATTATATTATATTGTTCCACTACACACTGTATTCCGCTGCATCGATTTTTATTCATTGGTATGTGCAACTCTGATATATATTGTATAAGTAAAATTAAATATTTTGTAAACAGCTTCATGAACTGTATATTTGATTATTATATTTTATCCTTGCACTGTGAGATTCTGTTTTGTTTTATTTCTTTCTCGTTTTTCTTATTTACCCCATAATAAATCTTCCCTTCCGTATGGTTTGAGTTGGCATGTGTGTCGATTTAAAGTGTGCGAAAAAGGCGGGACGTTACATCTGGTATCAGAGCTTAGGTTTGGCGATAAACCTTAGCGTTGTGGGGTCTGACTCTTTATTAATAGGGTAGTAATACCCTATGATGAGTCATTGAGCGTATATATGAGAGAGCATATTTGTTAGTGTTATAAAAAGGTTTTAATATTGTGTTAATTTGTTCCATTTTGTATTTATAAATTCTAGTTAATGCATGGGAGCTATAACATCAATAAGGATTTCTAAACACTTAATAGGACAGACCGACATAATATTTGTTTTTAATATAGGTGAATGAAATAATTTTGCCTATTATATTTTCTATATATATGAAATAAATTTTTATAAATGATATATTTGGTTGCAATATATTGGTTATTAGGTAATGAAATTTTAAATAATAGTGGAAATAAGATTGAAATAATAAAGAAAATGAAAATTGGAATTTAGAACTTAAGTTGCGGGATTTTGAAAATTCTTTTGAAGGATTTTGGAATATAGTAATAATATAATTAGAAGTGCTTTTTGATATAAATATTTCAATATAATTTGAAAGAATTGTTTAAAAGAAATTTTGAAAAGGAAAATGTATGTACTCCCCTCTCTGTCGTCGGAAAATAATTTCGTGATGAGTGCACGCATCATCGACATTCATTTTCGAGTTTCGAAGAGGGAAGGCCATTGTAGTACATTTACTGCAGATTTATTTTGATTAACAAATATAAATTTTAAATTGTTTTAATTATAATTGGATATATAAATTATAAGTATATATTTGTTTGTTATTTTAAAATGATTTGAAATTTAACCCGGTATTAGTTCTTAAGTTCCAATTAATTAACAGTATTAGTTAGTGTAGTGAAATGGAATTTAACTAACAATTGAATCCTCTAAATGAAATAAGAAATGTAATGCTAAGTTATAAATGGAATTAATAGAAAGTTGAAATTGTAACTTATAAGACAAAAGATAAAATTATTGAACATCTAATTGATTAAAAAAGATAAGATAAACTTGTATAACTTTCAATTACATTCTTAAAGGCATATATATAACTTACCAAAAGACATAAAAAGTTGAAATGTTAACAAGAAATGTAATAGATATTATACAAGAAATAATCTTGAGGTAATGAAAGTAATTAATGAAATTCTTTTATAAATAAGAATTTGATGTGGTAGTTGTTATAAACTTAGGTATAATGGGAAGGGTACTAATTAAATAATTTGAAAGGAAAGTACTATAAATAAATGAATAAATAAAAATGAAAATTTGCAAGAAATAAATGTAAATTAAAAAGATAAACCATTATATGAATAAAAAGGAGAAATCAAACAACAAATGTATGAAATGAAATTAATAAGAATGAACTAAATTTTTGTTTGGATTTGTTGTTGTTTTGGTTTATGGTTGCTTGGGTGAGGATACTTGTGACGCCCCACCTCTATACCCACGCTAGCCAAGAACACTCCGGAGTAGTGCTGTCAACTAGCACGGAGAATAAGGCTGTTGAGGAGCGACCATCCGTGTGATTGCTTATCACACGGTGGCTATAAATAATCTTCGGAAACAAACATAGAAATAATCATATCACAAATCAGTCACAGATATCCATATCACAAAGGCGGAAGAAGATATGAATATATAACTAACACATGAAAGTGTACATCAGAGTAGTGGTCAGTAAGATCCACGATAATACAAAAGAATAGCAACACGTGCTATACAAAAGAATACAACTATGAGTCTATATCTCAAGTGTATACAACAAAAACTGCTAATCTAAACAGTTAGCCAAAAGTCAGAGTGATGAATCCCTGGGAAGAAGTCTAGCAGAAGCACCTGTAACATCTCGGTCTGACCCGAGTATTATTTAAGAAAATAATAAACGGATCAGTCTAGCTATAAATATCAGATGACATGATATAACATAAAAGATATGGCATAAACATAAATATCCATAACGACATACCACTATAAGTATGTAAATAATGATCAACAGAAGATCAATCAATAAGAGATAATCAATATCACAAGAATCTTCTCAAAGATTCGAAGAGGGCATCATACCCTAAACTTGTACTCATAACAAGTCAATGACATAAATTCCAGAAATCAACACGAGAAATCCAGAAATCATAAAAAGGGAAAGAGGCCTATCACATGACGGTCCGAAGACCATGGGGAGCTACCCCACATGTGTGAGTGGAATCACACAGATTGAGGTCAAGACTAACCAAAAAGCAGAAAGGTATGTGTGAATGGAATCACACAAGTGGTGTCTAGTCTAACCTTGCAATGAAAGAGACATCGCGCAATTGCTAGTCTAATTCATAAAGCGATCATCAAGATCAACGAGAAGTGTCAATTACACTAAGCTAGTAAATATAGAAGTTTAGCTTCATGTCCCATAACCACTTGCTTAACTTAAATATTTACGAACAAATTGTAAATCTTCACTAATAAAATTGTCACAAGAGGTTCAATCGAACAAGTCCAAGAATTAACCGACGAAGTGAACGCAAGCGTTTCATACCACTTGTTTTACTAAGTCGTTTAATTAGATTTCTCATCCGAGTGAGGTAAAGGCTTGTATATACTAATAGATTGGAAAACGGTTTAAGAAAAGAGCTTTGTTATTAAAAATAGAGTTGAAATTGTTTGTTAAAAGAGTTTTGATATTTACTACTAGTATTGAAACCTTTATATTATAAAGTGACAAAACACATAAGCAATTGTAGAAACAATCAGTCACAAAAATCGCATACGGAGATGTGAATAAAATCCAAGGAAATCAGCTCAATGTTTTTCAGATAAGATCCCCTACGGAGGGGGGGTCCGGGGGGGGGTGGCAACCCCCCAAGGTGGGGGTGCGGGGGCAACGCCACCGCTTACGGGGTTCGACCTGCCCGGTCAGGTCGCGGGGGTCCAGGGGGCAGCGCCCCGACCAAAACGGTACGACCTAGTGAAGATAAAATGAGGTCTAACGACCTAACGACTCAAGGGTCCAACGACTCAGCGACTCAAGGGTCCAACGACTCAGCGACTCAAGGGTCCAACGACTCAGCGACTCAAGGGTCCAACGTTCGACTCAGCGACTCAAGGGTCCAACGACGCGGCGACTCAAGGGTCCAACGACTCAGCGACTCAAGGGTCCAACGACTCAGCGACTCAAAGGTCCAACGACTCAGCGACTCAAGGGTCCAACGACTCAGCGACTCAAGAGTCCAACGACTCAGCGACTCAAGGACGAACGACTTAACTCCGAACGACCTAAAAACGGCCAGAACGACTCAAGTGCAGAAAATTCAACAAAACGCTAAAAATTGGAGTTTTTTTGCCAATCCAATCCAAACCAAATGCTAGCATGCACGCAAAAATGATAGGGAATCATTCCCAACAGTCCAATATAGTTATAGGCTAGAATTGTGAGATAGAAATCTCACCTTTGCACTAAAATTTATGAAGATGAAGCTTGAAAGCAAGGAGAAGCAATCCAAAGCTTGAATCCAATATCTTCTACTTGAATTTGGAGTTGAATGATGGAGTTGCAATTGAATTTGAGCTTGGAGTTTTAATTTCCCATTCTCTTCACCATTAATGCTAAAGCTTGAGTTAGTTAGGAAATTTATGAAGAGTGAGGAGAAGAGGGTTGGAACTTGGGCTTAATAGGCTAAACTAA
The DNA here is from genome assembly GCA_030765085.1 of Allium cepa. NCBI lineage: Eukaryota > Viridiplantae > Streptophyta > Magnoliopsida > Asparagales > Amaryllidaceae > Allium > Allium cepa. The sequence goes on from CM060929.1 coordinate 675,121,219, forward strand.
CCCAAAGTCCAAAGCGGGAAAAGTTAGTGAAATTTCACTAACTCCAAACCTATCGATGTTTATACTTAAAAAGTTGTAAACAACATTTCGAACTCAATGGAAGTGGTCTCGAGTCCTAATTTGACCGTTTGCAAAAAGTAGTTTTTCGGACCAAAATCCGATTAACGATTTAATATTTAAAAAAAAAAATTTAAATGTAAACTCGATAAATATGCGGGTTGTTACAGACTCCCCTCCTTAAAGAAATTGCGTCCTCGCAATATATATATAAGGTGGAAATGAAAAGTAACAACCATAAAAGCATATTAACACAAGAGAAATTTGAAATAAGAAGTTCACCTCAAAGGGCAGGAGTAAGCAAGTCCGGATGTGTACGCTCGATGAATTCTCTGGATTCCCAAGAACAATCCTTAGGATTTGAGGACCATTGAACTTTTACAAGTGGAACATCTTTATTTCGAAGTCGTTTAACCTCAGAAGCTATAATTCGAATAGGATGCTGCTCATAAGTTAAATTCGGCGAAACTTAAATTTCTTCCACAACAGCAGGCTCAAGAATAGAATCGGAATCCCGAAGGCATTTCCGTAATTGAGAAACGTGAAATACATCATGTATAGCAGAAAACTGAGCCGGCAATGCAAGGCGATAAGCCATGGAACCAATACGTTCAGTGATAGGAAATGGCCCAATATATCGAGGCGCTAACTTCCCCGATCGACTGAAACGTACAACACCCTTCATAGGTGAAACACGAATAAAAACAGGATCCCCAACAGAAAATTCTAATTTCCTTCTTCGATTATCGGCATAGGATTTTTGTCTACTCTGGGCTTCTTTCATCCTATGTCGAATAAGTTCAATCTTTTCCGTGGAATCACGAATAAAGTCTGGACCTAAAACCAGCTTCTCACCGGCCTCAAGCCAACAAGAAGGAGATCGGCATGGCCTTCCGTAGAGTGCCTCGAAAGGTGCCATACCAATACTAGATTGGAAGCTATTATTATAGGAAAATTCAACAAGTGAAATATGATCTTCCCAACTTCCACCAAAATCAAGCACACAAGCACGAAGAAGATCTTCAAGAGTTTGATTCACACGCTCGGTTTGTCCATCGGACTGGGGGTGATAAGCGGTGCTAAAATTAAGCTTCGTTCCTAAAGCTTTTTGAAGACTCTTCCAAAATCCACTAGTAAACAATGGATCACGATCGCTAACAATAGAAGTAGGAACTCCATGCAATTTTACAATTTCCTTGACAAATAGTTTGGCCAAAAGAGGAACGGTTCGGTTAGACCGAACCGGAATAAAATGGGCGGATTTAGTAAGTCTATCAACAATCACCCATAAGCTATCATGACCCGAACGCGAACGAGGAAGGCCATCTATAAAGTCCATGGAAATTTGATCCCACTTCCAAACTGGAATTTCTAAAGGTTGCAATAACCCACCAGGCCTTTGATGTTCGGCCTTGACAAGTTGGCAAGTCATGCAACACTTAACAAAGTTAGCAATATCAGATTTCATTCCCTCCCAATAATAAAGTCGCTTCATATCAGCGTACATTTTACTACTACCGGGATGAATGGTGAATTTAGAACAATGGGAATCTTCTAAAATATCTTTACGAAGATCTCCAATATTTGGTACGATAAGTCTACCAAATTTTCGAATGCCGCCACGAGAATCAATATCATAGTCTTTCAAACCTTCAATATCAATTTTATCCTTAACATTTTTGCCAAGAAGAGCCAATTCAGAATCTAGCCCTTGAGCTTCAAGAATGCGGTCTAAAAGAGAAGGATGAGCCTCAAGGCTACATAAAACAAGCGATGAGCATAAATCGGATACGCGCTCTCGAATCTCACAAGTGGATAAGATCTCGAGATCGTTCCATTCGGATATCATCATAGAAACAACTGCTTGTTGCTTACGGCTAAGAGCATCGGCGACACGATTACCCTTACCGGGGGTATAAAGAATATCAAGATCATAAGGTGCAAGGAACTCGAGCCAACGCTGTTGACGTAAATTAAGTTCTTTTTGAGAAAATAAATATTTCAAAGACTTATGATCCGTGTAAAGAATAAATTTCTCTCCCAATAGATAATGACGCCACATTCGAAGGGCGAAAACAATAGCCGCGAGCTCTAGATCATGAGTGGCATATCTAGTCTCGGCCGGCTTCAATTGCCTAGAAGCATAAGCAACAACACGTTCTTTTTGCATAAGAACGGCACCCAAACCAACGTGACTAGCATCGGTATAAACAACAAAATCTTGATTCCCCTCGGGAATAACAAGAATAGGAGCATCGGAAAGGAGTTCTTTCAATTTCTGAAAAGAGGCTTCACATTTGTCCGACCAAATGTATTTAACTCCCTTCTTAGTCAAGCCAGTAAGAGGCACGGCAATCTTAGAAAAGTCTTTAATAAAACGACGGTAATAGCCCGCCAATCCGAGAAAACTACGAATCTCTGTCACACTCTCCGGTCTCTTCCAATCTTGAATCGCTTCAATCTTTGAAGGATCCACAGATATCCCGGATTCGGAAATAATATGACCGAGAAACTTCACACGAGATTGCCAAAAGTGGCATTTAGAAAATTTCGCCTTTAATTGATTACTCCTAAGTGTTTCCAATACAATCCGAAGATGTTTCTCATGTTCCTCCTCGGTTTTTGAATACACAAGAATATCATCAATGAATATGAGAACAAACCGATCGAGGAAATCTTTGAAAACTCGATTCATGAGGTCAACGAAATAAGCTGGAGCATTCGTTAACCCAAATGGCATAACAAGCCATTCATAAGATCCATATCGAGTACGGAATGATGTCAACGGAATGCTATCCTCAGCGATACGAAGCTGATGGAAACCGGTAGCCAAGTCCAATTGTGAAAAGACCTTAGCACCACTAAGCTGATCGAATAGATCATCAATCCGAGGTAAAGGATATTTATTTTTAATAGTAAGATCGTTAAGCTTGCGATAATCAACGCAGAGCCTCAGAGTACCATCGGATTTCTTTACGAAAATAGCCGAAGCTCCCCAAGGCGAGGAACTAGAGCGAATAAATTGCCTCGTCTCCAACTCAGATAATTGTTTACGCATCTCCTCATTTTCCTTATTGGACATGCGATAAGGAGGACGAGTAATAGGTTGAGCTCCAGAAACAAGATTAATTCTGAACTCAATTGCTCATTTAGGTGGCAAACCTAAAACGGGCTCGAATATGTCGGAAAATTCACGAACAACATGAATACGAGAAATAATATCATCTTCATCATCATCATCGTCATCACGAGGATTTAAAGAATATAAAGATGCCACCAAACAGGATTCTGAATCTTTAAGATTAACAGAAATCTGTTTAACAGATTGTGGATGTCGGAGATGAATAGTCCGCTCAGGACATAGGATATGGGCTTGATAACGGTTAAGCCAATCCATTCCCAAAATTATTCCAAAGCCTAAGTAACGCATGACATGCAAATCGGCTAGGAAAGAAAAATCACATAAAATAATCTCCACATCTTTACAAAGCAAACTAAGAGTTGCGGATCCACCAACAGGATTCGCAATTTTTAAAGAAGTCATCAATGCAGTAACACTTAAGGAAAAAGTGTCTACCAGTTCCTTTGATATAAAAGAATGGGATGCACCCGTATCAAAGAGAACTCTAGTAGGTTGATCATGAAATAAAATAATACCATCAAGAATGGAATGAGAAATACCTTGGCCACGAGATGTGTTGCCAGGGGCTTGAGCCACATTTAACTTTCCCTCATTCCTGCTTTTACGTTTGAGGCATTGATGTATAAAGTGATCTGGGCTTTTACAATAGCGACAAGATTTGGGCTTAGAGCACTTATTCGCATAATGATCCCCAGACCCACAGTTGAAGCAACTCGCACCACTAGGAGAAGGAGACTTTGCCGCAGGGATTGCCTGCTTACCCTTTTTGTTGGGATAAGGACCCTTGAATTTGTTTGGCCTCTTCTTGTTGTTGAAGTTTGGTTTAGCGCCTTCCACTTCAACATCACTCTCTCTATCAGCCTCTTCAAGACGAAGAGCGATATCGACGAGTTGATCAAATGCGACTTCTAGTTTCAGGAGCAGTGGCTTCTTAAGACTCTTATTTAAGCCATAAACGAACCTCTGGTTCTTCTTCAATGGGGTGTTGATGTATTCAACCCCATATTTGGAAAGTGACTCGAAGGCTGCGACGTAATCAGTCACAGAGGATTGACCTTGAACAAGGTCTATAAAACGTCGAGCCAAGGTTACTTTCCCAGCTTCTGGTACAAACTTTAACTCGAAGCGTCCCTGAAATTGCTCCCAGGTGAGATTCGCTTCACTAATTTCTGAAATAAGGAGTTCGTACCAGTCCAATGCTCTCTCCTGGAGCATGCTGGAAGCCACCTGAACGCGGTGGAGATCGATAAGGTTCATGCGAGAGAAGATTCGATCACATGATTTTAACCAAGCCTGGACCTCGATGGTATTTTCCGAACCTTTGAAGGGCTTCCCACCCAAGTTGGTGTAATCGCTGCACAAGCGTGCAAATCCCGACTTTGGATGAGTGGGTTCTGGGTTAGCTCCAGCTGCTTGAGCATTAGTTACTAAATCAAGAAGCTGTTGAGCAGTCATAAAAACTCCATCCGGAGGAGCAGCACCAGATGATCCAGTTCTGGGACGGCCTGGTCTAGACATTCTCTTCCTTAAAGAAAGAAAGAAGAGAAGTAAGAAGGTTATTTACCAATGAACATCAAGTAATCTTGATAGATAAAACAAGGAATCATAAAGGAAATAGGATGAATCGGTACGAAGACTCGAATTAATCCTATGGTATGACTCCTAAGATAGACCTAGGACGATGATCCTTGTTAAGTTATTCTACATTGTTCCGAAGTTTGGCTCTGATACCAAGCTGTGACGCCCCAACTCTATACCCACGCTAGCCAAGAACACTCCGGAGTAGTGCTGTCAACTAGCACGGAGAATAAGGCTGTTGAGGAGCGACCATCCGTGTAATTGCTTATCACACGGTGGCTATAAATAATCTTCGGAAACAAACATAGAAATAATCATATCACAAATCAGTCACAGATATCCATACCACAAAGGCGGAAGAAGATATGAATGTATAACTAACACATGAAAGTGTACATCAGAGTAGTGGTCAGTAAGATCCACGATAATACAAAAGAATAGCAACACGTGCTATACAAAAGAATACAACTATGAGTCTATATCTCAAGTGTATACAACAAAAACTGCTAATCTAAACAGTTGGCCAAAAGTCAGAGTGATGAATCCCTGGGAAGAAGTCAAGCAGAAGCACCTGTAACATCTCGGTCTGACCCGAGTATTATTTAAGAAAATAATAAACGGATCAGTCTAGCTATAAATATCAGATGACATGATATAACATAAAAGATATGGCATAAACATAAATATCCGTAACGACATACCACTATAAGTATGTAAATAATGATCAACAGAAGATCAATCAATAAGAGATAATCAATATCACAAGAATCTTCTCAAAGATTCGAAGAGGGCATCATACCCTAAACTTGTACTCATAACAAGTCAATGACATAAATTCCAGAAATCAACACGAGAAATCCAGAAATCATAAAATGGGAAAGAGGCCTATCACATGACGGTCCGAAGACCATGGGGAGCTACCCCACATGTGTGAGTGGAATCACATAGATTGAGGTCAAGACTAACCAAAAAGCAGAAAGGTATGTGTGAATGGAATCACACAAGTGGTGTCTAGTCTAACCTTGCAATGAAAGAGACATCGCGCAATTGCTAGTCTAATTCATAAAGCGATCATCAAGATCAACGAGAAGTGTCAATTACACTAAGCTAGTAAATATAGAAGTTTAGCTTCATGTCCCATAACCACTTGCTTAACTTAAATATTTACGAACAAACTGTAAATCTTCACTAATAAAATTGTCACAAGAGGTTCAATCGAACAAGTCCAAGAATTAACCGACGAAGTGAACGCAAGCGTTTCATACCACTTGTTTTACTAAGTCGTTTAATTAGATTTCTCATCCGAGTGAGGTAAAGGCTTGTATATACTAATAGATTGGAAAACGGTTTAAGAAAAGAGCTTTGTTATTAAAAATAGAGTTGAAATTGTTTGTTAAAAGAGTTTTGATATTTACTACTAGTATTGAAACCTTTATATTATAAAGTGACAAAACACATAAGCAATTGTAGAAACAATCAGTCACAAAAATCGCATACGGAGATGTGAATAAAATCCAAGGAAATCAGCTCAATGTTTTTCAGATAAGATCCCCTACGGAGGGGGGGTCCGGGGGGGGTGGCAACCCCCCAAGGTGGGGGTGCGGGGGCAACGCCACCGCTTACGGGGTTCGACCTGCCCGGTCAGGTCGCGGGGGTCCAGGGGGCAGCGCCCCGACCAAAACGGTACGACCTAGTGAAGATAAAATGAGGTCTAACGACCTAACGACTCAAGGGTCCAACGACTCAGCGACTCAAGGGTCCAACGACTCAGCGACTCAAGGGTCCAACGACTCAGCGACTCAAGGGTCCAACGTTCGACTCAGCGACTCAAGGGTCCAACGACGCGGCGACTCAAGGGTCCAACGACTCAGCGACTCAAGGGTCCAACGACTCAGCGACTCAAAGGTCCAACGACTCAGCGACTCAAGGGTCCAACGACTCAGCGACTCAAGAGTCCAACGACTCAGCGACTCAAGGACGAACGACTTAACTCCGAACGACCTAAAAACGGCCAGAACGACTCAAGTGCAGAAAATTCAACAAAACGCTAAAAATTGGAGTTTTTTTGCCAATCCAATCCAAACCAAATGCTAACATGCATGCAAAAATGATAGGGAATCATTCCCAACAGTCCAATATAGTTATAGGCTAGAATTGTGAGATAGAAATCTCACCTTTGCACTAAAATTTATGAAGATGAAGCTTGAAAGCAAGGAGAAGCAATCCAAAGCTTGAATCCAATATCTTCTACTTGAATTTGGAGTTGAATGATGGAGTTGCAATTGAATTTGAGCTTGGAGTTTTAATTTCCCATTCTCTTCACCATTAATGCTAAAGCTTGAGTTAGTTAGGAAATTTATGAAGAGTGAGGAGAAGAGGGTTGGAACTTGGGCTTAATAGGCTAAACTAACCCAAAGTCCAAAGCGGGAAAAGTTAGTGAAATTTCACTAACTCCAAACCTATCGATGTTTATACTTAAAAAGTTGTAAACAACATTTCGAACTCAATGGAAGTGGTCTCGAGTCCTAATTTGACCGTTTGCAAAAAGTAGTTTTTCGGACCAAAATCCGATTAACGATTTAATATTTAAAAAAAATATTTAAATGTAAACTCGATAAATATGCGGGTTGTTACAATACTTTAAAATATTTGGATGTAGGAATAATCTATTTAGTTTCATCTAAGATTGTTGAGTAAATAATGCACTTGTAGTTTATTCTTATTTCCATACAATTTAATGTTTTGAACCTGAACCACTATTTGTTTTGTTTGATATGAATGAATGGTTGATTTATATTGATTCTATGTAATGGTTGTATGTTGTTGTTGCAATTGGTTGTTGTTGTATTGGTTTGGTTGGTTGTGATTAAAACAACTTAAATATTTCATTTTATATAATTATTAACTCTTTTAGATTATATAAGTGAAATACAGGTTATGGAAGCAATTGCTACTGCTTTTGGTTTCATAATTAAGCGTTAATTACCCGACAAATAGGTACGTTTTCGGATTACGGTTTATAGCGTTATTATTTTATTTTTCCCATGTTGGACATATATTATTTGGAAATATATATTATATATTATTATATTTGATATTATATTTTCTCTCGAGCCTCTCTGGACAAAGGAGACTCTGCCGAAATTTTCCGTAAATTTTGGACTTAGAATTTTTTTGAAAATGTTTTCCAAACTTTATTAATTTTAGTATAAAAAGGTTTAATGGTTATAAATTTGTATATTTTATTTAAAGTAATTAATTTTGTAAATTTAGTTGTTTATAAAGTTAATATTTTGAATAAGATATGCTGATTTCTTAATTCTTTATTTTCCCTTCTTTTCCTTTTCGGGGACGAAAAGTTTTGAGTGGGGGAGAGTATAATGACCCGTAAAGTTTGATAAATAAATTGGTTAGTTTAATTTAATTTTTGCAATTTAATTTAGGAAAAAAAAATTAAAATTAATAATGAAGCCAATGTTGAAAATGAAATGAAACCATGGAATTAAAGCTAAGTATTAACAGTTGAAATAAAATTACGAATAAATTGAAGTGATGTAAATTGTTATACTAGGCTAAGAATTGAATATAAGAAAACAAAGGTAAATAGTGAATTTATTTAATGAATTAATAATATTAAATAGTAAATTGAATTAAATCAATGTCCTATAGTAATTGAAATATTGTTTGGGAATGAAAACTTATAAAGGTAAGCATTTAATTTACAAATGAAATCAGTGTATTAATTTATTTGTAACTGATGTAAATTAATGCAATTATGTTAATGTAAGTTAATAAATAATTAATTTTGCTCAATCCCAATTAATTGAAATAACTGTAAGTTCATAATTTGTTGTATCTAGTAAATTTGGAAATTTGATTCCAACAAATGCAATAAAGCATTAGGAATGTATATTGTTTTCATAAGATAGTATAAAGGAATGTAAATTTGTGATCTATGTATGTAATAATAATCAAAATAAGGGAAATATTGTTAATGTAAGTAAAGTTGTAGCAAATTGGATATAGGGAAATAAATGTAAGCATTTAATAAATTAATGAATTTGAATTACAATAAATGATAATTGAATAAAAGTCAATGTTCTATAAGTAATCGTATTATGTGCTTGAAAGTAATAAACTTAAAGTTAATTAAATTTTAATGGTTAAAATTGTATAAGTTACCCATCTGTTTAGTTCCTCAAAATTTAATTCGAATGCAATTGCAGTAATTGACTCAATTAGTGGCGATTGAATGAATTCAAAGTATATAAACCAATGAAGTAATACATAATAGATTGAATGTGATTACGAAATTGAAATTATGTAAATAAGTAACTTGTGTTTGTAAACAATAAACTTATAAATGCAGTTAAGAGTAAACGATAGCGATAATAATGTGTTGCTCGTTTATTCAGTCTATTAATTGAAATGAGAAATCAAATTTTAATAAAATTGGAAATCAATCAGAGTTAAATGAACCTTAATGTTATATAAATAAGAATTAATGCAGTAACTAATTTAGTGCAAATAAATTTATGGAACAAATGTTAAGATCTTAACTGATGGTAATTAATAATTGGAGATAATGTAAATTCCATTTATATTATGACTATTGGTTAATGTAAAGATTGTAAATCAAGATTTGTTAATTTATTTGAATGTAAAGAATTAAGATAATTGAGTTTACTGCAATTAAGTAGAATTAAACAATTATTATTACGTTAATTGAAAATTAAGTTGAAATTGGAAAATATTTATGTAATAGCTTTGAACCCAATGTTAATTTCATCCAATTGACTATAATGGATTGAATAATAAGAATGAATAGTGAATTCAATGGAATTTCAATGGAATTATTGAAAAGTTAATTTATAATTGTTGAATATAATGAAATTTGAATTTACGCTGAACTTTATGATTGAATCAACATTTAATTGACAACTAAATTGGTTTAAATCATTGAGATTATTTAAGAAAACAAAACTGATAAGATTGGTAAATCTTGCAAGTGAAATTGAAAAAGTGATTTAATTAATGAATTATTAATTTATTTAATTAATGTAAAAATAGCCATTTTGGCCACTAAATCGGATTTCGACAAAACAAGTTTCATCGGATTCGTAACGGTGAATTATTGTAGGATTTCAAGTTTCGTAACGATCGGACTTATCGTTTGATCGTACGGACTCGAAACGCCTTGGAATCAATGAAAGTGAAATCAAATTGGAAAATATTGATTTTAGCATAACTTCTTCATACGATGGAATTTGGGCTTGAAACCTTTTCCATTGCGTTTAAAATATTTTAAAACATCTATTTTGATGTATGGGTTGACCCAATTTCGTTCCGGAGTCAGAACGGGCTTTTTGGGCCACTTTGTCGTTAGCGCGTACATCTATCTTATCCGATCCATTCTATTTCAGTTGTCTATAAATACCCTATTATAAACCCTAGCAGCCTCTATTCCTCATTTCTATACGTACAGAAACTTCTGTGCTCCTCTTCCTCAATGGCTGTAAACCCTAATTTATCCAATTCAAATTTCAATTCAAAAAATCAAAGTCAAAAGTCCAAACTCCAAACTCCTCGGAAAAATTCAGAAAAAATATATTTCGAAGCTCTCGAAGAGGGCAAGTCAGATCTGTAGTTCGTTTTCGATCTAGGTTTTCGTTTGACCGAAAATTTAGCAAGAAGTTTCGACCGTCCGTCGCGCTCCGATCAACTGCGACGGATCATCAAATCCTTTCTGGGTATTGGAGAGGGGACTGAGGGGAGTCGATCTATGTGGGTTTCGTAGCAAGTTAACGGCAAGATCTGCGGATTAAATCGATTAGGGTTTAATGTTTTAGGCGGCTGCAATTTTTCTCGACGACCTGGAGGCGGCGCGCTTCACCCACGTGGTCGGCCAGAGGAGAGGGGCTTGTCGCCGAGGTTAGATCGAGGTCAGGGAGTCGTAGGCGGTGGCAATTTATTGAACTACGGTGGCGGCTTCGGTCTGTGTAACGTGCAGAGATGGGTTGCCTGTAGGTTCGGTTGCTTGAAATTGGAGTTCTGGAGGAAGCACTTCGGTGACATGGCAGTGGAGGTTTGTGTCTTCTTCTTTTTTTTCTTTTTTTTCTTTTTGTTTAAAATTTAAATCCAATCACACTAATAATCATAACTTTCTCATACGACCTCGAATTTACGCACGGTTTCTTGCATTAGGATCGTATTTAAATTCCAAAGATTTTGACGCTGGTTTGGATAGATTCTGAGGCGGTTGAATTTTTGGGTTTAAATTGGATTTAAATTCAATTTACATTCAAAAGGTGAGTGTTTTAACTCACTCACAACTTCTAAAATTTCTTATGTTTGTTAAATTAATTGTTGTTGTGATTAGAAATTTATTTATGACTGTTTGGCATATTTTTAATCATCATCTCAGTTAAATTACATTTATATAATTAAATCATTATTTAATTTTTCATTGCATATAAACTGCGAGTTAAATTGTTATTTATTTATTTTCGCATATAAACTGCCAGTTAAGCAGTTATTTATCTATCATTGAATATAAACTGCTATTTAATACCTGTTCTTTATTTTCCATTCTATATTGATGCTTTTGTTTAAATTTGATGATGATTGTGATAAATGGTTGATATTGGATGAATGGATGCTGTATTTTATATTGTTATAAACTGTAAGTTATTATGCATGTTCATTTCATTCGGGATTGCGGTTTGAAATGATATATAACCGTATTTTATTTTTAAATTACGGATTGAAATAATAAATATCCTATCACTTGACCACAGGGTAGAAAATTATATATAGACACCGCGGTCTATATATAAAAAAAATTTGAAATGATTTCTATGGTTTTGGAAAGGAATATATGGTTTAATAAATATTAATTTTGATGTTATATAAATATTATTATATATATAGTTGAATTCTTGAATTTAAGCTATGTATAAAATTGTTTAATAAAAATGAGTTTGAAAAATGGAGTTTGATGGTTTATATTATATAGATAAGTACCTATTTAAGATATTATATACATAGAGTTTTAAAGGACTTAAACGAAATTTAAGTTGGAAAATAAATACGAAATTGGTTTAAATTGAATTATTAAGAATTGTACTTGAATAAATTATTGTAGATGATTTGAAATATAAATAAAAATGGAGATTTTAAAGGGTATGATTCTATAACTTGATTTGGTTTAAGTGATTCAAATGAATATAAAGTTGAGGTAAATGAATATATCAAGGAAATAAATTGAAAGAATATCCAGTTGTTTGAAGTTTAAAGTTTTACTTAAATTTTATTTGATTTATTGAGTAAACATTTCAAATCCAAATAATAGTAATTGAATTTGATATATATGGGATTATCAAAGAATTAGTTTTTATATGGCGAGATATATAAAGCTTTGAAATATATAGAATTAAATGGTTATTTGGGGGTTCGAATCTAAAATTGGAATTTGATTTGTGAAGGTGAAGAAGCTATTTTATTGTATAAAGTAATTTAATATTTAAACCATTCAATTTCAACTAACTTTTCAGCTTATATCATCGTTCATGGCTTCCAGGCTGTAACAACCCGATATTTTCAGCCATTCGCATCCGCACATGTCGGACTTGAATTGCTCAAAATACCGCATTGTAAATAAATTTGGAGCAAATGAAATACAAATCACAGAATCACAGACACAGAACAAACAGAATACCTCACAGCGGAATATAAAATACATAGTAGTTCATGAAGCTACTATGGCAGAGTCTCAAACTAAATACATAATACAGTCTGAAAACAACATAATAGAAATCCCAAATACATAGAAGTTCACTAATACATGAGATAAACTAGAATAGCTGAAACAGAAAGTAGGTATAAATGTAGATAAGCAGAAACTCCAGCAAAGACCAGCTCCAAAAAGAGAATCCAAAGCTGTGAATACTCAGGCTGACCCGAGCGTAAAGTAAAACACAAAACACTCGAGTCAGGACAATATATACTTATATAATGTAAACCAACTCAAGTGAACTGTAGTAGAAGTACACAATAACTTACAGGATGCTTGGGATCGCTCATCCTTTAAGAATCAGTTAAACTATAAATTAAATACATCCCGTGGTTAAAATTTCAAAATGGTATTTTATACTTCAAAATCAAATATCATAATTCAATATCATTCAAAAATCCATTTCAAGTTATCAAATATCATATATTTTTTTCCAAAACCACATTCATTTTTTTTATTTAATTTAAATACCATTACAAAACACATTTCAAAATAGTTTATATTTCGAAATAAATTACTTAATTTAAATCACTAAAATGAAGTTATTAAATTTAATAATTAAATTTCCAAATTTTAATCTTTCAAAGTTCATTCATTCACTTAAATTGATTAAAAAAAATGAAAATTCAACTTTCGCAGCATTTAGAAATTGCTACAGAAAGTTACATCCAAAACAGTTCAATTTAACAAAAGATTGCATTTAAAATTGCTGTAATATGGTTACATTAGTTTCAAGTAAAACTTAGTTAAATTCAACAATTATAACATTTGCAAAAATGCTATAATAGCCTTTAATTAAACTTAGCCATTTGGTTCATTATTATCAACTACAGCATTTACAAATGCTGTGTTATCATTTACATTAGAATTAATAGCATTTCTGAAATGCAGTTAATTAACTTCAAATATTTAGTATAATTTCACAAATAATTATATTTTTATTTAAATCATTTTAACTTATAAAATTATATAATTTCACTTTTAAAACAATCATTCAAATGCCCTTATATTCATGATTTTATAAAGTTAAATCTCCATTCAAAAATCAAAATTTAATAATAATTCACTTATTAAATTCCAACACTAAATTTAAATTCATTAAATTAAATTTAAATTAACACTTAAGTTTAAAATTTTAAAATATAACTTAATTTCATTTTTATTTACTTAACTTAAAATTCACTTTTAAGCCAAATTCACAAATTTCCAATTTTAGTTATATTTCAAAATTTCAACATAAACATTCATTCATTTCACATTTAACTTTATTCAAAAATCATTAATGTATTACAAAATCATTTTAAATTCATTTGATTCAAAATGTCATAAATTTATCATATTTTCATATGTAATTTAAAATTCCATTTATCACCAAATTATAATTTCCAAAATAACTTACATTTCAGATTTCTAACTTTACCCTTTATTTATTTCACTTATAAATTTTCAGAAAATCAATAATGCTTTACAAAAATCATTTTTAATCAAATATAATCAAAATATTATAATATTTACATTTCTAAAATATTCTAAATTTTTTTAGAAAAACATATTTTAACAACGGGTCTGTATTTCATTTTCTAGCCTAGGTAAAGTGATGCGGGTAATATATCATTTCAACCCGTAATTTACAAAGAAAACCCGGGTTTGATCATTCCAAACCCGCAATCCCAAGTAAATGAAAATAATTGAAAATCATTCAGGCCTATCATTTCAGCCCACAACGATTTTCTCCTATTCTAAAGTCCGTTCGGGCATGTATCATTTCAACCCATAGTGATTCTAGTCTACAGGGAACTTGCAGTGTGATAAACTGATGAAAATAACAGAATAGCATAATATAATAGTAACAGATGTTATAACAGGTGTATAAGCATGGGTGAATATCATAAAGTCATAATATAGCAGGTGTAACATTATAATGCATTTTACAGATTCAAAAGGGGTCAATTTACTAGTTATATATGTACATATTGTCTGGTGAGAATAACTCACAGGTATAAGCTGGAGACAACAATCGAATGCACAAACTGAGATCTTCAAATGCACGATAGCACAAATAAGATTTGAGATTGAGAGTGCCAAAGATTTATCACCTTGAATACATTCAAACAAACAAAACAATCTACATAAGTTTTCAACCCGAATATAATAAAACAATGTTAGAAATGAATGCATGAAACATCACCAAAGTATTTGCACTTGCTTCAACCACTTGTGCTTCAGTCTAGGGTCAGAAACACACGGCTAAGCATGGGTTAGGATCTGGTCTTTGGGTTCACATGGGTCGGCCTAGCATAGATTTAATGATGGTGCAAAGGTATGACATGAAACTACACAAAACAAGGCAACACAACATGGTTCAAAGCATACAAAGGCTCATCCAAAGCAATCATGGGAATGGCCAGGTCTGGTGGGGTCAGGGGATGATGTGGCAGAGGGTGCAGGTCAGGTTGGAGGTGGTGGTGGTGGTGTAGGTGGCGGCCAAGGGGGTGTTTGTGGTGGTGGAAGACTAGTGTGTTTGGCTATGGTCATATAGTTGGAGTTTGATGCATTTATATGTAGATCTACTTCATGGGATGGCTCGGCTTGGCTATGGGGTTGGAGAAGAGGTGGTGGAGGCTGGTTCAGGTGGTGGTGGAGGTGGCAACATGGCTGGAGTTGGCAGACTGTACCAAAGAGATGAAGAAGCAAGTGTAAATTCACATGAAAACAATGGAAAAATTGAAAATGAATGAAAAGTTTACCAAAATTTTCTCTCAAGTGATGGCCGAAACATTTTTGTGTGTTTGAGAAACTTTTTTCACGTGATAAAGATGAGAGGAGTCAGCTAAAACAAAGGGGTATAGCCAGCAAATGAATAGATATGTTGATTTGTATTAAAAAGGCAAGTTTGAATATGAAAAGTCATGCATATAAAACGACAAAAACCATTCAAATTTCCATAATTTATTTTGCAATTTTAAATACATTTAAAATACATATAAATAAAAATAAAAGCACGAAAATATAATGAATGAACAAAAATAAATAAATAAATTTCAAATAAATATAATTAAATTAAGAAAATAGCTTAAAAATAGAAACTAGGTTATAAAAATTGAACATAAATACACTAAGCTTTGGAAAAATTCTATCAACACTTTAAAAATATTTAAAAGACAAAATATATATAATATAATATATTAACACATATTAAAATAAAATATGACAAAGAAAATATAATTTATATAATTTAAAATACACAAAATTGCTAAATAAAACAAATTGCATTCAATATTGAAATATACATAACTTTCACAATTTAAGTCCGTTTTCAACGAAACGAAAAGCAGTATTCAAGTTATTAAATAAAATTTCATAATAAAAGATGAAATTTAAGAATTTAAATATTTAAATTTGAAATTAAAAAGTCAAAGTTTGACCAGTTTGACCAGAAATCCACCATTAAGTAAAATATTCAATTTATACAGGTTGGAATTATAATTCACAATAATCAAAGTTTATATTTAAAAATGAAATGTTTGAAATGAAACAAGTTTAAAATAATTTCAAAATGAACTAAAGTCAAAATTAAAATATATGAAAATCTAGGGTTGTTACACTCTCCCCCACTCAAATCTTTTCGTCCTCGAAAAGGAAGGAATCGGAGAAACAACAAGAAAGAACAATTGGTTGGAAGACATCCTGAAAGAAGGTAGGGAAAAAGTAGCTAGGAGGGAAAGCAGGTTGAAAGACAAGGATGAACCATTGATTAAACCATTATACATTTCAATTAAAATTTTATACCATTTAAAACATTTTATAATATGATGAATAGTCATTTGATTCAAATCTGATGGTTCAAGGTAAACAATATTTAAACATTTTAAATTTTTAGAAGGGAAATAACTGATCAAAATATTCTTTGTACAGTACTTTATCAAGATACTTTTATCAAATACTTTTATAACTCGATGTCTTAACAAGTTTACTTTCGTTCCTGCAGACTCTGGCTATGCGTTGATCAGGCGCAAAGCTAGAATTCTCCAAGTACTTAGTAGACTTGTTTCAACACCCAGTGAAAATAATGAAAACACTTTTAAAAACAGATATGGAAAGTACAATCCAAACAAATCAACCAAACCGAAATAGTTGTCTAACCATGGATCGCAGATACACAATGGTTACGCCTGGATCCCCCAGGAAACAATCCGTATCCGTAAGCTTTCTCAGCCCTGCGAGTTACGCCATGATGACGAGTAGAATGCAGGATACACAATGGTTACGCCTGAATCCCCCAGGAAACAATCCGTACCCCTAGGCAAGACTCAGCCAGGCACTTGCGCTACTCTTCGCGACCTACACAGATTGCAGGATACACATTGGTTACGCCTGGATCCCCCAGGAAACAATCTGTACCCCTAGGCAAGACTCAGCCAGGCAGTTGCGCTATGTAGTTGCGATCATAAGACCACGGGGATCGCCGTGGAATTCGATGGACATCGAGTATCATATCCGGAAAACGCAAATCAAAGAGAGAGAATAATATCGATAGAATGAATCCACAGTGTGGCCACAAAGCGGATATCAAGCAGAAGGCACTTTCCATATCTTTACTTCGAAAATATGTATCATATAGTACCTTTCAAAATCACTTTCAAATATCATACTTATATAAAGTCCATTATATATAAGATTTCATTTCAAATCAAATAATTTCCAATATAATAGTATATCAAATCACACTTATATAAATTTCGATTATATGAGATTTCATTTTTCAAAATTGAGTACCTTTTCAAATCAACAGTTCTCAAATCAATGGTTTACTTATACAAATCATTTTTATATAAGTTCGATAGCTCCCAAATCAAGTATTAAATAAAATAGGTTCTCAATTTTAATTCATTTCAATAGTATTTCAGTTTAAAAATCATATATGATTTCACCAAATCATTTCTTTCAAGTTATACATATTCAGTTTCAAAATTTCTTAAAACAACAGGTTTAGAAAATAATCCAAATTTCCAAATCAACAAAATTTAGGTCAAATAAATTCATTTCCATTTCAAACATGTATTAACTTCAAAAGTCATAATACTTTCAAAGTTATGAATCTTTCGAAACCAAAATACTTGAAATCATTTCACTTTGAAAATCATAACATTTTGAAGTCATACATTTGAAATCATAAAACATGCCCTTAATTCTTTACATTTCAAATTTTTTCTCAATTAAACCAAAAACTAAAATTTTCAATTTTAATTTCATTCAAACCATCAGTTTCAATTCAATTTAGTTTTCCAACGAAACAATTTCAAATATTATCAAATTTCAAATATAGATTTGATTTACAAAATAAACTATTAAATCTTAAATATGTTTCAAGGCTTAAATACACCATATTTCAAAACTAAATTTCATAATTTCATATATCTCAAATTTTACTTCATTATTACTTAGTGTTGAGATATTTATTTCATAAATCCATTATTTTTAAATAAACTCAAATTACAGGTAAACCAAATATCCTTTCATACTAATATAAACTTCAATTATTGATTTATCAAAATCAATGGTTTTCAAGATCAATTCATACTTACATAAAGTTTATCTTATATAAGGATCAAAATTTTCAAAAAAATAAATTTCGCTGCATGGAAAGCCATATGGGATTGAACATCTTTGCTTACTAAAAGATTTTTAATTAAGAATAGTTTTGTATATAAATAGTTTGTATGAAAAATAGAATAAAACAGTTAGTTTAAGAAGAATAAAAGAAAAATCATTTTGAAAAATGGTTTTAAATTTGATAGTAGTTTTTCATGAAAGAAAAATTCCAATTAAATTACAAAGATATCCAACCCAACAACTTTCAATTTTAGCGTCAAGTATACCAATGATATTAGGATATAAGATGTACATATGTCATCATTTCGCAACATTACATTCGATCGCTCGCTCGATCACACAAGTTCGCTTTCGAACTAGTATTGTCCATTCGACTTCCCTAATGCGGACTTCGATATGGTTTATCGACTAGAAGCCATCAGTCTCCTTGCATAGCCATATACTGTGATAGAGAATTCTAGAATCAAGCCCAAAATCCATATCAAATATTCTCCATCAAGAATCAAATGAAAAATCCTAACACGAAATGGTGTAATTCACCTCGAACTTGTGTACTCAAACTTGGATCAGATTAATTATGCGAACAAAACAGCATACATACAACTTATGTATCTATTCCAACTTGTTAAATAAATAGTTTCATAAAGATGTTACTAAGTTAAAACATTTAAAATCAAATTTTTCTCAAACATTTGAAGACTGATTTTTTTTATCCAAAACATTTCAAAACTAAATTTCGTATTAGATAATTCAAAATAGTCTTATTTATTTACTTAACAAAACAGTTTCAACTTATACAAATCATATTATTTCATACTTGAAACATACAAACTAAACTTATATTCTTTATCAAATACCTTATACCTTTCAAAAAAAATTTAGCTTTGAAAAGTTAACCTTGATTTGGAAGTGCTCGAATCTTAAAATAGTCGAAGAAATCATATTTTCAATCCAAGAGTTGGAAATCAACACTAAATCAGTAAATCAATTTCAAAAGTTAGGTTTCAAAATCTGAAACTCGAGGACTGAACACCGGCTTACTTTAAATCATTTCAAATATATATATATATATATATATATATATATATATATATATATATTTATATATATATACACACGGATCTATCTTTCGAATATCAAACCATACTTCGAAATCTGAAATCAAAATTGGTTTCACGAAATCACTCGCATAGCAAAGCTACTAGAGTGGCCTCTCCCTCACTCAGAAACTCGAAAATCAATGTCGATGATGCATGCATTCATCACCGAAATTATTTTCCAGCGACATAAGTGAGTTCTGGACTTCAATTAACTTTGAAAAACTTCTTTGAAATTCCTTAGAAATCATCGAAATTCATTCGAATACATTTGAAACATTTCTTATTTGAAAAAAAAAATCTTTAAATCATATTATTATTATATATTTTCCAAAATCTTAAAACCGATTTCAAAACACCGGAATTCGATTCCTCGAAATTCAAATTCAAAACCCTTCAGTTATAAATCATTTTTGTATAAATCAAGTTCTTATAAAAGTTTCAAAATTTCAAATTCTTTCAAAATTTCAAATTTACATTTTTGAAAGGTATATAATCCTTATCGAAAACATTTCACTTTTATATATAAAAATATGGCCATCCTTAATAATTTCGATGTATGCACAATTTAAAAATACAACCAAACACAAATTTCCAAAGGACGATTCAAGGAAGGATTTCAAACAAACAAAGATTCAAAATTAGAGGAACTCTAATCAAATAGAATTCTAGTTCGAAGATAAACTCATACGAAGATGAGATAATTTAATTACCAAATAGAGGATAGATAAGCCTATATAAATCGCGGGCGACCTTAACCGGTCAACCGAGACTTTAGGAATATAATCAATACGGAAATCTAAGGCAAATCGACCTTCGATCGCCAGAGATAGAATCCGGGTAGAGCAGGAGATAGATAGCGTCGACATCCGAGGATACAGAAATCTCCAGTGAATCAAAGCCAATTGTAAAGGAGTTTCACCCCTTTACAAATCATTCAACGATTTACAGAATCACCGCCCTTTAGAGAGGTCATTCCAAAGTAGAGTTACGGAATGCTCCGAATCAAAAGGAAAAATGGGGAAAACAAGACTGGATTCCAGAACAAGTGGGAGCGTTCCAAAGTTCAAGAAATCCTAATCGATAAGAATCTTAACCAAGAGATTTCTAACAAGGTGGATACCGAAGAGATGAAGTTTAGAAAATCTTGATTTCGAAATAATAACATTTTTATATCAAAATAATCTTCGAAAATCCTTTAAAAATCATTTGGAAATCATTTTATACTTCGAAAATACGTCCTCTCACAAAGGAAGGATTCTGAGATTGATTTCACTCATTCTAGTGTATTTCTACCCTATCTCTAATGAGTTTTTGCTCCGCAGGCTAAGGTTTGCCTAAAACCAAAGCTCTGATACCAACTGTAACAACCCGATATTTTCAGCCATTCGCATCCGCACATGTCGGACTTGAATTGCTCAAAATACCTCATTGTAAATAAATTTGGAGCAAATGAAATACAAATCACAGAATCATAGACACAGAACAAACAGAATACCTCGCAGTGGAATATAAAATACATAGTAGTTCATGAAGCTACTATGGCAGAGTCTCAAACTAAATACATAATACAGTCTGAAAACAACATAATAGAAATCCCAAATACATAGAAGTTCACTAATACATGAGATAAACTAGAATAGCTGAAACAAAAAGTAGGTATAAATGTAGATAAGCAGAAACTCCAGCAAAGACCAGCTCCAAAAAGAGAATCCAAAGCTGTGAATACTCAGGCTGACCCGAGCGTAAAGTAAAACACAAAACACTCGAGTCAGGACAATATATACTTATATAATGTAAACCAACTCAAGTGAACTGTAGTAGAAGTACACAATAACTTACAGGATGCTTGGGATCGCTCATCCTTTAAGAATCGATTAAACTATAAATTAAATACATCCCGTGGTTAAAATTTCAAAATGGTATTTTATACTTCAAAATCAAATATCATTTCAAAATTCAATATCATTCAAAAATCCATTTCAAGTTATCAAATATCATATATTTTTTTCCAAAACCACATTCATTTTTTTTAATTTAATTTAAATACCATTACAAAACACATTTCAAAATAGTTTATATTTCGAAATAAATTACTTAATTTAAATCATTAAAATGAAGTTATTAAATTTAATAATTAAATTTC
The DNA here is from genome assembly GCA_030765085.1 of Allium cepa. Taxonomy (NCBI): domain Eukaryota; kingdom Viridiplantae; phylum Streptophyta; class Magnoliopsida; order Asparagales; family Amaryllidaceae; genus Allium; species Allium cepa. Next base: position 675,142,644 of record CM060929.1, read on the forward strand.
CAAATTTTAATCTTTCAAAGTTCATTCATTCACTTAAATTTATTTAAAAAAAATGAAAATTCAACTTTCGCAGCATTTAGAAATTGCTACAGAAAGTTACATCCAAAACAGTTCAATTTAACAAAAGATAGCATTTAAAAATGCTGTAATATGGTTACATTAGTTTCAAGTAAAACTTAGTTAAATTCAACAATTATAACATTTGCAAAAATGCTATAATAGCCTTTAATTAAACTTAGCCATTTGATTCATTATTATCAACTACAGCATTTACAAATGCTGTGTTATCATTTACATTAGAATTAATAGCATTTCTGAAATGCAGTTAATTAACTTCAAATATTTAGTATAATTTCACAAATAATTATATTTTTATTTAAATCATTTTAACTTATAAAATTATATAATTTCACTTTTAAAACAATCATTCAAATGCCCTTATATTCATGATTTTATAAAGTTAAATCTCCATTCAAAAATCAAAATTAAATAATAATTCACTTATTAAATTCCAACACTAAATTTAAATTCATTAAATTAAATTTAAATTAACACTTAAGTTTAAAATTTTAAAATATAACTTAATTTCATTTTTATTTACTTAACTTAAAATTCACTTTTAAGCCAAATCCACAAATTTTCAATTTTAGTTATATTTCAAAATTTCAACATAAACATTCATTCATTTCACATTTAACTTTATTCAAAAATCATTAATGTATTACAAAATCATTATAAATTCATTTGATTCAAAATGTCATAAATTTATCATATTTTCATATTTAATTTAAAATTCCATTTATCACCAAATTATAATTTTCAAAATAACTTACATTTCAGATTTCTAACTTTACCCTTTATTTATTTCACTTATAAATTTTCAGAAAATCAATAATGCTTTACAAAAATCATTTTTAATCAAATATAATCAAAATATTATAATATTTACATTTCTAAAATATTTTAAATTTTTTTAGAAAAACATATTTTAACAACTGGTCTGTATTTCATTTTCTAGCCTAGGTAAAGTGATGCGGGTAATATATCATTTCAACCCGTAATTTACAAAGAAAACCCGGGTTCGATCATTCCAAACCCGCAATCCCAAGTAAATGAAAATAATTGAAAATCATTCAGGCCTATCATTTCAGCCCATAACGATTTTCTCCTATTCTAAAGTCCGTTCGGGCATGTATCATTTCAACCCATAGTGATTCTAGTCTACAGGGAACTTGCAGTGTGATAAACTGATGAAAATAACAGAATAGCATAATATAATAGTAACAGATGTTATAATAGGTGTATAAGCATGGGTGAATATCATAAAGTCATAATATAGCAGGTGTAACATGATAATGCATTTTACAGATTCAAAAGGGGTCAGTTTACTAGTTATATATGTACATATTGTCTGGTGGGAATAACTCACAGGTATAAGCTGGACACAACAATCGAATGCACAAACTGAGATCTTCAAAAGCACGATAGCACAAATAAGATTTGAGATTGAGAGAGCCAAAGATTTATCACCTTGAATACATTCAAACAAACAAAATAATCTACATAAGTTTTCAACCCGAATATAATAAAACAATGTTAGAAATGAATGCATGAAACATCACCAAATTATTTGCACTTGCTTCAACCACTTGTGCTTCAGTCTAGGGTCAGAAACACACGGCTAAGCATGGGTTAGGATCTGGTCTTTGGGTTCACATGGGTCGGCCTAGCATAGATTTAATGATGGTTCAAAGGTATGGCATGAAACTACACAAAACAAGGCAACACAACATGGTTCAAAGCATACAAAGGCTCAGCCAAAGCAATCATGGGAATGGCCAGGTCTAGTGGGGTCAGGGGATGATGTGGCAGAGGGTGCAGGTCAGGTTGGAGGTGGTGGTGGTGGTGTAGGTGGCGGCCAAGGGGGTGTTTGTGGTGGTGGAAGACTAGTGTGTTTGGCTATGGTCATATAGTTGGAGTTTGATGCATTTATATGTAGATCTACTTCATGGGATGGCTCGGCTTGGCTATGGGGTTGGAGAAGAGGTGGTGGAGGCTGGTTCAGGTGGTGGTGGAGGCGGCAACATGGCTGGAGTTGGCAGACTGTACCAAAGAGATGAAGAAGCAAGTGTAAATTCACATGAAAACAATGGAAAAAGTGAAAAAGAATGAAAAGTTTACCAAAATTTTCTCTCAGGTGATGGCAGAAACATTTTTGTGTGTTTGAGAAACTTTTTTCACGTGATAAAGATGAGAGGAGTCAGCTGAAACAAAGGGGTATAGCCAGCAAATGAATAGATATGTTGATTTGTATTAAAAAGGCAAGTTTGAATATGAAAAGTCATGCATATAAAACGACAAAAACCATTCAAATTTCCATAATTTATTTTGCAATTTTAAATACATGTAAAATACATATAAATAAAAATAAAAGCACGAAAATATAATGAATGAACAAAAATAAATAAATAAATTTTAAATAAATATAATTAAATTAAGAAAATAGCTTAAAAATAGAAACCAGGTTATAAAAATTGAACATAAATACACTAAGCTTTGGAAAAATTCTATCAACACTTTAAAAATATTTAAAATACAAAATATATATAATATAACATATTAACACATATTAAAATAAAATATGACAAAGAAAATATAATTTATATAATTTAAAATACACAAAATTGCTAAATAAAACAAATTGCATTCAATATTGAAATATACATGACTTTCACAATTTAAGTCCATTTTCAACGAAACGAAAAGCATTATTCAAGTTATTAAATCAAATTTCATAATAAAAGATAAAATTTAAGAATTTAAATATTTAAATTTGAAATTAAAAAGTCAAAGTTTGACCAGTTTGACCAGAAATCCACCATTAAGTAAAATATTCAATTTATACAGGTTGGAATTATAATTCACATAATAATCAAAGTTTATATTTAAAAATGAAATGTTTGAAATGAAACAAGTTTAAAATAATTTCAAAATGAAATAAAGTCAAAATTAAAATATATGAAAATCTAGGGCTGTTACACAGGCGATTTCCAATTCTAACCCCCTAGCTTCCTTATGCCTCGTCCACTTCGTTCATGTCCTCCTCTCCTCCTTCGTTCCCTCTCTCCCCCTCCTCTACTCACTCTGGAAGGCCTTTCAATAATATGTTTACAGTTACTTCTATCCCATCTTTTCTTTCCTTAGCTGCTTTTTCGCCTCTTCTCGAAAGCAACCGATCCCCCATTGCACCAATTGCTCGCCCAGATCTATCTACCGTGGATAGTGCTACGGATGTTTCAAGTAGCCCATCTGGAACTGTTATGCTATCCCCTTTGTCTAGGTTGTTTCGTTCTTCGCCAGGTGCGACGGTGTGTGGGCAGGTGAATACGAATTGTGTTATGGGGTTGAACGAATTGAATGATGTTTGCTGTGAAGAGGATTCTCGTGGTTTGTCAGATGGTTCAGTGGGTTTCGTTCCGGCTGCTGGTTCTGGGAAACACACTCCAACTGTTTGTTTATATGCCTCTGAGCCCAATGGCCCTGTAGTCAATGAAAAAAGTGTTATTGCTTCAAAAACTGTTGCTTCACCTGCTCTGCCCTCTGCTTATGTTCATCTTGGTCTAACTGCTCCACCCCCGCCTTACCGCAAACCATGGTCTTCTCTTTTCAACTCTCTGCCTTGTAATGCGGGTGATTATAATCCAATTGAATTTGAAATTGTTGAACAGAATGGAGTGATGATCCCACCTCCAGTGGTTATGCAAGCTGGAGTAGATTTCTGGTCTGATTATTTGGTTGGTTTCTTTCTTGAGCCAAGTCACCGTCTTCGTGATTCTTCATCGGATTTGCGTAAGATTTGGAAGCTGAGTGGTAATTTGCATATTAAGCTGATTGACTCCTTATACTACCTCAAGTTTTCGTCTTCCGAGGATCTTTGGTTGGTTCTTGGTGCTGAGCCCGCCTTCTTTGCTGGTAGGCCCTTTATTATTACTCCTTGGTCTCCCACTATGGCTAGAGCTCGCGAACAGGTGCTATCTATCCCCGTTTGGGTTTATTTTTCGCAAATCCCCTCTGCGCTTCAGCCTTTGATTGGGTTGAATTGGTTAGCATGCAATGTTGGTAAATTGAAATGTTTTAACGCTAACACGGTTGCCCGAGAAAAATTGATGTATGCTAAGGCATTAATAGAGATTTCCCCCTTCAAGCCTCTTCCTGATTCTATTCCTGTTCAGCTTGCTGTTGGGCATGTTGCGGAGGTCCGTGTACGCTATGGTTGGGTGCCAGATATTTGCTCCTCCTGTCAATCCTTTGGCCACCTTTCTACCGCCTTCCTACTTCCCAAATCCCCTCCGGCTCCTCCGAAGGTTCCTATGCCTCGTCCCCCTCTCCAGAAATGGATCCCTAAGGCTCCTTCCGCTATCCCTCTTGTCGCCCCCCTCCTGACGCTCCTTTGCCTGATCTAGGTCCGCCTCCTTCTATTATTAGGCATGCCTCTCCCTCTTCTGCTGCGGTTCCTTGTGTAGCCCCTGCTATTCCTTTGGCTATTCCAGATTGTTCTCGGTGTCCTATTGATTGGGATGAGTCTGAGGGGTGTTGGGTTGATCGCATATCTGAAGTCAGATTTAACCCTATGTCAGACTCATATTTCAAATTTGTTTCCGATGATCAGATGGACCTTAGATGTCTTTATTGCCGTCCGTCTGGTAATACTTTAGTTCTTGATGTGGACGATGTGGATGCGAGTAGGAAATTTGATTTGCTAGCAGATTCTTCTTGGGATCGATCTTTCATTTACTCTCCTGATGCTATGGGTTATGACCCTAGTCTTGCCACCCGTTTCAGCCCCTTTGCTGGTCTTTGTGGCAATGTCCCGTTGATTTCTCCAGATGCTGGTTTTTCTTCCTCTCGGGAGAAGTCCTAGTCTAGGTGTTTCTCTAGTTACTGTGACATGTCTGTCACATACCTGTGCTGTATTTTCCTTTTTCCACTTAGTAGTTTAGGTGCTTTTACCTTTTCTCCTGTACTTCAACTTTATTACTTTGGTAATAAAAGTGGACGGCCCACTATAAAACTGGCTTGCCTTGCAAAAAAAATATTTAAACCATTTAAGTATTAGAAGTATGTTTCAAAGCTATGGCTTTCAAGTTATATAGATTTGAAATGGGCTATGATTTTGGGAAAGAATATGTTTTGAAATAAAAATTATATCATATTGAATTTGGGTTTTAAAACATAAATGATATCGTATTTATAGTTTTTGAAATGGATATTATATTCCGGTTTTAAAGTATATAACCATTTTGAAAAGACCACGGTGTTATAATAGCGTTTGGTTGTTAAAGAGACCGGGATCGGAAGTTGTCATATTCTCTGCCAACTCCAAAAACCACTTTAACAACCGTGTACGCGGTGGAGATTCCAGAATGAAGTAGGATGGTGGCGACGTTTCCTTTGAGGTAAATACGTGGACCCAACTCCCGTGAGTTGGCATAAGGTGGCTAAAACAGGAGTGATTGACGAGTTAATGAGGTAGCACCTTTGATCGGACACATCCCTTTGATATTATACTCTGACTTTTGGATTTATTCGGTGGCCACTTTTGATTTCTTTGACTTGGGGGTGTGGCTCGAGGAGGGCGGTAGCTGCGACTATGCGTTACCACCGACCCGGAAGCGTAATTGGTATATCTGCCCTGGCATTGCCTAGTTGTGCCGTGTTACCTACCCTAGCGCGCCTTATACCATTTTGATTTTGTACCATACCTATGGAATGCCCTCTGACGACGCCTAGTACGGGGGAGATTACGGTACTATATAGACTATGGGAATATATAAATGTGTTAAGGGGGAAAATGTAAAGCCTTAACGCTATTTAAAAGTAAGTTTATTTTACAATTAGACACTATTATAATAGCAAAATATACTACATCGTAAATAGTTTAACGGATCCTTAAGAGATGTAAATCCCGAGCATCCCTTGAGTTACTGCACTCATATTTATTTCTGTTAATTTAACTCACGTAAGATATTTTAGTCTGGCTCGAGTGTTTTGTCTTTTCAATTCGCTCGGGTCAGTCCGAGCATTTCAGGATCGAAGACTTTATTTCTGGAGGACGAAGACGAAGATTTCATTATTGTAATTATATCATATTGTTCCACTACACACTGTATTCCGCTGCATCGAATTTTATTGGTTTGTATGTGCAACTCTGATATATAATGTATAAGTAAAATTAAATATTTTGTAAACAGCTTCATGAACTGTATATTTGATTATTATATACTATCCTTCCTATGTGAGATTCTGTTTTGTTTTATTTCTTTCTCGTTTTTCTTATTTACCCCATAACAAATCCGCCTTTCCGTATGGTTTGAATTGGCACGTGTGTCGATTTAAAGCGTGCGAAAAAGGCAGGTCGTTACATCTGGTTTCACAACCTGGTTTGTATTGGGTTGAGGTGCACTGTGTTTCCAGTCTCTGTTGTACATGATTGCATATTTGAATCTGGTCTGGCGTTGATTTCTTTGTAGTCTGGTTGGACTTGAGACTGTAGCATTCATGTGTACATTATTTATGCATGTCACTTTTCATTTTTGTCTTCACTTGAACTTCATCTTGATTTTTGGAATTGCACCTATGTTGAATCCAGCTTATAGCTCGGGTTTGACCTTGTGCTCGTGTCGTGACTTTATTTGTATTGCAGAACCCGGCGTTTCATTTGGATTTGACCTATGCTCACCTGTCCCTGCAATTTTATCAAGTGTATGTCGGTGTGCACGGCCTTGTGGCATGTACAATGATGCACTGTGCATGTCACAAGTTGTTCGTGTATAATGAATTCAAATTTAAATGAAGACGAACAACCCAAATAACTTAGGAAAATATTATTTTCAAAATCCACATTTTATTTTATACTGCAAAAATATTTCCTTTTCAATCTTACTATGTCGGTATTTATTTTTGTAGATTGCTCAGATGCTGGATTCAATCTGGAATATAGTTGAAGATACATACGAGTGAATGAGCGATATGTAGTGAGATGTATTTGTAAATTAGAAACTGTGATGTAATTGAAATTGTATTGTCATTGAATTTGTACATATATAGTGAGAGCTTGAATTTGTACTATTCAAATTGTAATAAATATTTGTTTGAATAAAATATCCGTTTAAATTCAAATTCTGTGTTATTTATTTTATTCAGCAAATATTTATTTAATTATGTGAAAAATATAATAGTACATTAGCAAATAAATTTAAATGAATATATATGTTTATTATCATCAAACGAAAATCATATACTCGCACATTCAACAATCTCCCCCTTTTGATGATAACAAACATATATTTAAGATTTTGAATTTGTTAAATGTATTTGATCATTCAATTTGCTCCCCCTATTTAAATGCTTCCTCTCTACACAAAGCTCCTCCTTCATATACGCATGAGCCTAGATGCAAATAGAAAATATTTAACCTTTATTTGTCAAAATCTTAACTTTTCTCTCCCCTTTTTGTTATCAGCAAAAGAGTAATAGTGTTAGAGAAATAGAGATAAAGTGATAGCCACTAATATAACATTAATACTCAATCGAGTATAATTATTAAATTTCAATAAAAAATCAAACAAAAATCATAAATACTCTATTTGATGCATATTCCACTTTAGAATGATAGGAGTGATGTCATCATATAAAACCATATAGTTGTGTCTCTTTGTGGTATATTTATATCAGGAATTTGAATATCTACTAACCATGCATAACCGTAAGGACATTTAAATGAGATTACTAGTATTCCAATTTTTTATATAAAAATATGAATTCAAGTATCTTCTAACCACGCATAACCATGAGGACTTTTAAATGGGATTAGAATCAACTTGTCTATTTAACAAATCAATTTTGACATGCGTTCCATACATGCATAACCGTAAGGACTTCTAAATGAGCATGGAAGAACATAATCAAAAATTCCAAGTAATTCACCCATGCATAACCGTGAGGACTTTTAAATGAGAGTGAATACTTTAGATCTTTTTAAAAAAGTATATAAGGAAAAACGAATGATTTCCTGTTTAAAATACCACATATTGGCATACTATATTGAATTTTGATGAGTGATGGTCGTTAGAAATATGATAGAAATAGAGATGGTCATGGAATTTTTACCAACAAAAAGTTTTATAATTCTTGTTCAAATTTCTAAAGAAATTTTCTAAATATACCATCTCAAGTTATAATATATCATTAATATCAACACTCACACTTTTTCAATCACTATTTATCTTTTTGATAATCAATAGGGAGTCAGATTAGTCAATATAGTCATTTAAAATCATATTCAAAAATAATTATCAAATTTTCTAAAAATGACTAATCTAAAACAAGGTCAAAAACGATTTTCTAGAAGGGTTTTATAAGAAAATTTATGCTATTTTAAAATATTTGAAATGAAAAGTATGCATATATTTTCTTTGAAAAAAACGATGCAGTTACTGAATGTCTCAACATAAATCATGTTTCAATAGTAATTTTTCTACTAACTAGATTACCAGTGTAATCTGCATCTGAATTTTTCTTTCACTCGAGATTATCATTAGTTAAATTTTATAGACCAGACTGCGATGTGCAACAAATTCTTGAAGACCTTTTTAAATGAAATTCTTTTCAATTTTAATTGAAGCCGTGTAAATAAACAAAAACCATGAATATAGAGTCAGCCAAATGTAAAACACCATAATTAATCCAAATTAATCTATATGAAGTATTTCAAGGATTGTAGTGTTCTCAGCATAAAGGATTAATTGGCCAACAATTTTGGAAAAGTTAGAATCATTATCATCAATCATTTCTTTATCAATAACTGGCCGAATTAAATCATAGTATGGTGTAGATTTTCACATATATCGTTCAAGATATCTTTACCTATTTTACCTTTGTCGATAATTTTTCATTGTAGCCCATTGTCATTCTGCCACCTTTGTACTAGGCTAAGGAACTTTGCTTTGTCGCCCGTTGTGTCCCTGGAGCAGCCAGAATCCAAGTAACACTATTGTTGTTCCTTAGCCTGCCACCACACCTACATGTTAAAAGATTTTTATGACCTATTTTTTTATAGGTCCATGGTTATTAGTGGCAATTGATTTTGAAAAATAATTTTGTGGAGACCATAACTATTTATATATGTTTCTTTTGGCACCAAAATTATTTTAACTTTGAGAGATTTTATACTTGTGCCTTTTGGAACCCAAATTGGAATAGTTTTCACGTGTTTGGGTCTATACCAACAAATGTTTTGATCGTGTCCAATTTTTCTACAAATTGTGCACTCGAATTTTACTTGATTAATTTTGCTTTCAATACATTCAGATTGATTATATCCAAGTCCTTGTCTAACTGTATTAACGGTTTGTTTTCCTAATAGCATATTCTTCGATTTTTCAGTTTTGGAAAATTTTCTTAAAGTTGTAGACAATTGTTGGACTTGTGTTTTGAGAGATTCATTTTCGTTCAATAATTGAGTGCACTTTTTAATAGAATTCTCTCTACTAATATTTTTACTCTCTTTCAAAATCAGAATTTCATTGTCAAGCGATTTAATTTTAATTTCTGATTTTTTAATTTCTTCTTCAAACTTTGGACACTTATCACACTTAGGGATCCTACTTTGATAGTTTTTAACTAATTGGTCAAGTTATTTATTTGATTCTATCAAAGTATCTCTTTATGATTCAATTTTAGCGTATTACTCCCTAAAACTTTCAAAATAGCCATTTCCATGGAAATATATAAGTAATTCTGAGTGAGTGAGTTTTGATACCTCACTTGGCTTGTCATCGTCGCTATTAATTATATCACCTCGAAGGCACATATTAGATTTCTCACTCACACTGCTAATGGTTTTATTATCATCATCGCTTGTATTCCACGTGTCTGCAAAATTTCTCCTTTTTGATTCCTTTTCTAGGTCATGTCGATTTTGAGGACAATTGGGCTTGATGTGTCCGGGTTTGTGGCACTTATGACAGATGATTTCTTGCTATTTTGGGTTATCTAGGACTTTCATTATTCTTCCTTTTAATTTTTGATTTAGAGCCGAATTTCCGTATTTGCGGTTCCACTTCTTGAATTTCTTCATTAATAGTGCCAGCTCTACTGCTCCATCATTGTCGTCATCATCATCTCTTTCAGTTGTTCCTTTGAGAGCTATTGATTTCTTTCGAGTATTTCCTCCTTCACGCTCTTCCTTCAATTTCATTTCTAGCTCATAAGTGTGAGATTTCTGATGAATTCTTCAACTTTGATTTGTTTTAAATCTTTCGATTCTTGAATGGTAGTCACTTTTGCTTCGAAACTTCATGGAAGGACTCTGAGGATTTTTCGGACTATTTCCAATTCCGTGTATGATTTTCAGAGAGCTTTTGATTTGTATACGATGTTGGAAAGCCGTCCGTATATCTTTCCAACATTTTCTTCCTTGGCCATTGTAAAATTCTCGTATTCGCTACTTGGCATGGCAAGGCGAGATTCCTTGACTTGAGATGTTCCTTCGTGAGTCACTCTAGTGTGTGCCATATTTCCTGCGCAGTTAGACAATGTGAGACATGATTAAATTCAAATTAATCTAATGAACAAATAATAGAATTCAAAGCTTTGGCATTAGCATTCGGTAATTTATTTTCTTGACTGTCCATTGATCCACCGGTTTATCTATTTCCTGATTGTTTACGACTATTGTTATTGCTCTATAACCTGTCTCAACAATATTCCAAGCATCAATCGTTTTCAGAAAAATTTTCATTTTATTTTTCTAGTAAGCATATTCACTGTTGAACATTGGTGGTCTAACTATAGACTGACCCCTAGCAAAAGCAGTATTAAAAGAAGCTATTTTAAAAATACAATTTTTTTAAACAAAAATTGGTTTTTGAAAAATCAAATTTTTAAAACAAAATTGGCTTTTGTACCTAGTTCTGATACCACTTGTAGGATCGATTTCATCCTAGAGGGGAGGCTGAATAGGGTGATACTATTAATTATAAAAATTTATTATGGAAGTTTATATAAAATAATCTCAATGCAGATATATCAAAATAATAGCAGCACAAATAATAGCAGAATATTAAATGTAGAAATAGAACGACACAAAATTTACCCAGCTTCGGCAAACCCTACCTACGTGCTGCCTCCAAGGTTTCTACTAGAAATTAAGTAGTCCAATGCTTACACACATAAACTTGCGACACCCGCTATCGACTAACCTTAACTCTACGCTCAAAACCCTACCACAACTCAGCCACTGAGTTGTGAATTCTCGAACTACACTACCGTAGCTCGTCCCCTAGTCACACGACTAGAAATTACACAAGTTTAAAAGGAAAATACAAATTTAAAAACAAATTAAAAATCAAAACCCTAATTTTAAATTATACTAAAGCCTTTATTAAAAAATAAGGCCGGCCTTTTTATTTCTCTTATTTTGGCCTTGTTCCTTTGCTCTGTAAAAATGTCGGCCTTGTTCCTTTGCTTGTTCCTCTTTGCTCGAAATTAGGGCTTTGGGAAAAATTGAAGCTCTTCAATTGCTCGATCGAATGATGATTTACGTGCTTCCTTTGTCGATCGATGTTCTCTTCTTTTAGCACACGGCTTCTCCAATTTGGATCGAGTTCGTCTACAGCGGTATGTGAATTATTTTTTTGCTTTACTGGTTGATATGTTGAACTCGATTCTGATTCGAGTCGAATAACTTTTTCGCTTGTACTCGAATAATTAATTTCGGCCGATCATGATCGAGTTTTGTAGGATTGGAATTCCTATATTTTCATTCGTATACATTTATTTGAATTCATCAATTGATTTCTCTTGGTCATTGATTTTCGTATGAACAGTAATGATGATTTTTGACTTTGTTACTTCGTATATTTGATTACTTCTGACTTTGCTTAGCCACCACGGTGTTGAATTCTTTGACGATGTTCTTGACTTCAGCCAGTGATTTGAATTTTTAAAAATTTTGACTTTGTTAATTCATTATCTTGGTTACAACGGCTTTGTGAATTTTAACTTGGACTTCGGACATTTGAGACTGCTGTGAACATTATTTGATTCTCGTTTGAAATCCCCTGCGACCTTATTTTTGGTTCGAACTTTATGCTATGACTTCGATCATTTTTGAAATTCACTGCTTGATTATCTCTGTGTGTCTTTTGTCTTTGTTCGAATGTTGAACTACTTATGCCAATTTGGTGAATTTCTGATCACTTCGGCTTTGAATTTCTCTGACCAGTTGAATCATTAACTGTTTTTGTGATTGTGTACATTTGGTAGAGATGTTGTATGGTTTTACTTGAATCTTGTGTTCTTCATGATTCACCTGACTTTTACTTCACTTGATATTGTGATAATGTTGTTTCACTATTTGACATTGTTTTGCATTCTTCGGATTGTTGGTGCCACCCTTGTTTATGTAAAGTTTGTCCATACTACATAAATATGTAGTTCGCTGCTTGACTTCGTATTCTTTATCTTTGATCAAAACTACATATATGTATTTGTGTGTTCATGCCTGTGACCATTCATGTTGTTTGCATTGGGTTGATGTCATGTTGAACTGTTCGGTTCATCTCTAGTATGAATTAGACTTCATGTTGTATGTTCTGTTGTCTAGTGGCATTTGATCTTGATGTTGTACTTCACTGTATTCATTTGTCTGCACTTGCATTGTCCACTTTTGGCTTAGACTTGAATTTTTCCATTACCTAACTTTGCACTGTCACTATTGCAATATGTTGTACCTGTTTTTGCTTCCTTCATGTACATGCCTCGAAGTCTGGTGTACATATAGTTCTGGCCACTGTGTACATTGTTTGATTTTCCTATATTCGCATGCTTGAAGTCATAGGGTTGCATGTGGTCTTGTTGAAGTCCAGTTTCATCTAAATCTATACATTCATGCTATATCTATTCTTCGTTTCACTGGTGCATTGCTTCGAGTCTGGTTCTATTGGCGGCTTCACTTTAGTATTGTTGCATTGTCTACCTCATTTCACTGTTGCATACATGCTGACATCGTATATTTGTCTTGGTGCATTCGTACTTGAAGTACTTGTCGACTTTTGGTTTCACTCAAACCTGGTTTGTATTGGGTTGAGGTGTACTGTATTTCCAGTCTCTGTTGTGCATGATTGCATCTTTGAATCTGGTCTGGTTTTGATTTCTTTGTAGTCTGATTGGACTTAAGACTATAGCATTCATGTGTACATTACTTGTGCATGTCACTTTTCATTTTTGTTTTCACTTAAACTTCATCTTGATTTTTAGAATTGCACCTATGTTGAATCCAGCTTATAGCTGGGTTTGACCTTGTGCTTGTGCCGTGACTTTATTTGAATTGCACTTGAGTTAAACCCAGCATTTCATTTGGGGTTGACCTATGCTCACCTGTCCCTGTAATTTTATCAAGTGTATATTGTTGTGCATGGCCTTATGGAATGTACAGTGATGCACTGTACATGTCACAAGTTGTTCGTGTATAATGAATTCAAATTTAAATGATGACGAACAACCAAAATAACTGAGGCAAATATTATTTTTCAAAATCCACATTTTATTTTATACTGCAAAAATATTTCCTTTTAAATTTTACTGCGTCAGTATTTATTTTTTGTAGATTGTTCAGATGTTGGATTCAATCTGGAATATAGTTGAAGATAAATACGAGTGAATGAGCGATATGTAGTGAGGTGTATTTGTAAATTAGAAATTGTGATGTAATCGAAATTGTATTGTCATTGAATTTGTCTATATATATATATATATATATATATATATATATCGTGAGAGCTTGAATTTGTACAATTCAAATTGTAATAAGTATTTGTTTGAATAAAATATCCGTTTGAATTCAAATTCTGTGTGATCTATTTTATTCAGCAAATATTTATTTAATTATATGAAAAATATAGTAGTACATTAGAAAATACATTTAAATGAATATATATATATATATGTTTATTATCATCAAACAAAAATCATATACTCGCATATTCAACAGATCTGGGTATAAACACTAGTGCTTTCACTGCTTCTAGGGTTTGAGACCATTTTTGACACAAACACTTTTGTGCTTTCATTGAGAGAGGCTAGCACCTGCTATACCGGATTTAGAGTTCATATTTGGAAAGCTAAAGGATTAGACCTAAAAGAAACCATGACAAAGCAATCAATAAGGAGACAAAGAACGGAAAGGAGTCAGCACAAAGGGAGTAAAGAGGCTTCCTCAGGAGCAAATCAGGCCTTAGTTTTCATCACCATAGATGAGATGGAGAGGAGATGGAAGCTATGATGGAAGAATTATTGAAAAGGTATGAGGAAATGATTCAGAACCTTCTCAAACAGTTTGGACAAGCAGGAACAGCTTGAGCTACCGGAGTTCAGATCTATGGAGTGAAACAGAAGGACTCAACAGGCAAGCAGATGGAGCACCTCAACAGGGGACAGCCCCCAATCAGCACAAAGTTTCCAATTTGGATAGATCCAGACTCGGGGGCACACCACCATGAAATGATAGACCAATTCATGGAGGGGTTCTAGCTGACACCACACAACAGGATTCTGGCAAGAGCACAAGAGTACGTGATGAAGAGTATGTACCAGAATTTCTTCAGGGACTCGGGGGGCAACCCTTGGTGGACAACACTGTATTAGCTGAGATTATCAGGTGAACTATGTGCGGAGGTTTGGAAAACGGAGATTCGGAAGTGTTTGCACAAAAAATGGACAAACACCTCCAAGTCGTATGAATTAGTTGATTTTGTGTTGTTTCTAGTGATTTGGGTGATTTATGCAAATATACAAAAAGCAGGGACTAAACTGTAAAAGACACACAGATTTATAGTGGTTCGGCCAGAACGTGACTACGTCCACTTTATATGTTATTCTCCTTTTTCTTTCAGATTACAAGTACAAAGCTTTGTATATAAGTATATGAAAGTTGTTTGAAAGTTCCTTCCATGCTTGAGCTCTCAAACTTGTCTGCCATTGTTGTACCCCTGCCCCTCTATTTATAGAGTGAGGTTGGGGGCAGGGGTCTTGGATGTATACAGCAGTTGGCGGGCCTGGGCTGATGCAATCTGGCCTGGCAGAGTTGGTTCGGTTTACCTTGGTTCGGTGGTAGGAGACGAGTGGACCAGTGGAGCTTTGGACTGGTGATAGTAGCTTTAACTCTTGGTTCGATGGTAGGAGCATGGAGTTGGATCTGATTCGGTGGTGAGTGAAGGGATGGGTTGGTTCGGCCATGCTTTGACTTGGTAGGTTGGTTGATTCGGTGGTGGCTACTTCGAGTTGGTTCGGCAGGGAGGTGGTCCGGTGGCGAGTGTACGAAGCTTGGTTCGGCGTGGCTTGATTCGGCAGAGGTTGATTCGGCTAGGCATGGAAATGGAGAGGCTTTCAACCGGTAGTTGGTTGGTTCGGTCAATGGTAGTTGGAGAAGCCTTGGACCGGTAATGAGAACTCGCCCAACATTTGCCCCCCAAAGTAGGGCACATGCCTATATGTGTCGCGCTTTGTTTTGCTGGGATTGTCTCGTTCGGTTTTAAGCGCCGAGCCATCTGGTCCGGTCATTGAGGTTTGCTTATAAATAGGGGTCACGTGCCTTCGTTATTCCTTACCAAACGAGCCGAACCTTTTGCCGAATCAAACTCTTAGTTTCGCCGAACCAAAGCGCTAGCCGAACTAGGTGAGACCCCTTTCCCGGCGAATGAATTTTTATACTGTACCACCGAATGAGCTTGAGGGTTCGATCGCCGAATTCGTTTTAAAAGTTGGGATGCCGAATGAGCTCTGGTATTTGGAATGCTGAATGGACTTAACACCGGATGAACCTTTGTATCGGCTTTGCCGAATGATACTAGGAGTTCTTGGCGTTTTGATTTATGAGTGAAATTTCAGACTATATACACTTGCTTGTTTATTTCCTCTGCTCTAACAATATGTTTTTCCGGTGTTACAGATAAATGTCTCGCAAAGTGGAAACTCGATCAGAAAAGAGAAAATCTACGGATAGACGAGAGTCCCCCTATTGTGCCCCCAGCCCAGCCAGGACCGAAACGTCGTGGACCCACCCCGAGGTCGCTAGTAGACGGATATGGTCCCCAAGAGCTTCTGAACTCTCCTCCTGATTGCTTTCCGAGCTCTCTCAGAGAGAAGCAACTTGACGTTATCTCCCGCTCCTTTGGGATTGATAGAGCATGCATGCTGTTGCCAGGGGAGGGGGTCATGCCATATAATCCCCCTGAAGGATACTTCGCGTATAGCCGATACCATTGCATGTGCGGGGCCATTCCTCCGATTAATGCGTGGATAGTCAGCTTCATTACTTACCTGAAAGTGGCTCCTTTTCAGCTTCAGCCCAACTCCTATGCCATCTTAGTGTGTCTATTCGTTATCTGCCAAAGGAGATATGGCCGCCCCCTTCTAACTGGGAAATCCAATATCTATATAATCTGAGGGGCTACAAGAAGGGGTCTCCGTACATTAGTTTAGAGTCGGCCGTGTCCTTCAAGCCGGTCTTGGACTTATACTCGAAGTTTACCATGTTTAAGAAGGAAAGGTTCTTCGTCAAGGAAAACTCCGTTTCTTTTCGCCTTTTCACTTCCGGCTATAAGTTGAATTCCATTCGTAATTTCTTTGTCCCGACTACAATGCTTCTTCTTATGTGCTTTTATTTCTTGCTAGCGATAGGTGGCTTTGCGGTCGTGGAGAATGATCATCTTGTACAGATGGCTACGGAGGTAGAGGCTATCTCAGGAAGGGATAGGTCGGCTTCTTACCTGATCAGGAATTCCACTCTCCTAGAGCACAACTTGATTCTGCCACGTCAATCTGTGGTTAAGCAGAGAGATACAGCCGAGGAGAGGGCTGCTAAAGCTAAAGATGGGGCCTCTACGAAGAGCAGCAAGAGGAGACCTTTCTCGGTACCTCCAGTCGTCGGGGGAAAGAAGCTTAAGAAGTCTGACGCACCCTCTCCTAGCACATGCCCAGATATTCCGGAGGAGGAAGGTGGAGAGGAGGAAAGAGGCAAGGAGGAGAGCGAAGGAGATGGAGAAGGTGAAGGTGGTAACGGTGGCGAAGGTCAGGGTGGTAGTGGCGTTGGTGCCCTGACCCCTGGGAAAGCGGGTGAGATTCAAGAGTGGACGGATGATACTTTCCGCCACGCCTTTGAGGGATTGGAGGAAGGATCAGCCTCGGTGGAGAAGGCGAAGAAGGCTGACAAGGTTGGGACTGGTGCCGATCCATCTTCTAAGGGTATTTCAGCTAAGACAACTCCGGCGGTTCAAGGTGAATTCTTAACTTTCGCAGACTCCCTTTATGATAAGGACTTAGTAATATTTTATGGCCAACTCCCGTCCTGAAATGAGATTCAGGACTTATTGCAGTATCCCACTCCCCCTCAGGGTTTGTAAAATAAGCGCGTCTCCCTATTTAACATATTTCTTGGATCATAGTTTCATGCATGCTTGTAACACCTGGTTTTTATTCCAGGAACAGATAAGGTGGCCAAGACATCAGATATTCGGCACCGCCTTGAACAGTATAAGTTACTTAAAGCTTCTACCAACCAAAGCTGTCAACTAGCCATCCTGGAGATGTGGTTAGATATCGCTCTCTTCTCGGAGTTATTGAAGAAGATATGTGAAAGAGGAAGAGGGGGCGATCTTCGTTTGAACCTTCACCTGGCCCTCAGCCTCCAGTCCAGCCTATCCATGATATTACTGAGGAAGATACCGAGCTTATGCCTTCCCCACATCCGTCCGAGAATCCAACCATCACCCCGATAGACCACCCTTGTTTGGTTCGCAACCCATTTGCCGGCCACCCGGATCTGGACCCGAGTTTTCAAGACATCTCTTTTGACGAGGCCACGGGTGAGCATCTTCTTCCTCGCAACCCCATGGTACGGGTGCTTGACGAGGCTAAGTCCTTAGATCTCGATTTGCTTACTACTCGGATAGTTACCATGGGGGACGAAGCCAAGGCTAATATCGACCGAGTCGGGGGGGAGACCAGGAAGTTGATGGGGCATCATGCCCGTCTGGTCAAGGCTGGAGAGGAGATTGGGAGTGCCAACATCCGACTACGGTTAATGGTTTCTGACCAGGCCAAGCAGCTCGTCGATCAAGCCAATCAGATTTCTCAGCATGAGGTAGCCCCCAGGCGGTTGAAGAAGACTATGGAAGAGGCTAGTAAGGCAAAACTACGAAAGATGGAGGCTGCCTGCAAGGAACGGATTGACATGGCCATCGCAACGGTGGACGAGATTCGGAGAGCGGATCTTGAGCAGGTAGAAGAGTTATCTGGGAGGCTTGAGGCCGTAGAGCTTGCTCAGGCCAAGCTGAAGGAGGAGATGGAAGTGATGCGGAAGTCCCTTCAGGCTGACTGCTCGAGATACCGATTGGAGAGAGATGCTGCTGTCGCACGACTGTCGGCTTCTGAGGCCCGGATGAAAGAATTTGAGGAGAACGAGGGGATGATGGACGAGATGCTCCAGGACATGTATTTCCGTACTTGGAGGCAGGGCAACCTGTCCTGGATGGACGATTATCCCCGGGTTATGGCTAGGATATATCTCCGGGCTTTGGAGGAAGCTAAGGCCGATGCGGATAAGGAAGGTGGTGCGGCTTTCAGGATGGATGTGGTTACGGCCCAATTCACTAAGGAAGAGAAGGTGGCGGTTAAGGAGGGCATGCGGCTGCTTGCTACGGATGAGGTAGGCGTGCAGCTAGATGATGATGATCAGGGAGCAGACGCTGGTAAGTCTTTCCTTTTAACCTTTTCATGATTTGATTGCTTATCTTTCGTGATTATTGATGGATTCTCTTTTGAATTGGGCAGGCGGGACCTCTGGAATACATGCGGGGAGTTCTGACCCTGCAGTTAAGTAGATCCGGAGGGCTAGCGGGATGGAGGCGAAGCTTCGATTTTTTGACTTGACTTGTACATATTTCGGTTGTTGTCTATGTTAGTCCGAAACATTAATGTAACTTGTAATTATATTATCTTTAAAGAATGACTTTCCGTAATTTTATAACATAAACAGATTCTGCTATATTTGAATGCTTTTGTAATTCTGATGTGTTGCATAAGAAATATAGCTGTGTATGTACTAGTGATTCAATTGTGTTTAATGCTAAGTTCTTGCTTAATATGTAATTTCATATCTTGCAATGTTTGTGTGATGTGCGAATGAATTATGGTTACATATTTGTATACAAGAGAAGATAGTACCGCCCTTCGTGCTTTAGTTGTAGAGGGTTTCTTTGAATGTCTTGCGTGACTGAGTATGGAATGTAGCTGAGTGTTCCGTCATCCGGATGTGAGTTCATATTTCCACAAGCGAGAGTTCCCCTGTTTTGTGACCTGTACTTTAGGGATCGTTATATAGGGTAAGAGAAAAGTTTTTGAATGAAATGGAAATATGAGAAACAGTAAAACTTCCAATCACGGAAGGCTGTCGATATGCTTAAGTTCGTGGAAAATGGGTTTTGTAGTCACTTTCCCTAGCTGTGGGTCTTGGAGACATTTGTCACCCATCTTACGCCTCCGCGGGGAGTTTATCTTTTTTACCACAGCCGCACTTAAGACATATCGGAGCCGAGATCGCGCACAGTAACTACCCGAGCCATTATGGCCCGTAATCGTAGGTATTATTCGATTTACTGTGGCCGGCTAGCGTGGGTGCCGATCGTCAACCGTGAACTACCCCTGCCTGGCCACACCTTATGTTGGGGCTTAAAGTAGGTTCACAGTTGCCGGCGAGCCGAACGCCATAATGAGCTTCCATCGGCTATAGTCGGCCTTCTTGATGGCTTCTAATCGGCCCATTACAGTTGGCTTTGAGGGCAGTCGCGAGCAATGAGTTAACCCGCAGCAGAGGGATGCTGGAGCAAAAATGTCTCATTGGCGAGTGCATAGAATCGCATAGTACCTGTTGGGTCTTGTCCAGGTGACGTTGCGCCGTGAAGTTCCAGTATGGAAATGTCGTTATACATGATTTCGTTCAACAAAAAAGGATAAAGCTTAACAAGCAGCCAAGATATAAAGGAACAAGTTAAAAAGAGACAAGATTTTTAAAGTGGTTCGGCACGAAAATGCCTACGTTCACTGATTCTCTTTGTTAATTCACTTCATATGGGCAGTACAAGTTAAGAAAAGTATCGACGGAGGTGTTGGATGTTCCATGCCCTCTGGAACACCTCTCCGTCCACCGTTGACAAAATATAAGCTCCGTTGTGGAGATCTTTATGAATTACATAGGGTCCGTCCCAGATTGGATCTAGCGCTCCGGGGCGCGGGAAGATCCGTTTGAGGACAAGATCTCCTTCTTGTAAGCTGCGGTGTTTAACTTTAGAGTTGTATTGTACTGCTACTTTTTGCTTGTGGGCTGCCACTTTAAGTGCTGCATCATTTCTTCTTTCTTCAATTAGATCCAAAGACATGTGTAGGAGTTCTTCATTCTCTTCTGGGTTGTAGTGGATCCTACGGTGGGAAGACACTACAGTTTCAATTGGGAGCATGGCCTCTGATCCGTATGCCAAAGAGAAAGGAGTATGCCCTGTTGATGTTCTGTAAGATGTGCGGTAGGCCCAAAGTGCCGTAGGAAGTTCATCCACCCAAGCGCCTTTTGACTTTTCAAGTTTCTTCTTGATTAGAGTTTTGAGGATTTTGTTGATGGCTTCGACTTGTCCGTTTGCCTGGGGATAAGCCACAGATGAGAAGCTTTTGTGAATTCCATGCTCTTGGCACCAGTTGGCGAATTCCTCGCTGTCAAATTGAAGTCCATTGTCCGATATGATCTTGAGTGGGACTCTGTACCTGCATATAATATTTTTGATCAAGAAGTTGATAATTTTTGCCGAAGATATTTTATTTAGAGGTTTCGCTTCCACCCATTTGGTGAAATAGTCGGCTGCCACTATAACATATTTGGCTCCGCCTTGGCCCGTTGGCAGTTCGCCAATCAAGTCAATTCCCCATACTGCAAAGGGCCAAGGGCTGGTCATTTGAGTAATCTCCTTCGTGGGTAGTCGAGGAATCTTAGCAAATTTCTGACATCTGTCGCATCTCTTGACGAAGTCCAAGGCATCTTTGTTTAAAGTGGGCTAGTAATATCCATATCGGAGTATCTTCTTTGCCAGAGTCTGCCCTCCAGTGTGATCGCCGCAACTTCCTTGATGGATGTAGGATAAGACTTCCCTGGCTTCCCTTCCAGCAATACACCTTAATAAGGGATTAGAGAAGCCGCGCCGATAGAGGATGCCTTCTTGTAATGTGTAGCGGGAAGCTCTCCTTAAGATTTTCTTAGCCTTGTTACGCTCGTCGGGCAGTGTGCCATCTTGTAAATATTTTCGGATAGGAGTCATCCAAGTTTCCTCTTCGATTGCAGCTATCATATTCATTGTCTCGTAACTCGGGGCTAGTTGCTGTGAGATGGTTATTGTTCGTGAAGCGGTGCCGTCCTTCATGCTAGCTTGCTTTGCCAGTTCGTCGGCCTCCTGATTCTCTTCTCGGGGAATGTGTTTGATTAAATAGTGATCCAATTGATTGAGCAGCAGCTTGGTCTTCTTTAGATATGCTGTGAGTCGTTCTCCTCGAGCCTGGAATTCTCCAAGTATTTGATTTAAAATAAGTTGAGAATCACTACGGAGACATAAAGAACCGACTCCAATCTCCAGGGCAAGTTCTAAACCGGCTATCACTGCTTCGTATTCTGCGTCATTGTTGGTGGCAGCGAATTCCAACCTTAGGGCGTGGCGTAGCTTCCTTCCCCTAGGGGTGATTATCACAACACCTGCCCCCGAGCCTTGTTCATTTGATGCTCCATCTACGAAGAGATTCCACTTGATATCTTCTGCTATTTCAGATTGCTCCTTACCTTCGTTAGTAGTGAATTCGGCAATGAAATCAGCTATGGCTTGCCCCTTGATAGCGGTGCGAGGATGGTAGGTGATATCATATTGACTCAGTTCAATGCACCACTTAAGCAATCGCCCAGAAGTGTCGGGGCGATGGAGTACTTGCCTTAGCGTTTGATCGGTTAAAGCTCTGATGGAATGAGATTGGAAATAGTGTCGCAGTTTCTGTGACATGATTAGCAGACAGCATGCTAGCTTCTCAAGTTTAGGGTATCTGGCTTCTGCCCGTGTAAATCTCTTGCTTACAAAGTATACGGGCCGCTGTGCGCGGTTGTCTTCTCTCACCAAAGCGACGCTTAAAGCATGGGACGATACAGCAGGCTACAAGTATAGTTCCTCACCTTCATTTGGAGTTGAGAGTACTGGTGGTCTCTGGAGGTGTCCGATTAAGTTAAGGAAGGCTGTCGAGCATTCGTCAGTCCATTCGAACTTTCCTTTGTCTTTCTTTAGAGCTTCGAAGAAAGGGATGCATTTGTCGGTTGCTTTAGAGATGAATCTACTTAGGGCGGCCACTTTCCCGTTTAGGCTTTGCATCTCCCTTCGAGTGGATGGTATCTTGATATCTTGTAAAGCTCGAACTTGTTCGGGGTTTGCTTCAATCCCCCTGGCATGAACGATAAATCCCAAGAACTTTCCCGACGATACTCCGAAGGAGCACTTTAGAGGGTTCAGCTTCATTCCATATTGGCGAAGTACTTGAAACATCTCATCCAGGTGGTTTATATGATCGTTGGCTTTCCTCGATTTTACCAGCATGTCATCCACATAAACTTCCATAGTTTGTCCTATTAGTTCCGCAAACATCTTGTTGACAAGGCGCTGATAAGTAGCCCCGGCGTTTTTAAGTCCAAAAGGCATTACTTTGTAGCAGTACAATCCCCGGTCAGTGATGAAACTAGTGTGGTCTTGATCGGGGGCGTGCATAGGGATCTGGTTATATCCTAAGTATGCGTCCATAAAGGATAAGAGTTCGTGTCCGGCAGTGCTGTCCACGAGTTGGTCGATTCGGAGGAGTGGGAAGCAGTCTTTCGGGCAAGCGTCATTTAAGTTGGAGAAATCGATGAATGTTCGCCACTTCCCGTTAGCTTTCTTTACCAGTACCGGGTTGGCGATCCATTCTGGGTAGATGGCTTCTCGTATGAAGTCATTGGCAAGTAGGTTCTTCACTTCTTCCTCTAGGGCTGCTGATCGTTCTGCCCCCATGCTTCTCTTTTTCTGCTTTACTGGCACCTTCGTGGGATCGATGTTCAGTGCGTGGCATGCTACATCTGGGGAGATTCCTTTCATATCAGCGTACGTCCATGAAAATACATCCATGTTGTGGCGAAGAAAATCAATGAGTTGATCCTTTAATTCTTCTTTTAGTTGAGATCCGATTTTCAATAGTCTACTTGAGTCATGTTTATCTACAGCTACGAATTCCATAGCCTCTGAAGGCTCGGCGGTGGCCTCCTCCTCTTTGTCCCCGGGGTCTAATTCATTGAAAGGGTCACTGGTATATCGAAGAGGAGGGGCTTTCTTTAGTTGCTATGCTTCCAAGTTTTTCATGCAGAGAGTAGTCTCTACATTTTTCCCTTTATCTTTTCTACGGTTATTGCGAAGCTCAGTTACATAGCAGTCTCGAGCAGCATCTTGATCTCCCTCCATTTCTCCTATTTCGTTATCTGTTGGAAATTTCATCTTCAGGCACCATGGGGCTAGGACAATTTGGAAGTCAGACAAGGCTGGTCTTCCCAGAAAGGCGTTGTAGGCCGAGTGGTTCTCTACTAGTACAAACGTTTGTTTTCGCACAACGGAGCGGGGATGACTTCCTATTTCAACAAAAAGGTCCAGTTGCCCGAGGGGCATCTTCGCAGCTCCAGTGAAACCATGTAGTGGTTTGTTGCAGGGAGACACATCCTTCATTGACAGCTTCATTTTGTCGAAAGCATGCTTGAATAGGATATTCACCGAGCTTCCAGTGTCTACTAAAATTCGAAAAACTTTAGCTGGGCCGAACCAGGCAGAGATGACCATATGATCCATGTGTAGGTACTGTCTTCCCTCTAGATCACGCCTACTGAATGTGATGTCGTCATTCTCTTTCCGTTTCGGGTAGCGTTCTTCCATAACAGAATTAACGTAGCCTTCAGCGTTTCTAAGTGACTTAGCATATCTTCCCGTCTCCGCCCAGCTTCTGTCGGCGATGTGTGGTCCTCCTGATACGGTATGGACCACTATCTTCTCTTGACTAGAGCCGCTGGTGTTGCGATTACCTCCTGCTTCCGGAGGGGGTTAGCCCAGGATTCTCATTGGCAGGAGTCGAAGTCCTGTTCTGGCTTTTTACATAGCGTTCCAGTCTCTTCCTTCTGATGTGTTCTTCAATCAAGTCCCGGAGATGGTGGCATTCATTGGTGTCATGTCCATGGGATTCGTGGAAGCAGCAGAACTTTCCAGACTTGAGTGCATTATCTGACTCCTTCTTGTGCGGGGGGCGCTTGTATCTAACTTCGTCTTGAGTGGCTAGGAAGATGTTTTCGATTGTTTCATTCAAAGGAGTGTAAGAGTCAAATCTTGGTCCTAGTCGATATAAGTGCTTTTCTCCCTTCTTGCCCCTAGCATTGTCTCTAGAGTTATTTCTCCGAACATCCTTTGCTGCAGCGGGAACCCTGTCTGTAGCTGTCTTAGCCTGTTGCCCTGACTGCTTCTCAGTGGCAGCGTCTTCAAGTCTCATATACTTTCCAGCTTCATGGAAGAAATCAGGTAAAGTAGCTGGCTTTTCCTTGGTTAGTCTCCTAGCAAATTTAGTATCCGGATGTACACCACTGCAGAGAGCCATTAGGATAAGTTTCTCATCGGCATCTTAGACTGCGGCCGTCGCGGCGTTGAATCGGGTTAGATATTGTTGCACTGTCTCTACGGGTTTCTGTTTGATATTAGATAAGGAATAAGCATACTTGGGTTGTTCCACATGAATACGGAACTGACTGATGAACTTTTCTTTCAACATTTCCCATGAGTTGATGGACCCTTGGGGTAGGTGGCAGAACCAGGAGGTAGCTAGATCTGCCAAGAAAAGTGGAAAGCATTTACACAATACTCCCTCCATTGCTCCGCTCATGAGCATATGCTGGTTGTATCTCTGCAAGTGTACGATGGGGTCAGAGGTTCCCATGTAAGGTTCCATCGTTGGCATTTTCCATTCCCGGGGGGTGATGGCAGTTTCGATATTGCGGGTGAAGGGGCTGGTTACCCTAGCACCTATCCCTCGATCTCTTTGCTCCCGTTGGACGCACTCTCTGAACAACCGCGCCATCCTTTCATCAGGACTTGGAGCGGATAAAAATGAGTTTGGTTCTTCCCTGCGGGATTGATTCCGTCCAGATGACCTGTAAGGATGGTATCGTTTATCACTCCTGCCATTCTCCAATGGCTGCCTCTGGTCTTCCGGGGGCATGCTGGGGTCAGCCACAGTTGGCCCTTGCCTTGATCTTTCCCTGCTGGGTTCTCTTCTCAGCACTTCCTCGGGTCCAACTTCGGGTTGGACTCCAGCTCGTCCCCGTCTACTGGTGTTTTCATGGTTAGGTAGCATGACGGGCTCAGCTACATCCGACCCCCGCCTGGCGCCTCCCCTGTTGGGTTCGGTTCCAAATGTTTCCTCGGGTCGGAATTCGGGCTGAGTCCGGGCTCGGCTCCTACCATGGCTGTTTCTGTTGTTAGCCTCTTCGAATAAGAAAGACCTTTGTCGTCTCCCAGATCCTCCAGACCGGGATTCACCCCATGATTCAGTGCTGCGGTTAGTTTCTTCGACATCCCTTAAGTGTAACATGAGTCGGTCCACTAGGACTTCTTGTTGAGATGTGAAGCGGTTAGTTACTTCAGCCACAACCCTGCCCAGATCCGCCCTTGTAAGTGGTTGTTCCGTATCAGGGGCTGTCGGACTTGCCTGATCTAAATTTGCTGTTGGAAATGGACGATTGTCTTGGTCTCTGATTACTGGATCTGGGATACTGCTAGTTGCAATGTTCTTTCCTTTGTTAGTATCTTTCTTCCGTCCGGGAGGCATGTTTCCCAAGCAATGAACGATGCTGATAGGAAAAGGGTTGAGTGGGAGAAGCTGAAGCTTCGAGCTCCCGTTCTTAGTGAAAGCACCAAAATTGTTTGCACAAAAAATGGACAAACACCTCCAAGTCGTACGAATTAGTTGATTTTGTGTTGTTTCTAGTGATTTGGGTGATTTATGCAAATATACAAAAAGCAGGGACTAAACTGTAAAAGACACACATATTTATAGTGGTTCGGCCAAAACGTGCCTACGTCCACTTTATATGTTATTCTCCTTTTTCTTTCAGATTACAAGTACAAAGATTTGTATACAAGTATATGAAAGTTGTTTGAAAGTTCCTTCCGTGCTTGAGCTCTCAAACTTGCCTGCCATTGTTGAACCCCTGCCCCTCTATTTATAGAGTGAGGTTGGGGGCAGGGGTCTTGGATGTATACAGCAGTTGGCGGGCCTAGGCTAATGCAATCTGGCCTGGCAGAGTTGGTTCGGTTTACCTTGGTTCGGTGGTAGGAGACGAGTGGACCGGTGGAGCTTTGGACTGGTGATAGTAGCTTTAACTCTTGGTTCGGTGGTAGGAGTATGGAGTTGGATCTGATTCGGTGGTGAGTGAAGGGATGGGTTGGTTCGGCCATGCTTTGACTTGGTAGGTAGGTTGATTCGGTGGTGGCTACTTCGAGTTGGTTCGGCAGGGAGGTGGTCTGGTGGCGAGTGTACGAAGCTTGGTTCGGCGTGGCTTGGTTCGGCAGAGGTTGATTCGGCTAGGCATGGAAATGGAGAGGCTTTCAACCGGTAGTTGGTTGGTTCGGTCAATGGTAGTTGGAGAAGCCTTGGACCGGTAATGAGAACTCGCCCAACAGGAAGGAGTGAACAGGAGTCCGTTTACCTATGATTTCAGAATGGCTAGGAATCCACCAGAGTTCAAGCTACCTACTCTAGAGTTATACGAGACATATGGAAGTGCTGGGGGAATTGGAGGAAGTTATATCCCAGTGTTTCCCTCTTTACATAACATATATAGCTGCTATGTGGTTCAGGAAGTTAGAAGATGGATCTATCAGGACAGGATAGAATTGGTGGAGATGTTTTTGAAGCAGTTTCGGATTCATACCAAAAGGCCGAAGAATATGATGACACTAACATCGGTGAAGGAGAGGATCGAAGAATCGCTCAGGGCTTTCTTAACTCGGCTCAATGCGGCGGTTGCATGGTGCATCGACCGGATCCATTAATGGTTTTAATGGCGGCAGTGTCAAGAGTCTAGGATAACTCAGATTTCAAGGTATCATTGATACGAGATCCACCAACGGATCTTTGGGAGTTCTTTCATGAGGCCGAAAGATTTCTTTGGTAGGAGGATGCATGTTCGGACATGAAGTTAAAGGAAGTAAACGCGGTTGAGGATGGAGAAACATCCAGTGAAAGCTTGGGTAAGGACATGGATAAAGGAAAGAGGAAGTTGGATGACACTTCGGCAGAGTAAGGAAATGCTGAGGAGAAAGAAAATTCTCCACTTACCAGGATTGAAAGTTGGAGCGGTTATACATGGAAACCTAGGATCGCCTTCCCTATCGAAGACCGGCAAGGAGAGAAACCTCAGAACGTGAGAGGGCATCAGGAAGGAACTGTCTCTTTCATGACCTGGACAGGCATGATATCAATAGGTGCAGGCATATAAAGGATATAATCGAGGAGCATGTAAGGAGCGGTCAGCTGTGGTAATATGTCGGAACTTGGAATGCAATGGTGGAACAGGAGCAACCACTGTTTACCTCAAATAACGATCGCGCGAGGCCTATGAATGATGGTCGATTGGTTATCAACTGACATTGATGATGGTCGATTGGTTATTGACTGACATGGATGATATTGAATAAGTAGCAAACTCTGGGCAAACGACCAAGTCACTTACTTATATACGGGGACTGAGATAACCCCTAGGCATGCTCTGAGATGATTATAAACCGCGACGCTCTAGTTTGTGAAATATGCTTTTTCTTTTTTAGTTTGGACATTTTCTTTTTTTTCTGATCTGATTTCGGAGTTTGGTTTCAACTCCTAGTTTTGTTTGTTTTCTAGTTTGAACTTTGGTATGGATGCTTATTTTCCAGTTTAGATATTAGTTTGGATTTTTGGTTTTCTGATTTAATCTGGATTTTGGTTGGATTTTGACTAGTTTTTGGTAAATGGTCGTCGGGTATGGATTATGTCTGGCAAAGGGTAAATCGCTTTGTTTGAACATGGTGAATCGGCTTATTCAGGTCGTCGAGTATGGACTATGCTCGGCCAGGGTCCGGAGAGACCATGATTCAGCATAGGACTTTGGCCACATATTATCTATCGGTTACTATTTCAGATCACTGGGTATGGACTACACTCGGCAAGGGTCTGGAGCGACCATGATTCAGCTTAGGACTTAAGCCATGGCATTACTCAATGTTCAGGGACACCGAACCAAGAACACCAAGGCATTGCTTAACATAAGTCATCGAGTATGGGTTGCACTTGGCAAGAACCTAAAGAGGCTATGGATTGGGATATCGGCTATGAACAGCTAAGGATTTGGGTATGGACTCAGAGTGATTTTAGATTCGGCTATGGGCCTGCAGTGGTCCCAGATTTGGATATCGACCCGGAGAGGTCATGGATCCATTTATTGGATATGGATGGATTAGAACTTGGTTGTCGGGTTTGGATGGATGTGAAATTGGCTAAGGATTTGATTACTGGATTTGGAATCGAACATCAACTTGGAGCAGTCGTGGATTTGGATAAGGATATGGCTATGGCGCTTGGATAGGATGGCTAGGTAATGGATTGGATTATGGACCAGATGGTACGGCTATAGATGGAATATGGACTTTGGATGTTGGACTTGAAGCTATTTAAAACACGCCTTCCTATCGCAAGGCATGTTTTAAGGGGCAAATGTTATCTCGCCTTTTGGTCATGGCAAGGATATCAACAAATTGGCTGGAAAGGATGGATATCAAGGTTTGGAGATTGATCGGAAAACAAGGCAATGATCGATACCATCAAAATTGGACCAAGCTCCAACCAAGGTGGGATCGATTGGGAATGATAAACAATGCTAGGAAAGGTCATGTCCCAAATTTCAAGTCAATTGGAGTTCATATGCTCAATATATGGATGGATCGATATTCATGGAAAGCAGGTTCGTATCGATACTTTGGCATCGATCAAGGTGGATTTTGTATCGATGCAATAAGCATCGATGGGTGATATGAAGTTTGTATCGATACACACGTATCGATTAAATGGCAGAACATGAGGATGTACTTTGTGTCGATCAAAGCTGGGATCGATATGAAGAACGAGGCAATGGTTACTGATATAAACATTTCGTATCGATCAATATGCGATCGATACGAAGGATACCTACATGACCAATTTGTAGATGGGTGCAAGGGATGGATACGAAGAGCATAGCCTAACATCGATACGAGTAGAAGGTTTTGACACCGATATGAAACAAGATGAGGATCGATACGAAAATAGGTGTAACAACCGTGATTTTAATTACTTTTGAAATAAATATTTAAAATAGAAATTTTAAATTGAATTTAAAAAAAAAGAATTTGCAATGCAAACCATTTCATAGTCAGTACGAACATTGTTGCATTGCCTTCACGTGCGTGAGTAGTAGGCCATTTTAAACTAATAGTATGGACACTTTTGGTTTGTTGTCACCAATTTTGGAAAGAGCAAAGATGAACACTTTGCTTTGTTTTTTTGCCACCGTCATTATTTTTGTACAGGGCCGTGTACCTTATTTCTATGAACCACATTTTCATCTTAAATGCTATTGTACCCAAAGACTATTACCAGCACACTTCTTTATTTTTGACTTGTGTAAAAATTTTGTGAGAAGAAAAGTAAGCTGCCTCCTTCTTCTCGTTTTCATTTGTCAAGTAGACTTCATCCTTCTTATTTCATATTCCCAATAGCTCAGCAAGCTTTAATGGCAGATCTAAATCTAGCTTTAGGTGGTTCCGGTTGCCAACAAATTTTAAAGCAAATTTTTGGTGAGTTCAAAACTCACACTTCTAATTTATCTTTGGTGGATTTGATTTCGCATTTTTCATGCGTGCATGAAGTATTAAGTGCATTTCATATATTTAAAGTGTCAGGCCTTGAAAGTATGGTGTACGTGCATGTTATACAGGTGTAGTAGCATTAGTAGCTTGGTTACAGATGTAATTATGTTTACACGATGTTGAGTTTGCACTACATGTTACACCTATTCTTTTGACATTGTTATTTGGTACGGTTTCATTTGAACTTTGTTATACTAATTTTTTGATATGATTTTTTTGTTGTTGGTGAACATCGTGTACGTTTCGGATAGTTGAATATTATAGATGTATACCTAATCACAATCGGACTTAAAGAAATATGTACCAAAATTAGGGTCGAAACTTTACATCCAAGTTGACATCTAGTTTTTTCTTTTCCAATGAGAGTTGAATTATGGCTATATGTTGTGAACTTTACACCTTTTTGTAAAGTTTATCAAATGTCTTCTTTGATGGATTTAGTTAGGCCTAAACAAGATGTGTAGGATCTAGATTAACCCTAGAGGGGGGGGTGAATAGGGTTATAGCAAATTTTCTCGATTTAAACACAGAAATAAACTGCAGAATAAATATGCTGAAAAGTAAATCACACACAAAATTTACCCAGCTTCGGCAACCCCTGCCTACTGCTGCATTCACAGATTTCTATTAGAATTAAACAGTATCACGCTTACAACAACTCTACTAGACTCGCAGACCCTTTTGCTCCCGCTCACAAACACTCTACTAGACTCGCACACCCTGCTCCCGCCTATAGAGTTTCGCTCACTCGCAAACACTGCTCCCACCTATCGAGCTTTGCAAACTCGCACTCCCTGCTCACTGAACTAATTCTAAATAGACAATCTGACACTACCTAATCCCTAGGTGGTGATTTACAGATTCTTTGACTCGAAAAGAAAAAACAACTTCAAAAATAACCGCAGGAGCAAAAATTAAAATACGAACTTGAATCTGTAATTTTTGCTCAAAATAAAAAACTAAAAACCCCTTTTATAAAATTAAAAACTAAATTCCCCCTTTTTGTAATAATAAGGCCGGCCCACTTGAATCCCCTTTTCTTTTGCTTGTGAAAAATGTCGGCCACTTATTCTTAACCCGATCCACTTGCTAGCCGTTCCTCTTTTCCTCTTTCTACTGTAATCAATGATGGACCGATCTCTTGTCGAATTAGGGCTTTGCCTCTGGTTTGAGATGCTCTTGCTTCTCTGATGTTCGATTGTTGCCCTTGCTCACTGTTTCGCTTATGATGGTTTCTGGTTTGAGTTGCTCCTCTGTTAATCGATTGTGAAATTAGGGCTTCTGGAATTCGGCTTCAATTTGGTATGTAACTTTCCTTTTTGCTTGAATGCTTGAATTCGATGGTTGCTCTGCTTGCCGATGATGAACTTGGGTTTGTGATTGATAGTTTTATTGTGAATTGAAGCTTATATCTGATGATGATACCTTCGGGTTGAATTTATATGAATTCACGACACTTGAATTCCTTCGTATCAATTTGATACTTTCCTAATTCTCAATTACCTGTTGCGCACGTCTTTCCTGATTTTCTTTCTCAACGTGATCGATACGGCAGTGATTTACGTGGTCACCACGGTGTTGAATTCATTTGACTTTTTCAAATTTACACACTTGAATTTCTTACTTGGTTTTGTGCCCTGATCATCACTGCACTGTTTTGATTTCTTGAATCATATCCACGGCTTCAGTGTTGTTCAAGTGTACTACTGCAGTTTGCATTTGGTCTTGATCGTGTATATTCTCGAGTTGGTTGTGCACTGTTGATTAGTTGATAATTTGAGTCTGCAATGTTATTCTTTGACTTGTCTACTGTCACTTCTTCGAGCTAAATTGTTGTTTGTGGTCAATTGCTTCGAGTTGATCTTCTAGCTGGTGCCAGTTTGCTGTGACATTGTGCATTTCATTCTGTTTGATGTTGCACTTGTTTATTTTGTTCATCTGTGTATTGCTGCAATCTTCATTGAGCTTGTATGCTTCAAGTTGCCTTGACTGGTTCATACTTGTTGAACTGGTTTTGGTTGTTGCAGTATGTTACTGCATTTGGTCTGAGTCACTTGTATCCATTTTCGAGTTGCACACTTTGATTTCACCTTGTTGAGTACCTGTAGTTGCTGTTATATCACTTCCTATTGCATTTATTTGCTCGTACTTGTGTTCTGGTCATTGCTTTGTTGTGTAGCTGCTATGCAGTTGCTATGCATCACTGTGTATCATGTAGCTTTCATCCTTTCTTTCTCTGGCACACTTGTGTACCTGTTCAGGTTCACCGTTGCTTCAAATTGCTTCATACTGCTACTTGGTTTATTGATGTATTCATGTCAGTTGTCATGTTATTTGTGCACTTCACTGAATTTCACTGCCATACTTATACTTGCATTGCTGTTTGGTCATTTTGTACTTCTCTTATGTACACTTGCACCTGTACTTTGACACTTGCATGCATTTCTGTAGCTGGTCTTTTCTTAACTTTAGTTGAGCATCACTGTCTTGTTGAAGTTTTAACTGGACATTTGAGACTTGTACTTGATGTTGTTGAACTTGGTATTGTGTTGGTTACTGATTTGCCTAAGTTTGTTTACTTGGTGGCATGCATTTGTGATCTGCCTTGTTGCTTGACCTGTCTGGTCTCTGTTATTTGTTCATTGGTCATTGTTGTAGTGTTCATTGCATTGATAGTCGAGCTTGTATTTATTACAGTATTCATGTACTGATGCATTTGGAATTTGAGTTGTCTGCTCTGTTGTCACTTGACCTTGCTGTGACATTGTGACTTGTTGTTTCTTCATTGTTGTGTTGATCACTTGATTTTTTTTTTTTTACACTGGTCTGCTATCATGAATTCAAATTGGACTTGCTTGATCATTGTTCTGGTCATCTTGGTGGCTTGAGCATTTGGTCTGTGTTGCATTGTTCCATGTGTCTTGCCTTTGACTGTTTGCAACTTGACACTGTTGTACACTTGCTCTTGTTGGCTGCGCATACGAGTTGGCGAGGCAGTGCACACGTGTATGAATGTACACGTGTGTATTGCAGCCACTTATGGTTACCTGTCCCTGTAATATCTATATGCACGACTTTGTGATGAATTCAAGTGTGAATGATGACGAACAACCCAAATAACTGAGGCAAACCATATTTTCAAAAGTCATATTTAATTTTATATTGCAAAAATATTTCTTTTTCAATTTTACTACGTTAGTGAATATTTTTGCAGATTTCTCAGATGCTGGATTCAAACTGGAATGCAGTTGAAGACAAAATACGAGTGTGAGTGATATGTAGTGAGGTTATCAATGTAAAAATATTTGTGATGTAATCGTGATGTAATCAAAAATGTATATGTATAGTGAGAGCATGAATTTGTACTATTCAAGATTGTAATAAATATTTGTTTGAATAAAATTTCTGTTTGAATTCAAAATCTGTGTAACTTGTTCTGTTTGAATTCAAATTCAAATTCTGTATAATTTATTTTATTCAACAAATATTTATTTAATCTATGCAAAACAAAATAGTACATAACCAAATACATTTAAATGAATATATATGTTTATTATCATCAAACAAAAACATATAAGCGCATATTCAACAATCTCCCCCTTTTGATGATAACAAACATATATTTAAGATTTTGACCGTGTTAAATGTATTTGACCAATTATATACTCTAATTTGACCAATTACATACTCTAATTGCTCCCCCTATTTAAATGCTTCCTCTCTACATGATGCTCCCCCTACATATATGCATATAAATATATTCTAATTAGCCTAGATGCATATGGAAAAATTATTTGACCTTTGCTTGATTCTATTTTACAAAATCTTAACTTTTCTCTCCCCCTTTTGTTATCAGCAAAAGAATAATAGTGTGAGAGAAAAATAGAGATAAAGTGATCGATATTAATCCAACATTAATCTCAAATTGAATATAAATATTAAACTTCAATAAGAATCAAACAAAACCATAACTACCCTTGTTAGGCGCATATTCCAATTTTAGAAATGATGGATATGGTGTTCATATAAAATCATACAGTTAAATCAACTTGTGGTATTTATATCAGGAATTTGAATATCTACTAATCATGCATAACCGTTAGGACTTTTAAATGAGATTAGTAGTATTCGAATTTAATTTTAAAAAAAATGAAATCAAGTATCTTCTAACCACGCATGACCGTGAGGACTTTTAAATGGGATTAGAATCAACTTGTCTATTTAAACAATTTAATTTTGATATGCGTTCCATACATGCATAACCGTAAGGACTTTTAAATGAGCATGGAAGCACATAATAAAAAAAATTCAAGTAATTCACCCATGCATAACCGTGAGGACTTTTAAATGAGAGTGAATACTTTGAATATTTATTTATTTATTTAAAAAATATGACATGAAAAACAAATGATTCCTGATTATAGTACCACATATCGACAAACTATATTGAATATTTGATAAACCATGGTCGATAGAAATAATGATAGATATAGAAATGGTCATGGAATCTTTACCCAACAAAAAGTTTTATAATTCTTGTTTTAATTCCTAAAGAAATTTTCAAATATACTCTCTTGAGTAATGTATGTTAAATATCAACACTCATCACTTTTTCAATCACTATTTATCTCTTTGATAATTAGTAGGGAGTCGGATCAGTCAAAATTTGTCATTTAAAATCAAATAAAATTAACTAATCTGAAAATATGGTCAAACAATTATTTTCTCGAAGGGGTTATATGAGAAAAAAAAATTCTGCTAAATGAAAAATTATTTCAAGTGAAAAATATGCAGATATTTTCTTTGAAAAAACGATGCAGCAAATGAATGTTTCAAGAATTAATCACGTTCAACTCGTACGTTTTCTATCAACTAGATTACCAGTATGAACTGCATCTGAATTTCTTTTTCAATCCAAAATATTACTAACTGGATTTGGTAAACCATACATGAAGTGTGCATCAAAAATTTCAAACCCAATTTTAGCAACAATTTAAATGACATTCTTTGGATTTTGAATTGAAGCCATGTTCACACTCAAACAAATATCATGGTGTTAATTTCAGAAACCATAGGATAAACAATTATATTCATGAGTAATCAACAGTCAATCAACATCTTAATTATTTCAAAAACAATTTCTTGAAGTTTCAACAATTTCTTAAAATCCTTTTTCACATGAGTTTGAAATCGTGCAAATTTACAAGCAGTGATCAAAATGTCAAAATATGTCTAAGTGTAGCACGAGTAATCAAGGATCAATAAAATACCATTATTTGACCAAACATATTAAGTTCAATGATGAAAGGATGGTTGGTCTTCTTTTAAACACAAATCAAAGTAAGAACAAGTCAAAAGAAATCATATCAATTAAGAATAAGTCAGAATTAAAGACATCATCTCATTATCACAATTTTGGATGATTTAATTCAGAATATGGTGCATATTATCACAGAATTATACCTTCACCTGTTTTACCTTTACGATAATTTTACGTGATTTCCCATTGTGATTCTGTCACCTTTATACTAGGCTAAGGAACTTTGCTTTGTTGCCCGTTGTGTTTCTGGAACAACCAAAATCCAGAGAACACCGTTGTCGTTCCTTAGCCTGCCACCACACCTACACGATGAAAGATTTTTGTGACCTATTTCTAGGTCCATGATTGTTAGTTGCAGTAACATTATGAATAAACAAACCCTTTGGAACCCAAACTTGTTTATACTTTTCATTCTTGTTCCAATAGACATGAAATTTGTTTGTAGAATTCTTAGGAACCCAAACTTGTATAAATTTTGTGTTCTTGTTCCTATGACTACAATTTTCAGAATGATGTCCAATTATTTCACATATATCAAAGACACTTTTCCCTTTTGCATTGTCCTCAGCTTGTGTTTTCCCAAAACCAAGTCCTTTTCTGTTGTTAGCAAAAATTTGATTTCCCAATAGCATGTTGAAAGATTTTTCGCCTCTTGAAAAGTTATTCAAAGATTTCTCAAGATCTTGGACTTTGGTTTTTAGTGTTGTATTTTCAGTGACAAG
Source organism: Allium cepa (assembly GCA_030765085.1). Lineage (NCBI taxonomy): Eukaryota > Viridiplantae > Streptophyta > Magnoliopsida > Asparagales > Amaryllidaceae > Allium > Allium cepa. The sequence continues at coordinate 675,178,814 of CM060929.1, forward strand.
TGAGGTGCATCGATTTATAAAATCCTTTTTCCTAGTGTCGATGGTTTCCTTAAGATTCAAGTTTTCTTTTTCAAGATTCTCAGAGTTATTCTTAAGTTTTGTCAATTCTGAATCTAGAACTTTACATCTTTTACATTCTAGGTTTTGAATATTTTCAAGTTCAGTTTCTAACCTAAAATTTTTACGAGCAAGTTCTCTCCTATCAGTTTTCAGTTTTTCAATTTTAGATTCAAGAGCATCAACTACTTTAGTAAGATCAGAACACATAAAAACAAGATCTCTATAGGAATACTCACCTTCCTCACTAGATTCCTCCGAGCTTGAATCTGAATTTGATTTCGCCATAAGACACAAGTTAGCCTCCTCTACGCTGCTATCCGAAGCTTCTTCTCCTTCTTCATTATCCCAAGTCGCTGCAAATACCTTCTTCGCCTTTTTCTTTCCTTTGTTGTTTTTGAGAAGTGGACATTTTGGTTTGATGTGGCCAGGCTTGTTGCAGTTATAACATGTCGGTTCATTATCGGAATTGTCAGAATCTTTTGGCCTATTACGATTTGTTTTCTTCTTGCGTGGCTTGAATTTCGACCATTTTCTAAGATTATTGACAGCCATTGCAAGCTCTTCAATTGGATCTTCTCCTTCTTCATCGCTTTCTTCTTTGCTCTTTAAGGCAATCGTCTTCTTCTTTGGTTCGGAGTTGTTGCGTTCTTCCTTTGCTTTTAGCTCAAGCTCATATGTCATCAAGTTTCCAATCAACTCCTCCATGCTTAGCTTACTCAGATCTTTCGATTCTTAGATTGCCGTGACTTTTGCCTCAAAGTTCATTGGTAAAACTCGTAGTATCTTCCGCACAAGCTCTACCTCAGTGAAGACCTTCCCAAGGGCTCTAGCGTTGTATACCAAGGTTGAAAAGCGTCCAAACATGTCTTTTATGTTCTCGCCTTTGTCCATCACAAAGTTCTCGTATTCATTGCTGAATAGGGCTAGACGAGACTCCTTGACTTGAGAAGTTCCTTCGTGTGTCACCTCCAAAGTGTGCCAAATTTCCTGTGCTATTGTACAATGAGAAATTCTATTAAATTCATTTTTATCAAGAGCACATATCAAAGCATTCATGGCTTTAGCATTTGTTGTTTTCAATCTCTTATCGTTAGCATCCCATCTATCCTTAGGTTTAGGAATCTCAGTACCACCAACGATTATAGTGGGAGGTTTATAGCCAGTTTCAATAATATCCCAAACATCATAATCAACGGAACTAAGATAAATACTCATCCTAACTTTCCAATAAGCATAATCGTTCCCGTTAAACATGGGTGGCCTAACGATAGATTGCCCCTCAGAAAAAGCATTATTTTGTAGACTCATGACTCTAAAGTTAAATAAAAAATTGTATACCGGGCTCTGATACCACTTGTAGGATCTAGATTAACCCTAGAGGGGGGGTGAATAGGGTTATAGCAAATTTTCTCGATTTAAACACAGAAATAAACTGCAGAATAAATATGCTGAAAAGTAAATCACACACAAAATTTACCCAGCTTCGGCAACCCCTGCCTACTGCTACATTCACAGATTTCTATTAGAATTAAACAGTATCACGCTTACAACAACTCTACTAGACTCGCAGACCCTTTTGCTCCCGCTCACAAACACTCTACTAGACTCGCACACCTTGCTCCCGCCTATAGAGTTTCGCTCACTCGCAAACACTGCTCCCGCCTATCGAGCTTTGCAAACTCGCACTCCCTGCTCACTGAACTAATTCTAAATAAACAATCTGACACTACCTAATCCCTAGGTGGTGATTTACAGATTCTTTGACTCGAAAAGAAAAAACAACTTCAAAAATAACCGCAGGAGCAAAAATTAAAATACGAACTTGAATCTGTAATTTTTGCTCAAAATAAAAAACTAAAAACCCCTTTTATAAAATTAAAAACTAAATTCCCCCTTTTTGTAATAATAAGGCCGGCCCACTTGAATCCCCTTTTCTTTTGCTTGTGAAAAATGTCGGCCACTTATTCTTAACCCGATCCACTTGCTAGCCGTTCCTCTTTTCCTCTTTCTACTGTAATCAATGATGGACCGATCTCTTGTCGAATTAGGGCTTTGCCTCTGGTTTGAGATGCTCTTGCTTCTCTGATGTTCGATTGTTGCCCTTGCTCACTGTTTCGCTTATGATGGTTTCTGGTTTGAGTTGCTCCTCTGTTAATCGATTGTGAAATTAGGGCTTCTGGAATTCGGCTTCAATTTGGTATGTAACTTTCCTTTTTGCTTGAATGCTTGAATTCGATGGTTGCTCTGCTTGCCGATGATGAACTTGGGTTTGTGATTGATAGTTTTATTGTGAATTGAAGCTTATATCTGATGATGATACCTTCGGGTTGAATTTATATGAATTCACGACACTTGAATTCCTTCGTATCAATTTGATACTTTCCTAATTCTCAATTACCTGTTGCGCACGTCTTTCCTGATTTTCTTTCTCAACGTGATCGATACGGCAGTGATTTACGTGGTCACCACGGTGTTGAATTCATTTGACTTTTTCAAATTTACACACTTGAATTTCTTACTTGGTTTTGTGCCCTGATCATCACTGCACTGTTTTGATTTCTTGAATCATATCCACGGCTTCAGTGTTGTTCAAGTGTACTACTGCAGTTTGCATTTGGTCTTGATCGTGTATATTCTCGAGTTGGTTGTGCACTGTTGATTAGTTGATAATTTGAGTCTGCAATGTTATTCTATGACTTGTCTACTGTCACTTCTTCGAGCTAAATTGTTGTTTGTGGTCAATTGCTTCGAGTTGATCTTCTAGCTGGTGCCAGTTTGCTGTGACATTGTGCATTTCATTCTGTTTGATGTTGCACTTGTTTATTTTGTTCATCTGTGTATTGCTGCAATCTTCGTTGAGCTTGTATGCTTCAAGTTGCCTTGACTGGTTCATACTTGTTGAACTGGTTTTGGTTGTTGCAGTATGTTACTGCATTTGGTCTGAGTCACTTGTATCCATTTTCGAGTTGCACACTTTGATTTCACCTTGTTGAGTACCTGTAGTTGCTGTTATATCACTTCCTATTGCATTTATTTGCTCGTACTTGTGTTCTGGTCATTGCTTTGTTGTGTAGCTGCTATGCAGTTGCTATGCATCACTGTGTATCATGTAGCTTTCATCCTTTCTTTCTCTGGCACACTTGTGTACCTGTTCAGGTTCACCGTTGCTTCAAATTGCTTCATACTGCTACTTGGTTTATTGATGTATTCATGTCAGTTGTCATGTTGTTTGTGCACTTCACTGAATTTCACTGCCATACTTATACTTGCATTGCTGTTTGGTCATTTTGTACTTCTCTTATGTACACTTGCACCTGTACTTTGACACTTGCATGCATTTCTGTAGCTGGTCTTTTCTTAACTTTAGTTGAGCATCACTGTCTTGTTGAAGTTTTAACTGGACATTTGAGACTTGTACTTGATGTTGTTGAACTTGGTATTGTGTTGGTTACTGATTTGCCTAAGTTTGTTTACTTGGTGGCATGCATTTGTGATCTGCCTTGTTGCTTGACCTGTCTGGTCTCTGTTATTTGTTCATTGGTCATTGTTGTAGTGTTCATTGCACTGATAGTCGAGCTTGCATTTGTTACAGTATTCATGTACTGATGCATTTGGAATTTGAGTTGTCTGCTCTGTTGTCACTTGACCTTGCTGTGACATTGTGGCTTGTTGTTTCTTCATTGTTGTGTTGATCACTTGATTTTTTTTTTACACTGGTCTGCTATCATGAATTCAAATTGGACTTGCTTGATCATTGTTCTGGTCATCTTGGTGGCTTGAGCATTTGGTCTGTGTTGCATTGTTCCATGTGTCTTGCCTTTGACTGTTTGCAACTTGACACTGTTGTACACTTGCTCTTGTTGGCTGCGCATACGAGTTGGCGAGGCAGTGCACACGTGTATGAATGTACACGTGTGTATTGCAGCCACTTATGGTTACCTGTCCCTGTAATATCTATATGCACGACTTTGTGATGAATTCAAGTGTGAATGATGACGAACAACCCAAATAACTGAGGCAAACCATATTTTCAAAAGTCATATTTAATTTTATATTGCAAAAATATTTCTTTTTCAATTTTACTACGTTAGTGAATATTTTTGCAGATTTCTCAGATGCTGGATTCAAACTGGAATGCAGTTGAAGACAAAATACGAGTGTGAGTGATATGTAGTGAGGTTATCAATGTAAAAATATTTGTGATGTAATCGTGATGTAATCAAAAATGTATATGTATAGTGAGAGCATGAATTTGTACTATTCAAGATTGTAATAAATATTTGTTTGAATAAAATTTCTGTTTGAATTCAAAATCTGTGTAACTTGTTCTGTTTGAATTCAAATTCAAATTCTGTATAATTTATTTTATTCAACAAATATTTATTTAATCTATGCAAAACAAAATAGTACATAACCAAATACATTTAAATGAATATATATGTTTATTATCATCAAACAAAAACATATAAGCGCATATTCAACAAGATGGTATGAATTGAATGTTTTTGCTTTTACGTGTGCATTGCGGAAAATCAATAAAAGACTAATTAGAAGGAACATCCTCCATCTATTGTAGATGATCATTTCCAGTACAAGATGAGATGGTGGCATCGTTTCAGTAAATTTAGTTGATAAAATATTTTATACACCATCTTTTAACAGCTAGCCACAACAACATAGAACACTCGTTTGAATTAATTATGAGATATTTCGTTCAGGTCAAATTTTCTAGCCTGTGCACGAAAGTCTCGTAAGAGTGCATGCAAATATACGTTGCACAAAAGTTATTTATTTTGCATGGTTTCACTACGTACACGTAACATTATGTGCACTTGTTTTTTTTACCCAAAGTTTTTCTTTAGATTGCAAAATGCGTGCTTAAGGAAGTTAGGAAATATAGAAGTCTAGGTCACTGTGTTTTTTTATCCTTTCGTGTGCGCATGTATGAAATTTTTTCCATGCAAACTTTGTCCATCAAAGTCATAAAACACGAAAGATTATGGTCCAGATTCCAGGCATCAATGCTTTCATACCATAATGTATGTACAGGAAGACTATATTTCGAGACTTATTTATGGATGTGTGTTGCTAGGTCATTTTTTATTGAGTCCAATTTTATACTTTTGCCTATATGTGTTACGTGCATGCAAAAAGTAGGTATTTCCAAATTATTCCAATTTTTTTCTTCTTTGGTTCTTATATATTGTGTACATGTATTCATCCCGGTCACTTTTATTATTTTGTCAATGTTATTTTGTGCTTACTCAATTTAATTCGCGCATGTATATTATAGTGCACGGGTATATTGAGGCAGTGCAATATTTTTGAATTTATAGTGATGCAGTCCACTATTTAATTTTCGTTGAACCGATGTTACGTTTTAAAACGTGTTTTACGCCGTTATTTTTATAATGGAAATTTTTTCGCCGGCAGTATATTTTTGAAGCGTGTTGTTTTAATGAGATTTTTGGCAAATAAAAAAATTACTGTTGATTTGACTTCAGAATCCGTCAATTTTAAAGTGAATTTTCGAGCGGTTATCGCGCAACGCTGATTTGATATTCGGTTTTACCGTGTTTTGTGAAGCGCAATTTCCTCTCGAAATTACTACAGATGTTGCTGTTTTAATCACGTGTTTTAAAAATCGTTTTAAAATAAAATTGTTTCCAAAATTTTTACAGTTTGCGCTTTCAAAAGAATGAGGAAGCGATTTAAATGCTTTAGCAAAATTGAGGACTATGAACCCTTACTTTTACTGATTCGCTTAATTCTAGACTTGTCCGTTTGAGAACGTAATGTTATTTATATAAAGTACACAATTTTGCACTTTCAAGGAAACCATGAAGAGATTTAAACGATTTAGCAAACGTGCGGAGTATGGAACCATACTTTTACTATTTCGGTTAACTCCGGACTCGTTAATTGAAATATTTGTTGTTTGATGATTTTGATGATTGTATTGGGCTTTCGAGCCACTCTGCTGGACCTTCGGGTCATATAATGGACCTTCGGGTCAATTACCAGTACTAGATCTTCGGGTTAACTGTTGGACCTTCGGGTCATATGTTGGACCTTCGGGTCATTTGTTGGGCGCCAAAAAAATTATAGTACTTGGTAGGCTTCAGCCATATGAGATGCACGTGCGACGTAGCTAAAACTCGCCATCTGTTGGGATCGATCCATCTTTTATGTTGATTTTCTAGTTATCTTATTTTGATTTCTAGATTCTACGTATTGCTGTTTTGAATTCAATTGTGAATTTGGAAGTTGATTTTGATGATGTTTAATGGGATTTCTTCCTTTAAACTGTGGTGATTATTTACGTTGAATAGTCTCATTCGAGATTATTGATTTTGATGGAGTTTAAATTGAGATTCTTCATTTAAACTATGGTGATTATTTTTGTTGAATAGTCTCATTCGAGATTATTGATTTTGATGGAGTTTAAATTGAGATTTCTTTATTTGAACTATGTTGATTATCTATGTTGTATAATCTCATTCGAGATTATGATTATTTTCTTAAGTGTTGTTTATCATACACTTATTTCTGAAGTTTAAATTAGACTGATCCGTTTATTATATTATTTTATATAATACTCGGGCCAGACTAAGTTATTTCAGGATAGTCGCTATCTCTGATTCTGTCGTAGCTTCAGCTTTTAGGATTCCACATCATTTTTATCTAGTCTTCGACGAGCACTTTTGGTATATTGACTCTCGTCTCATGTATGTATTGATGGATATGTATATGTACATTTGGTTCACGTGAACTATCGATTGTTGTAGCATGTATTCCAGATTTGTCTTCCGCTATATATCTGATATTTCTGTTCTATTGTGATTATACTATCCGTGTAGTTGTTATTATGAGTTGTTTTGGATTTTTCTTAAGCCACTGTAGTTTCATTTTAGATTTGGATTGAATATATATATCTTTTGGAGTAAATTACACAACTCCTATCGATATAATCAATACTCGTCTAAGGCATAACTTACGGATGGTTGCTTCTAACAAGTCTTATTCTTCGCAATAGTTGACATTATTCCTTATAATAACCTTTTTTATTGCGGCATAGAGGTGGGGCGTCACAACTTGGTATCAGAGCTGAGATTCAGAACAAATTATAATAAACACAGAACAGAAGAAGAATGGAACATGTGTTACAACTATTCGACGGTTTTATTCGTGCCTTTCTAATCTATTCCTTAGTTGTTCTTAAACTTTTATCCTCTCTAACAAGTTGGAATATGTCTATGAATATATCTCATATTTCCGTAGTATTCCATTTATTAAATTCCTTTTCAATCTTAGATTTGAATGTAGGTCATTGGGTTTCTAATTGTCCTACTGCTCCTAAGGGTTTCAAATCTGGGAAGCTTAATGTTGCTTAAGCTTTTGGTGATTCTTCTCAGCCCAAAGGTTTTACTTCTTCTGTTTTAGAAGGTTTTATTTTATTATATGGCCGTTCTATTAAGTTCTTGTCGATACGGGTGCATCACATTCATTCGTGTCGAAGGAGCTTGTTGATATTATTCCTTTGGATGATGATTAGTCTTTGCGACCCTTTGAGGTTGTGAATCCTATTTGAGGATCCACTACTCTTGGTTTGTTATGTGTTGAAGTTGGTATTATTCTTTGTGGTTTTTCCTTTCATGCGAATCTGCATGTTATGGATCATCTTAGTTTTGGTATGATTTTGGAAATGGATTGGCTCATCCGTTATGAAGTTTAAATCCTACGTCTTGAAAGAACTTTATATCTCAAGCATCCCGATACTATCGAGCGGTTATCTATTGTATTTCGAAGCGTGGATCATACTTTGAATGCTTTCGTTTCTTCCTTCGAATCGGAGGATGTCATAGCTAATATTCCAGTTGTTTGTGTTTTTTCTGATGTTTTACGAGCCTATTTCGAGTTTGCCGCCGAAGGGGGCAATTGAGTTCCGTATTGATCTTATCTCTGGTGCTCATCCTGTCAGTCATCCTCCTACGAGGATGTCTGCTAAGGAAAATGAGGAACTCAAGCAACAATTATCTGAGTTGGAAGCCAAGCATTTTATTCATCTAGCTCTTCTCCTTGGGGCGCCACCGTTTTCTTCGTTAAGAAGCCAGATGGTACTCTTAGGTTTGCATTAGGTATCGCAAGCTTAACGAGCTCACTGTCAAAAATAGGTATCCATTACCTAGGATCGACGACATGTTCGATCAATTAAGTGGCGCTAAGCTCTTCTCCCAACTCGATCTTGCTACCGGTTTTCACTTGGCTACGAGTTGCGGAAGTTAGCATTCCACTTACCGCATTCCACACTCGTTATGATTCTTATGAATGACTTATTATGTCATTCAGTTTGCCCAGCTTATTTCATCCATTTTATGAATCGAGTATTCTACGAATATCTCGATGACTCCATTTGTGTATTTATTGATTTTGGATGAAAACAGCAATTTAAAATTTTGCAAATCTTTTTCATAAAATTTATTTGCAAGAATAATTGGATTTATGTTTATCATATAGAAGATGATTTTGTGATTGTATGCCCATTGATTGCTTTAAGAATTCTGGTTGATGCGCTCGATCAACATTATCGATAGGAATCTCCTAAACGCTTTGATGACAGTCGGACACAGTAAATTGATTTTTGAATAATTAAATTTTTTGGAAGTTTTAGCTTTTCAGCAAAGAAGATTATTTGAAAGAACTCTTTTTCGATACTCTTATCTTATTGGTTCCCAAAGGGAATCATGATCTTGTTGTTTATACCGATGCCAGTGATTTTGGGTTCGGTGTTATTCTTATATAAAAATATAGAGTAGTTGCCTATGCTTCTAGATAACTAAAGCCTAACGAGATTCGTTATGCTACCCATGATTTGGAGTTAGCCGCTATAGTCTTTGCTCTAAAGATTTGACGTCATTATTTATTGGGCGAGCGTTTTGTTCTCTTTACAGATCACAAATCTCTGAAGTATCTATTCACTCAGAAGGAACTTAATATGAGGCAATAGCGTTGGCTCGAATTTCTTGCTTCATATGATTTCGATATTCAGTATACCCCTGGTAAAGGTAATCGAGTTACTGATGTGCTTAGCCGCAAGCAGCAAGTGTGGTTTCCATGATGCTAGCAGAGTGGAATATATTGAAAGCTTTATCTCATTGTGATATTAGAGACCGTCCTTCGGTTTCTGATTCTTCCGTGCTTTTATTTAGCATGGAAGCTCATCCTAGTTTGTTGGATCGTGTTGCCGATGCCCAGAAAAAAAGCCACATATTGCTTTTCTTATTCAGAGTTGTAAATCGGAATCTCGAAGTGAAGATCTAAAGGATTTCGATATTGATGTTCATGGTTGTATTCGGAAAAAGCGAGGGTTGATCGTGCCTAATGTTTCTAATCTTAGGAATGACAGTCTTGAGAACTGTCATCGTTCTAAGTATACTATCCATCCGGGTAGTAGTAAGATGTATGCTGATATGAAACGCTTATACAATTGGGAGGGTATGAAGCATGAAGTTGCAAGTTATGTGAGCCGTTGCATGACTTGTCAACTTATTATTGCAGAACACCATTGTCCTAGTGGTCTTTTGCATCCTCTTGAGATTCCCTTATGGAAATGGGATCGAATTTCTACGGACTTCATTGATGGTCTACCTCGGTCGAGGTCGGGCCACTCTAATGTTTGGGTAATTATTGACCGATTGACCAAATCAGCCCATTTTATTCCTATCAAGTCCAATCGGACTACTTCTTGATCTTGGTGGTAGTTGGGAAGACCAATTATCTCTTGTTGGATTTGCTTATTATAATAGTTTTTAATCCAGTATCGGTATGGCTCCTTTCGAAGGTCCTTACGGAAGGCCGTATCGACCATCATCTTGTTGGTGGGAATCAGGGGAAAAGTTAGTTCTCGGCCGCGACTATATTCGTGAATCTTCTGAGAAGATTGATATTATTAGACAGAGAATGAAAGAGGCTCAGAATAAGCAGAAATCTTATGCTGATCATCATAGGAAGCCTTTGGAATTTTCTGTTGGCAATCGCGTATTCATTCGTGTTTCTCCGATGAAGGGTGTGGTGCGTTTTAGTAGCTCCGGGAAATTGGCTCCTCGATATATTGAACCGTTTCCTATTACAGAATGCATTGGCCCTGTTGCTTATCGTGTATCGCTACCTATCCAGTTTTCGAGAATTCATGACGTATTTCATGTATCCCAGCTTCTTCGATGCCTTTGAAATTCGGATTCTTCTATTGATCCCCATTTGTTGCAAGATCTTGAGATCTCACCCGACTTGTCTATGGTACAAAATCCTATTCGTGTGCTAGCTTCGGAGGTTAAACGCCTTCGAAGTAAAGAAGTCATGCTTGTGAAAAGTCAATGGTCCGCAAACCCCAAAGATTGCACTTGCGAAACCAAAGAATTCTTCAAGCGTTCTTGTTCCGGTTTTCTCTCCTCTTCAGGTGGGGGCGAGAATTCTTATCAAGCTTTTCTATTTTAATCTTTGTTGAGATGATAATTTGTGTTATAAACAGCTTCTAGTATAAAAATTGCGGGGATGCAATTTTTATAAGGGGGAAGTTTGTAACAACCGTGATTTTAATTACTGTTGAAATAAATATTTAAAATAGAAATTTTAAATTGAATTTGAAAAAAAAAGAATTTGCAATGCAAACCATTTCATAGTCAGTTCGAACATTATTGCATTGCCTTCACGTGCGTGAGTAGTTGGCCATTTTAAACTAATAGTATGGGCACTTTTGGTTTGTTGTCACCAATTTTGGAAAGAGCAAAGATGAACACTTTGCTTTGTTTTTTTTGCCACCATCATTATTTTTGTACAGGGCCGTGTACCTTATTTCTCTGAACCACAATTTCATCTTAAATGCTATTGTACCAAAAGACTATTGCCAGCACACTTCTTTATTTTTGACTTGTGTAAAAATTTTGTGAGAAGAAAAGTAAGCTGCCTCCTTCTTTTCATTTTCATTTGTCAAGTAGACATCATCCTTCTTATTTCATATTCCCAATAGCTCAGCAAGCTTTAATGGAAGATCAAAATCTAGCTTCAGGTGGTTCCGATTGCTAACAAATTATAAAGCAAATTTTTGGTGAGTTCAAAACTCACACTTCTATTTTATCTTTGGTGGATTTGATTTCGCATTTTTCAGCGTGCATGAAGTATTGAGTGCATTTCATAAATTTAAAGTGTCAGGCCTTGAAAGTATGGTGTACGTGCATGTTATACAAGTGTAGTAGCATTAGTAGCTTAGTTACAGATCTAATTATGTTTACACGATGTTGAGTTTGCATTGCATGTTACACCTATTCTTTTGACATTGTTATTTGGTTCGGTTTCATCTGAACGTTGTTGTACTAACTTTTTGATATGATTTTTTTTGTTGTTGTTGAACATCGTGTAAGTTTCGGATAGTTGAATATTATAGATGTATACTTAATCACAATCAGACTTAAAGAAATATGTACCAAAATTAGGGTCGAATCTTTACATCCAAGTTGACATCTAGTTTTTGCTTTTTCGATGAGAGTTGAATTATGGTTATATGTTGTGAACTTTACACCTTTTTGTAAAGTTTACCAAATGATGGATTTAGTTTGGGCCTAAACATGATGGTATGACTTGAATGCTTTTGCTTTTACGTGTGCATTGCGGAAAATCAATAAAAGACAAATTAGAAGGAACATCCTCCGTCTATTGTAGATGATCGTTTCCAGTACAAGATGAGATGGCGGTATCGTTTCAGTAAATTTAGTTGATAAAAGATTTTATACACCATCTTTGAACAGCTAGCCACAATAACGTAGAACACTCGTTCGAATTAATTATGAGATATTTGGTCCACGTCAATTTTTCTAGCCTGTGCACTAAAGTCTCGTGAGAGTGCATGCAAATATAGGGTGCATGAAAGTTGTTTTCTTTGCATGGTTTCACTGCGTACATGTAACATTATGTGCACTTGTTTTTTTTACCCAAGCATTTTCTTTAGATTGCAAAATGCGTGCATAAGGAAGTTAGGAAATATAGAAGTCCATGTCACTGTGTTTTTTATCCTTTCGTGTGCGCATGTATGAAAATTTTTCCATGCAAACTTTGTCCATTCAAGTTATAAAACACGAAAGTTTATGGTCCAAATTCCAGGCATCAATGCTTTTATACCATAATGTATGTACAGGGAAGACTATATTTCGAGACTCATTTCTGGATGTGTGTTGCCAGGTCATTTTTTATTGAGTCCAATTTTATACTTTTGCCTATATGTGTTACATGCATGCAAAAAGTAGGTATTGCCAAATTATTCCAATTTTGTTCTTCTTTGGTTGTTTTATATTGTGTACGTGTATTCACCCCGGTCACTTTTATTATTTTGTTTTTGCTTACTCGGTTTAATTCACGCATGTATATTGTAGTGCACGGGTATATTGAGGCAGTGCAATATTTTTGAATTTATAGTGATGCAGTCCACTATTTAATTTGCATTGAACCGGTGTTACGTTTTAAAATGTATTTTACGTCGTTATTTTTATAACGGAAAATTTTTACGCCGGTAGTATATTTTCAAAGCGTGTAGTTTTAATGAGATTTTTGGCGAATAAAAAAATTACTGTTGATTTGACTTCAGAATCCGTCAATTTTAAAGTGAATTTTCAAGCGGTTATCCCGCAACGCTGATTTGATATCCATTTTTATGGTGATTTGTGAAGCGCAATTTCCTCGTCGAAATTGCTACAGATGTTGCTTTTTTAATCACGTGTTTTAAAAATCGTATTAAAATAAAATTATTTCCAAAAATTTTACAGTTTGCGTTTTCAAAAGAATGAGGAAGCGATTCAGCAAAATTGAGGACTATGAACCCTTTCTTTTACTGATTCGCTTAATTCCGGATTTGTCCGTTTGAGAACGTAAAATGTTATTTATATAAAGTACACAATTTTGCACTTTCAAGGAAACGATGAAGAGATTTAAACAATTTAGCAAAAGTGCGGAGCATGGAACCATACTTTTACTATTTCGGTTAATTCCGGACTCATTAATTGAATATTTGCTGTTTGATGATTTTTATGATTTTATTGGGCTTTCTGGCCACTCTGCTGGACCTTCGGGTCATATGATGGACCTTCGGGTCAATTACCAGTACTAGACCTTCGGGTCATCTGTTGGACCTTCGGGTCATATGTTGGACCTTCGGGTCATTTGTTGTCACCAAAAAAATTATAGTACTTGGTAGGCTTCGGCCATATGAGATGCACGTGCGGCGTAGCTAAAACTCACCATCTGCTGGGATCGATCCATCTTTTATGTTGATTTTCTAGTTATCTTATTTTGATTTCTAGATTCTGCGTATTGCTGTTTTGAATTCAATTGTGAATTTGGAAGTTGATTTTGATGATGTGTAATGGGATTTCTTCCTTTAAACTATGGTGATTATTTACGTCAAACAGTCTCATTCGAGATTATTGATTTTGATGGAGTTTAAATTGAGATTCTTCATTTAAACTATGGTGATTATTTATGTTGAATAGTCTCATTCGAGATTATTGATTTTGATGGAGTTTAAATTGAGATTTCTTTATTTGAACTATGTTGATTATCTATGTTGTATAATCTCATTCGAGATTTGAGACAACCCCTTCCTACTTGTCATTTTTTTTTTACATAGTTTAGTTGGGCTAATTAGGGTTGCCTTCTTTTCTGACCAACTATTTTCTTACTGTTTTTTTTTTCTTTCCTTTTTTTTTTATTTCCCAAGATCCACTCCAATCAATATAAAAATATTGATACACCTCATTGTAAAAACTATTTGATTAGTCACATAGTTTTTTTATACCAGAGTATGTTTTTTTTATATATTTATGTTCTGAGTAACTCAGCCCATTTTTTTTTTAGCAAAATCAAACTGAATCATTCACAACAAAACAACCAAGAAGATCCCTTCCATTTGAATCTCTGCGCCATTCATTCAACTAATTCCTACTTGTTTCCTTGTGTTTATCATTGGTGTATTAAGTGAAATATGGGAACTAACTCATAGCATTTCAACTTACCAAAATTTTCCCTTTCAATGACCAATTTGAGACTGTGCATGTTTCTGTGCAACTGTGTGCACATAATCATGCACAACTGCAGTTTACTTCCTCTTTGGTCCTTAAGTGGACTAATTTCGTTTAGGTATGATTCTGAAATGAATTAGCTGAATCTACAAATTTCACTTATACCAATAATTACCAAATGCAGTTTTACTTCTGAGTTACCCCTTCTATGTTATTCTTTTCTTTTTCTGTCCATGGTATTTCTTATCTCATGATGTTAGTAGTGACTAGATGAACAGGTTCTAGGTGTTCCTAAACAAATTAATACATAAGCATACTAGTTTACTTATGCTTCAGACCCACTACCAATTTCCTTATCTAATTTTCAAGAAATAAGTATGTTCACAGTTTCTAACATGAAGCAAAAGGCCTTATCATCTTTTACTGAAAATAATGTTCATTACAACATACTTTTCCCAATCATTCTTTACATAGTAATAAAGTTTTTCCTTGCATAATTTGAAACATCATTACATAAAGCTTTTACTGAAAACAAAACAGAAGAACTATTCTCCTACAAAATCCTAGCTTAGTTAGTTTGCAATTCCTTCAAGCATCATATGACTGCATCTTACTATTTAGCATCCTTTCTTCCTGCAACCATCTCAGGGTCTGCTTCACAATGCAAGTGAAACACCCATTTGATGCAAGCAACAAACAGGTCAGATTGAAATCTGGTATGAGTAAGTTCAATTGACAAGTACATAAGATTTATGAAACTGATTCCATATCACCTTAAGTTCAGATACTAACTGTTTTACCCAAATTGTTAACCCCTTTCATCAGGTACTCATTTTTGTTGTGTCTTTACAGTGAAATGAATGAATTGTTAAATGCATGTATAAGTGTTTAAACCAATTCCTTAGCAAAAATTCTTATTTCAAGAATTCATCGCAGCCATCATACAAATCACCCAGGCATTTCATAGCCATTGAACAAGCAAAACTCCTACCATTTAGCTAAAGCATCAAAACTGGTCTGCATACCAGTACTCACCATACTCTTAGCATATACATCTTTGCTTATCAATCCATAACACCTTTTTTTTTTTAAGAGTCCAGTATCACATTTTGTAGTTGCACTGGTGCACACTGCCTGGAAGCTACTATTTGATTTTCCAGTGCACTACTAGCTTTTGGACATAAACATGTCATGTGCAAACTTACACCCCAACCTTGATGCAAGCCAACTACCATGTCATACCCCCTTTCCTCATATCCAACCTGATAGAGGTGACCCATGCCTTGAGTTTAATTACTAAATTCTTTCCCATGACCCCCTATTACCTATGCAGTGTCATGCCCCACCCTATTGTACCCCTAATCAATGCATACAAGCAGTTTTATACATCCATCAACCATTCAGTAACCCATGTATTCAACCATCACTCATATTTGAAAGTCATTTCAAGTTAATTTCCTGCAGAAACATATTTTTGGTTGGAGCATAACTCAGAGCATTTCCAAATGGAATGCTACTAGGGTTCTCTAGCAATAAGGTCCTTGTAGCCATCCCATGCTTTATAATGTATTTTCTCAATAACCTTATTTCCAGAGGGTACCCTATGATGCATCAAGATTTAACATGTGGAACTTCCACTGTATCTCAATCATCTTTTCAAATGCAAGACATAAGCCAGAGGATTCCCTTCCCCTTACTGCCTTGCACCCTACTTTTCTTGCTAGTATATACTTAAACCAAAAATATTTTTCTCAAACTTAGAATACCACCAGTAAGTCAGTTATTATCATACTATCATTAAATGAACATGTACAACCAAGTCATTATTTAAATAGTAACAAAGCACTGCAAAACACAAAGTCCAGAAACAACAGGAAATTGTCAACTAAAATGCATATAAACATCACAGGAAAATCAAGATAAGCTAAAGGTTTTATGGCTGCCTTTCATAGATCTTAATGCCTTGCCAAGTGAGGATTCACTCACCATGTTTCTTCTTCCTAGGTCTTGATTCAAGTTTGCCATTGTTTCTCCTTAATCTGTTGCTTACTTCCCTTTTCTGTGTTTTGATTTCTGGCCTTCCAATGTGCACCCGTAGGAGATAGTATGGTATATAGTGGAGTTGTTAGGGTTTTAAGGTTAGTTAGGTAATTTATTTTCATCAGAAATTCCATCATTATTCCCTAATTTCACCCAACAGTTTACCCTCTCCCTGCAGTTCTCCTTTTTCCCTGTCTTAACCCTTTTTGGCAAAGTTCCTTCACACATTTCATGCATGAATTCTTTGGCTCAGGCATTCCTTGTCTTTTCTGGGTGATAGTTATGCATATAATTTTTATTTGAACGGCCAGCTAGGTGTGTGTTTCTGCTAACTACTGGGTATATGCATGTGTATCCCTATGTGTGTATATTTTGTCTACCCACACAAACTACTGTGTTTTCACTCATGCTATGAAAGTTAGAGCTAAAATTTTCTCAGGATATTCATGCATTTCATTCAGCTATAATGCATACATACTTGATGGTCATGCACTGATTTATTTATGTATTCATTTATATTATTGTATATTTTTTTTTTCCTTGCAAGATTCTTACTGAATTGCTTGCTCTAATTTGTACACTGCAACAATGTGCACATGCACCACTACATACATCTTCACAGTATAAATATATATTTCAGAAAACTGTTTTTATATATTAGTTTATTTAATTATTTATTTATATTTTTTTTTTAAAAATAAAAATTCAAATGACCTAAATTTCTACATACTTGATTAACCAGGGCTGTCACATACACCCCTTCTTTAAGAAATTGTGTCCCACAATTTAACACTTCTTGCCATGTAAATCAAGGGTCAAACATAAATACATATTCTTAATTCAACCAAAACAAACCAGCACACATAATATTGGATGTCATGTTCAACTAAGAAAATTTAAGCATGAATATTAAAAATACCTCTGCCTTAACTAGCTGCTGCAAATAATTGAGGGTATTGAGCCTTTATCTTGTCCTCAACCTCCCATGTGCAGTCATTAGGGTCCAAACTCCACTGCACCTTTACCAGTTTAATTATCTTGTTTCTCAATCTCTTATCTTCCTTAGCTGTAATGCCCACTGGCTTCTTCTCATACACCAGGTCAGGTCTAACTTCCACTTTACTTGGTGGCTGAACTACTGAAGCTTCATCATGCACATATTTTCTCAATTGTGACACATGAAATACATTGTGTATTCCACTCATCTCTTCTGGCAATTTCAACTTGTAGGCCATCTTTCCTATTCTTGCAATAATCTCATATGGTCCTATATACCTTGGGGTTAGTTTCCCTGCCTTGCCAAATCTCAACACTTTCCTCATTGGTGAAACCTTTAAGTACACACATTCTCCTATCTCAAATTCAAGTGGCTTCCTTCTCCTATCTGCATATGATTTCATTCTGTCTTGTGCTGCCTTCATCCTCTGTCTGATCAGTGAAACTTTATCATTTGTCTCTTTTACATGATCTGGTCCCAACATTACTCTATGACCCACCTCTAACCAGCAAGCAGGTGACAAACAAGGCCTTCCATACAAAGCCTCATAGGGTGCCATTCCTATACTACTTTGGTAGCTGTTGTTGTAGGCAAATTCTGCCAAATGTAGGTAGTCTTCCCAATTCCCACCATGATCCAGCACACAAGCTCTAAGCAGATCTTCCAAGAATTTATTAACTACCTCTGTTTGACCATCAGTTTGGGGATGGTAGGCTGTGCTCAAGCACAACTCAACCCCCATTGCCTGTTGAAAGCTACTCCAGAACTTAGATGTAAATATAGTATCTCTGTCACTAATAATGGTGGTAGGTACCCCATGTAACCTTACTATCTCTTTCATGAAGACTTGTGCTAGTTTTGGTGCATTTCTATCACTCTTTACTGGTATGAAGTGTGATGATTTGGTTAGTCTGTCCACCACCACCCAAATACTGTCATTTCCTTTCTTTGATTTTGGCAAGCCATCAATGAAATCCATTGATATGCTTTCCCATTTCCATCTTGGAACTTCCAAAGGTTGCAGCAGTCCACTGGGTCTTTGATACTCAGCCTTGACTTGTTGACAAGTCATACATTTTGCCACATATTCACCCACACTTCTCTTCATTCCTTTCCACCAATAGCTTCTTTTTAGGTCATGATACATTTTTGTGCCACCTGGATGTATGGTGTACTTTGATTTGTGATGAACATCCATGATTTTCCTTTTAAGTGCTTCTGTATCAGGTACACATAACCTTCCTTTATGTCTCACACATCCTTTTTCATCCAGTTCAAACTTGTCAAGCTTTGCACCCCCTTTTAACAACTCCTTCTTTTCTCTTAAGAACACATCAGTGTCTTGTGACTGGTTCACTTCTTCCACTAAATCTGACCTTATTGTGATAAGGCTGAGCTTACCATAATGCTCCACATCCTTACCCACCTCCATTGTTTGCTCTCCCATGTATTCTATCTCTACATCTGTCAGTGTTAACAACCCTTTAAACTCCTGTATCAACAGTGTAGCCAACTTGGCATGTTGTCTACTTAATGCATCTGCCACTTTATTTGCTTTTCCTGGAGTGTACATAATGTCCAAATCATAGGCAGCAAGAAATTCCACCCACCTATGTTGTCTCATATTTAAATCTTTTTGAGAAAATAAATACTTTAAAGCCTTGTGATCAGTATAAAGTCCAAACTTTGCTCCTAACAGGTAGTGTCTCCAAAGCTTTAGTGCATATACCACTGCTGCCAATTCCAAGTCATGTGTTGCATACTTGGTTTCACTGGGTTTCAATTGTCTTGATGCATAAGCTATTACCCTACCATCTTGCATAAGGATGGCTCCTATACCTGATCCACATGCATCAGTATATACCACTAAATTATCATTGCCCTCTGGGATTTTCAGCACTGGTGCTTCCATCAATGCCTCCTTTAATTGGTTAAATGCCTCTTCACATTTCTCAGTCCACATAAAAGGCTGGTCCTTCCTTGTTAACTTGGTTAGTGGAATTGCCTTTTTAGCAAAATCCTTTATGAATCTCCTGTAGTATCCAGCCATACCCATGAATGATCTGATTTCAGTGACACTGCTGGGTCTTTTCCATGCTTGCACTGCCATGACTTTACTTGGATCTACTGAGATTCCTTCTTGAGAAATTATGTGGCCCAAAAATTTTATTTCATTCTTCCAAAAAGAACATTTTGCAAACTTGGCTTTAAGGTTTTGTTGCCTTAGTCTACTCAGTACGATATGCAAATGCTCTTCATGTTCATTATCTGTCTTAGAATACACTAATATATCATCAATGAAAATCAGCACAAATTTATCCAAATAATCTCTGAAAATTCTATTCATCAAATCTACAAAATAAGATGGTGCATTTGTCAAACCAAATGGCATTACTAAGTATTCATACAAGCCATACCTAGTGTTGAAAGCTGTATATTTGATGCTTTCCTCTTCTACTTTCATTTGGTGGAAACCAGTTGCTAAATCAAGTCTAGAAAATACTTTAGCACCGTTTAGTTGATCAAAGAGATCATCAATCCTAGGTAGAGGGTATTTGTTTTTGATAGTGACTGAGTTCAGTCCCCTATAGTCTATACACATTCTTAAGGAACCATCATGTTTCTTAACAAACACTACTGGTGATCCCCAATTTGAACTGCTAGGCCTAATAAAACCTTTTTGTTCTAATTCCTCTAGTTGTTTCTTCAACTCACTCAGTTCTTTAGGACTCATCCTATTTGGTCTCTTGATGACAGGGCTTGTTCTTGGTTTAAGTCTTATTTGAAATTCTACTGGTCTGTTGTGGGGAATGCCATTCACTTCACCAAACACATCAGGGTATTCATTAACTATGGGTATCTTATTTAAACTTAATTCAACTTCACCACTGTTCAAGTTGAATACTTTTCCCATACCCCTATCCTTGGCTGCCTCATACATAACCACAATCCTCTTTCCATCAGGAAGTTGTAGTGAAAGGGTAGAATTTCCTAAATTAATAATAGCACAAAAGCTTTTTAACCAATCCATTCCCAGTATGACACCCAGCTTGGGGTAATTCAACACATATAATTCTGAGATAAAGGTGTGACCACCCATGCTTATTTCTACTTGCATGAATTTCATGTGAGTAATGCAGGAGCTACCTAAGGGACTATCAATATGCAGTGGTTTATCAACAAGAATACATATTAACCCTAATTTCTGAACTATATCATATGAAATAAAAGAATGTGTGGCTCCTGTGTCAAAAACAACTGATATGGGTATGCCTTTTATAAATAACATACCTTCCACTTGGCTTGGTGCATCCATTGCCTTGCCTTTTCCCTCAAGTACAGCTACTCTTGCCATCTCTGGACACTGCTTCTTCATGTGCCCCTCTTTTCCACAGTTGTAGCATCTAAGAACAGTTGACTTGGGTGCTTGGCATTTGGTTTTAATATGGCCTTCCCTTCCACAATTGTAACAAATAACTTTAGATTTCTTGTTGTCAGAGGTTGCCACTTTACTTCCTTCCTTGTTCATTGCTTCTCCCTTCTTCCTCTCATATGGATGTGCTCTATTCTTTCCTTTCTTGTTATTCCTGAAGTTCTTGAACTTTTCTCCGGCATTGTCATGTTGCTCAAATGACAGTGTCAAATCCATGACTTGGTCAAATGTTCTATCTTTATATGGAAACATGGCTCTACTCAATCCAGCATTCAACCCTTGAATGTACCTAGCATTCCTTGATGTTTCATCTGGAATTAACACTGTCCCATATTTAGACAACCCTTCAAACTTCTGAGTGTATTCAGTAACACTCATAGATCCTTGTCTCAACTTGATAAATTCCTCAAGCAATGAAGCTTTTGTTGATGCTGGGACAAATCTGGCTTCTAACATCTCTTTGAACTGATTCCATGTGATTTCTTGTTCTTGTCTGCCTGCAATAATCACTTCCCACCAGTCCAAAGCTATGCCTTTCAGCTGTCTTGAAGCTATTTGCCTTCTTCTCTGATCATTGACTTGCATATCTCCAAAAATCCTTTCCACTGTTCTTAACCATGCCTGGACCCCTATGGCATTTTCTGTGCCATCAAAGCTACTGCCTCCCAGATTTGTATATGTTTTAAGCAATTTGGACAGCTCCTCATATGGGTTATCTACCCTAGGTGCCATTCCATCCCTCAGTATTTGAACAAAATCTTGCATGTTAATCATTGGGGGACCAGCAGCCATTCTAGTTGCTTGCTCAGTGGTATTAGAAGATTGACCATTTTCTCTTTCTCCTGTGGCTTGGGGATTGATTCTAACTCCTCTGGGCCTCTATTGAACATTTCTAATGTAGTTAGTTCTGATTCTTATTCACTACTTTTGCTTTTTGAAACTAACAATGAACTTATTTGTTTATAACAGGCAAACTAACTCAAACATGCAGCAAACAATGCAAACAAGGCATACAGATTCATACAAACATTTATTTCGGCTATGTATTTATTAACATAGCTCTGATACCAACTGAGACAACCCCTTCCTACTTGTCATTTTTTTTTTACACAGTTTAGTTGGGCTAATTAGGGTTGCCTTCTTTTCTGACCAACTATTTTCTTACTGTTTTTTTTTTCTTTCCTTTTTTTTATTTCCCAAGATCCACTCCAATCAATATAAAAATATTGATACACCTCATTGTAAAAACTATTTGATTAGTCACATAGTTTTTTTATACCAGAGTAAGTTTTTTTTTTATATTTATGTTCTGAGTAACTCAGCCCAATTTTTTTTTTAGCAAAATCAAACTGAATCATTCACAACAAAACAACCAAGAAGATCCCTTCCATTTGAATCTCTGCGCCATTCATTCAACTAATTCCTACTTGTTTCCTTGTGTTTATCATTGGTGTATTAAGTGAAATATGGGAACTAACTCATAGCATTTCAACTTACCAAAATTTTCCCTTTCAATGACCAATTTGAAACTGTGCATGTTTCTGTGCAACTGTGTGCACATAATCATGCACAACTGCAGTTTACTTCCTCTTTGGTCCTTAAGTGGACTAATTTCGTTTAGGTATGATTCTGAAATGAATTAGCTGAATCTACAAATTTCACTTATACCAATAATTACCAAATGCAGTTTTACTTCTGAGTTACCCCTTCTATGTTATTCTTTTCTTTTTCTGTCCATGGTATTTCTTATCTCATGATGTTAGTAGTGACTAGATGAACAGGTTCTAGGTGTTCCTAAACAAATTAATACATAAGCATACTAGTTTACTTATGCTTCAGACCCACTACCAATTTCCTTATCTAATTTTCAAGAAATAAGTATGTTCACAGTTTCTAACATGAAGCAAAAGGCCTTATCATCTTTTACTGAAAATAATGTTCATTACAACATACTTTTCCCAATCATCCTTTACATAGTAATAAAGTTTTTCCTTGCATAATTTGAAACATCATTACATAAAGCTTTTACTGAAAACAAAACAGAAGAACTATTCTCCTACAAAATCCTAGCTTAGTTAGTTTGCAATTCCTTCAAGCATCATATGACTGCATCTTACTATTTAGCATCCTTTCTTCCTGCAACCATCTCAGGGTCTGCTTCACAATGCAAGTGAAACACCCATTTGATGCAAGCAACAAACAGGTCAGATTGAAATCTGGTATGAGTAAGTTCAATTGACAAGTACATAAGATTTATGAAACTGATTCCATATCACCTTAAGTTCAGATACTAACTGTTTTACCCAAATTGTTAACCCCTTTCATCAGGTACTCATTTTTGTTGTGTCTTTACAGTGAAATGAATGAATTGTTAAATGCATGTATAAGTGTTTAAACCAATTCCTTAGCAAAAATTCTTATTTCAAGAATTCATAGCAGCCATCATACAAATCACCCAGGCATTTCATAGCCATTGAACAAGCAAAACTCCTACCATTTAGCTAAAGCATCAAAACTGGTCTGCATACCAGTACTCACCATACTCTTAGCATATACATCTTTGCTTATCAATCCATAACACCTTTTTTTTTTAAGAGTCCAGTATCACATTTTGTAGTTGCACTGGTGCACACTGCCTGGAAGCTACTATTTGATTTTCCAGTGCACTACTAGCTTTTGGACATAAACATGTCATGTGCAAACTTACACCCCAACCTTGATGCAAGCCAACTACCATGTCATACCCCCTTTCCTCATATCCAACCTGATAGAGGTGACCCATGCCTTGAGTTTAATTACTAAATTCTTTCCCATGACCCCCTATTACCTATGCAGTGTCATGCCCCACCCTATTGTACCCCTAATCAATGCATACAAGCAGTTTTATACATCCATCAACCATTCAGTAACCCATGTATTCAACCATCACTCATATTTGAAAGTCATTTCAAGTTAATTTCCTGCAGAAACATATTTTTGGTTGGAGCATAACTCAGAGCATTTCCAAATGGAATGCTACTAGGGTTCTCTAGCAATAAGGTCCTTGTAGCCATCCCATGCTTTATAATGTATTTTCTCAATAACCTTATTTCCAGAGGGTACCCTATGATGCATCAAGATTTAACATGTGGAACTTCCACTGTATCTCAATCATCTTTTCAAATGCAAGACATAAGCCAGAGGATTCCCTTCCCCTTACTGCCTTGCACCCTACTTTTCTTGCTAGTATATACTTAAACCAAAAATATTTTTCTCAAACTTAGAATACCACCAGTAAGTCAGTTATTATCATACTATCATTAAATGAACATGTACAACCAAGTCATTATTTAAATAGTAACAAAGCACTGCAAAACACAAAGTCCAGAAACAACATGAAATTGTCAACTAAAATGCATATAAACATCACAGGAAAATCAAGATAAGCTAAAGGTTTTATGGCTGCCTTTCATAGGTCTTAATGCCTTGCCAAGTGAGGATTTACTCACCATGTTTCTTCTTCCTAGGTCTTGATTCAAGTTTGCCATTGTTTCTCCTTAATCTGTTGCTTACTTCCCTTTTCTGTGTTTTGATTTCTGGCCTTCCAATGTGCACCCGTAGGAGATAGTATGGTATATAGTGGAGTTGTTAGGGTTTTAAGGTTAGTTAGGTAATTTATTTTCATCAGAAATTCCATCATTATTCCCTAATTTCACCCAACAGTTTACCCTCTCCCTGCAGTTCTCCTTTTTCCCTGTCTTAACCCTTTTTGGCAAAGTTCCTTCACACATTTCATGCATGAATTCTTTGGCTTAGGCATTCCTTGTCTTTTCTGGGTGATAGTTATGCATATAATTTTTATTTGAACGGCCAGCTAGGTGTGTGTTTCTGCTAACTACTGGGTATATGCATGTGTATCCCTATGTGTGTATATTTTCTCTACCCACACAAACTACTGTGTTTTCACTCATGCTATGAAAGTTAGAGCTAAAATTTTCTCAGGATATTCATGCATTTCATTCAGCTATAATGCATACATACTTGATGGTCATGCACTGATTTATTTATGTATTCATTTATATTATTGTATATTTTTTTTTCCTTGCAAGATTCTTACTGAATTGCTTGCTCTAATTTGTACACTGCAACAATGTGCACATGCACCACTACATACATCTTCACAGTATAAATATATATTTCAGAAAACTGTTTTTATATACTAGTTTATTTAATTATTTACTTATATTTTTTTTTTAAAATAAAAATTCAAATGACCTAAATTTCTACCTACTTGATTAACCAGGGCTGTCACAAGATTATGATTATTTGCTTAAGTGTTGTTTATCATACACTTATTTCTGAAGTTTAAATTAGACTGATCCGTTTATTATTTTCTTTTAAATAATACTCGGATCAGACCGAGTTATTTCAGGATAGTCGCTATCTCTGATTCTGTCGTAGCTTCAGGGATTTCACATCATCTTTTATCTATCCTTTTAAGGAGTACTTTTGGTATATTGAGTCTCGTCTCATGTATGTATTGATGGATATGTATATGTACATTTGGTTCATGTGAACTATCGATTGTTGTAGCATGTATTCCAGATTTGTCTTCCGCTATATTTCTGATATTTCTGTTCTGATGTGATTATACTATCCGTGCGGTTGTTATTATGAGTTGTTCTGGATTTTTCTTAAGTCACTATAGGTTCGTATTAGATTTGGATTGAATATATATCTTTTGGAGTAAATTACACAACTCCTATCGATAATCAATACTCGTCTAAGGCATAACCTACGAATGGTCGCTTCTAACAAGCCTTATTCTTCGCAATAGCAGACATTATTCCTTGTAATAACCTTTGTTATTGCGAGCGTAGAGGTGGGGCATCATAATAGGCACTGATGGATGGATACGAAGCATGGATACAAAGAGGGTCAAGGCAAACTAAGCGGTCAACGGGCATGAAAAATGGATCTACGCGTGAATATCGCTCCATGTCATCGATCCAAGAATGATTGATATGAAGCAGAGAATGGACAGAAGGATACGAATAGCATGATAATGGATACGAATTGGTGGAGGCGAATTGATGGATACACATTGTTTCATGGATACGAAAATGCCAGCCTACATTGGAAAATGCAAACTTGGATCGATCATAACTCTCATTGTACAACTCTAAATGCAATGAAATTTTTACAGGAGCTTCCTTATGCACTCAAGAACGTTCAAGATCGATAATGAATCAGTTGAGATAATTTTATATCAATACAAATTATACCTGGATCGATCCAAAATCAATCTGGATCGATCAGGCAAGCATGAGAAAAGTTATTCCAGGTTTTGAGGCATATATTTTTGGATCTACACCTATAAATAAGAGTCCTATGGCAAATAAAAAGGGGATATTCTCCTTCTCTTACGCGGAAACTCTGCCATTTTTGTGATTGATCTTAAAGGCTTGTAACTGTAACTACAGTACAAAGGGAAAAAAGGATTGATTCAAAGTGGACATAGGCCAGATTGCAGAACCACTATAAACCTTATGTTCTTTACTTTCCTGCTTTCTTCCATTTTAATTTTACCGTTTCTTCATTTTTATTCTCTACTTTATCTGGATCCGAGATCTGTGCTTGGATACCGTGGTTCTGGGTATAAACAGTGGTGCTTTCACTACTTGGGGTTTGTGATCAATTTTGGTGCAAACATTTTTCATCTCATCATTTAATCCATTTGAAATTAATTTTGTTATCCATTGGAATTATGTAATTGAACTATTGCAGTTAATGTAAGAAAAGACGTTAACTGTAGAACAATGAGGGTAATAAAATAGAAACTTATGTTGAATAAAATTCATAAGGGATTGTTGATTTAAAATAAAGAATGTGTAAGTCAAAATAAAAGAATTTGTTTGAAAAATAAAATATGATGAAATAGGATTATATTACGGTTGTAATTAAATGTTGAAATTAATTTAATATATAAATCTTGGGTTTAACATGAAAAACTGGATTTCAATTCCTTCTTAATCAAGGATGATGACGAAAACTTTTGGTTTAGAATTTAAAAGTGATTATATCACTTTTAATAACAATTCATTTAATTAACATGTAAAAATAAATATAATTTGATTTTAAATCTAACTTCTATATACAAGAGAATTAGGGTTTGAAATTAGTTGCACTGAGTTTAAAAATATTAAAAACCTATATTTTGATATTTAGAATGACCTATTTTAGTTTCGGGAACGAAACGGGCTTTTTGGGCCTTTGTTATCGCTTTGGCCCAGTCGATATCTGTTCCGTCCATTCCTGTTCCATCTCTTTCTGTATATATGTTGTTATGAAACCCTAGAAGCCTTCTGTTATATTTTTTTGTACGTATCTTCCAATACATCTTCTCCTTTTCAATGGTGAATATCCCAAAACCCTAAATTCTAATTTCAAATCTAATTCAAAAATTCAAACTACACAAACCCTACCAGATTATATATCATCGCAAAGCTCTCAATGAAATAAATCAGCATCTATAGTTCATTTTTGCAATCGAGTTTTGGTTTGTCCAGAAATCAGGAAAGAAGTCACGGCCGTTCATGTTAGGATTTTTCGTTTAACAGTTAATCATCGATGATGGGAGGATCGAAGATGACCACTGGGTAAAGAAGGATGTTCTAAGTCGATCACAGTTGCTCGACTGGGTAGACATCATTGAGGTTCACCAGAATTGACGAGTTAAAGGAGGAACCAGCAGGTCTAAGTGGTGGCGCGGGAAGCAACCGTGAGATGGCTGAAGATGGAGGAAGGCGCGGCGGTCATGGTGGTGGCTTCGGATTGGCCTACGACGGCGTTTAGGTGGAGGAAATAGTGGTCAACGCAGTGGCTGATGGGTGATATCGGGCTTGGTCGCTACTGTATAGGGTTGAGAGAGGTGATTGTAATTACATTTCTACCCTTATATTTTATTTTAATTTAAATTTTAAAATTCAAACGTGTAACTCGAATAACTTTTGCATACGAACTTTGATTGATGAGTGGTTTCTTCCTCTGATTTATATTGAAATTCCTTACAATATGAAACTAGTTTGGTTGAATTTTGAGACTATTGAAATTTTGGGATTTTGTTGGATTTTTAATAAGCTATAAATCAAAGGTGAGTGATTAAACTCACTCACGTAATACTATTTCTGATGCTTGTTAAACTGAAATCATGAAGTGATAAAAAAAATTGGTTGTTTTTCATAGTTTAATTGAAATTTAAATTAATTTGAAATCTATATTGAATTGAATTGACATTTAAATTAATATTATTGCAAGTTGAACACTGTTAATTGATAACTAGTAACTGTTGTAATATGTGAGTTAATTTGGATGTTTATTGTCATTGGATGCCTATTGATTGACGTTAGATGCATGGTTGTTTATTTATTTTAACATATCCCTGGTTATTACCCTATATATTATTGACATCATATAAATTGCTATTTGTATTATTCAAGATGAACTAAGAAATAGGTTGAAATGATGTATACCTATTTAATTATTGGTTGAAATGATATATATCCATCTTTGTAATTAAAATTGAAATAAATGATAACTTGGCCATGAGGTAGAAAATTATATATGGACACCGGATTTAGTTAAATCAAATGGTTACAAATCTTAAATTTTAATTGTTTTAAATGAGTTTGTTTTAAAGAAAATTACATTTTGATTCATATGGATTAAAATGTTTTCTAATTCGAGCTTTGAAATGTGAAATTAGAACTTTTTAGACGAAATTGTTTAAGGATTTAATTTGAAATCTTAAGTGGAAATTAGGATATGATTTGAATTTATCGGAAGTGAATAATTATGAAGGTTTATATTTTAATTTAAAATCTGAATTTATGTTAGTTAAAAGGGTTTAAATTGGTATTTCCAAGATGGGCATGAAATGGATTTAAACTAAATTGTTAAAAATGAGAATTTGAATTGAAACTCTCAGCCATTTGAGTAAAACCGTCTAAATTGAATTTGAAGTAAAGTTTGAAATCGTTTTGAATTGAGGCTGATTTAAATCAAAAATTGAATATGAAGTTGACTTGAATGGGATGTTGAAAAATTAATTTTGTTGTGATTTGGAACACGAGTTCAATTGTTATGAAAGAAATAAATAGTTTTAATATAAACTATTTTAATAATCAAATTGTTTTAATATATAAATTATTTTAATTATCAAAACTATTTTCAATATATAAACTATTTCAATTATCAAAACTGTTTTTCAATTTTCAAACTATTTTAATTATTCCAAACTATTTTTAAATATTAAAGCATATTAATTATCCAACTATTTTCTATATTCAAACAATTTTAATTATTCAAAACCATTTTCAATATTTAAACTATTTTAAAGGTACGAATGTTTTGAAGGTATGATCTATTATGATTTCGAAATGATTTTGAATTGAAATTTGATATTTTGATATGAAATATGAATTGTTCTTGAAATTTAAAAGAACCAACCGGTGTGAAAAATGAAGTTTGGTTGTTAAAGACACCAGGGTCGAATATTGGCATACTACTAGTCAATAGCAAAACCTGTTTAACAACTGTGTATGCAATGGAGTTTTTCTAGAATGTAGAGGCTGAATTGGCAATGTTTGCTGGATTGAAGAAAGAGAACGATGATAGATAGACCCTGACATTTGTGTCAATTTGAAATGACTAAAGCAGGAAGCATACCTGACCAATTAGGCTAGCTACCTCTAGCACCATCTGTCCTTCGTGTTTACATCTTGATTTTTGGACTCGATTGGTGCACCTTGATTTGATTATGGGATGGATGTTCGCAGTGGGCCGTTAGGCGTTACCACCAGTCAGGAAATGGAAAACGGTAGTATCCTACCTTGGGCATCGCCTCACGTGCCTTGTCATACTTTTATCATTATATGCGCCCACTATGATTTTGTCTTAGTATGACACCTATAAGGGACTCACTGGCAACCGATGTTACTGGTTGTGTTACAGGACCTACATAGACTACTTGCTTAAAAATGTGTTAAGGGGGATCAATGTAAAGCCTTAATGCTATTTTAATACTTTACTTTATTAATAGACACTACATATATAGCGTATCTTACTACATATAGATAATTTAATGGATCCTTAGGAGATAGAAAACCCCATAACATTTCTTAGGTTATTCACTCATGTTGTATACTTGATAGGAGATGGAAAATCCCGTAAACATCTCTGAAGCTATTACACTCATATTTACATGTTATTGATTTAACTTACATTAGAACCTTTAGTTCCAACTCGAGTGTTTTGTCTTTTCATTACGCTCGGGTCGGCTTGAGTATTTCAATGTTGAAGACATTATTCCTTGAAGATGTAGATGGAGTTTGTGTAACAACCCACATATTTTACGATTATATATTTAAATGTTTTATTAAATATATCATAGTTATTTGAATTTATAGTCTGAAATGTGACTTTTTATAAACAGACGAATTTGGACTCGAGACCACTTCCATTGATTTTAAAACGATGTTTACAACTTGTTTAAGTATAAACATCGATATGTTTGGAGTTGATTAGGATTTTGGTATTCTCATTTGGGCTTTGAGTTGTGTTCTAGCCCATTAACCCAATAATAGAACCCAAACTCTTCTACAAAATATCCCAACTCCTCTTCCCTTCATTCGTTCTACTCATAATAATTCGTAACACTAAAGCTAAAGGAAAAATGGGGGAAAGAGGGGAGATTAGAAATTCCTAAGCCCTAGACGTCTGGTACTGTTTAATTTTACCTGTTTTTGAGTGAATTTCCCATTTTTATCGATTTTTTTGATCCGATTAGTTGTTGTCATTTATTATCGACTTTGATGACTTGTATTCTAGATTTTTGGGAATATCCATTTGATGGATTTGATGCCGATTTTCAAAGTTTAAATTGATGTCGTCGAATGTGGATTTTTGATGCTAGATTGTTTTTACAACCATTTTTATGATTTGTCACTTTAAAATACAAAGGTTATTGTACTAGTAGTAAATACACAAACTCTTTCACAAAAATGATTTCAACACTACTTTTAGTACAAAGCTCGTTTTCAAAACCGTGTTCCAATTTATTAGTATACGCAAACCTTTACTTCATTCGTATAAGAAATCCAATCAAACGACTTAGCGAAACAAGTGGTATGAAACGCTTGTGTTTACTTCGTCGGTTAATTCTTAGAGTTGTTCGATTGAAATCTTGTGATAATTTACGAGTGGAAGTCTATAATTCGTTCGTAAATATTTAAGTTAAGCCAATGCTTATGGGACATAAAGCTAAACTCATCTATTTACTAGCTTGATGTAATTTGCACTTATTGATTGATGATGATCATTTTGAGGTTTAGACTAGCGATATGCAATGTCTCTTTGTCCGAGTGGGGAACTGTTCCCTGTTCTTTTGATCTTCGTCTCATTTTTACGGGCTAGCGACCCATGGTCTTTTAACCGCTTTATGGAGTTCGATTCATCGGGCGTACTTTGTACTACGTCGTTGTTCTGACTTATTTAAGTTTCAGGTTCCTCGGGTGTACCGTTGTACTACGTCGTTGCACCTGCTCTATGGGTTAGCGACCCATGGGATAGAGTCCTGTTTGTGATACACTTGTTGGTGAGTTTTCGTGCTCCTGTTTGTGATAGGTCTCTTCCCCCCTTTTTGTGATTTCTAGATTTCTACATTGATGATTTTTGGAATTTGTGTTTCACCAATATTTTTGGTTTGCATTGATAAGATTTATCAATATTTGTGACTTGGTGAATAAAATAAAGAATATGACATTCTTTTTTGGGTATTTGAGAAAACTTGAGATATTATATGATTTTTACCGTTATCATATATATTTGTTATATCTCTTATTCTATCTCATCTTACATGATAATTATAACCAGACCAATCCGTTTATTATTTTTCTTCTTAAATAATACTCGAGTCAAACCGAGGTGTTTCAGGTGCTTCCACTTGACTTGTTAGCAAGGACTAGCTTCTGACTTTTGGCTAACTACTTTAGCACAGTAGTTTTTTGTAACAATCCGCATATTTTACGATTGTGTATTTAAATATTTTATTTAAATATAGCATCGTTATTCGAATTTTAGTCTGAAAAGCTACTTTTTGCAAACGGTCGAATTAGGATTCGAGAGCACCCCCATTGAGTTCAAAATGACGTTTGCGACCTTTTCGAGTATAAACATTGATATGTTTGGAGTTAGTAGAATTTTTGCTACTTTATCACTTTGGGCTTTGGTTTGGGTTTCAGCCCTATATCCTAACACAAGCCCTTGCTCCACCCCCACTTATCTTCATTCACTTCATTTTCCTAACACTCTCAAGCTCTAGGGAAAATGGTGGAGGAGAAAAAGAATTAGGAAATCCTAAACCTAGTTCCATTTGCAAAATCCAAGCTTTAACTCCAAATTCAAAGAAGAAGCTTTGGTAAACCTCCTCTTCATCTTCTCCAACTCTTTCTCTTTTCAATCTCAGAAATTCCTAAACCTAATATAGGAAATGTTTATCTTTTAAGCTTAGATTCAAGCTTGTTTTGTTGGAATTGAAGAGTGATTGCCCTTGCCATTGCTCTATAGCTTCTACTTCATTTGTTTTGGGTTTAAAGGTGAGATTTTTATCTCACATCTATGTCCATATCTCTCCTTGTTATTAGGTATGAATTCCTAACACTTACTCATGTGCAATTGCTTTTGATTTGGATTGCTTTGGTGTATATTCCAATTTTTGGTGTTTTGAAAGAAAAATTTATGAAATCCTTTTATGGATATTTGGACATTGATATTCGAGGCGTATCGAAGAGCCTTTAAGGCTGGGTTGTCGCTTGGCATAAATCCTTAGTCGTTGTTGCTCGTCCGATCGCTTCCGATAATCGTTTTGGCCATCATGGGCCAAGGTAAGAAAGTGCCAAAAGCTTCAGTTTCAGACGTCTTAAATTATAGATTCAGACGTCTGAATTTGTTTTGGGCAAAATTTCATTTCCCAGGTCAGATGTCTGAATTATAATTTCAGACGTCTGAATTTGCTCAAATCCAACCCGAGACTAAATAGGCTAAAATTAGCCATTTTCAGACGTCTGAATTCAGTGACCCAGACGTCTGAATAGGTTTCTGGAAAATATTCATTTTCCAGATTCAGACGTCTGAACCATTTATTTTAGACGTCTGAGTCTGTTGTCCTTGCCCAATTTTCCCTATGTGTTTGGGTTTCCCATTTTAAATCGATTCGTGATTATCCGACTTATTGTTATCATTTATTATTGACTTTGATAACTTTTCCTTTTATGGGGATATTTAGAGTATCCATTTGATGAACTCGATATCGATTTATATGGATTCGATTCATGACTTCGAATGCAAATTTTGGTGATTGATTGTTTCTACAATCATTTCTGTGATTTGTCACTTTAAAAACATAAAGGTTTCAACACCAGTAGTAAATATCAAAACTCTTTCATCAAAATGATTTCAACACTATTTTATTACAAAGCTCATTTCTTAAACTGTTTTCAAATCTACTAGTATACACAAACCTTTACCTCACTCGTATGAGAAATCTAATTAAACGACTTAGTAAAACAAGTGGTATGAAACGCTTGCGTTTACTTCATCGATTAATTCTTGAACTTGTTCGATTGAATCTCTTGTGACAATTTTTTAGTGGAGATCTACAATTTGTTAGTAAATATTTAAGTTAAGGTGGTTATGGGACATGAAGCTAAATTCAAATATTTACTAGCTTAGTGGAATTGACACTTCTTGATGATCATTGATGATCATTTATGCAATTAGACTAGCGATAGGCTATGTTTCTTTGTCCACGAAGGGCACGGTACCTCATTTTATTGAGTTTCGTCTCATTTCTTTCATAGGCTAACGACCTAGATATTATTTGGAGTTTCGACTCAATTTTTGTGGGCTAGCGACCCATGTTCTTTTATGGAGTTCGGTCCATTAGACGTACCTTTGTACTACGTTTTTGCACCAGCTTATCAGGATCATCGGGCGTACCACTGTACTATGTCGTTGTTTTGAATTATTCGAGTTTCAGGTTCCTCGGGCGTACTGATATTGTACTACGTCGTTGCACTGGCTCTATGGTTAGCGACCATGGGATAGCGTCTCGTTTGTGATACACGTGTTGGTGAGTTTTCATGCTCCCGTTTTGTGATAGGCCTCTCCCTTTTGCGATTTCTGGATTTCTAATTGATGATTTCTAGAATTTGTGTTTCACCAGCTTTTATGATTGGCAGCGATATGATGTCAATATTTGTGGTTTGGTGAATAAAATAAAGAATATGACATTCTTTTTGATGTTATGAGACTCTTGAGATATTGTATGATTTTGGTAGATTTTCTAATGTATACTTTTCATGGTATGACATTATTGTTATCATACGTTTTTTGTTATATCTCATATTCTATCTTATATTTACCTGATATTTATAGCTAGTCAGATCCGTTTATTGTTTTCTTATTAAATAATACTTGGGTCAGACCGAGATGTTACAGGTGCTTATGCGTGACTCCTCATTTGGGAGTATTATCTGACTTTTGGCTAACTACATTAGATTTGTAGTTTTCGTTGGTATACATTCAAAATGGAGACTCCTTGATGTATACATATTCTTTTGTCTAGCACTTGTATCTATTCTTTTGTTATATTGTGGATCTTGTTTGATCACTACTCTGATAAACACTTCTTAGTGTTATATTCATATCTGTTTCCGCCTTTGAGATATGAACTTCTGTGACTGATTTGTGTCTTATCTCTATATTTGTTTCCGAAGATCGTATAACCACTGTGTGGTAGCTTTGTGTTTGTATCGGCATGTCAGATTTCCTCATGAAATGAAATGCATGTTGTACTATCTGACATACCGGTGCTCGCACAAAGCAATTACATGGATGGTCGCTCCTCAACAGCCTTATTCTCCATGCCAGTTGACGGCATTACTCCGTAGTGTCCTTGTCTAGCGTGGGTATAGAGGTGGGGCATCACAGCTTGGTATCAGAGCCAAACTTCAGATCAATATGAAATATTATAGCAGGGATCATCGTCCTAAGTCCATCTTAGGAGTCGTGCCTTAGGATTTTATTCGAGCCATTGGATCCGTTCTATCCTATTTTCTTTGTGATGCCTTGTTTTATCAATCATTATTGTTTGATATTCATTCTGAGAATAACTTTTTCTTCTTCTTTGTTTCTTTCTTAAAGAAGAGAAATGGTTAGACCAGGCCGTCCCAGCGTCGGTCAATCTAGTGCTACTCCCCAGGATGGAGTATTTATGCCTACACAACAACTTCTTGATCTTGTAAGGAACGCTCAAGCTGTCGGACCCATTCCAAAGCCTACTCACCTAAAATCCGGATTTGCACGCCTGTGCAGTGATTACACAAATTTAGGTGGAAAGCCGTTCAGGGGTTCTGAGGGCGTTATCGAAGTCCAAGCTTGGCTTAGAACATGCGATCGTATCTTTTCTCGCATGAATCTTATTGATCTTCATCGAGTCCAAGTGGCTTCTAGCATGCTTCAAGAAAGAGCATTAGATTGGTATGAACTTCTTATTTTTGAAATTATTGAAGCGGATCTTACTTGAGAGTAATTTCGGGGTAGATTCGAATCAAAGTTTGTGCCGGAAGCTGAAAAGGTAACTTTGGCCCATCATTTTATTGACCTTGTTCAAGGTGAATCTTCTGTGAGGGCATATGTTGCATCTTTCGAATCTCTTTCTAAATACGGAGTTGAGTACATTAATACCCCATTGAAAAAGAATCATAGATTTGTCTATGGCTTGAATAAAAATCTCAAGAAGCCATTACTTCTGAAATTGGAAGTTTCTTTTGACCAACTTATTGATATCGCTCTTCGACTTGAAGAAGCAGATAAGGAAAGTGATGTTGAGTTTGTGGGTGCCAAACCAAACTTCAACAACAAAAAGAAAAGACCTATTAATTCAAAGGCCTAAATCCCAACAAGAAAGGTAAGCAAGTAGCTTCGGTAGCAAGGACTCCTACCCCTAGTAGTGGTCAATGCTACAGTTGTGGTTTTAAGGACTATTATGCTAATAGATGTCTGAAACCTCTCTTTTGCCGTTGTTGCAAAGGTTTGGGCATCTTTTATCTTCATGTACCAAACTTCAAGGCAGGAAGGAGGGAAAGCTAAATGTTGTGCAAGCCCCTAGCAACACTTCTCGCGGTCAAGGTATTTCTCATTCTATCCTTGATGGCATTATTATGTTTCATGATCAACCTATACGAGTTCTTTTTGATACGGGTGTGTCCCATTCATTTATATCAAAAGAGCTTGTTGATACCTTTTCTTTGAGCGTTGTTGCTTTACTGACTTCTTTGAGAATTGCGAATACGGTTGCTGGATCCGCAACAATTAGCTTGCTTTGTAAAGATGTCGAGATTTTTTTGTGTGATTTTTCTTTCCGAGGCGATTTGCATGCCATGTGTAACGACCCGGAAATTTTAACGAATTAAAATGGGAATAATTAATTGTTTTTAAAATATTTAAATGTTAATTTTAACTTGAATTTTTGGATATCCATATTTACTGGATAATTAAATCATTGAATTGTATAGTTTAAATATTGAATTTAATAATTTAAATTGGGTAAATTGTTGAATCTGAGATTCTAAGCCTATTTAAAATATTTTGAAGGCTTATAAAATCTATAATGATGATACTGAAGATAATAGAATGGTTGAAATTTAATATAAAGGTAATTTGTTCAATTCTAATAATTTATCGTTTAAATCGATATTTGAAAATTAGCCTTCCGAGGCACAGTCTCGGAATTTGACGAAACCAGTTCCATTGGATCCGTGATAGTTAGTTATTATCGGATCTCAATTTTCGTAGCAATCGGAGTTGTTGTTTGACCCTGACAGCTCGAAACGCTTAGAATTATTTCAATCAAATTAATTGAAATTTGATCGTTTTCTTTCGTAACTCGCACATACGAACGAATTAGCTTTCGAAACACGTTCCATTGTGTTCGGAACGCGGGTAAAACCTTATAAGCGTCTGTCGGCATGTTTGATTCGGGGTTCGGGATTTCACGTTATGATTATCGAGATGTTTTGAGAGTTTTATAGTATAATAGAAATCTAAAGTCAAAGGGGTCAAAGATATTTTTATTAACTCGTACTCAAGAAGCTTCACGCCTATCTATATCTAATTCCTCGTCTCCCTCACAAATGGATAAGCAGAATCGAAAAAAAAAAGTAACAAATTTAATGGCCGAAGCCTATATAAAAATCAATTTTTCATCTTCAATTAAATCCTCAAATCCAACTCGGAGATAAAATCAGGCGTACTCACGAAGCTGTTCACATCCTTATTTTCGTTTTCGTTCCCCTCTCTTTATTCTCGAACGAAAATCGAACAAAAGAAAAAAAATGGCCGAAGTGGCGACCTCGGTATTGATTCGCTCCTAATCGAGTTGGCCCCTGCTACTCTTTCAAACTCGAAGCCGATCTTTAGAGTTTCATCACGAATTCGATTCACGATCGAGGGAGACAGAGGTTCGCGGGTCAAGGCGTGAGCAATTAGGGGAGTCGCGACGAAGAGGGGAGCTATCGCGTGCGCGAGGGAGGGATTGAAGGCGGTTTCGAGCGACGCGTCGCATTGGCTACTGGTGGATCGCGAGTTGGGATTCTCGATGTGGGGAGCGATGGTCGCGGTTGCGTGTGTGGGCGAAAGGGGATGGGCCGCTGTTCTCATGAAGGTCTGCATCGCTTTCTCTTGGCTGACCAATTTTTTTTCATGGTGAGTTTACTCTATATATTTATAAGTTCTTTGGCTCGTGAATTGGAATATGATTTCACCAGCAAAACATGCTTTTATTCTGGCCTTTGTCTTTGTCTTGGTTTGTGCAGAGACCTATGATAGAAATATCAACATGATACTGTCGTTAGTGCCTGCGTTTCCTAATGAACACACACACACACATATATATATATATATATATATATATGGTTTAACATTGTTCATTTTATTCAGAGAATGTACATGTGAAATGTACAGCTAGTTTGGAAGTTTCGTAACCCGGCATTGTTAGTAACCTGGCATGTAAGTTTAGAAACTCTGAAAACCTGGAATAGTTAGTAGTGTAGCATGTTCTGTGTTTTGAACAGAGCGTGATGAGATATTGAAATTTTGGAAATCTAGAAGAGTTATTAGCCTGGTATGTTAAGTCCGGAAGTCTGACATGATTGAGCTTTTGGAAGTTTTTTTTTCTTCTAAAAAAAAACAAAATAAAAAAAAAATTAATTTAATCACTGGAAGCGATTAAAAGATCGTTAATGAATGTCATCAATTAATTTAAGATTTATTAATGTGAATGGTTAAGGGTATTTAATTTAAGTGATTAATTGAAAGAATTTTGCTAAATGTAATTTTAAGATGATAAATCAAGGAGGATTAATTAAGGTGATCGTTAATTGGGTTGTGATTCGTTTATGTTAAGTAAGGGAAATTAACCAATGAATAATTACTTGATAAAAACAAATAAAGGGGTTATTTACTTAGTGTAATTAATTCAGGGTTGGATAATGAAAGAAATTAATTAAGGAGTATGATTAATTTAAGAATAATTGATCAATAGAGATTAAAGATAGTTAAATTGAGAAATCAATTAAGGATCAATGTAAGTAATATGAAGGGTAAAGGTTAATTAATTTGTGTAATTATTTAAGAATTAATTACTTATTGTAATTGAAGGATAGTTAAACCAGGGTGATTAATTAAGGTGATTAATGAAGGGATTGTTAATAAATTGATTGGAAATAAATTAATGTTTAATGAAGAAGTCAAAGTGGATTAGGTTAGTAATCAGGATAAATTAAAATTAATTTGTGTGTAATTACGCTTTACTTATGGATATTTGAATGGAATTGTATACTTGAATGGGTTGATATCTCTGATATGAAATGTTTTGTATTTCATTTGGATAAATCGGGTTAGAATAACATAAGCTATTGAAGAGACCGGGGTCGGGTATGGGGAAATACCCGAAACCACTTCGAAGTTTTATAAATTGATTTGTGGAACCAATAGGCTGGAATGAATTGATTAAGTGAATTGGATTATTTTATATAAGTTTGGTACTCAAAAATTGATATGTGAGATAAGTGTTGTTTAAGCAAATTGTGAATTGGATAAACTGATATATGTTACCGGGGTTTATATTAGTTGCTTGCTTTGGTATTCCTTGTTAGTTGGGTTTACTCACGCTGATTTCCAGCCTGACCCGGGTGTTACTTTGGTGTAATGCTCGGGTCAGACCGAGTATTACAGATTTTCAGGTTAGGATGTTCAGGAGCTCAGGAGGCGAGCTGGTGGCAGTATCGTATAGAGTATATCCGCTGTATTTATATTATTGTTTATCTGAGTCATGATAATTGTAAATTTTCAGTGACTGTATATTATGTGAAACTCTGATGTATATTAAATGTAATCGACAGTTATAATATTCTTTTGTAAACTGTTATTATTCATTATTATATTTTATCCGCTGCGATTGTGAGATGTTTGGTGTTTCTGTTCTTCTTCTTCTATCTCTTTCTTCTTTTTCATAACTATCTGGAATTTTCGGCTTCGAAAATTTCGGGTTGTTACATTTGGTATCAGAGCTGAAGGTTAAGCGAGAACCTTGGCTCTGGTGGGGATTACTCATTAAATAGAGTCTGTAGTACTCTAGAATGAGTTGAGCATATATATATATATATATATATATATATATATGGGCGCGTACTTGTTATTTTCTTATATAAAGATTTTAAATGATTTTCGTAAAATATATTTTTGATATATATAAAGCAATATTTTCTTCAAATAAATATTAGACGATGGGTTGTTAATTATTGGAATTAAAATTAAGGAATAATATTATACAACCAAACTGAAATTTAATGAAGATTAGTTTGAAATGGATTCAAACTGAAACTGAAGTTTAGAAATTGGAATTAAATTAAGTAGAAAAGAAAAAAAAATAACCAAATTAAAATTTAAGTGATTGAAAATGAAATTCAAAATTTAATCCCGGAATTTGAAATATGGATTGGGAATGAAATTTATAAGTTGAAATAAACTTTATAAATAAATGAGATTGTAATTTGAAATAGAATTCCGAAATAGAATTCCAAAGAATATTTGAAAATAAAGTAAGATGGAAATTCCAGAGTACTGTTTAAATATGAATTGGATGGATGGAAAAATTTAAAAAAAAAATTGGGTTTGAAAGTGGTTTCCAAGGGTTTTGAAGAAAGAATAGTATTATTTCAAAAATATTTTTGTGTTTGAAATTTGGGAGATTTGAAATCAAAAATATTTGGAAGTGTTTTTAGAGAGATGAAAGCATTGAACTCTTTCGGTCACTGGAAAATAACGTCGGTGATGACTGCAGCATTTTCGATGTTCATTTTCGAGTTTCTAGAAGAGAAATTGCTACCAAATTGTTTTAAATTGGAATTGTGTATGAACTGGGTTTAGTTTTGAAATTCAAAGGGATAATTGAATTTGCCAAAGAATTTTGGATATAGGTGAATTCTAAGGTGATTTTGAAATTTTGGAAATTGGTTTAAACTCTGGAATCTTGATTAAAATGTTTATGGAATAATAAAATATATTGGATAAATAAAATGTATAACTCCAAGTTAAAAGCAAAATGTGAATGTAATTGATTATAAATAGAAGTTGTAAAATTAAATTTATAATTAAAGTTGTACAAGTTTAAAATTCAAATGGGAAATTTGTATGGGATTAACTTGAAAGGGTTATTGAACTTGAAGAGAGTTCAATTTATATTAGTCCAGATTTATCTGAATAATTTGGAATTGTAACTAAAGTGGAACAGGATTAAAATCAATTAGAATTTGATTTAAATTTGGGAAGGAATCAAGATTGATTCAACTTGAATTGGGAATTAATCAAGTCCAATAGAATTTGGAGTTATTTGGATTGGAATTGGGTCAATTTAAATGGAGATTTAAATTGAATTGTTGGGGAAGTGAACAGTTGGCTCTTGACTATTTTCAATATAAATTGTTTCGATAAAAACTTATTTTTCTAAGCTATTAAATATATACAACATTTCTTTCTTGAAGCCAAATTATTATATACATGTTTTACAATTATTTTTGGAGCTATTTAACCATTTTTCAGCAGTTTTCTAAACTAATTACTATTTTTCAACAATGTTACAAATTAGTTACTAATTTACAACTATTTTGCAATTATTAAGATTTCTATAACTATTTAACTATTTTCCAACTATTTTATAATTAGTTAACTATTTTACTATTATTTTGCAAACTAATAATTATTTTTTGACTACCTACCTCTTTTTAAAAAAATTCAAGCTATTTTTCTAAACTGGTCAGAGTTCAAACTGTTATCGATTAAAGTACCCAACTGAGATAAGGATTAAAGGAATAATGCAAATGGGGATTAATGTAAAGGTAAATAAGGAATATGAAATGGTTCTTTTGAACTGAAAGAATATTTTGAGAAATATGAAATGAATAAAGATGAAAATTGGATATTTCTATGGTTTTTGAGAAGTGTTTGGAGTATAAAAGGTGTTTTATACAAGAAGGTAAGGATCCAAAGTTTTAATTTTTTTTTATATATATATCTGAATATATATAAGGGATCTTATGAGGATTTTGAGAAAGGCTTTTGATTTTTGGGAAAAAAATCAATATTGAGTTTGGAAAGCCTATTTTGAGAATTATCGATTTTGGGATAATCGATTTTGTGTAAAGGAGCTTTGATAAAATTCATACTAGGTGTATGATTTGAAAGATACTATATGTGTATAGTATAAAGTGTTTTGATGATAGCTCTGGGGAAAAAGGCGCTCCCTTGGAATGGACTTCTTAGGAGTGCCACTGGGTGGCGCTGCCTTGAGCCCCAAGGGAGGGTTCTAAAGTTGATCCTGTGAGGAGTCCGGACAAAACTAGTTCCTGAGGATTATGAGTTGAGTTACCATAGCGTAAGTCGTGTGTGCCGCGGAGAGCCAACGGTTACATGGACTTTTGTTGTGACTGCAACGTAACCCAGGATGTAACTGCGACCTATGGTAACATTGCGAAAGTCGTGTGTGCCGCTGAGAGCCAACAGTCTGCGGTTGAGTTTATCTCGGTAGACTGCGACTTATGTTGGAGTGGAGAAGTTTCATTTGGTCAGCGAAAGTCAGAGGCCGCTGAGAGCCTGCAATTACATGGACTTTTGCTGCAACGGCAACGTAACCCTGGATGTAACTGTGATCTGTTGTGTGAGATCCATGGCGTAATCGAGAGGCCGCGGAGAGCCTGCAGTTACATGGACTTTTGTTGTGACTGCAACGTAACCCTGGTATGTAACTGTGACCATGGATGGGGGTGATGATTTTCAGAGCATTGTCACCAAGGATATTTCCTCTATTTCAAAATGCTTTCAATATTTTCAATAAAATTATTTTCCAAATATTTTCACTGGGTGTTGAAAACGGGTTTACCAAGTACTTATAGATTTTCGGTCCTACGCCTGATCAACGTATGACTGAATTTCTGTGAGAACAAGGATGGACTGGTTGAGACATCGGGTTATAAGAAATATTTTATAAAAACTATTTTAATATTATTATGAGATTTTATAGGCATTTCTAAAATTTTAAAATAAAGGAGATGAAATTTTGGAAAATCAAGGGAAGTTCAAACTGAAACTATAAAATTGAAACTCGGGAAATTTTAATGAAGTGATTCTTTGTAATAAAATAAAAAAAAAATAAAAAAAAAATAAGAAAAATCCAATGTTGGATTAAAAGTGGAAGTAAGCTAATTATCTAAATAAATTATTTAATAGAGAATGTTAATAAA
The DNA here is from genome assembly GCA_030765085.1 of Allium cepa. NCBI lineage: Eukaryota > Viridiplantae > Streptophyta > Magnoliopsida > Asparagales > Amaryllidaceae > Allium > Allium cepa. The sequence continues at coordinate 675,221,303 of CM060929.1, forward strand.
ATTTAACCTGGATAACTAAAATGGATTGTAAGTAGATAATGAAGTTTGGAAATGAATTCGAGTTATAAATAGAATTCGACTAGGGTTTGATAATGAATTAAATAAGAGAAGATATTGTAAAATAAAAATGAAATAGAGTTGGATTGAAAATGTGATGGTTTAAATTGCAAATAAAATCCAAGTGTGATTTGAATAATATTTAGTGAAATTTGCAAGTAAAATTGATATGATGGAAATGTTGTCTAATGAAATGAAGTGAATTATAATAGAAATGGTTAGAGTTGCAAACAAAACCCAAGTGAATAGAAATAAATTGAGATGGTCTTGTATTAATAAAATAAATTCGAAATAAACAAGTAAATTAAAAAATTTAATGGGATCACTGGAATTATATAATAAATGGATGAAGCCTGAAAAAAAAAATTAAAATTAAATCAAACTTTAATTGGGATTGGATTATCAGATTGGACTTAAGTTCGGTGGCATATGTGCCTGGATATTGTTTTTATTAATTGAGAGGGTGGATTAAATTTACAATGAAGGAGATGGGTTAACTGAATTAAATGGAATTTGATTTAATGAGAATCAAATTTAATGGAAGTTGATTAAATGAGGATTAAACGGGAGTAATCTTAATTTGATGTTGGAATAAATTAAAGTAAATTAACTTAAGTTTAAAATTTATGGAAGCGCGGCTTCGAATAAGGATAAAAGTCCATTGAATAAAAGCTCGGTTTAAATTAATTGGGAAATGGTTAGTATTACACAAGCATGGAATGTGTCGAGCTAAATAAAATGATTGTGAATAAATTAAAATGGAATTGAATTAAATAAAACTGAGTTGGAATCAATTTTAATTGGTAATAAAACTTAAATAATTAATTATTCACATGGATATTATCAAATTGCGTAGAAATGATTATCGTTTAACGTAAGCGAGATTTAATCAAATTAAATGCTATGAATTAGTGGAAGCAATATAATTGATTTTTGAATCAATTGATATGACTATGAGTTTGTTTTGCTTAAAAATGAAATGAATGTAAACAATTGCGTTGTAAACCATTAGAAATTAAATGAAATAGCATATGAATTGGATGGAAGCATTTAAATTAGCTTTAAAAACCATATAAATCGTTTCTAGTAAGTGTTTGGTGCTTATTGCTTTCGTAATACTTGTTGTTTATGTAATTCTTGGGTTAGCTATTAAAAGTAAGTGTAATGCTAATAGAATTTCTATATATGGCACTTACATATTTAAATTGAGCAAGTACAGGTACCGGGAAGCTGTTTGGTTGATTTGGATTGCGCTAATTGTTAATATAAATAAGCTGCTTGCTTAAAATGCTAAATAAGGTACGCCTACGCAATAAAAATAGGAAATATGAACTGTTTTTGCTTTTTCCGACCGTGTGGGTCGATGTATACATATTTATATCTCTTGTCAAATTGCAAAAGCTCCTCCGTACAAAGGAGACTCTGCCAAAATTTTCCGGAAATTTTGGGAGTTAGAAAATTTTTGGAAAATTTTGGTTAACGACAAAACAATTTCAAACGGGAAACTTAAAGTAAACTAGTAAATGAAATATGAATCAATTTAAATGAATGATATAACTCAATATTAGAAATCGAAAATGAATTGAATTCATATGAAATGGCGAAAACTAATTTGAATAGAAGTGGATATGAAACTTATCTAAAGAGATGTACAAAATGATTTTGGGATATTGTGTCTGAATATTAGTGCTAAGCAGGATATGCAGGTATTATAAAAGAGAAGGAAATTGGATTTGATTCCAAATGATAAATTTGAATTGCCCGACTAAAAAGGTAAGTATTTTGATTCCGTATGATATTGGATTGGGTTTTTGATGTAGCCACTTGGCTTTTGTTTTCTTTTTGGAATTTGGGAGCCCGTAGAGGCCTTTTGTAGTAGTACCGAGCTAGCCGCGCAAAGGAGACGCTGGCAAAATTTTTCGGGAATTTAGAGAGTTAGAAAATTTTTGAGAAATTTTGATAATTCAAAAATTGGTTTTAATTTAAAATTTAATTGATTGAGCAGAAGAGTATTGATTGGATCTATAGAAAGTTTTGGGAAAGTTGAAAAAGGTATTAGTGGACCTTTAATAAAAGATAAGTGGTAGGATGTTGAATTGTGAATTTCGGAAAAGATAAACGGGTATTGGTCAATTCTTCCTAACTAGTAATTTCGGGGACGAAATTCTTTTAAGGGGGGAGGAATGTAACGACCCGGAAATTTTAACGAATTAAAATGGGAATAATTAATTGTTTTTAAAATATTTAAATGTTAATTTTAACTTGAATTTTTGGATATCCATATTTACTGGAAAATTAAATCATTGAATTGTATAGTTTAAATATTGAATTTAATAATTTAAATTGGGTAAATTGTTGAATCTGAGATTCTAAGCCTATTTAAAATATTTTGAAGGCTTATAAAATCTATAATGATGATACTGAAGATAATAGAATGGTTGAAATTTAATATAAAGGTAATTTGTTCAATTCTAATAATTTATCGTTTAAATCGATATTTGAAAATTAGCCTTCCGAGGCACAGTCTCGGAATTTGACGAAACCAGTTCCATTGGATCCGTGATAGTTAGTTATTATCGGATCTCAATTTTCGTAGCAATCGGAGTTGTTGTTTGACCCTGACAGCTCGAAACGCTTAGAATTATTTCAATCAAATTAATTGAAATTTGATCGTTTTCTTTCGTAACTCGCACATACGAACGAATTAGCTTTCGAAACACGTTCCATTGTGTTCGGAACGCGAGTAAAACCTTATAAGCGTCTGTCGGCATGTTTGATTCGGGGTTCGGGATTTCACGTTATGATTATCGAGATGTTTTGAGAGTTTTATAGTATAATAGAAATCTAAATTCAAAGGGGTCAAAGATATTTTTATTAACTCGTACTCAAGAAGCTTCACGCCTATCTATATCTAATTCCTCGTCTCCCTCACAAATGGATAAGCAGAATCGAAAAAAAAAAGTAACAAATTTAATGGCCGAAGCCTATATAAAAATCAATTTTTCATCTTCAATTAAATCCTCAAATCCAACTCGGAGATAAAATCAGGCATACTCACGAAGCTGTTCACATCCTTATTTTCGTTTTCGTTCCCCTCTCTTTATTCTCGAACGAAAATCGAACAAAAGAAAAAAAAATGGCCGAAGTGGCGACCTCGGTATTGATTCGCTCCTAATCGAGTTGGCCCCTGCTACTCTTTCAAACTCGAAGCCGATCTTTAGAGTTTCATCACGAATTCGATTCACGATCGAGGGAGACAGAGGTTCGCGGGTCAAGGCGTGAGCAATTAGGGGAGTCGCGACGAAGAGGGGAGCTATCGCGTGCGCGAGGGAGGGATTGAAGGCGGTTTCGAGCGACGCGTCGCATTGGCTACTGGTGGATCGCGAGTTGGGATTCTCGATGTGGGGAGCGATGGTCGCGGTTGCGTGTGTGGGCGAAAGGGGATGGGCCGCTGTTCTCATGAAGGTCTGCATCGCTTTCTCTTGGCTGACCAATTTTTTTTCATGGTGAGTTTACTCTATATATTTATAAGTTCTTTGGCTCGTGAATTGGAATATGATTTCACCAGCAAAACATGCTTTTATTCTGGCCTTTGTCTTTGTCTTGGTTTGTGCAGAGACCTATGATAGAAATATCAACATGATACTGTCGTTAGTGCCTGCGTTTCCTAATGAACACATATATATATATATATATATGGTTTAACATTGTTCATTTTATTCAGAGAATGTACATGTGAAATGTACAGCTAGTTTGGAAGTTTCGTAACCCGGCATTGTTAGTAACCTGGCATGTAAGTTTAGAAACTCTGAAAACCTGGAATAGTTAGTAGTGTAGCATGTTCTGTGTTTTGAACAGAGCGTGATGAGATATTGAAATTTTGGAAATCTAGAAGAGTTATTAGCCTGGTATGTTAAGTCCGGAAGTCTGACATGATTGAGCTTTTGGAAGTTTTTTTTTTCTTCTAAAAAAACAAAATAAAAAAAATTAATTTAATCACTGGAAGCGATTAAAAGATCGTTAATGAATGTCATCAATTAATTTATGATTTATTAATGTGAATGGTTAAGGGTATTTAATTTAAGTGATTAATTGAAAGAATTTTGCTAAATGTAATTTTAAGATGATAAATCAAGGAGGATTAATTAAGGTGATCATTAATTGGGTTGTGATTTGTTTATGTTAAGTAAGGGAAATTAACCAATGAATAATTACTTGATAGAAACAAATAAAGGGGTTATTTACTTAGTGTAATTAATTCAGGGTTGGATAATGAAAGAAATTAATTAAGGAGTATGATTAATTTAAGAATAATTGATCAATAGAGATTAAAGATAGTTAAATTGAGAAATCAATTAAGGATCAATGTAAGTAATATGAAGGGTAAAGGTTAATTAATTTGTGTAATTATTTAAGAATTAATTACTTATTGTAATTGAAGGATAGTTAAACCAGGGTGATTAATTAAGGTGATTAATGAAGGGATTGTTGATAAATTGATTGGAAATAAATTAATGTTTAATGAAGAAGTCAAAGTGGATTAGGTTAGTAATCAGGATAAATTAAAATTAATTTGTGTGTGATTACGCTTTACTTATGGATATTTGAATGGAATTGTATACTTGAATGGGTTGATAACTCTGATATGAAATGTTTTGTATTTCATTTGGATAAATCGGGTTAGAATAACATAAGCTATTGAAGAGACCGGGGTCGGGTATGGGGAAATACCCGAAACCACTTCGAAGTTTTATAAATTGATTTGTGGAACCAATAGGCTGGAATGAATTGATTAAGTGAATTGGATTATTTTATATAAGTTTGGTACTCAAAAATTGATATGTGAGATAAGTGTTGTTTAAGCAAATTGTGAATTGGATAAACTGATATATGTTACCCGGGTTTATATTAGTTGCTTGCTTTGGTATTCCTTGTTAGTTGGGTTTACTCACGCTGATTTCCAGCCTGACCCGGGTGTTACTTTGGTGTAATGCTCGGGTCAGACCGAGTATTACAGATTTTCAGGTTAGGACGTTCAGGAGCTCAGGAGGCGAGCTGGTGGCAGTATCGTATAGAGTATATCCGCTGTATTTATATTATTGTTTATCTGAGTCATGATAATTGTAAATTTTCAGTGACTGTATATTATGTGAAACTCTGATGTATATTAAATGTAATCGACAGTTATAATATTCTTTTGTAAACTGTTATTATTCATTATTATATTTTATCCGCTGCGATTGTGAGATGTTTGGTGTTTCTGTTCTTCTTCTTCTATCTCTTTCTTCTTTTTCATAACTATCTGGAATTTTCGGCTTCGAAAATTTCGGGTTGTTACACCATGCGTTACTTGGGCTTCAGAATGATTTTGAGAATGGATTGGCTTAACCGTTATGAAGCACATATCATATGTCCTGAGCGGACTATTCATCTTCGACATCCTCAATCTGTTAAGCAGATTTCTATTGTTCTTAAAGATTCGGATTCCAACTCTACAACATCTTTATATTCTTTAAATCCTAATGATGACGATAATGACGATGAGGAAGTTGTCATTTCTCTTATTCACGTTGTTCGTGACTTTTCTGACATATTTGAGCCCGTTTTAGGATTACCACCTAAGCGAGCAATTGAGTTCAGAATTAATCTAATTCCTGGAGCTCTACTTATCACTCGTCCTTCTTATCGTGCGTCCAATAAAGAAAATGAGGAGATGCACAAACAATTATCCGAATTGGAGACGAAGCAGTTTATTCGTTCTAGTTCCTCTCCTTGGGGAGCTTCTGCTATTTTTGTGAAGAAATCCGATGGTACACTTAGGCTTTGCGTTGACTACCGCAAGCTTAATGATCTTACTATCAAGAATAGATATCCTTTACCTCGAATTGATGATCTATTCGATCAACTTAGTGGTGCTAGAGTCTTTTCACAATTGGACTTGGCAACCGGTTTTCATCAGCTTCGTATTGCAGAGGATAACATTCCTTTGACATCGTTCCGTACTCGTTATGGATCTTACGAATGGCTTGTTATGCCATTTGGTTTAACGAATGATCCGGGTTATTTCATTGACCTTATGAATCGAGTTTCCAAAGACTTTCTTGATCGATTTGTTCTCATCTTTATAGATGATATTCTTGTGTATTCTACAACCCAGAAGGAGCATGGATTGTGTTGGAAACTCTTAGGAGTAATCAATTAAAAGCAAAATTTTCTAAATGCCACTTTTGGCAATCTCGGGTAAAGTTTCATGGTCATATTATTTCTGAATACGAAAATACCATGGATCCCTCAAAGTTGAAGCGATACAAAATTGGAAGAGATCGGAGAATGTGATAGAGATTCGTAGCTTTCTTGGATTGGCAGGTTATTACCGCCGTTTCATAAAAGACTTTTCTAAAGTTTCCGTGCCTCTTACTTGTTTAACCAAGAAAGGAGTTAGATATATTTGGTCGGACAAATGTGAAGCTTCTTTTCAGAAATTAAAAGAACTCCATTCGGATGCTCCTATTCTTGTGATTCCCGTGGGAAACCAAGATTTAATTGTTTATACCGATGCTACTCATGTTGGTTTGGGAGCCATTCTTATGCAAAGAGAACGTGTTATTGTTTATGCTTCTAGGCAACTGAAGCCAGCCGAGACTAGATATGCCACTCATGATTTAGAGCTCGTGGCTATTTTTTTCTCCCTTACAATTTTGGCGTCATTATCTTTTGGGAGAAAAATTTATTATTTACACCGATCATAAATCTTTGAAGTATTTATTTTCTCAAAAGGAATTTAATTTGCGTCAACAACATTGGCTCGAATTCCTGGCATCTTATGATCTTGATATTCTTTATACTCCCGGAATGGGAAATCGTGTTGCCGATGCACTTAGCCGTAAGCAACTAATGGTTGTTTCTATGATGATATCTGAGTGGAATGATCTCGAGACTTTATCCACTTGTGAGATTCGAGATCGTGAATCCGATTTATGTTCATCTCTTGTTTTATGTAGCCTTGAGGCCCATCCTTCTCTTTTAGACCGCATTCTTGAAGCCCAAAAGCTAGATCCCGAATAGGCTTTTCTTAGCCAAAGTTGTAGGGATAAAATTAATATTGAAGGTTTCAAAGACTTTGATATTGATGCTCGTGGTGGTATTCGAAAATTTGGTAGACTTATTGTGTCAAATATTAGTGATCTTCATAAAGATGTTTTAGAAGATTCTCATTGTTGTAAATTTACCATTCATCCCGGTAGTAGTAAAATGTACACGGATATGAAGCGACTTTATTGTTGGGATGGAACGAATCTGACATTGCTAATTTTATTAAGCATTGCATGACTTGCCAACTTGTTAAGGCCGAGCATCAAAGGCCTGGTGGGTTATTGCAACCTTTAGAAATTCCAATATGGTAATGGGATCAAATTTCCATGGATTTTATTGACGGCCTTCCCCGTTCTCGTTCGGGTCATGACAGCTTATGGGTGATAGTTGATAGACTTACAAAATCCACCCATTTTATTCCCGTTCGGTCCAATCGGACCTTACCTCTTTTGGCTAAACTTTTTATTAAAGAAATTATTAAATTGCATGGAGTTCCTACTTTTATTGTTAGCCATCGTGATCCATTGTTTACTAGTGGATTTTGGAAGAGTCTTCAAAAAGATTTGGGAATGAAGCTTAATTTTAGCACCGCTTATCACCCCCAGTCCGATGGACAAACCGAGCGTGTGAATCAAACTCTTGAAGATCTTCTTCATGCATGTGTTCTTGATTTTGGTGGAAGTTGGGAAGATCATATTTCTCTTGTTGAGTTTTCATATAATAATAGCTTCCAATCTAGTATTGGTATGGCACCTTTCGAGGCACTCTATGGAAGGCCATGCCGATCTCCTTCTTATTGGCTTGAGGCCGGTAAGAAGCTGGTTTTAGGTTCATATTTTATTCGAGATTCCACAGAAAAGATTGATCTTATCCGCCATAAGATGAAAGAAGCTCAAAGTAGGTAAAAATCCTATGCCGATAACCGAAGAAGGAAATTAGAATTTTCTGTGGGAGATTTTGTGTTTATTCGTTTTTCACCTATGAAGGGTGTTGTGCGTTTCGGTCGATCGGGAAAATTAGCACCTCGATATATTGGTCCATTTCCCATCATCGAACGTATTGGTTCCATGGCTTATCGCCTTTTATTACCGGCTCAGTTTTCTGCTATTCATGACGTATTTCACGTTTCTCAATTACGGAAATGCCTTCGAGATTCCATTCTATTCTTGAGTCCGGTATTGTGGAAGAAATTGAAGTTTCGCCTAATTTGACTTATGAGCAACATCCTATTCGAATCATTGCTTCGAAGGTAAAACGCCTTCGAACTAATGATGTTCCTCTCATGAAAGTTCAATGGTCCTCAAATCCTAAGGATTGTTTTTGGGAATCTAGAGAATTCATCGAGCGAACACATCCGGACTTAATTTCCCATGCTCTTTGAGGTGAACTTTTTATTTCAAATTTCTTTTGTGTTGATATCTTTTATGGTTGTTACTTTTTATTTTTATTTTTTCTTCTTTAATATTGCATGGACGCAATTTCTTTAAGGAAGGGAGTGTGTAACAACCCGCATATTTTATGATTGTGTATTTAAATATTTTATTTAAATATAGCATCGTTATTCGGATTTTAGTCCGAAAAGCTACTTTTTGCAAACGGTCGAATTAGGATTCGAGACCGCTCACATTGAGTTCAAAATGATGTTTGCGACCTTTTTGAGTATAAATATTGATATGTTTGGAGTTAGTAGAATTTTTGCTACTTTATCACTTTGGGCTTTGGTTTGGGTTTCAGCCCTATATCCTAACACAAGCCCTTGCTCCACCCCCACTTATCTTCATTCACTTCATTTTTCTAACACTCTCAAGCTCTAGATATAAATGGTGGAGGAGAAAAAGAATAAGGAAATCCTAAACCTAGTTCCATTTGCAAAATCCAAGCTTTAACTCCAAATTCAAAGAAGAAGTTTGGTAAGCCTCCTCTTTATCTTCTCCAACTCTTTCTCTTTTCAATCTCAGAAATTCCTAAGCCTAATTTCGGAAATGGTTCTCTTTTAAGCTTAGATTCAAGCTTGTTGGGTTAGAATTGAAGAGTGATTATCCTTGCCATTGCTCTTTAGCTTCTTCTTCATTTGTTTTGGTTTAAAGGTGAGATTTTTATCTCACATCTATGTCCATATCTATCCTTTTTGTTAGGTATGAATTCCTAACACTTGTTCATGTGCAATTGCTGTAACATCCCAAAAAAATTTATGAATTTAAATTTGGTAACTTGTTTAGATTTTTAAAATTTAATTTGAGAACTTTCAAAAGAAATAGATTATTATTAATATTAATATTACAAAGATATATGGATAAACAAATATTGGGTAATTTAAGTTTTAAATAAATAATAATAATGAATAAAATATATAACAAACAAAAATTTGTGTTAAACCATAAAATGAAATATATGCTATAAATTAAATATTGATAGTTAAACTTTAAATAGGAATAAATTTTAAAATGATGTTAGTGATAAGATTATATAGTTATAAGATAACATAGGAAAACATACAAGTTTGCATGAGAACTATATAAACCAAGAAACAATAAAATAAAAGTTGTATGCAAAAACAAAACAAATTAGATTACAAAAAAAATCTACAAGAATAATACAAAATTGTACTTACAAAAAAATCAAACAGGATTATATGTTAACAAAAATGGGAGCATAAGCAATTTAATGCTATCTATTCTTAAGCCTAAATCAAGATCATATCATCCGAAAATAAACTTGGCTTAGTCAACAAGAAAAAAAAAATCGGATCAAAAGAAAATTTGTACCAGGTAACATCTACTTATGCAAGGCTGCCTTTCTTATTTACATTCATATTCATTCCATTTCGTTCAAACAAGTTTTAGCATGCCTAAAAGAAAATAAAAGCAAACATCATTATTTTACAAACTCAAGATCATTTAACAAAAAAAAACAGAAAAAAATTTAAGCAGATTATCTACAGGGTTTCAAAACAAGGGCAGTTCTCTGTTTCAGGGAAAATTCATGTGAGGAAACTTATTATTTTAAAATTTAAATCTAAGTATTTAGCTCATGAAATCTTGTGTTTGTTGTATATTGAAAACAAATTGTTCTGTAGATTTTTCTGTGATTACTGGAAATCTGTATATAAGTTGTTCTTCAATATTTTTGTTTCAGAGCAAGATGAATTAGGAAAAAATTTAATAAACCTTCATCCATACATTTTTTGCTTAGGATTTTTAAACAAATTAAACTTGTTTAAACTTGAATCGTAGCTAAAAATTGTTTTATGCTTGATCATGAAGAGTTAACCCTGTAACCAAAATTTTACAGTAAAAACAATTTTCTATGATAAATTCAAGTATTTTAAATCGTTGATTTGATTACATAACTTGAATGAACATACCAAGATATGATTTTTAAAATTAATATGATGCTTTTTCATTTAGTATTCCAAGTGCAGTTGGTGTTTGTACAAAATTTGTTCTTTTTCCATTTTCTACTGATCGATCAAATAATTGTTGATGAAAATTGGTTTAAAGCTAGTTTATTGATTAAAGATTTTAGGAAAATTGTCGAACAAATTTTCTGTTGCGTAATTTGGTGGGTCGAGTTAAAGTTAGGGTTGTATTTGCATTTTTGTTCGTGTCTGTAAATGAGGTGATTTCATCGCCTCGGAGACATCGAGCTTCGTGTGATTTTGGAGGACGATTGCTTAGTGTGTTGATGCAATGTGGCCAAAGTTGTGGCGTCGCTGGTGGTCTGAGGAGCGGCAACGAGGCAATTTCGTTTAGGTGTTCGAGTTACAGTGTCAAGCAAAATGACTAAATTTCGATTTCAAGTTTCCTGGGTCGAATCGAGCTTTAATTTCGAGTTCGAGTGAGTTTTGCGACTTGCCAAAGGTCGCGATGGCCACCAGAACTGCGGCGCGGTGGCGTGCACGTTCATGACGTTGTTTCGGGTGTCAGGAAATTCGGTGGTTGACAACTCGAGTTGATACTCGGGTAAATGGTGGATCCGCTTCGAGATGGTTTTGGGTGCATTAGTGTGTGTTCTGTATAAAATTTAACTTAAACTTAGCTTAAGAAAAAAAATGATTGGAAGAAGTAGGTACGAGAGGAGGAGAGGAAGAACTTGGGAAAGGGACGAGAGAAACTCGAGTTTCACTCGAGTGAAAACCTGGGTTTGCTCGGGTTGCTTCAAAAATGGTTAAGCCCAAATTAATTTCAAGTTATAACGTTACACAAATTTTGGTGTTAATAAAGTAATTAATGTTTAACCGTTTTGAGTTAAGAACTATTTTCAAGTTTAATTAACCAAGCAAATACTTAACAATGTTTAAAAATCTAATTAATACTTTAACTAAATAATTAATTTAAGATATGTGTTAAAGTTAATTAACATTAAAGCTTTTTATAATTATAATAAATTGATTTCAAAGTAATTAAGGAAGATTCTAAAATATGAATTAAGATAAATAATTATTAATTTTTTGAAAAGGGAAATTAAGAATGATTAATTTATAATTTAGTTTATTTATAATTAAGAATTGTTAATTAGATAATTTAAGCTGATTAATTTATAATTAGTAGTTAATTAAGTTAACTGATTAAGAAATAATTTATTAACAAAGTTGATTAAGATTTAATTTATTTATTTATCATTAAGAATAATTTATCATTGATTTAAAATAGCTGTGTGGTTAATTCACTTAAACCACATATCATTAACTATTGTTCTGCACTGAATTGTTATTTCTATTGTGATCGTAATACTGTGTGATGTGAATTGCTCTGTACTGCACTGTGATTTGTGATTTGTTTCTGTATTGATGTGAAAACCCCTTTGCCGTAAAACGGCATTTTAACTTCGATGCAAAAGGAGTCGGATTTCAATTGGTTATCCGAAACCCACATCGAACCCTGAATGTGAATCTTTTAGATTGATATATCCACGTGTTTCAAAAATTAAACGCTCACTATTTGGTTTAGCCGGGAGAGACCTTTGTGTCATATGACCCATTCCGAATAGTGATACTCAAAATGGATAGCATTTGAAGACCGGTGTTGAAGACCGAGTGTCTTCGAAAACGATAGGATAATCTATCGATTGTCTCTCCACTGAGTTGCTGCAGTATAGAGATTCACTAAGTGATGGGAAGTCCGATCGGGATTGTGGATACCCAGATTTGCAAGGGCTTCTTTCTTTATTGGACGAAGTGCCTTCGGTTCTGTTCGAACCCGGAACAGACTTGTATGGTTGTATGTCTGACACGACACTTTGAGATATAAAGTAGATTTATTTCAAATACGTATCTGTTGGTGGCGGAGAATTTATTCTCTTAGCTTAACACCCTTCTCTGAGACGTATGAGCTCATAGGTAATGTAGTTGAAGGTTATCAGCGATATACTCTCAATTTGGTAGTGTGGCATGCTAAGTGTTGCTGTGTATTGATGATCATTTGTTGATCATTTGTGATCAAAGCATGGCTTTCGTGTAAAGCGTAGCTTTGTGGACGAGACCTCATCGGACCTCACAACGCGGAAATGGTCGAAACAGGAAAGATGCGGCAAGGTTATGAGGGTCGCGCCCTTTAGGGTATGTAATTTCTTCTGGAAAAAGGTGATGTCATTGTATGGAGCCCAGATATTAACTATGTGGCTGCTCCGATCTCATTTACTGTGTGGTTGTTGCTTTGTGATAGAGGGCCCTCAGATAAAGGTCCCAAAGGACCGGAAGGTGGCATATTCGTGTAGTAGTTACATAACCCAGCCTTGTGTTGGCAGAGAGCTGGTTAAGTTCTCAGGACGTCCCGCCAGAGGCGTACCCATGTGGTAGTAGGAAGTTCCTTAGCCTAACCATTTGTTGGAAATCCAAAGAAACAATACGAGCCATGTACGGTTTTAGTTGTATAACCTTCCATGCAGCGTGGCGGTAACCTGCCACAAACATGGTAGCTATAGTAGGCATACGACGAAATGTGGTATGTTGGCTAAGATTAATATTATACTTTCGAAAGGGCTTTCTACACTATGCACTAGTAATAATATTAAAGAATTTTTCTCGTATCAAGCATATTTGACTATCATAAGAAAAAATCTCCTCCAATTTTGCGATTGCATTGTGTGTGTGGCGGGAGGTCATATGGTAGTTTCATTTTCCATAAGTATAGCGATTTTTCCTTATAAATCTTGTTTTATTTAAAAGCAACTATTTTTGTTTACGCATACCAGTCCCATGACTGACCCGGAGTTTATTGTTTCTTTTCTAAACTCAGGGTGCCCATAATTTCTATACGGGCAGCCTAGTAGCAGGTTTCTGTGTTATGGTGTTAGCAATATTTTGGAACTTTTGCTTTGAAGATATTTTATAAGCTTTTGGGATCTCAGGTGCTTAGTTTCTGGGAGTTCGCTATTGCTTCATTTCTTTGAAGACTTTTGGATATATGATCACTTGTTGTACTATCATGATGTTTTATTTGGAGTGGTGATATATGTATAAAAATACTCTGATGTAGTAATGGATATTATGTCAATGTTATATCTGTGATGATGCATGATATTCATTCTGTTTCCGCTATTATATATTCATCTGATGTTGTTATAATCTCCATCCGACTGGAGTTCGATGTTTGAATCTTTGACAGTCGAATACAAGTGAGGTATTTAGTGTCAGTTTTCGAACATTGAATTCCGGATCGTGACAATTGCTTTTGATTTGGATTGCTTTGGTGTATATTCCAATTTTTTGTGTTTTGAAAGCAAAATTTATGAAATCCTTTTCTGGATATTTGGACACTGATATTCGAGGCGTATCGAAGAGCCTTTAAGGTTGGGTTTTCGCTTGGCATAAATCCTTAGTCGTTGTTGCTCGTCCGATCGCTTCCGATAATCGTTTTGGCCATCATTGGCCAAGGTAAGAAAGTGCCAAAAGCTTCAGTTTCAGACGTTTGAAATTATAGATTCAGACGTCTGAATCTGTTCTGGGCAAAATTTCATTTCCCAGGTCAGACGTCTGAATTATAATTTCAGACATCTGAATTTGCTCAAATCCAACCCGAGAGCAAATAGGCTAAAATTAGCCATTTTTAGACGTCTGAATTCAATGACCTAGATGTCTGAATATGGCTCTGGAAAATATTTATTTTCCAGATTTAGACGTCTGAACCATTTATTTCAGATGTCTGAATCTGTTGACTTTGCCCAATTTTCCCTATGTGTTTGGAATTCCCATTTTAAATCGATTCATGATTATCCGACTTATTGTTATCATTTATTATTGACTTTGATAACTTTTCCTTTTTATGGGGATATTTAGAATATCTATTTGATGAATTCGATATCGATTTATACGGATTCGATTCATGACTTCGAATGCGAATTTTGGTGATTGATTGTTTCTACAATCATTTCTGTGATTTGTCACTTTAAAAACATAAAGGTTTAAATACCAATAGTAAATATCAAAACTCTTTCATCAAAACGATTTCAGCACTATTTTATTACAAAGCTCGTTTCTTAAACCGTTTTCAAATCTACTAGTATATACAAACCTTTACCTCACTCGTATGAGAAATCTAATTAAACGACTTAGTAAAACAAGTGGTATAAAATGCTTACGTTTACTTCGTAGGTTAATTCTTGGACTTGTTCGGTTGAATCTCTTGTGACAATTTTTTAGCGGAGATCTACAATTTGTTAGTAAATATTTAAGTTAAGCTTGTGGTTATGGGACATGAAGCTAAATTCAAATATTTACTAGCTTAGTGTAATTGACACTTCTCGATGATCATTGATGATCATTTATGCGATTTAGACTAGCGATAGGCTATGTTTCTTTGTCCACGAAGGGGGCGATACCTCGTTTTATTGAGTTTCGTCTCATTTCTTTTATAGGCTAACGACCTATGTATTATTTGGAGTTTCAACTCAATTTTTGTGGGCTAGCGACCCATGTTCTTTTATGGAGTTCTGTCCATCGGACGTACCTTTGTACTACGTTGTTGCACTAGCTTATCAGGATCGTCGGGCGTACCGTTGTACTACGTCATTGTTCCGAATTATTCGAGTTTCAAGTTCCTCAGGCGTACCGATATTGTACTAGGTCGTTGCACCGGCTCTAAGGTTAACGACTATGGGATAGCGTCCCGTTTGTGATACACGTGTTGGTGATTTTTCATGCTCCCGTTTTGTGATAGGCCTCCCCCTTTTGCGATTTCTGGATTTCTAACTAATGATTTCTAGAATTTTTGTTTCACCAGTTTTTATGATTGGCAGCGATATGATGTAATTATTTGTGGTTTGGTGAATAAAATAAAGAATATGACATTCTTTTTGATGTTATGAGACTCTTGAGATATTGTATGATTTTGGTAGATTTTCTAATGTATACTTTTCATGGTATGACATTATTGTTATCATACGTTTTTTGTTATATCTCATATTCTATCTTATATTTACCTAATATTTATAGCTAGACTGATTCGTTTATTATTTTCTTATTAAATAATACTCGGGTCAGACCGAGATGTTACAGGTGCTTCTGCTTGACTCCTCATCTGGTAGTATTATCTGACTTTTGGCTAACTACATTAGATTTGTAGTTTTTTTTGGTATACATTCGAAAAGGAGACTCCTTGATGTATACATATTCTTTTGTCTAGCATTTGTATCTATTCTTTTGTTATATTGTGGATCTTGTTTGATCACTACTTTGATAAACATTTCTTAGTGTTATATTCATATCTGTTTCCGCCTTTGAGATATGAACTTCTGTGACTGATTTGTGTCTTATCTCATATTTGCTTTCGAAGATCATATAGCCACTGTGTAGTAGCTTCGTGTTTGTATCGGCGTGTCGGATTTCCTCTTGAAATGAAATGCATGTTGTACTATCTGACATACCGGTGCTCGCACAAAGCAATTACATGGATGGTCGCTCCTCAACAACCTTATTCTCCATGCTAGTTGACGACATTACTCCGTAGTGTCCTTGGCTAGCGTGGGTATAGAAGTGGGGCGTCACATTTTTGTTTTTATACATTCGAGATAGAGATTCCTTGATGTATACATATTCTTTTGTCTAGCACTTGTACATATTCTTTTGTGATGTATTAGATCTTGTGTGCCCATTACTTTGATGTTCACTTCTATGTGATATATTCATATCTGTTGCCTTAGTGATATGAATATCCCTGACTGATTTTGAGTTATGCTTATTTTATATTTGTTTCCGAAGACTACATAGCCACTGTGTAGTAGCTTTGAGTTTGTATTTGACATGTCAGATTTCCTCTTGAAATGAAATGCATGACCTTCTATCTGACATGTCGGTACTCGCACAAATCAATTACACAGACAGTCACTACTCAACATCCTTATTCTTTGTGCTAGTCGACGACATTACCCCATAGTGTCCTTAACTAGTGTGAGCATAGTGGTGGGGAGTCACAACTTGGTATCAGAGCCAAACTTTGGAAGAATGTAGAATAATCTAGCAAGGATCATCATCCTAAGTTTCTCTTAGGAATCGTGCCTTAGGATTTAATTCAAGATTTAAGACCCATTCTATCATATTTCCTTTTATGATGCCTTGTTTTATCAATCAAGTTTGTTTGATATTCATTTTGAGAATAACATTTTCCTCTTCTTTCTTTCATTCTTAAAGAAGAGAAATGGTTAGACCTAGTAGTCCCAGCGCCGGTCAATCCAGTGCTACTTCTCAAGAAAGCGTATTCTTGTTAGCCAACAGCTTTTGGATCTTGTAACGACTCGAAATTTTCGATTTTGAAAATTCCAGATAGTTATGAAAAAGAGGAAGAGATAGAAGTAAAAGAAGAAACAGAAACACCAAATACAAAACCCTCACATTCGCAGCGGATCGAAATATAATATCATATAAATAACAGTTTTACATAGAAGAACTGTATCAGTACACTTATATTTTTATACATCAGAGTTACAATCATTACTAATCACTGGACAGTTTAAAACAACATGTCCTAGTTATACCAAACATATCACAGCAGAAAATACTCCATACGTTCCTGCCCTCCAGCTCGCCTACTGAGCTTCAGAACATCCTTACCTGAAAATCTGTAATACTAGGTCTAGCCCGAGTATTACATCAAAGTAACACCCGGGTCAGGCTGGAAACCAGCGTGAGTAAACCCATCTAACATGGGATATAAAAGCATAAATCTTAAATAAACCCGGGTAACTCATATCAATTTACAAATTTATATAGACATTTCTCATACCACATATCAATTTCTAAGTTCCCAAAACTCAGATTAAAGGGTCTAATTCACTTAAATCATATCATTCCAGCCTATTGATTTCATATACCAACCTATACATAATCGAAGTGGTTTTGGGTATTTACTAATACTCGACTCCGGTCTCTTCGAATCCAATGTCATTCAAACCCAAGTTACCCAATTGTATACAATTTAAATTTAATTAATGGATAATACTTTTACACAACAATTCATACTTGATAGATAATCACAATATCACCATCCACCCAACATATCCTATCACAAGCAATTCATATCAGAGATACCAACCAATTAAAAGAACTCATCATCATTCAGTCATAAATAAGCAAGATTTGATCATTTCCATTAATTTCATGAACAAACGATCCTCTAATTACTTCCATTAGTTAAATATTCTTAAATTTCATTTAATAATTAACCTTTAATTTAATTAAATTCATTAATCAACCTTGATTAGTCACTAACAGAAATTAACTTTTCTAAATTACTCCATCAATTAAACCAACTCCTCGATTAATTATATTAATTAATCCTTAAATTTCACTGAGTAATTATCACCTAATTCCTTCCACCGAATAATTATGCTTTAATTACTTCTCACCAAGTAATTTACCCATTCATTAATTACATCTTGTAATATCCATTAATTACTTCACTAAGTAATTACACTTCTTTTATTACATTTATTCATAATTAATTATTCAAATTAATTTTCCAAAATCATTTACATTGATTAATTATCCCTTTAATTAATCACACTCATTAATTAACTAACCCCTAAATAACTTCCTTAATTAATTCATCTTTTAATCAATTACACTTAAGAAATGAATTCTTAATTACTTCCATAAAGTAATTTTCCTTAAATTACCTTCATCAAGTAAGCATTCTATTGGTTAATTTTCCTTAATCAATTATCCTCTAATCAGGAATTAATTAGACCTTTAATCCATAATTAAACTAGTTAACCCCAAATAAATTCACTCTTAAATTACATCTATTCATTTATCACCAATTACAATTTAATAAATCTCAAATGGATTCATCATAATCCTTAATTATTAATTCATTATCCCTTAATCAGTTATTAATTAATTAATCTTTAATCACCAAGGTCCTTGATTAACTTAAGATAACCTATATATCTCTATTAATCACTTAACCCTTGTTAACATATAAATTCAAAGCATTTTATTCTTCAAATTAGCTTCTTAATTACATACTATAATCAAGTTTATATAACTTATTTAAGTAAAACCCATTATACAATTTCCTAAACCAAAATTAATAACACAATTATATAAGGGAATAAATCCTTAAAATTGGTTAAACTTGATTACTTAAAGTAAACTAGTTTTACCTTGAAATTAAGGTTAAATGAACCAACCTTAATTATGAAAACAGCATTAAATTAAAATGGGCCGAAGCCCACAATGTCCAACGCAATCAAACCCGTTCTCCTTCCTCCCCCCAAATCACGCTGAAATCCACCCATACCAACTCCAGTACAAGAAAAAGAAAAAAACGAACGGCGAAACAATCGACACACTAACAAAAACGACCAATTCGAGTGTAACTCGAGACTATCCTCAATTTCACTCGAACGCGTGAGCCACGACCAACAATATCAATGATACACCGTGAAATCATGCACGTGCACCACTCCAGAGTGATGCTCCGACCACCGAGACTGCCTTCGATAGGTCGATGATGACCTATACCCTCATTCCGACCACCGAGACATCCACCCCACACCCAAATCAAATTTGAGCACTCAAGGTCAACCGGACCCAAAACATCATTAGAAAATCGTTAACTACCGTTGATCTTATCCACCTGGAACCACGCCGTGTCAACCACAGCCTCGCCTTGAACTCTAGCGTCGATTCCCCGTATCGCGATCATCTCCGATCCTCCCTAGCCTACGCCATTTGCCTCGACAGCAACCACGATAAAAACACACTGAAACCCTAGTTCAACCTCGCAAGGACACTCTGGTGACCAGAAAAATCTCCGACTATTTTTCCCACCATCCACGATCCACGAGCTACCTCCAGCATGAAACCCATCCTCACCAGAACTACCATTCGCCAGAGGTTGAACAAAAAGCAATTTCCGATTAAATAAGAAATTCTCAATATTCCCAAAATTTGAAATCATGAAATCTATACTAAAAATCATGGTTATGAAACACCAATCCAAATATATAATCCTAACTTGAGAATTTAACAATCAATTTTTTTGACTTGGACCATTATTTCTTTCAAAATTCCTATTTCTAGTCAATTCCCTTCTAATGATCCTTATGAACATTTTTAAAAAAAAATTAGGTTAATTCATACGACTTCTCTTTGAACACCATAATCAGATCTAGCTTATATGAAGTGGTATTGAATTTAGAGTATGTTTGGTCTATTTAACTTTCAAACAGAGACATGTTACAGATACTCAGTACTTATATATATATATATAAGTATACTCATACATTTTGGAAAACATTTCACAATCAATATTTCAAGAATTGACCACATGCACTCTTCAGTAAGCTGATTTGATCAAAGAGTGAATGTTTTACTCACCGTTTTTCCCACTGTTGCTCAGATTCTTTGCTTCAGGCTTTGCTTCCTGAGTTTGCTTTTGAAAAGATCCATGTTTTAATTTGAACAGGGTTACAAGTTTTTTTTTAAGAAGATAGATAAAGAAAGGAAGGTAAAGAACCAATGTTTTCATTGGTTTAAAAATTTGATAAAGAAAAATAAAATTATAAGGGACACATGTTGAATTACTTACATTTGTCATAAGGATGCTGATACTAATTTACAAGTGTAATTATAATGTATTAATAGGTTATATATATTTATATAATATCTATAACTTAGTATATATGTATACTTATGTCTTTATTTAAATTTTTCTTTTTATTTATCTATGTATATTACCTAAAAGAAAATGGAATAAAAACCCCTTTTAAACACTCATAAATAATTATATAAATATCTATATACACACTAGCTTCTAAAATATAGAATATTTTTTTTCTTCTTTTTAGAACTGACTTATTCTAAAATATTTGAATTTTAAATACAACCTTTATTTGCCTTCTACACATAACACATAATCTATTTGTTTTTGAAAAGATGAAATTCGCCCATTTAAAAGATTATATTAATATGTTTACTAGGATTATATTTCCACAATGAATTTATATATATATATATATATATATATATATACTTAAGATTTTCATTATTTTAGAGTTTTACCCACAACAATTTAAAAAATCAAAAATTTGCTAAAATATTCAATATTTTTATTCAACTATTATTATAGATTTCAAATCTACTTATATAAACATCTAGACATCTTTAATTATCGAATGTTATTTGTTTAATCAAATAAAATTAGTATCTCAATAGTATAAGATCAGTTAATTATCTAATTAACAGAGGTTCCAAAATATGGTTGATCACATTCCTTCCCCCTTTGAATCTTTTCGTCCTCGAAAAGAAACGAAGCCAGAATCTTAAAATGTTTATTACCAGAAAATTATTCTTTGATCATTTTTAAAACACCTTTAAAATTTACATAATATTACAAAATAGTTTTTATAAAAATACTTTTTATAACTCGATGTTTCAATAAGTCCGTCCTCGTTCTCACCAAAATTTGTTCATACGTTGATCAGGCGTAAGACTGAAAATCAATAAGTACTTAGCAGACCCATTTCAACACCCAATGAAAACACTTGGAAAATAATTTTATTGAAAATATAGAAAATATTTTTCAAAATAGAGGAAATATCCTTGGTGAGAATGCTATGGAAATCATCACCCCCATCCATGGTCGCAGTAACATCCTGGGTTACGTTGCCATCGCAGCAAAAGTCCATGTAACTGTAGGCACTCCGCTCCCCTTGATTACACCATGGAACCCACAACAGATCGCAGTTACATTCTAGGGTTACGTTACCATCGCAGCAAAAGTCCATGTAACTGTTGGCTCTCAACGGCACACACGATTTTCGCTGTTAAAATAAAACTTCTCCACTCCTACATAGGTCGCAGTCAACCGATATAAAATCAAACGCAGACTGTTGGCTCTTAGCGGCACACACAACTTTCGCTATGGTACACTACTCATAATCCCCAGGAACTAGTTTTTTCCGGACTCCTCACAGGACCAACTTTAAAACCCCCCCTTGGGGCTTAAGGCAGCACCACCCGGTGGCACTCCTGAGAAGTTCATTTCAAGGGAGTGCCTTTTTCCCAGAGCCATCATCAAAACACTTTATACTATATATATATAGTATCTTTCAAATCATAGACCTAGTACGATCTCATACAAAACTCCTTTACACAAAATCGATTATCCCAAAATCGATAATTCTCAAACTAGGCTTTCCAAATTTCAATATTGATTTTACCCAAAAATCAAAAGCCTTTTCAAATCCAAAGGTTCCCAAACCTTTCCAAATCCTCATAAGATCCTTTATATATATATATATATATATATATATATATATAATTTTTAAAACATTGGATCATTTCAAACTTGTATAAAACTCCTTTTATACTTCAATTATTTCCAAAAATCCATTTTCTTCTGGCAATAGATTCAACAAGAGAAGATTTATCTTAATATAACAAAGATACATAACTTTGTTTATCCCAAATCAAATATTCAAATTTGATTACTCTATAAAGTCATTAACCATATTACTTATTTCCATAAAGTAAATTTCTACCATAGAAATATCTGATTTCTATTTTATTTCCTCATATATTTCACAAAATATATTTTCACTTCAAAAACCATTTCACATTTCTTATCCACAAACTTCAATATCAATTTCATTCCAATCCGTACGATGTACACATATCATCCGTATGCAATATCAATCTGATCGCTTACCCGATCACACAATTTCCCTTCCAAACTAGTATCGTCCACCCGACTTTCTAGTGCGAACTCAGATCTGGTTTCTTGATCAGAAACCGTCATTCTCCTTGCACAACCATAACCATGATAGAGAATATCCAGAACCAATCAACAATACATATCCAGGTTCGCCGTCAAAAATCGAGTGAAAAATCCCAACTCGGATCGATATGTTATCTTGAAATTCTATGCTCGAATCTGGATCAAATCATTATGCGAATGGAATAATATACGTACATCCTACGTATTTATCTTTATTGATTATTAACCAAATCAATCCCCTTTTCTATTCACATTTACTTTTGATTTCTATCCACTTATCCACAATTGCTTAAATCCTCATTTGGATTATCACCACAATTCTTATCTCAAATGGATATTCAATCATAAACAGTTTAAAATCTGTCCAACTTAATTTTAGAAAATAGCTTGAAAAGTTAAAAATAGATAAGTAGTTGAAAATGATTATTAGTTTGTAAAATATTGTAAAATAGTTAAGTAATTGTTAAATAGTTGGAAAATAGTCAAATAGTTATAGAATTTTTAAATAATAGTAAAATAGTTTGTAAAATAGTAATCAATTATAAAGTAGTTGAGAAATAGTAATTGGTTCATAAAACAGTTGTAAAATAGTTAAATAGCTTCAAAAATAATTGTAAAATAAGTATAAAATAGTCTTGGGTTTTAAAAAGAAAAGTTGTATAGTAAATAGTTAAGAAAATAGATTTAAAACAGTTTATATTAAAATAATTTATTTGAATATAGACCAGAGCCAAACTGTTTAATTTCCAATCTCCATTCCCATCAATTCAATTTAAATTTCCACATCCATTTAAATTGACTTAATTCCAATTTGAGTAAATTCAATTTCCCTTGAACTTGATTTATCCCCAATTCAAGATGAATTAATCTCAATTTCTTTCCAAATTCAAATCAAATTCCATTTGATTTTAAACCTATTCAACTTTAATTACAATTCCAAATTATTCAAATCAATTTGGACTAACTTCAAATTGAACCCACTTCAATTTCAAATCATCTCAATTCCTGTTTGAATATATCCCAATTTGTGACGACCCGAAATTTTGGGCAATATCAATTTAATAATATGTACTAATAATTAAATTGATTTGACAATTTTTCTTTATAATTTTAATTTAAATTAGTAAATTTAATCTTTTAAGGGTTAATAAATATTTAATCTGGTAATTTTGATCAATATCTTTTTAACAATTTAAAATTGATAGGAATTATTTTTCAAACTTGTAAAATTTTATTCTATTCATAATACATATTCTCTATATATATTGTGAATAGGAAAATCTTTTGTTTTAAATAAAGATGAATTTTCAAATTGTAATATATATAGTATATGTTATAATTTGGAAATGTTTTGAAATTTAATATAATCTATTTATAATTTATGTATGAATGAATTATAATTTAAAGCTTTGTTTTAAAATTCAATTGTTTTCAAATTATAAAATAATTTATTTATTTTTAAGTATGATAGTTTAAATAAGGATTTAATAAAAGTTTTATTTTGTTTTCTTTAAAAATGTTTAAATTAAAATGGTTATAAATATATATAAAGTTTTAAATAAACTTTCTTTTTAAATATCCCTTGAACTAGATTTGTTTGTAAAAGTAAGCTATTTATAAAATAAAAATTAACAAAGACTTCATACTTGTATATTTATCTAAATTCAAAAGCTTATTTATATAAAAACATTTTATATACACATAAATATACTTTATAAATACCTTTATAACTTAAATAATTTAAATAAAGAAAGTTAACACTTGTTAATCATTCAAGCTAGATTATGACAAATGTAAGTTTTTGAACAAGTGGTCTTCATTTTTGAATTTTAAACATATAAGAGAAATTTGTTTCTCATTTTTCAATTTCCAATCCTATTCTTCTCATTTCTTTTCTTTTCTTTTCTCCCTTCTTTCAAATTAATGGCTACTAGAAAATTTTTCTTCAACCTGAGATTTAAAAAAAAACCAAAAGCAAATCAAAAACCTGAAAACTAAATCTGCAAAGCAAATTTTAAAACTGCAACCTCCAAATCAGCTTCAACATCAAATCTTCTGCAAATACAAATGGATGATCAACAACAGTATCAACATTTTAAAATAACAATTTGAGGCATGCAGTAGGATTTCTTCAACAAGCAAGACCAAAACATTTTCAGATCTAAAGATTTCAAGCCTGGAAAAGAAAAATTGAAACTGCTCTGCCTATATAAAAAAAGGTGAGTAAATTATTTTAAAAACAGTTTGAAATTGATTTAGATTATAATGCATTTTTTAAATCTGTGGATTGATCTTAGTGATTGCATGAAATTCTTTTCAGTATTTATATTATTGAATATATAAGATCTATATATATGTGTGTATAGGTCTGTGTACATATGAACTCCGTTTACTGTTTTTAAAGACCAGATTTCACTTTAAAACTCCAAATCTCCCAATTTTATCCTTATTGGACTTTGATGATTGAATAGAAGTTGTTTGATATTGTTTGTTATTAATTTTAAAAATAGTTTCTTAATTTAAAATGCAACAAATAATTTTTAAATTGGAAAATACAGTGAATCTTGATTTATGTCAGAAAATCAATAACCTTAATTCTTGTTTTGGATTGTATGAAAGGATTAGATGTTAGAAATTATGAATTTTAACATGAAATTCATAATTTTTAAAGTGATAATCAATTGGGAATTTGGTGATGAAGGTTTTCGGCAATTGGGTGAATTGCCGATTATCCACTCAATAATTTGATTTGAAATCTGGGTCGAAGTTAGCTTGTGAGTTGTTGGTGAGGGGGAAAATGGTTTCAAAATTTTCAAATGGTCGTGGTGTTTGGATTCGTTTAAACTAGGGTTTAAGCTTGATTTGTGCTTGGCTTGACTGTCGAGACAATTTCGACATGAGGGATGGATCGAGTTCGATCGCGTTTGGGGGTGTTGAAGTTCATGGACGTGGCGCTTCGATGGTGGGGTCGACGTTGGGAGGTTTTATGTCGAGTTGTTCTGCAGTTTTTCGAGATATAGGTCGAATTTTGATTCGAGTGCATATTCTTGAATCTGGGTTTGAATTCTTGCTTGCATGCGATCGTATAACCATTGGCGATGGTTGCGATGACCTACGGTGGCCGGAGGCAGTCGCGCACGTGCACGAGAATATGGTGTGTGCACTGGAATGTTTGTGTGTTGGGGAAGATGAGGTTTTACTCGGGTTTGCGCTCGCGTTTGCATTGTGATGACTCGAAGGAAGGATGTTGGGTTTTTGCTTCGGGTTTGGCACGAGTAGTTCCAGTGATTCGAATCGAGTATTTTGGTTTGTGGGCTTTCGGGTTAATACTGTGCAATTTAAAGATAATGTTGCTGATTTAAAACTTGTTGTTTGAATAAAAACAATTTCAAGCTTTATAAAAGGAAATAGATTTACAAAGTTAAAAGTTTGTTGTTTTGAAATAAAGTTAATCAAACTTTTAAAAAGTATTAATTGAATTTATTTTAAAATTTAAATTTGTTAAAATGATTTCTTTTGGAAATAATTAACTTAACTAAATTTTATAATTTCAGATTTAAAAGAAGTGTGTTCAAATTAAAGAATTAATCAATGTTTTAAATGAATCTTAAAGTAATGTTTTAATAACAAAGTTTTCAAATTATTTTGAAAATAAATAAGTTTAAATTAGATAATTAAAGTATTTTAAAATTTAAAATTTATTTCTAAATGCCTTATTCTCAAATAAGGTTATTGTTATGATTTTTGGAAAACCAAATAGAATAATTTGTTTTGAAGTTATTAAAATTTGATTAATTCAAATAATTTATTTATGAAGATAAATATGGTTAAATTATTTTTGTTATGAACTTAAGAATACTTAATTAAATATGATTTGTTAATAAGTAAGAGTTTAATTAAGATAAATGATTTTCTTAATTAATTAAGGATTTTGAAATATAAGATGTTAATTAATTATTTAATTAATTTTAAATAATTTAGTTAATCGTTTATTTAATTTTAAATAATCACTTAATTATGAATTAATTAAGTGTAATTACTAAATGAAGTAATTAATGTATAATTACTTAAAGTAATTAGTGTCTACTTACTTATGGAAGTAATTAATGGAAATTACTTATGGGAGTAATTAAATGGAAGTGATTAATGGACAATCACTTGATGTTATTTATTAAGGAATTGATTAATATAATTGATTTGAAGTTAATTAATTATGGAGTAATCAATTAATTTAAGAATTAAGGATTATTTAATAATGGGATTAATTACTTGTTAAGGTAATTAATTAAGAGAGTAATCAAGATTTATTAATGGAAGTAATTGGAAGATAATTACTTATGTAAGTAATTAAGAGTTAATTACGTAGTTAATTTTAGTTAATTAATTAATATGATTAATTAATTAATGAGTGTGATTAGTTTAAGATTAATTACTAAACATAATTAACTAAAATTGTAAATAATTAATAAAGTAATTAATTAAGGATTATTTGTTAATTTAATTGATTAATACTTACTTAATGAAGTAATTAAAGATTAATTAATTAGACTAATTAATCAAAGGGTTAATATAATTAATTAAGAAGTAAATTAATTAAGATAAGTAATTACAAATTGTTAATTACTGTTTATGATTAATGAGATGGTTAATTACAAGTTAATTGTTTAATTTATTAAAGGAATTATTAATTAATAAGGATGATTAGTTAATATAATTAATAAATTAATCAAGATTGATTAATAAAAGTGATTAATTTAAGTATGATTAATTAATTGTAATTAATTGAGGTTTAATGTAATTATAATTGATTAATTAATGGAAGCAAATGAAGGATCATTCATTAATGTAATTAATGATAGTAATTAAAGATTAATTACTGTATATGGTTAAGGATAATTACTTGAATGTAATTAAAGAATAATTAATCAAGGAAGATTAATTAAAGAAGATCATTAAGAGATGATTAGTTTATTTATTTGGAATAAATTAATGAAGAAGGATTTAGATAATCCAATTGATTTACCGTTAATCAATTTTGCTTTTGGATGGTTGGTTAATATTGATTGATTGATATTGGATGATAGATATTGGGTTATTGGTTGATACTGGATGATTTGGATATCTATGATATGTGATATGCTGCTTTGTGAGATGATTGTTTGATATGAATTATCTGTTGTGATAATGTGATTCATCTATCTGTTTATATCATCCTGAATATAAGTTTAATTGTTTAAACCCTTAAACAACTTGGACATTAAAATGGCGTTTGGTTTCGGTGAGACCGGGATCGGGTTTCCATATTTGGATATCCGAAAACCACATCGATCCAAATTAAACGTTAGGTCGTGAATCCAAGTGGAGTTTAGTGAAGACTCGAGGTGTAAGAACTATACGTCAGTATAACTCTAGGGGTGATTCCGTGATGAGTTTGACAGAGATAGTACTTACAGGTTCGAGATGGTGATTTAGAGTGCAAGGGCTATGGTCGTTGACTCTGAGGGTGATTCCAAAATGAGTGCAACGAGATAGTGCCTTCGGTTTCGTTCGAACCCAAAACGAACTTGTATGGATTGAATGCTTTCAGATTATCGTCAGGTGGACGATGAGCATTCTAAGATAGATGTGTTCTATAAAGGTAATAGCAGCCTCAAGCCTCATCAACCGAGAATGGCTAAAACAGGGGAGGTGCAGCAAGGCTAGGTGGGTAGCACCCATTTCAGGGTGAGGTTGTTCCTGTCTAGATGTCCCTTTTATTTCGGCTTAGTGGGTGGTTAGTCGCGCCAACCACAGGGTGATCTTACTCGAGACTGTTCAGTAAGGAAGGGTTCCGGCTTTGTGTTGCAGGGGATTGGGCGTAATCCTCAGTATGGTGATATAGGCCACGTACTGTGACGGGCGGTACCCCGGTTGCCCTGCCATTGATGGAAACCCATTCTTCCTACGAGACCCTACGGTTTTGTTTGTATTACCCACTTTTGTGGCTAGTAGATGGAATTTAATGAATGTAACAATTTCGGCTATTTCTTATTTACTTGAAAACCCTAGACACTATTATAATATCACTGGATTTCCTATCAAATGTTTTGGTTAGCGCAAGGTAAAAACTTTTCCATGTTTATGTGTGGGAAGTCTTACGTGATACCTTTTCTTTTCAAAGGATTTTCTAAAGTTAAGCAATTTTAACCCGTTTACTCACACCAGACCCATGTCTGACCGAGTGTTTATTTTCTGTTTTATTAAACTCTTGGGTACTCATATTATGTATGAGTAGTCGAGTGATTCAGGTTAGCTTGACGAATTCTGGAGGAGATATGGAGCAGGAGGCTTCCACATGTAGATATATTATAGTTCCGCTGTGTTTGTGTTGTATCTGTATCTTGTTTACTTGAGTTGTATAGTTAGACAGATGTTTATAACTGTCTAATATGTGTTGTATAGATTGTGTACTCTGATGTAATATGATACTATGTAATATTTTATGTGATATATTATATTTCATTCATTCCGCTGTGAGTTATCTGATGTTGTTTGTGTTTCTTCTTTCTCTTTCTTTTCTTCTTCTATCCCTTTCTGTCTTCATTAGTGATATGACTTTCTGGTGTTAGAAAGTTGGGTCGCTACAGCTGGTATCAGAGCATTAGGTTGAGTGAATACCTAGGCTCCGAAGTGGTGTCTTTCTTGAGAGAGCGTACTTGTAATATATATATATATATGTATGTATGTATGTATGTATGTATATATATGTGTGTATATATATATACCTAATTTGTTAGGTTATCTGTTCGGATTTTCCAACATAAGTTTTAAAGGTAGATGGAGTAGTGGTGTGTGTGTAACACGACCACCACTGATGGAGGAGGTCATATGTTGAGGTTGGAAGTATATTTATCGAGACTGTAGACCTAATACCGTCTCGAGTGAGATTTGTAGTTTGGAGTAAGGATTTATCTGATATCCGAAGGAAATCTTTTTAAAGATTCGGAGTTTATCTTAGAAGTGTTAGTTTGGATCAGTCGTTAGTGCAGAAGTAAGTAATGATATCTTGTTAACTGCGTGATGAGATGCAGTATTCATGGAAATTTTCGAAGATGTTTTCTCTTGAAGCAGTTTTAGAAGTGGTTGAGGAGCAGTTTTACCTGCCGCAGGGAAGATTCGTCTGTGTAGAAGTTATCTGGATCTTTAGCATGGAGATTGGCTGTTTTGGAATATGAGATTAAGGTTTATAAGTTGTTTCGCTTCGGCATGGTCTTATTGTCATTCCTTAAGGAGAGCGAGATGTTGATGCTTGGTTTGGAGCCCAAATTTCTTGAGAGGTTGTCTGCCATCTCGGAGGTCTGTTGTATGGTTTATTGATGGTTTTAGAGTCAAGGAACCTTTGGATTAGAAGTCATTGGTTAGCTATGGTAGCAGTGCAGTTCGAAGTGTTCGATGTGCCGACGAGAAGATCTTTTAGCTCCGCAGTATCATCGAGGTAGAGTTTGGAAGCAGCAGTATGGTTCGTTTCTCCGATGGTTCTGGAATCTTGGTGGTTTTTCTTTCAGCAGTCCGGGCAGATGGTGGATGTTTTTTTGAAGGGTTAACCTTGTTTGGAAAAGCTTAAGGCTGTTCTAATTGGTAAAGAGAGGACAGTTTCTTTGGAATCCGAACTAGGTAGGAACGCAAAAGTGACTTGCGATTAGTTTGGGAATTTATCTTGGCAATCTTTTGTTTGAGGCTGAGGATTCTCATGTAGAAGTAGGAGCTACTGAAGTAATCAGAAGTTTTTCTGCATCTGGAGTTGAGTTCCATATTATTTTGGTTCCAGAAGCGATTTTGGTAGTTAGCCTAGTAGTAGAGTTGGTGTAGCAGCTCAAAATTTTTGGAATTTGGATTGGTCCGATCTAATTTTTGAGTTAGATTCTGCTGTAAGGTTGTGACCGAGTCAGATGGGTCACTCAGATTTTATGGATTTGATGAATTAAGTTTTCTAGATATATTGGATAAGTTTGTACTTGTGTCCATCAACAGTATTCTCATTTATTCCAGAATCAGAGTTGTGCAGCGGAAGCGAGGTAGCAGCTGTAAAAGGAAGGAAGCAAGTTCAGTTTGCTATTGCTTGGGAAGTAGAGCTTGTGTTTTGGATTTCGACGGATCTTGGAAGACTTTTCTGTTGGATAGGATCCAGAAACTGGTTTGTTTTGGTCTAGTTGTTTCTGGAAGCATCAACATAGGTTGAGCTGATCAGGAAGAAGATTGGCAGCCCTGGATTGTCTGTTGAGATATGCAGATATGAGATAAGGAGTTTGGAATTCGAAGTTGGAGACTTCATTGTTGTTAAGGTTTCTCTGGTTAAGAGAACAGTGATTGGATGACTAGTTCTGAAGTATTTGGGATTTCTTATCTGTGTTTTTGATAGGATAAGTTCTTTTGTCTATAAGATTGAATTGCCAGTTTGGATAGCTGGAATTCATTGTATTTCACGTATCTCAGAGGGAGTACGTGTATGATTCATAGTTGGTTGTGGAATCTGTAGTTCAGTTGGATCTGGAAGTTGTGTTGGACTTGAGTATATTCTGAAGTTCTGTTCAGATTGATGAATCTAGAGATAAGAGGAGCTCTTGATTTTGGTAGTGTAGTTTGTTAGCTTTTGTAGAGCGAGTCTCCCAGTGATTTATACTTGGGAAACTCTAGATAGTATTAGGAGATTTATGCTGATTTGTGTCAGGATAATTGGTTAGGTATGTTTGTTTGATTAATTGCTATGGTTGTTAGTAATTGGTTGATAGGTATGCTTTGCTGTTTGAAGTTAAAACCTTTGTTGGGTTATTAAATTATCTTTGCTTTTAAATTCCGAGGACGAAATTCTTTTAAGGGGGTAGGAATGTGACGACCCGGAATTTTGGGCAATATCAATTTAATAATCTGTACTAATAATTAAATTGATTTGATAATTATTCTTTATAATTTTAATTTAAATTAGTAAATTTAATCTTTTAAGGGTTAATAAATATTTAATCTGGTAATTTTGATCAATATCTTTTTAACAATTTAAAATTGATAAGAATTATTTTTCAAAGCTAGTAAAATTTTATTCTATTTATAATATATATTCTTGATATATATTGTGAATAGGAAAATCTTTTGTTTTAAATAAAGATGAATTTTCAAATTGTAATATATATGTAGTATATGTTATAATTTGGAATTTTTTTGAAATTTAATATAATCTATTTATAATTTATGTATGAATGAATTGTAATTTAAAGCTTTGTTTTAAAATTCAATTGTTTTCAAATTATAAAATAATTTATTTATTTTTAAGTGTGATAGTTTAAATAAGGATTTAATAAAAGTTTTATTTTGTTTTCTTTTAAAATGTTTAAATTAAAATGGTTATAAATATATATAACGTTTTAAATAAACTTTCTTTTTAAATATCCCTTGAACTAGATTTGTTTGTAAAAGTAAGCTATTTATAAAATAAAAATTTACAAAGACTTCATACTTGTATATTTATCTAAATTCAAAAGCTTATTTATATAAAACATTTTATATACACATAAATATACTTCATAAATACCTTTATAACTTAAATAATTTAAATAAAGAAAGTTAACACCTGTTAATCATTCAAGCTAGATTATGACAAATGTAAGTTTTTGAACAAGTGGCCTTCATTTTTGAAATTTAAACATATAAGAGAAATTTGTTTTTCCTTTTTCAATTTCCAATCATTTTCTTCTCATTTCTTTTCTTTTCTCCCTTCTTTCAAATTAATGGCTACCAGAATATTTTTCTTCAACCTGAGATTTTAAAAAAACCAAAAGCAAATCAAAAACCTGAAAACTAAATCTGCAAAGAAAAATTTAAAACTGCAACCTCCAAATCTGCTGCAACATCAAATCTTCTACAAATACAAATGGATGATCAACAACAGCATCAACATTTTAAAATAACAATTTGAGGCATGCAGTAGGATTTCTTCAGCAAGCAAGATCAAAACATTTTCAGATCTAATGATTTCAAGCCTGGAAAAGAAAAATTGAAACTGCTCTGCCTATATAAAAAAAAGGTAAGTAAATTATTTTACAAACAGTTTGAAATTGATTTAGATTCCAATGCATGTGTTAAATTTGTGGATTGATCTGGGTGATTGCATGAAATTCTTTTCAGTATTTATATTATTGAATATATAAGATCTGTATATATATGTGTATAGGTCTGTGTACATATGAACTCTGTTTACTGTTTTTAAAGACCAGATTTCACTTTAAAACTCCAAATCTCCCAATTTCATCCTTATTGGACTTTGATGATTGAATAATAGTTGTTTGATATTATTTTTTGTTAATTTTAAAAATAGTTTCTTAATTTAAAATGCAACAAATAATTTTTAAATTGGAAATTACAGTGAATCTTGATTCATGTCAGAAAATCAATAAACTTAATTCTAATTTTGGATAGTATGAATGGATTAGATGTTAGAAATTATGAATTTTAACATGCAATTCATAATTTTTAAAGTGATAATCAGTTAGGAATTTGGTGATGAAGGTTTTCGGCAATTGGGTGAATTGCCGATTATCCACTCAATAATTTGATTTGAAATCTGGGTCGAAGTTAGCTTGTGAGTTGTTGATGAGGGGAAAAATGGTTTCAAAATTTTCAAATGATCATGGTGTTTGGATTCGTTTAAACTAGGGTTTAAGCTTGATTTATGCCCGGCTTGACTGTCGAGACAATTTCGACATGAGGGATGGATCGAGTTCGATCGCGTTTGGGGGTGTTGAAGTTCATGGACATGGCGCTTCGATGGTGGGGTTGGCGTGGTTCATCGGCGTCGAGATGGTTGGCGTTGGGAGGTTTTGTGTCGAGTTGTTCTGTAGTTTTTCGAGATATAGGTCGAATTTTGATTCGAGTGCATATTCCTGAATCTGGGTTCGAATTCTTGCTCGCGTGTGATCGTATGACCGTTGGCGATGGTTGTGAAGACCTACAGTGGCCGGAGGCAGTCGCACGCATGCACGAGAATATGATGTGTACACAATGTTTGTGTGTTGGGGAAGACGAGGTTTTACTTGGGTTTGCGCTCGCGTTTGCATCGTGACGACTCGAAGGAAGGATGTTGGGTTTTTGCTTCGGGTTGCCACGAGTAGTTCTAGTGATTCGACTCGAGTATTTTCGTTTGTGGGCTTTCAGGTTAATACTGTGTAATTTAAAGATAATGTTGTTGATTTAAAACTTATTGTTTGAATAAAAACAAGTTCAAGCTTTATAAAAGGAAATAGATTTACAAAGTTAAAAGTTTGTTGTTTTGAAATAAAGTTAATCAAACTTTTAAAAAGTATTAATTGAATTTATTTTAAAATTTAAATTTGTTAAAATGATTTCTTTTGGAAATAATTAACTTAACTAAATTTTATAATTTCAGATTTAAAAGAAGTGTGTTCAAATTAAAGAATTAATCAAAGTTTTAAGTGAATCTTAAAGTAATGTTTTAATAACAAAGTTTTCCAATTATTTTGAAAATAAATAAGTTTAAATTATATAATTAAAGTATTTTAAATTTTATTTCTAAATGCCTTATTCTCAAATAAGGTTATTGTTATGATTTTTGGAAAACCAAATAGAATAATTTGTTTTGAAGTTATTAAAATTTGATTAATTCAAATAATTTATTTACGAAGATAAATATGGTTAAATTATTTTGTTATGAACTTAAGAATACTTAATTAAATATGATTTGTTAATAAGTAAGAATTTAATTAAGATAAATGATTTTCTTAATTAATTAAGGATTTTGAAATATAAGATGTTAATTAATTATTTAATTCATTTTAATAATTTAATTAATTGTTTATTTAATTTTAAATAATCACTTAATTATGAATTAATTAAGTGTAATTACTAAATGAAGTAATTAATGTATAATTACTTAAAGTAATTAGTGTGTAATTACTTATGGAAGTAATTAATGGAAATTACTTATGGAAGTAATTAAATGAAAGTGAGTAATGGAAAATCACTTGATGTTATTAATTAAGGAATTGATTAATATAATTGATTTGAAGTTAATTAATTATGGAGTAATTAGTTAATTTAAGAATTAAGGATTATTTAATAATGGGATTAATTACATATTAAGGTAATTAATTAAGAGAGTAATCAGGATTTATTAATGGAAGTAATTAGAAGATAATTACTTATGTAAGTAATTAAGAGTTAATTACTTAGTTAATTTTACTTAATTAATCAATGTGATTAATTAATTAATGAGTGTGATTAATTTAAGATTAATTACTAAATGTAATTAATTAAAATTGTAATTAATTAATAAAGTAATTAATTAAGGATTATTTGTTAATTTAATTGATTAATACTTACTTAATGAAGTAATTAAACATTAATTAATTAGATTAATTAATTAAAGGGTTAATATAATTAATTAAGATAAGTAATTACAAATTGTTAATTACTGTTTATGATTAATGAGATGGTTAATTACCAGTTAATTATTTAATTTATTAAAGGAATTATTAATTAATAAGGATCATTAGTTAATATAATTAATAAATTAATAAAGATTGATTATTAAAAGTGATTAATTTAAGTATGATTAATTAATTGCAATTAATTGAGGTTTAATGTAATTAATTATAATTGATTAATTAATGGAAGCAAATGAAGGATCATTAATTAATGTAATTAATGATAGTAATTAAAGATTAATTAATGTATATGGTTAAGGATAATTATTTGAATGTAATTAAAGAATAATTAATCAAGGAAGATTAATTAAAGAAGATCATTAAGAGATGATTAATTTATTTATTTGGAATAAATTAATGAGGAATGGTTTAGATAATCCAATTGATTTACAGTTTATCAATTCTGCTTTTGCATGATTGGTTAATATTGATTGATTGATACTGGATGATTGATATTGGGTTAGTGGTCGATACTGGATGATTTGGATATCTATGATATGTGATATGCCGCTTTGTGAGATGAATGTTTGATATGAATTATCTGTTGTGATAATGTGATTCATCTACCTGTTTATATCATCCTGAATATAAGTTTAATTGTTTAAACCCTTAAACAACTTGGACATTAAAATGGCGTTTGGTTTCGGTGAGACCGGGATCGAGTTTCCATATTTGGATATCCGAAAACCACATCGATCCAAATTAAACGTTAGGTCGTGAATCCAAGTGGAGTTTAGTGAAGATCGAGGTGTAAGAACTATACGTCAGTATAACTCTAGGGTTGATTCCGTGATGAGTTTGACAGAGATAGTACTTACAGGTTCGAGATGGTGATTTAGAGTGCAAGGGCTATGGTCGTTGACTCTGAGGGTGATTCCAAAATGAGTGCAACGAGATAGTGCCTTCGGTTTCGTTCGAACCCGGAACGAACTTGTATGGATTGAATGCTTTCAGAACATCGTCAGGTGGACGATGAGCATTCTAAGATAGATGTGTTCTATAAAGGTAATCCTCAAGCCTCATCAACCGGGAATGGTTAAAATAGGGGAGGTGCAGCAAGACTAGGTGGGTAGCACCCATTTCAGGGTGAGGTCATTCCTGTCTAGATGTCCCTTTTATTTCGGCTTAGTGGGTGGTTGGTCGCGCCAACCACGGTGTGATCTTACTCGGGACTGTTCAGTAAGGAATGGTTCCGGCTTTGTGTTGCAGGGATTTGGCGTAATCCTCGTTACGGTGATCTAGGCCACGTACTGTGACGGGCGGTACCCCGGTAGCCCTGCCATTGATGGAAACCCATTCTTCCTACGAGACCATACGGTTTTGTTTGTATTACCCACTTTTGTGGCTAGTAGCTGGAATTTAATGAATGTAACAATTTCGGTTATTTCTTATTTACTTCAAAACCCTAGACACTATTATAATATCACTGGATTTCCTATCAAATGTTTTGGTTAGCGCAAGGTAAAAACTTTTCCATGTTTATGTGTGGGAAGTCTTACGTGATACCTTTTCTTTTCAAAGGATTTTCTAAAGTTAAGCAATTTTAACCCGTTTACTCACACCAGACCCCTATCTGACCCGAGTGTTTATTTTCTGTTTTATTAAACTTTTGGGTACTCATATTATATATGAGCCGTCGAGTGATTCAGGTTAGCTTGACGAATTCTGGAGGAGATATGGAGCAGGAGGCTTCCACGTGTAGATATATTATGGTTCCCCTGTGTTTGCGTTGTATCTTTATCTTTTGTACTTGAGTTGTATAGTTAGACAGATGTTTATAACTGTCTAATATGCGTTGTATGGATTGTGTAATCTGATGTAAGATGATACTATGTAATATTTTATATGATATATTAAATTTCATTCGTTCCGCTGTGAGTTATCTGATGTTGTTTGTGTTTCTTCTTTCTCCTTGTTTTCTTCTTCTATCCGTTTCTTTCTTCATTAGTGATGCGAATTTCTGGTGTTAGAAAGTTGGGTCGCTACACAATTCCCATTTGAATTTGAACTCATTCAACTTCAATTTCATTTCAAATCAGTCCAATTCAAATTCTCCATTTGAATTTTTAAAATTATTCATCCTCAATCACAATTCTAATTAATTCAAATCAAATTTAATTTGAACTAATTCAATTCAAATTTAAACCATCCCGAATTATATAAGTTCGAGTTAAATTTTCAAAGGTTGATTTAGTCCTTTAAATCAAATCAACTTATATCTTTAAAACCATTAAATTTTGAATCCAAATTAAATTTTAACCTATTTCATAATTCAAATAATAATTCAAATTCCTTTTTAAACAACTAAATCTTTCAAATTCAATTTATCATCAAATCTCAATTTTGAAACCAAACATTTGAAGTTTTATCTTGAACATTCAAATCTTAAGTCCAAAATGACTCCATTTTACCTTAATAATGGATATATTAGCACACTCCATTTCTTTAAACAAATCAAATTCACAGTTTAAACATTATTAATAACAACAGGATGGTATCATTCAAATTATTTTAAAACATCCATCCGTTTCCAATTTTCGGATCTCAAACCCAATTTGAGATCACTCAAACTCTCAATTCCAATCAGCCATTTTACTTCCCAAGTTAAATCTTAATTTCATCTTCAAATTTCCAAATCAGGTTGATCATTCCAACTTATTTAACTTTTTCCCAGGTTAAACTCAATTCACTTAATCCAATCAACCTTACCCAATTTGAACTTCCATTTCAAATTTTAAACTTCTCATATATAATCTTTCCACTTATTAAGTTCAAAAACTTATCACTTTGGGTATCATATCTCATT
This sequence comes from Allium cepa, assembly GCA_030765085.1. Lineage (NCBI taxonomy): Eukaryota > Viridiplantae > Streptophyta > Magnoliopsida > Asparagales > Amaryllidaceae > Allium > Allium cepa. Next base: position 675,258,946 of record CM060929.1, read on the forward strand.
CCAGATTTAAAACCCAATATTTAGAACTTATTTCAATCCATCTTTGATATTATGTATATCCACACATATATACATATTTACTTCTTGGCCCACCAAGCCAGATTTAAAATTTAAACCACCCTTGGTTTTAATTCAAACAAATTCTTTTAAAATTTACAAACAACTTCTTATTCTAGAATAAGATTACATTCAAAATAATTTGAATAATATTATTTCCTTTATCATTTTGAAACCAATTCAAATGTTTAAATTTAGAATTCAGAACATCACATTTTAAAACCCACTTCAATTTACATCCTTAAATCATTTTATTGTTTACTGGAAAACAATCATCCCATTATTAAACACAATAACCATTCTATTTCTCTGGTTTGAAACCAATTCTAATTCATCTTATTTTGAAATTCTTCCCCAACTTCAAGATTAAATTTCAGCTTGAATCCATTTCAAACTTATCTTTAATTTCAATTTGGTTGTATTTCTATTACCACTTAATTTAATTCCAATAATTTAACAACCAATTACCTTAATATTTATTAGAAAGAAATATTGCTATATATATCAAAATATATTCTTATAAAATCATTTAAAATCTTTATATAAGAAAATAACAAGTACGCTCTCATATATATTTACTCAACTCATTCTAGGGTACGATTGACCCTCTCCTTAATGAGTAATTCCCACCAGAGCCAAGGTTCTCGCTTAACCTTCTGCTCTGATACCAAATGTAATGACCCAAAATTTTCGATTCCGAAAATTCCAGATAGTTATGAAAAAGAAGAAGAGATAGAAGTGAAAGAAGAAACAGAAACACCAAAATACAGAAACCTCACATTCGCAGCGAATCAAAATATAATTTCACATAAATAATAGTTTTACAAAGAAGAACTGTATCAGTACACTTATATTTTTATACATCAGGGTTACAATCATTACTAATCACTGGACAGTTTAAAAAAACATGTCCTAGTTATACCAAACATATCACAGCGGAAAATACTCCATACGTTCCTACCCTCCAGCTCACCTCCTGAGCTCAAGAACGTCCTTACCTGAAAATTTGTAATACTCGGTCTGACCCGAGTATCACATCAAAGTAACACCCGGGTCAGGCTGGAAACCATCGTGAGTAAACCCATCTAACATGGGATATAAAGCATAAATCTTAAATAAACCCGGGTAACTCATATCAATTTACAAATTTATATAGACATTTCTTATTTCACATATCAATTTGTAAGTACCCAAAACTCAGATTAAAGAGTCTAATTCACTTAAATCATATCATTCCAACCTATTGATTTCATATACCAATCTATAAAGAATCGAAGTGGTGTCGGGTATTTACTAATACCCGACTCCGGTCTCTTCGAATCCAATGTCATTCAAACCCAAGTTATCCAATTGTATACAATTTAAATTTAATTACCAGATAATACTTTTACACAGCAATTCATACATGATAGATAATCACAATATCACCATCCACCCAACATATCCTATCACGAGCAATTCATATTAAAGATACCAACCAATTCAAAGAACTCATCATCATTCAGCCATAAATAAGCAAGATTTGATCATTTCCATTAATTTAATGAACAAACGATCCTCTAATTACTTCCATTAGTTAATTATTCTTAAATTTCATTTAATAATTAACCTTTAATTTAATTACATTCATTAATCAACCTTGATTAATTACTAATAGAAATTAACTTTCCTAAATTACTCCATCAATTAAACCAACCCCTCGATTAATTATATTAACTAATCCTTAAATTTCACCGAGTAATTATCACCTAATTCCTTCCACCGAGTAATTATGCTTTAATTACTTCTCACCAAGTAATTTACCTATTCATTAATTACATCTTGTAATATCCATTAATTACTTCACTAAGTAATTACACTTCTTTTATTACATTTATTCATAATTAATTATTCAAATTAATTTTCCAAAATCATTTACATTGATTAATTATCCCTTTAATTAATCACACTCATTAATTAACTAAACCCTAAATAACTTCCTTAATTAATTCATCTTTTAATCAATTACACTTAAGAAATGAATTCTCAATTACTTCCATAAAGTAATTTTCCTTAAATTACCTTCATCAAGTAAGCATTTTATTGGTTAATTTTCCTTAATCAATTATCCTCTAATCAGGAATTAATTAGACCTTTAATCCATACTTAAACTAGTTAACCCCAAATAAATTCACCCTTAAATTACATCTGTTCATTTATCACCAATTACAATTTAATAAATCTCAAATGGATTCATTATAATTATTAATTCATTAGCCCTTAATCAATGATTAATTAATTAATCTTTAATCACCAAGGTCCTTGATTAACTTAAGATAACCTATTTATCTCTATTAATAACTTAACCGTTATTAACATATAACTTATAAGCATATTATTCTTCAAATTAACTTTTTAATTACATACTTTAATTAAGTTTATATAACTTATTTAAGTAAAACCCATTATACAATTTCCTAAACCAAAATTAATAACACTACTATATAAGGGAATAAATCCTTAAAATTGGTTAAACTTGATTACTTAAAGTAAATTAGTTTTACTTTGAAATTAAGGTTAAATGAACCAACCTTAGTTATGAAAACAACATTAAATTAAAATGGGCCGAAGCCCACAACGTCCAACGCAATCAAACCCACTCTCCTTCCTCTCCCAAAATCACGCTGTAATCCACCCATACCATCTCCAGTACAAGAAGAAGAACAAAACAAACTGCGAAACAATTGACACACTAACAAAAACGACCAACTAGAGTGTAACTCGAGACTATCATCAATTCCACTCGAACGCGTGAGCCATGACCAACAATATCAATGATACATCATGAAATCGTGCACGTGCACCACTCCATAGTGATGCTCCGACCACCGAGACTGCCTTCGATAGGTCGACGATGACCTATACCCTCCATTCCGACCACCGAGACATCCACCCCACACCCAAATCAAATTCGAGCACTCAAGGTCAACTGGACCCAAAACATCTTCAGAAAAACATTAACCACCGATGATCTTATCCACCTGGAACCACGCCGTCTCGACCACAGCCTCGCCTTGATCTCCAGCGTCAATTCCCCTGGTCGCGATCATCTCCGATCCTCCCTAGCCTACGCCATTTGCCTCGGCAGCAACCCCGATAGACACACACCGAAACCCTAGTTCAACCTCGCGAGGACACTTCGGCGACCAGAAAAATCTCCGACTATTTTTCCCACCATCCACGATACACGAGCTACCTCCAGCGTGAACCCCATCCTCACCAGAACTACCATTCGCCAGAGGTTGAAAAAAAGCAATTTTCGATTAACTAAGAAATTCTTAATATTCCCAAAATTTGAAATCATGAAATCTATACTAAAAATCATGGTTATGAAGCACCGATCCAAATATATAATCCTAACTTGAGAATTTAACAATTAAATTTTTGACTTGGATCATTATTTCTCTGAAAATTCCTATTTCCAGTCAATTCCCTTCTAATGATCCTTATGAACATTTTTAAAAACAAAATTAGGTTAATTCATACGACTTCTCTTTGAAAACCATAATCAGATCTAGCTTATATGAAGTGGTATTGAATTCAGAATATGTTTGGTCTATTTAAATTTCAAACAGAGACATGTTACAGATACTCAGTACTTATATATATATAAGTATATTCATACATTTTGTAAAACATTTCACAATCAATATTTCAAGAATTTACCACATGCATTATTCAGTAAGCTGATTTGATCAAAGAGTGAATGTTTTACTCACCATTTTTCCCACTGTTGCTCAGATTCTTTGCTTTAGGCTTTGCTTCCTGAGTTTGCTTTTGAAAAGATCCATGTTTTAATTTGAACAGGGTTACAAGTTTTTTTTAAGAAGATAGATAAAGAAAGGAAGGTAAAGAACCAATGTTTTCATAGGTTTAAAAATTTGATAAAGAAAAATAAAATTATAAGGGCACATGTTGAATTACTTACATTTGTCATAAGGATGCTAATACTAATTTCCAAGTGTAATTATAATGTATTAATAGGTTATATATATATATTTATATAATATCTATAACTTAGTATATACGTATACTTATGTCTTTATTTAAATTTTTCTTTTTATTTACCTATGTATATTACCTAAAAGAAAATGGAATAAAAACCCCTTTTAAACACTCATAAATAATTATATAAATATCTGTATACACACTAGCTTCTAAAATATAGAATTTTTTTTTGAACTGACTTATTCTAAAATATTTGAATTTTAAATACAACCTTTATTTGCCATCTACACATAACACATAAATCTATTTGTTTTTGAAAAGATGAAATTCACCCATTTAAAAGATTATATTAATATGTTTACTAGGATTATATTTCCACAATGAATTTATATATATATATACTTAAGATTTTCATTATTATAGAGTTTTAGCCACGACAATTCAAAAAATCAAAAATTTTCTAAAATATTCAATATTTTTATTCAACTATTATTATAGATTTCAAATCTACTTATATACATCTCTAGACATCTTTAATTATCTAATTTTATTTTTTTAATCAAATAAAATTAGTATCTCAATAGTATATGATCAGTTAATTATCTAATTAGCAGAGGTTCCAAAATATGGTTTATCACAGATCTTGTAAAGAATGCCGAAGCTATCAGACCCATTCCAGAGCCTACTCATCCTAAATCCGGGTTTGCACGCTTGTGCAGTGATTATACCAATTTGGATGGAAGGCCATTCAAGGGTTATGAAAGCGTTATAAAGTCCAAGCTTGGCTTAGAACATGCGATCGCATCTTTTCTCGCATGAATATACATCGAGTCCAAGTTGCTTCTAGCATGCTCTAGGAGAGAGCATTAGATTGGTATGAGCTTTTGGTTTCGAAAATTATTGAAGTGGATCTTACTTAGGATCAATTCTGGGAAAGGTTCGAGTTAAAGTTTATGCCAGAAGCTGAAAAAGTAACTTTAGCTCGACGCTTTATTGACCTTGTTCAAGGTGAATCTTCAGTGACAGATTATATCTCATCATTTGAATCCCTCTCTAAATATGGGGTCAGGTATATTAACACCCCTTTGAAGAAGAATCAAAGGTTTATCTATAGGTTGAATAAAAACCTCAAAAAGGATTTACTTTTGAAACTAGAAGTTCCTTTCGATCAGCTTGCAGACATCGCTCTTCCACTTGAAGAGGCCGATAAAGAAAGTGATGTTGAAGTTGTGGGTGCCAAAAAGAACTTCAATTAAAACAAGAAGAGGCATCCTGATAATAAGTTCAAACCTAATCCTAACAAGAAAGGGAAGAAAGCATCTTTGGTAGCAAAGACTCCTACCTCTAGTCATGGAGAATGCTACAATCGTGGTTCTAAGGACCACTATACAAATAGGTGCCCAAAACCCCTTTATTTTCGTTATTTCAAAGGTTCGGGTCATCTTATATCTTCATGTTCCAAACTTCAAAGTAAGAAAGAGGGAAAGTTGAATGTTGTGCAAGCCCCTAGTAACACTTCTCTGGGTCATGGTATTTCTCATTCTATTCTTGATGACATTATTATGTTTTGTGATCATCTTATTCGAATTCTTTTTGATACGGGTGCATCTCACTCTTTTATATCAAAAAAACTTGTTGATACTTTGTCTTTAAATGTTATGGGCTTTATGAATTCATTGAGATTTGCGAATCTGATCGGTGGATCCGCAACATTCAGTTCATTTTGTAAGGATGTTGAAATTATTCTATGTGATTATGCTTTTCGTGCCGATTTGCATGTTATGGTTACCTAGATTTCAGAATGATTTTGGGAATTGATTGGCTTAACCGTTATAAAGCCCACATCCAATGTTCTGAGAGGACTATCCATCTTCGACATCGTCAATCTTTTAAGCAGGTTTATATTGTTCTTAAAGATTCAGATTCCAATTCGGTGGCATCCTTATATTCTCTAAATCCACATGATGATGATGATGATAATGAGGAAGATGTCATTTTCCTTATTCACGTTGTTCGTGAATTTCGCGATATATTTGATCCCGTTTTAGGATTACCACCTAAGCGAGCAATTGAGTTCATAATTAATCTAATCCCTGGAACCCTACCTATCACTTGTCGTCCTTATCGCATGTCCAATAAGGAAAACGAGGAGATGCATAAAAAATTATCCGAATTGGAAGCAAAATAATTTATTCGATCTAGTTCCTCTTCCTGGAAGCTTCAGCTATCTTTGTGAAGAAATCCGTTTGTACAATTAGGCTTTGCATTGACTATGGCAAACTTGATGTTCTCATCATCAAGAATAAATATCCCTCACCTTGGATTGATGATCTATTCGATCAACTTAGTGGTGCTAGAGTCTTTTCACAGTTAGACTTAGCAACTGGTTTTCATCAGCTTCGTATTGCAGAGGATAGCGTTCCTTTGATATCTTTCCATACTCGTTATGGATGTTATGAATGGCTTATTATGCCATTTAGTTTAATGAATGCTCTAGCTTATTTCGTTGACCTTATGAACCGAATTTTCAAAGACTTCCTCGATCGATTTGCTCTCATCTTTATTGATGATATTCTTATTTATTCTAAAACCGAGGAAGAGAAGGAAAAACATCTTCGGATTGTGTCGGAAACTCTTAGGAGTAATCAATTGAAGGAAAAAATTTCTAAGTGCCACTTTTGGCAATCCTATGTGAAATTTTTAAGACATATTATTTCTTAATCTGGAATTTCCATGGAGCCTTCAAAGATTGGGGCGATTCAAAATTGGAAGAGACCGGAGAGTGTGACGGAAATCCGTAGTTTTCTTGGATTGGCGGGTTATTATCGTCGTTTCATAAAAGACTTTTCTAAAATTTATGCGCCTCTTACTAGTTTGACGAGAAGGAAGTTACGTACATTTGGTCAGAAAAATGTGAAGCTGATTTTCGGAAATTAAAAGAACTCCTTTGTAATGCTCCTATTCTCGTGATTCCCAAATGGAACCAAGACTTGATTGTTTATACCGATGCTAGGGGCGTTGGTTTAGGAGCCGTTCTCATGCAAAGGGAACGTGTTATCGCTTATGCTTCTAGGCAATTAAAGCCTTCCGAGACTTGATATGCCACTCACAATTTAGAGCTCATGGCCATTGTTTTCGCCCTTAGAATTTGGCATCATTATCTTTTGGGTGATAAATTTGTTCTCTACATCGATCATAAATCTTTGAAATATTTATTTTCTCGAAAGGAACTTAATTTGCATCAACAACGTTGGCTCGAATTCGTTGCATCATATGATCTTGATATTCTTTATACACCTGGAAAGGGAAATCGTATTGCCAATGTCGTTAATCGTAAGCAACAAGCGGTTGTTTCCATGATGATATCCGAATGGAATGATCTTGATACTCTGTCTACTTGTTCGAGATCGTGGATCCGATTCGTGTTCATCTCTAGTTTTGTGTAGCCTTGAGGCTCATCCTTCTCTTTCAGACCGCATCCTTGAAGCTCAAAGGCAAGATCCCGAATTGGCTCTTCTTAGACAATGGTGTAGGGATAATAATAAGTTTGATGGTTTGAAAGACTTTGATATTGATGCTCGTGGAGGCATTCGAAAATTTGGTAGACTTATTGTGCCAAATATTAGCGATCTTCGTAAACACATTTTAGAAGATTCTCATCGTTCTAAATTTACTATTCATCCCGGTGTTAGTCCTTGAGATGATGGTTATGAGGACAACAACCTTATAATAAGATTATAAAATATAAATACTAACATTATAGTTTAGATATATGTATATGCAGGATTTAACTATGCAGGTACCAAGAATGAAGACTGTATAGTATAAAGATTCAAGATATCAAGGTTGAAGACTCATGAGTATCAAGATTATCAGGAGTTCAAGATTTCAATAATAAGTATTTTAATTAGGAATTTTGTTAAAACTCCTAGAAAAGCGCTGGTATCTTAAAATCCAATTTATTCGTGGAATGGAATGCATTTCAAGCCCGTTAAAGGGATGGAACCCTAAGTAGGATGGAACCTACGAAAAATCTAATGGAACATTGTTTTGTATCCACTGACCTTTTATTCAAAATGTTTTTACAAAATTATATCTTGTTTTCAAAATGATTTCAAAACCTTCCATTTAAAAAAATCAAAAACATCTATCCTGGTTTTAAATATTTTTATCCGCAAAATAATCTTTATTTTCAAAATCAAATTATCCTTAGTTTTTAACTATCTTTTAATAATAATATGTTTAACTTTTAATATTTATACTTAGATTTAAATATAAAATTATAGTAAAATTTTATATATACCAAAATATTATTCTCTATATTTATTTAGGTATTTTAACTATAGTTAAGTATATTTATAAAGTTTAAAATAGTGATAATACAAGATAGAAGTTATTTTCAAAGAAAAACAAATTACCAAAATTTTCTTAGGCATGTCGACATCCTCAAGTACCCCATGTCGACATGGTAGCAGTTTATTTCAAAAATTTGAATTTCAAAGGAAGTGTCTATTTGTCATATCCTTTCACGAATGAACATGGCTATTGTTCTACTGTAAATAGGGGTAGTTTTGAACGAATTTATATTCATATTTTCTCTGATTTCACTCCTTTTCTTCTTCCACGTTTCTTTATATGCATTTTTACCATTACTCTACCGAAATCAACATTGAATCTAACTAGATCATTTCTGGTTTGATTCTCTATCACTCTCTTAGCAAGATCTCAGTGCTATTCAGAGTTATAGACTTCTTTGTAATCAATTTAGCGAGAAAAGGTGTGATTGTAGCCTTGGAAATCAATCAAGCGAGAAAAGGTGTGATTGTAATCTTGGAAATCAATTAGGTGAACTTGTTGCCCATGAAATCAAACATCTATACCCAAAGGATTGTGAATCTGGATTAGTGTACCTCGTGGCCTTGAAATCGAGGGTGTAATTGTACAATTGCTTTTGAAAGGAAATCCGTACTTGTGTGTGGGACTGGATGTAGGGTAACGCCGAACAAGTATAAAATCCGGTGTGTTCTTTCCTTTATTGCTTTTACTTTATTTCTGCATCTGTGTTTGATTCTGTGATCAAATCTGTGTCTGAATATTGCATACATTTATGTTCAAATTAACAAAAACTCAAAAAGGTTTAGTGATTCCTTTAAACACTATTCACCCCCCTCTAGTGTTAATCATAGCCTTAAGATCCGTATTCCGCATTTCTCACATTTGGTATCAGAGTGAGGTTTTCAAAGTTTCATAATATGATTCTTGAAAAAGTTTTTAAATGGCCATGTTTGAAAAAATTGTTAATACTAGTTTAGAAATATTCAGATCATCATTGTCTCTTGAGTCTGCATATAATCAATATTCAAATTCAAGTTGTCTACCAAAATTGTATGATATACAGGAAACATGCTTTATGGGTGTTGAGGAGTCAATCCACAATGGAAAAATTGTGCAGATCAAAAAGAATAAATAGATACCCGATAGTGGATGCTCTAGACACATGACTGGGAATCCAGAAATGCTGAATGATATAATATACAAAGACGAAGGACTGGTTAACTTTGGAGACAATTCAAAAGGATATGTGATTGACATCGACAAAGTCGGTAACTCTGAAACTCCTATTATTACTAATGTTTTGCTAGTTAAGAATCTGAAACGTAATCTGCTAAGTATTAGTCAACTTTGCGATAAAGGATATAAAAGTAAATTTGAAAAAGATAAGTGTCACATTGAAGATAATAATTCAACCATAATATTGAGGGAATTAGGAAAAAGAATATTTATATTCTTAGTATGAAAGTCTCAGATGATAACTTATGTCTTTTGGCAAATACAAGTGACCCTTGGATTTGGCATAAGAGATTTGGACATTTGAATTTCAAACTCTTATCTAGACTGTCAAAACATGATCTAATTAGAGGTCTCCCTAAAATGAATTTTAAAGTAGACGGTCTATGTGATGCATGTCAATTAGGAAAACTTAGAAAAAGTTCCTTTAAATTAAAAGATATGATTTCAACCTCAAAACCTCTTGAATTACTTCACCTTGATTTATTTGGTCCATCTCAAATTTTGTCAATATATCATAGTAAATATGTTTTTGTAATTGTAGATGATTATTCCAGATTTACATGGACAATATTTTAGAAACATAAAAGTGATACTTTTGAATGTTTTAAGAACTTTACAAAAAGGATTCAAAATCAACTTTCTCTAAAAATTATAACCATTCGTAGTGATCACGGTGGTGAATTTGAAAATGAAAAGTTTGAGGAATTCTGCAATAAAAAGGGAATAACTCATAATTTTTCATTTTCAAGAACTTCACAACAAAACGGAGCAGTAGAACGTAAAAATAGGACGATTCAAGAATGTGCGAGAACTATGCTTTTAGATAGTAAATTACCAAAGTATTTTGGGCAGAAATAGTTGCTACCGCCTGTTATATTTTAAATAGAATTTTAATTAGACCTTTAACTGATAAGACATCTTATGAACTTCTTTATAGAAAGAAACCTAAGGTATCTTATTTTAGAATTTTTGGAAGCAGATGTTTTATTTTAAATACAAAAGATAACTTAGATAAATTTGATCCTAAATCTGACAAAGGTATCTTTATCGGATATTCTAGTAAAAGTAAAGCGTACAGAGTGTTTAATTTACGAACTAACATCACCGAAGAAACAATGCATGTTCCATTCGATGAAAATCTAAATTTTTTTGAAGATACAGATGATGAAGAGGATTTAATCGCTCAAAATCAAGAGCCAATTGAAACTAATAATGAAATTAATCATCCTAATAAAATGACTAAACTTTTAAAAGATCATCCTATAAAAAATATATTAGGAGATATGCATTTTGTTGTTGAAACTAGAAATCAACTAAGCAAAATGAGAAATGTAGCCTTTATATCAACTATTTAACCCAAAAATCCAAAAGAAGCATCAACTGATGATTCATGGATTTTGGCTATGCAAGAAGAACTAAATCAATTCACTAGAAATGAAGTTTGGGAACTTGTTCCTAGACCTGAAAATAAAACTATAATTGGAACTAAATGGGTTTGTAAAAATAACATGAATGAACAAGGGGATGTTGTTAGAAATAAAACCCAGTTAGTCGCTCAAGGTTATTGTCAAGAAGAAGGAATAAATTTTGATGAAACCTTTTCTCCCGTAGCAAGATTAGAAGCCATTAGGATTCTACTTTCTTTCACAAATCATAATAATTTTAAATTATTTCAAATGGATGTTAAAAGTGCATTTTTAAATGGATTTGTAAAAGAGGAAGTATGTGTTGAATTACCACTATTTTTTGAAAATGAAAAATTACCAAATCATGTTTACAAACCTAAGAAAGCTCTATATGGTCTAAAAAAGCTCCTAGAGCCTGGTACGATAGACTAAGATCTTACTTATTACAATCAAACTCTGAAATTGGTAAAGTAGATAATACTCTTTTTATTAAAAGAAATAAAAACGATATTTAACTAGTGCATGTTTATGTAGATGATATCATTTTAGGATCAACTAATTTTGAAATGAATAATGAATTTTCTAAAATAATGACAAAAGAGTTTGAGATGAGTCATATGGGTGAATTAAACTTCTTTTTAGGATTACAAATAAAACGATTAAATAATGGTATCTTTATTAATCAAGAAAAATATGCTAAAGACCTAGTTAGTAAATTTGGTTTGACTACTGCAAGTGGAAAACCCACTCCCATGGCAACCAATGAGTACCTAAGTAAAGAAGATATCCGGAAAGATGTAGATCAAAAATTATATAGAGGAATGACTGGATCACTACTCTATATCACTGCTAGTAGACCTGAAATCATGCATAGTGTTTGTCTCTGTGCAAGATATCAATCCCAACCTAAAGAGACCCACTTAAAAGCCGTAAAATGTATCATAAGATATGTTAAACACACCCTTGATTATGGCTTATTCTATCCTAAAAATGATTCTTTTGACTTAATATCTTACTGTGATGCTGATTATGCTGGTTGTAAATCAGACTGAAAAAGTACAAGTGGAACTTGTCACTTTTTGGGGCATTCTTTGATTTCCTGGATTAGTAAAAAGAAAAACACAGTTTCTTTGTCAACAACTGAAGCAGAGTATATTTCTGCTACTTTGGCTTGTTCTCGAGTAATATATATGCAACAAACTTTAAAAGATTTTGGTTTAAATATCTCAAAATCACCAATTTATTGTGATAATACTAGTGCAATAAAAATACTACTCATCATGCTCGAACTAAACATATTGATATCAGACATCATTTTCTCAGAGATAATATAAGTAAGGAAGTAATTACTCTCGATTATATCAATTCTGAGAATCAAATTGTTGATATATTAACAAAACCCTTAAATGAATCTATATTTACTAAATTTAGAAGAGAATTAGATACTTGTTCAATAACTGAAATATAAAATATAAATAACAAAGTATAATTAAAAATTAAATCAAAATAAATCAAATCGTAAAAATATCAAGCACCATGTCGACATCCCCCCTCTACCCATGTCGACATATAACAATTTTTTATTTTTGAAATTTTTCCCACCAAAATTCAAATAAGTGGTTATATATTCTTCTATTTCTAAATTGGATCATTATTTCTGTACTTTCTCTATTCTATCTTCTGAAAACATTTAAACAATGGCCTCCTCTTCCAAATCAAACAAAAATTCAACCTTTTCGTTCCCTTCTCCTACTTCTGGACCGTTTCAACGAACTACGCTTGCACGAGTGACAAATATGGAGGATTCTTTGAAGGATGCACTGCAACTAATGACTGAAATTCAAGTGGTGCAACTTAGAATGGCCAAAGAACAAGAACGGCAAGGCAAAATCCTTATAGATATGCAAAAATTTCTAATGAACAATCACGCTAATCCCATCTTGATTGATGAAGAGTCTTCAGGAGATCATGTGCATGAGGACAGTTAGGAATAAGAAGAAGCATTCATAGAAGAAGAGAAGAGCATGCTGAAGATGACGACAAAGTCGTTTGCGTTGGCGAAGTGTGCTTTGACAAGGATGGAAATCTTGTCGAATAACGTGGAAATTTCTGTATCCACTATCCAAATTGTTTGGTTCATAGATCTCCCATTTTCAAGGACACGAATTAGTTTCTTTTTTCTCTTTCCTATTGTTGTATGTTTTTACTCACATTCTCTACGCATATGTAAACATAACAATTAATAAATGACTGTGTTCTTATATTTTATCACTATTATAAATATTATCTTGTATAGATTCTTAGTTAAGAAAGTTAGTAGTTTAGGACTAAGTTTTAGTTTTATAAGTAAGTGTTGATTATTTATGATAACACTATCATTGTAATCACATAGTATTAGATTAAGGGGGAATAATATAGTTTGGAGTTAGTTTTTGTTGATGATAAAGGAGGAGAAGTATAAAATAGGATAGTTAGGCATAGATTAAGGGGGAGTTATTAGATTTAGGGGGAGTTATTAGGATAGAAGTAATATTTTATAAACAAAGGTTGTCATCATAAAAAATGGGAGATTGTTAGTCCTTGAGATGATGGTTTTGATGACAACAACCTTAGAATAAGATTATAAAATATAAATACTAACATTATAGTTTAGATATATATATGTATATGCAGGATTTAACTATGCAGGTACCAAGAATGAAGACTGCACAGTATAGAGATTCAAGATATCAAGATTGAAGACTCATGAGTTTCAAGATTATCAAGAGTTCAAGATTTCAATAATAAGTATTTTAAAAAGGAATTTCGTTAAAACTCCTAGAAAAGCACCGACATCTTAAAATCCAATTTATTCGTGGAATGGAATCCACTTCGAGGCCGTTAAAGGGATGGAACCCTAAGTAGGTGGAACCTACGAAAAATCTAGTGGAACATTGTTTTGTATCCGCTAACCTTTTATTAAAAATGTTTTACAAAAATATATCTTGTTTTCAAAATGGTTTCAAAACCTTCCTTTTAAAAGAACCAAAAACATCTATCTTGGTTTTAAATATTTTTAGCCTCAAAATAATCTTTATTTTCAAAATCAAATTATCCTTAGTTTTAAACTATCTTTTTATAATAATATATTTAACTTTTAATATTTATACTTAGATTTAAATATAAAATTATAGTAAATTTTTATATACACCAAAATATTATTCTCTATATTTATTTATGTATTTTAATGATAGTTAAGTATATTTATAAAGTTTAAAATAGTGATACTATAAGATAGAAGTTATTTTCAAAGAAAAACAAATTACCAAAATTTCCTTAGGCATGTCGACATCCTCAAGTACCCCATGTCGACATGGTAGTAGTTTATTTCAAAATTTTGAATTTCAAAGGAAGTGTCTATTTGTCATATCCTTTCACAAATGGACATGGCTGTTGTTCTATTATAAATAGGGGTAGTTTTGAACGAATTTATATTCATATTTTCTCTTATTTCACTCCTTTTCTTCTTCCACATTCCTTTATACACATTCTTACCATTACTCTGCTGAAATCAACATTGAAACTAACTAGATCATTTCTGGTTTGATTCTCTATCACTATCTCAACCAGATCTCAGTGCTATTCAGAGTTATAGACTCCTTTGTAATCAATTTAGCGAGAAAATGTGTGATTGTAGGCTTGGAAATCAATCAAGCGAGAAAAGGTGTAATTGTAGCCTTGGAAATCAATTGGATGAACTTGTTGACCATGAAATCAAGTACCTCTACCCAGAGGATTGTTAATCTGGAGTGGTGTACCTCGTGGCCTTGAAATCGAGGGTGTAATTGTACAATTGCTTTTGAAAGGAAATATGTACTTGTGTGCAGGACTGGATGTAGGGTAACTCCGAAGCAGTATAAAATCCAGTGTGTTCTTTCCTTTATTGCTTTTATTTTATTTCTGCATCTGTGTTTGATTCTGTGATCATATCTGTGTCCGAATATTGCATACATTTGTGTTCAAATTAACAAAAACTCAAAAAGATTTAGTAATTCCTTGAAACACTATTCACCCCCTTCTAGTGTTAATCCTAGCTTTAAGATCCGTATTCTGCATTTCTCACACCTGGTAGTAGTAAAGTGTATGTGGACATGTAACGACTTTATTGTTGGGAGGGAATAAAATCTGATATTGCTAACTTTATTAAGCGTTGCATGACTTGCCAACTCATAAAGGCCGAGCATTATAGGCCCGGTGGGTTATTGCAGCCTTTAGACATTCCTGTTTGAAAGTGGGATCAAATTTCCATGGACTTTAATGACGTTTTTCCCTTTCTCATTATGGTCATGACGGTTTATGGGCAATTATAGACAAACTTACCAAATCCGTCCATTTTGTTCCAGTTGGGTCCAATCAGACTGTATCTCTTTTAGCCAAACTTTATGTCAAAGAGATTGTTAAATTTCATGGAGTTCCTATTTCTATTGTTAGCTATCATGATCCATTATTTACTCATGGATTTTAAAAAGGTCTTCAAAAAGCTTTGGGAACAAAGCTTAATTTCAGCACCGCTTATCATCCCTAGTCCGATGGACAAACATAGCGTGTGAATCAAACTCTTGAAGATCTTCCTTGTACACGTGTTCTTGATTTTTGTGGAAGTTGGAAAAATCATATTTCTCTTGTTGAGTTTTCTTATAATAATAGCTTCCAATCTAGTATTGGTATGGCACCCTTCAAGGCACTCTACGGAAGGCCATGCCGATCTCCTTCGTGTTGGTTTGAAGCCGGTGAGAAGCTGGTTTTAGGTCTAGATTTTATTCGTGATGCCGCATAAAAGATTAACCTTATTCGTTATAGGATGAAAGAAGCTCAAATTAGACAAAAATCCCATGTCAATAACCTAAGAAGGAATTTGGAGTTTTCCGTGGGAGATTTTGTATTCATTCGTGTTCCACCTATAAAGGGTGTTGTGCGTTTCAGTCGATCGAGAAAGTTAGCACATCGATATATTGGCCCATTCCCCATCACCAAACCCATTGGTTCCGTGGCTTATTGCCTTTCATTAACGACTTACTTGTCTGCTATTCATGTTGTATTCCACGTTTCTCAACTATGGAAATGCCTTAGAGATTCAGATTCTACTCTTGAGCCCGGTGTTATTGAAGAAATTAAGGTTTCACCTAATTTGACTTCTGAGCAACATCCTATTCTTATCATTGCTATGAAGGTTAAACGCCTTCGTAATAAAGATGTTCCGCTCGTGAAAGTTCAATGGTCCTTAAATCCTAAGGATTGTTCTCGAGAATCTAGAGAATTCATCGAGTGAACACATCCAAACTTACTCTCTCGTGCTCCTTAAGGTGAACTTCTCACTTTAAAATTTTCTTTTGTGTTTTTATGACTTAAAGCGGTTGTTGCTCTTTATCTTCTTCTTAAGTATTGCGAGGACGCAATTTCTTTAAGGAGGGGAGTTTCTAACAACCCGCATGTTTTACGATTATATATTTAAATGTTTTATTTAAATATAGCATCTTTATTTGAATTTAAAGTCCGAAATGTGACTTTTTGTAAACAGTCGAATTCGGACTCGAGACCGCTTCTGTTGATTTTAAAACGATGTTTACAACTTGTTTAAGTATAAACATCGATATGATTGGAGTTGATTAGGATTTTGGTATTTTCATTTGGGCTTTGGGTTGTGCTCTAGCCCATTAACCCAATAATAGAACCCAAACTCTTCTACTAAATACCTTAACTCCTCTCCCCTTCATTCGTTCTACTCATAATAATTCCTAACACTCAAGCTAAAGGGAAAATGGGGAAAGAGGGGAGATTAAAAATTCCTAAGCCCTAAATTCTTAAGAAATTCAAATTCAAGTTCTAAAATCAAGGAGAAGTTTAGGTAAGCATCCTCTTCATCTTCTCCATCTCAATTCCTCTTGAGTTTTTGTTTTTTCCTATAACCTAACTTAGGAAATTCATTGCAATTGATAATAGATTGAAGGTTCTAGAGGTGTTATTGAAGAGAAATCAATCTTAGCTTGTTTTAGAGCTTCTCATTTCTATATTTGAGATTAAAGGTGAGTTGTTGAACTCACATCTATGTGTATAGCTTTCATTGTTGTTAGGTATGAATTCCTAACATCTATTTCATGTTCAATTGCTTTTGAATTGAATTGGTTTGGTTAATTTTTCAATTTTGGTATTTTGAAGTCAAAATATTTAAAGATCTTATCTTGGATATTTGGACATGTTATTGGTGGTGTATCGAAGAGCCTATAGGGCTGGGTTGTCGCTTGGCATAAATCCCTAACATCCATTGCTCCTTAGATCACTTCCAGTTTGGATTTGCCCTCTTTGGGCTAGGAAATTTTTTGCCTAGCTCAAAAATCTAGACATCTGGTTAAAAAAATCCAGACATCTGATAGAGGCCTCTGGAAAAAATTATATAATGAATGTAGAAAAAAATCGCAGAGCCAAAATCCAAACGTCTGGTTGAACCCAACCAGACGTCTAGGAGCCTTCTGGAATTAAAAATAAAAAGGAGAAAAAAATATATATTTCTAGAACCCAGCGCCAAATGACTGGTTAAACCTACCAGACGTCTGACACTATTCAATTTTGCCTGTTTTTGAGTGGATTTTCAATTTTTATCGATTTTCTTAATCCAATTAGTTGTTGTCATTTATTATCGACTTTGATGACTTCTATTCTAGATTTTTGGGAATATCCATTTGATGGATTTGATGCCGATTTTCGTGGTGTAATTCACGTCGTCGAATGTGGATTTTTGATGACAGATTGTTTTTACAACCAATTCTATACTTTGTCACTTTAAAATATAAAGGTTTTTATACTAGTAGTAAATACTCAAACTCTTTCACAAAATTGATTTCAACACTACTTTTAATACAAAGCTCGTTTTCAAAACCGTGTTCCAATCTATTAGTATATACAAACCTTTACTTCATTCATATGAGAAATCCAATTAACGACTTAGCAAAACAAGTGGTATGAAATGCTTGCGTTTACTTCGTCGGTTAATTCTTAAGATTGTTCGATTGAAATCTTGTGACAATTTTCGAGTGGAAGTTTATAATTTGTTCGTAAATGATTAAGTTAAGCCAGTGGTTATGGGACATGAAGCTAAACTCATCTGTTTACTAGCTTGATTTAATGCATTTATTGAGCAATGATGATCATTTTGAGGTTTAGACTAGCGATATGCGACGTCTGTTTGTCCCTGTGGGGGACCGCACGCCGTCCTTTTAGCTTCGTCTCATTTTTATGGGCTTGCGACCCATGGTCTTTTAACCATTTTGTGGAGTTCGATTCATCGGGCGTACCTTTGTACTATGTCATTGTTCGGCTTATTTGAGTTTCAGGTTCCTCGGGCATACCGTTGTACTACGTCATTTGTGATAGGCCTCTTCCCCTCTTTTTGTGATTTTTGGGTTTCCAGATTGATGATTTCTGGAATTTGCGTTTCACCAATATTTATGGTTTGCATTGATAAGCTTTATCAATATTTATGACTTGGTGAATAAAATTAAGAATATGACATTTTTTTGGGTATTTGAAAAAACTTGAGATACTATACTGTTATCATATATATTTGTTATATCTCGTATTCTATGTCATCTTACATGATAATTATAGCTAGACTGATCCATTTATTATTTTTCTTCTTAAATAATAATCAGGTCAGACCGAGGTGTTTCAGATGCTTCCACTTGAATTGTTAGCAAGGACTAGCTTCTGACTTTTGGCTAACTACTTTAGCTCAGTAGCTTTTGTTTTTATACATTCGAGATTGAGAATCCTTGATGTATACATATTCTTTTGTCTAACACTTGTACTATTCTTTTGTGATGTAGTGGATCTTGTATGACCACTACTTTGATGTTCACTTCTACGTGACATATTCATATATGTTTCCGCCTTATTGATATGAATATCCGTAATTGATTTTGTATTATGCTTATTTTATATTTGTTTTCGAAGACCACATAGCCACTGTGTAGTAGATTTGAGTTTGTATTTGATATGTCAGATTTCCTCTTGAAATGAAATGCATGACCTTCTATCTGACATATCGGTACTCGCACAAATCAACTACACAGATGGTCGCTCCTCAGTAGCCTTATTCCTCGTGCTAGTTGACAGCATTACCCCGTATTTTCCTTGGCTAGTGTGAGTATAGAGTTGGAGCGTCACAATTTGCAAGACCGTATTTACTATTATTATTCCGCTGCATTATTTGGTATGTTTGTTGATTGTACTCTAATTATGTTGTAAAAATTGAAATCAAATGTATATTGTAAAACAACTTCATGAACTGTTTATTTGATTATTGTATTTCGTCATTCCACTGTGAGATTCTGTGTTGTGCTTTCCTTCTTTCCTCTTATTTTCTTATTAAACCCTATCGATAATCTCCCTTTTTAAATGTTTTGTGTTTGACATGTGTGAATTTAATCGTTCAAGAAGATGGGCCTTCACATAAATGATTTTCGAAGATATTAAAATTAAAAGAACAATTTTGTAAAGTTTAGTATTATTGAAAATGATGTTATATATATATATATATATATATAAAGAAATTTGCAATTTATTAAGTAAATGAAATTAAATAGGAAATAAAAGAAAAGGGAAATGAAAATTGAATGTTCAATAAAACATTCCCAAGCCTAAGTTCACAAACCAATTCCATGTTCTTAAGCCCAAACTTCTCTAACCAATATCGAAACTCTTCCACTTTAGGATTTCTCTCTTCATTTTATTAGTATGTTCACTTATTTAAGGAGCCTGATGCTTCATCTGTTCATTCTATTAACCTCAAAATTCAATAACAAATCATATATGTTAATAAAAAGACCACACTTTAAAATATATGCATCTCAATATCAACACACACTTGCGTTTAAGAAGAGTGTAAGGATTCGATTAGAGAATGAGATGCTGGAGCATGCACATGGAGAAGAAGAACATATGGCTTTATGCGAGTTTGTTACTCATAAATCTATGCAAAAATCATTAAATATGATGTGTATATATATGTGTGAGCTGTAGTAGTTGCCTAGTGCATTGAATTGGAATAGATGAGTGAGATGTAATGATCATAGTTGGTCGGAGTTGGAGCAAAATCATCAGAATTTAGCTCAAGGGCTGCGACTAGTAGGTCCACCGTTCGACTACTGATCGGTCGACCAGTAAGTCAACCGATGAACTAATCTTTTTCAATATATATATATATATATATATAATAAATAAATTTAAGTTTTATAAATAAAAACAACTAATATAAATATAATATCTATGTTATACATTACTTTATATATAGCAAAATAAATATATTTAATTCAAGTTATTTAATAATTAAATGAAATTTTTCAACAATATATTAATGGATATATATAAAAATTTAGTAAAAGATTATTTTAAATTATCAAAAGATTGTACGGAGTTTGTCAATCATGTTAGAAGTTATGAATTATATCAATAAATATAGTATGTTAAATTATATTTATTTATTCATAATTTATATTTAATTAAATTATTTTATTTTGTTATATATATTATTATTTCTTCTTTTCTAGTTGATTTTGAATATATGAATGATTTATCATCGATATTAATTTGATTAGTGATTTTAATATGATACGGTGATGGCATCCTTTTGTATGGACTCATGATATTGCTATTTTGGAATACTTTTGCTTATATTGATTTTTAGTTCTGTACGACGAGAAATCTGAATAAGTGGAGTTGTAATAATGTAACACCACATAAAATAAAATATAAATAAATAATTGGATAAATTAAATTAAATAAAATAGGGGTAAAATGGAAATTTTGTAAAAGTCATAATTTGACCATGAATGTTATGTTGTTGCATTCGTGGCGATTTTTCGATCAATTTCTATATATAATAAATTGGAAATGGAGCTCAGACAAGAAATTTATGGATATTTGAAGTTTTGGATACGAATTAATTTAAATAGAATTCAAATTTAAATAAATAAATAATTTCACAATTTGAAATTCAAAAGTTAACAGTAATTATACTTGGGGGTTAAGTAAACGCTAAACTAACATAAACGTCAATTGGTAATTAAGGAAGAAAATAATCAAAACAACGACAACAAATTAACGTTCGTAAATAAGTGGATCGTCAATTGCGCCCTTATACCGGTTGATTGCTAGTGGTCAACCGATGGGAAGCGGCGGTCGACCGACAATGGTTAATGGCGGCTAGGGTTTGTGTGTTTTTAACGTAGTAGATTATATTATTTTTAACCAACCTTAATCCAATGGTTTTAATGCGTTGCAACCACTATATGTAAGAGCGTAGCCTCCTCACTTTTCTTCATAGATTATTTGGGAACACAACGAAACTTTGTCAATCTCTCTTCTAAATAGATTCAAGAAATTCTCTATGATTACATTTAAGAAATTTTAGATGTTTTTATTCAACTTGTAAACCCTTTTCTAATCTAACCTCTTAATTTCTGAATCTAATTCCTATGAAATTCGCTTGTTGGATATATATATATATATATATATATATATATATATATTTAAGAAGGGAGATCTAAAGAAGATTATTATTGGCATTTCAAATCCGAAAAGGAGAAAAACTAAGGACCTACAGTGAGTGGAAATCTCAGTTTTTCTATTTTACTAATTGAATAGTGTAGTTTGAATTTGATTTATGCCTTGGGTAATTTTTGTTTACAAAAACATCATATTGAAACCCCTAAATTTCCCACAAATCAAATTGTCAAATCTTGGGTTTGAATCTTAATTATTTTGTATTGAAATAATGGAATTTGTGCGGATTTTGCAATTTAAGTGTTTTATCTTCCATTCCACTTATTATCATTTCCTTTTGGATCTGATTAAGGAATTGGACTAGGAAATGGTGTGTAAGGTATGGATTCTCATTCGTAGTTTACACCACCAAATTCTGCAAATTGAATAGAATAGAGTGTAAAATCAATTAAATTTGTTAGTTTCTATTTTTGATTTATTCCATTATTTTAATATAAAATAAGTTGGACATTGATTCTATACACAAGTCTATTGATATGATTTTGGGATATTGGATTTATGGCATATATGTTATTATGGAAATGAGACTTGTATAATTTTGGAAAATTTAACATTAAATGTTAGTTCGGAGCGTAATCTCCGCATGCATAGAAATCAATAAGTGTGCATATATATATATATATATATGTATGTATGTATGTATATAATATGTATGTATGTATGTATGTATGTATGTATACATACATACACACACGTACAATATACATACATATATACATACTAGAGTAAACAACATATAATTATAACGTATTAGTTGAGTAGTTAATTAGGTTAATAATTTTAATTAGGAAAGTAATTAATTGTAGAGGCAAAATAAGAAGGATTTCTTATAAGGCCTAAATAATGAATATGGTGAGATGTGTGACAATATATTTTGAGAACGTTATGAATTATGACTAAGTTATAGCGTTGCAAGGTCTGTTAAAAGCACACAAAATCTGCCCAACTAATCTGGCTACCAATAATGTGACTTTATGGTTGATGTAAGACATCGCCTATAATAAGTAACTATAAATAACACAGGTTAATCCCAAATTCTATAGAGTAAATTTGCCTATTTAATCAAGCTACGAGTACCTATGAATAGTCGAACTTATTTAAGACGTCTCTGTGTGGTATGGGTCATAATAAGAAGGACCTGCTTTGGGGGTTGAAGATATTAAGTGGATGTTTGAAGGCTTTCCTCTTCCCCTTGTATAAACTATTAAATGATCGGGATTCGGTAGAGGATATCTTAGAAACGTCTACTTCAATAGAAAGTATTAAGTATCCGAAGAAATTTCCATGCAATGTCAATTGGCTAGGCACCTGTAAGGAGTCCGTCTTGGGGTTAGGTATTAAATAATGCAGACCTACCTCAAATGAGGTCTTAAATGGCCAGAGTCTGCTTAATTCCCATTGAGGAGGTATTAAGTGGCTTGGGCACTATCTCTTGCATTGGTAGGACATTGATAGAGATAGGTATGGGTTATTGGGTTGAAATGGTTATGGAATTGGATAAAGCCTTAGGGCATATAATAGGGAATTTTTTTGAATATACCTAAAAGTATAAGACATATCCTTATTTAAATTATACTTAAATTATACCGCCCAAGTACTAATATAGGAAGACTCGAGATTTTTATTTACCAGACATTGTTGTTTTTATACCCACCTCATTGCAAAACTAGTTAGGGAAGGAGACGATAATCCAGATGGAGACGACAATGAGAGAAGCTTGTGGCAGTAGTGTATATATCTATTTATGTTATTTCCTGATTTACCCATGTAAAGATGACAATGTATTTGGAACATTTTTTATCTCGGTTATGTAATGGTTATTATTGACATTGTGTTATAGTTTTATGACATTTGGAATTTTAAATAAAATGGGTACAGTTTGTCTTATTATATTTTGTCCTTCCGCTATATGTTTATATGAGTAGATAAATAGCTCCGAGTTATTCTTTTTACTAATTAATAGCCACTTTTGGAATGGGTCTAAGTTTCGATGGGCCTTTTTTAGGTTGGGATTTAGGTCAATTTCAGGTGGGTTGTTACATTTGGTATCAAAGCCTAGGTTACCCGATCAATGGGATAAGTAGACGTATAGGTGGCATATTTTTAAAAATATTTTTTAAAAAAGGCCCCAATATGTATACAAATATATATACATAGTATTGTTTTTGAACATATGCACATACATTAGGCAAAATTATCTTTTAGCATATAATACTATCTTAGGATGATATAACTAAAAGCTCAATCTACAAATAATTAATATGGTCGTTAATCATTCTTCTTCTAAGGCTGGGAACCATGATTGAGGAAGGACCGCTATTCAAGGGATGCCCAAATTGTTTAAACAATTCCTCAGGAAAGTAGGTCAAGACCTTGTTCCTCAACAAGCTGCACCGACGACACTCATTGCCCCACTACCAATGCAACACATCATTTCGTTGATTTTTCTAAATGTGCAAGAAATTTCTTAATATGGGAGGAAGCATATACTCTAGAACAAAAGGTTTTGTGAAGGCAAATACATAGCTAAATGATCGTGAGAAGATATTTTGGGAACTCGATTGAGAGGATCAACCAAAGAGAAGAAGGGCAGCTTGGCACCTTAGGGGAGAAGCCTTAAATTGGTGGAATATTATGGCCGAGGAGAATGTTGATAGGGTTTCCACTTGGAATGAATTCAAGGACAGATTTGAGTCAAGGTTTATGTTGAGAGCAGAAGCGAGTTTACCATTGGAGAAATTTATACAGCTTAGACATGGAGGCTCCACTTTGAAGAAGTACATCACTAAGTTTTCAAAGTTGGCTAAGTCTGCGATGAGTTTAATCGATGCGTCCATAAAAAAGGTCATAGAATTTGTAAAGGGCCTAAATTCTTCGCTTAAAGAATTATTGTTGACCAAAATGTCCGTTGACACCACATATGAGACATTATTTGAGATGACTTTGCTGCAAATGACTGGTGCCGAAGATAAAGAGATAGAGAAGACATCACTGACTCAAAATAAAGGTGGATCCAAAAAGGAAACTTTTGGGCAAATAAGAAGTCAAAAGGGAAGTCCAAGAAATAAGGAAAGTTGTGTAAGAGGTGCCAGAAAAGGGGAAATGTAGCTAAAGATTGTAGGTGAACTTAATGAAAGAATCCAGTGGAATGTTAAGGAACTTATGTATATGATACATATGTGTATATTTTTGTGCATTAAAATATAAAATAAATAAATATATATAAAATACAAATTAATTAATTAAGATATTTTATTTAAACAAAATTTAGAAACGTTCTACATAAACTAAACTTCATAGGCACCAAATATATCCAACAAGGGAATTTTTTAAAATTCACATATGACTTCAGCTGCAGGTGTAATAACCCGGATTTTCGGGCATCAGATAATTGAATAATTATCTAATATTAATGGAAAATACTGATTTATAAGTTGATAAATAATTCTGGTAACGAAGATATATATCTGAATAAGTAGTTATATATGTATGACTTGATTTGTAAATTGGATTTTAGGATTTAATTTGAATTTGAATTCAAATTTAAAGTTTTGAAATTCAAAAGATGGATATTTTGCAATATTGGAATTTAAAGATATTTGGATATGCTTTTATTCATAATTTGATTTATTACATTTTCTTCACATAAGAATAAATAAATTAAGTAAAACCTTTATTAACATTTAAAATAAAAAGAAAATAATACAAAGACAAGTGTTATCATAATAAAACTTAATATTAACATGTGTTAACTAATGAACTAAGGTTTATGACAAGTGGCATTTTTAGATTTAATTCTCTTTCATTTTTGTTAAACAATTTTCAGCCAAAAAACATAAACTTCTCTCTATCTATTTCTTTTTCAAAAAAATTCAAAATCTAAGAAACAAATATGAACTCAAACAATCCCTCAAAACAAAATTTGCCTCTAAAACCAGATAATAAATCAATCTAAAACCTGTAACTAATTATCAACAGCAAACCTGAAGCATCAAAGCTGCAAGTATTTCTTAAAATCTGGAAAATAAATGCCTGCATCTTTCTTTAAATCTGGAAATATGTTTAAAGCAAGTCCAAGTTCCAATAGCATGCATGCAAGTTCAATCCAATTTTATCTAGCAATAACTTCAGATTTAAACTAAGCAAAGATTCAAGTTTTATTCAAAATTTAGCAAGATCAAAATTTAGGGCGGATTTCATTTCCAGAGCCTGTTCTTGTTCATCATCAAAACAAGTGAGTAATCCTAACCCATAAATCAATTTTTAATTTTTGTATGTGACATGATTGATGTGAATTTCGTGATACATGTTTAAATTTCTGTATGCATGCTTGTTTAAATATGGATACATGATTATATGCCTGTACATATTGGTATGCAAGTTGTGCTTAACTCTATTATTTCCTAACAGACTCAATAAGAAGATTTTAAATTTAGTTTTTTTAATGTGATCCTTGTTAGGCTAAACAATCAAACAAATATTGATTGTTTTATACGTAATTAAGTTTTAAAATTTTATTTACAAGAAATAAGTTGAAATTTTTTCTGGAAATTGCAGGAACAGTAAAAAAAAATGAAGGTCAAGTAAAGAAAACTTAAAGTTTATACAATTAAGCTTCAAGATCAAAATTCAGATAAAGCAAAGTAGATGTAAATCAAATCTAGATCAAATCTGAAAAAAATGTGGTATGATGCTTGCATGTTGTGAAATGTGTACAGGATGGATTGCATGTCAGTGTTTATTTACATACAGAGTTTTGTTCCAGATTTACACTCTGATCAAAATCATGATCTCATGATTCAAATCTTTGTCAAGGATTTGGTTTCAAACAAAATATCATTGAGTAATACAAGTTTAAAGTTTAAAATTTTATTTAAAAAAAAAGAGAAAAAAAATCGGAAATATCTCTGAAACATAAATACAACAGAACAAATTGTATATAAGCATAAATTTGATTACCCAGATTTATTGATTAAAGTTTATAAACTAATTACATTATCAAAAACTTGAATTTTAAAACAAAAATTAGAATTTATAGTTTGAATTTGGTTGAGAATTTCTGGTTGAACTGGAAATCCTATTGTGGGTTTGAACTGTCGGGTTAGAAAGTTTGGGTAGCCATGTTTTTCTCGGGTGATTGAATGATGATCGTAGATGCAAGGAAAAATGGTGAGAAGTGAATTAAAGCAGTGTGGCGTTGGGAATTTTGAATCAAAGATTATAACCCTAGTTTCCACTACTGATCAGAAATTTGATCACCGCGACCTATATAAGTGATCGAGCTTGCCTTGATTCATGTTGGTGATTGTTGGAGTGTGGAGGAATTAGTAGCCGGAGGCGAATTCATTCTGGTGATCGGAGGTGAGTGATTCTTGGTGATTTTACCAGGAGTTAGTAAGCTCGATTTCGATTTTTGGTTTCTGTGTGTCATTTGGTGATTGGGATTGTATTGGGAGGTGATCGTTGACTTGTGAGGAGGATCGCGCATGGTCGGAGGTAAGTGGCTCGTCGGTACACGTGCACCGTGCATGTTGTGTTTCAGGAGTGGGAAGCTGGTTTGGGGAAGAAGGATTTTACCAGGAGTAGTTTTTGTTATATCTCGCGTTGGACTCCGAGTTGTAATAGTGGGGAAAGCTTGTTGGGTGTATCGAGTATACCCTAACTTTGTCACGAGTTTTACCTCGAGGAATTGAAGTATTGGCTGTGGAAACATTTTGTTTGATTTCCAGTTTACCCTGTTCAGTTTTTAAAAACTAAGTTAATTTCCAAAATTTTAAGTAAATTTAGATTTTAAGCAAGATTTAACATATTTAAATGTTTAAGTTAGAAATGATGTTTTAACATATTTAAATTTTAGAAGTATGGATTTTAAAGTTATAAATCTTGTTTTGAAATAATCTGATAAATATTTCATTAGAGTAATTTTGTAATCAGTTACAAACATTTTTCAACTTAAATATAATTGTTAAAATATAATTTTGGTTTAGGCAATTTAACTTGTGTCAAAGGAGGATGATTTTTTCATATCCAAGCTTTCGAATTTAATTTAATGGAAAATGAAAGTTAAGGGGTAATGTGATAAATTAATTTGAGTAATTGATTAAGTATAGGAGATCATTAAATCGAGGATAGATTATTTAGGAATAATTTCTTAAGGAAGAATTTAAAAATAGTTAATGAAGGTCATTAACTTAAGATTGTTTAAAAATTTATTTATGTGATTGATTAGATAAATAAATTGATAATAATCAATTGAGAAATTGTTTAAGTTTAATTACTTAATAAAAGTAATTAAGAAATTAGTTACTTAATTGGGTTAATGTGATTAGTTTAGATTAATTAAGTTTAATTAAACACTTGACGATTGATGAATAATTACTTAATGTAATTAATGGATGTGTAATTACTTAAGGAAGTAATTAATGGTAATTACTGAATATAATTAGTGGAAGATGGAATTGTGGAAGTAGTTTGGATCAAATTATTTTGTATAATTAATCAAGAGATTAATTGGAGATAATTTAGGATTAATTAATTTTTTTAATGAAGTAATTAAGGGTAGTTAATTACTGATGTTATTAATCAAGGGTGATTAATATTTATGGTTAGAAATTGATTAATGAAATAATTAAAGGATAATTACCGTGTTAGGTTAAGGATAATTAATTGTGAAATTAACTAAGGGTTGATTACTTAAATGTAATTAAAGGATAAATAGAACGATATTGGAGGTCTTTGATTAATTGTTATCCCTATATGTGATTTGTGATGCTATGTGTTAAGATATGTTGATTTAAACTGTGATGATGTGGTTATCTATTGTTGATGAATTAGGTGACATTCTGTATTTAAAATTGAGTTGTATTTCACTTGAATAATTTAAGTTAAGTTGACAATGGTTTCGAAGAGACCGGAGTCGGGTATTAGTAAATACCCGAAACCACTTCGATTCTTTAGTAATATGTGAAATCAACAGGATGGTATGGAATGTTTTAAATGAATTTGTCTGTTAATTTAAGTTCTGGTATTAGATATTGATGTGTGATATCATGATGTCTATAACAAATTGTGAAGTTGAAAATTGAGACGAGTACCCCGGGTTTATATAAGTGTTATGCTTTTGTATTCCTTATTAGATGTGTTTACTCACGCTGGTTTCCAGCCTGACCGGGGTGTTACTTTGATGTAATGCTCGGGCCAGACCGAGTATTACAGATTTCCAGGTAAGGACGTTCTGGAGCTCAGGAGGCGAGCTGGATAGCAGCAACGTATGGAGAGTTTTCACTGTGATATTGTAGTTTCTGGACATGATTGTTTTGTCCAGTATTTATGTATATGTGTAACTCTGATGTATTTAAATGTAAATTAGCAGATATAGTTTTCTTTGAATAACTTCTATTTTATTTGCTATTATAATTTATCCGCTGCGAATGTGAGATTGTGTGTTTCTTTTCTGTTCTTCTTCTTCTTTCTCTTTTCTTCTTTTCTTAACTATCTGGAAATTTCGGGATCGAAATTCCGGGTCGCTACAGCAGGCCAGCCCAGTTCCAACGCATACAAGCTTTAACATTTTAATTTTTCTAAAATTACAATGGATCGAGTTTAGAGCAGGGAGTCAATATAATTGTATTTTTTTAGCAGTTTTCCAAGTTCAGCTTGACTAAACTAATTTATAAATGCTACAAATTAATGAAGAAAACTATTCTGAATAGAAAACGCTAGCAATACAATGTGTCAACAATCAAAAAGGTCTAAAAGCAAATATTTGATTCAAATTCAAAGCTTTTTAATCTTAACCCTAAAATCACTTTCTGCCATTAAAAAACTATTATTCAAAATCAATTTATAATTAATTTACTACACGCACAAATATGTATGTGTGTGTATATATATATCTATGTATATGAATATGTAGAACAACACTTTTTGTTCATTTGGCCAAAGCAGTTTTACAGCGTAGAATTTTTATTTGATCAATGTATGCATGTATGTAACATTAAACAATATATATATATATATATATGATGACTCTTAGGATAGGTATATTTGTACTTCAGTGATTTGGTGGATTATTTTTCCAAACTTAGCCACACTCTTTTCGGGTTATCTGTATGTTATTAGGCCGGACTCAGAGGATGATGACAGTAGTTCCACCTATTTAAAGGGAGGTTAGGGCCTCGTTCATTTTAGCAGCTTAGATTATTCAGTCTTTCTCTTGTTTTATTTATACTTCAGCTATTTTCACGCATGTGCCCAAACAGCTGTTATTAATTATCATTTGTACAAGTTGGACGACCCACTTTAAAGCAGGCAACCCTTTTAAAAAACAATATATATATATATATAATCAAGTTTATAAAAAATTTTCCTCTTGGCTTTTGGAAAAACTATTTTATAGTTATATGTATGTATGTATGTATGTATTATTAAGGATAATGATATGTTTGAAATTTAGAATTTAAGTTTCAACACACACATATGTGTATGGGGAGGTGGAGGGGCATATAAAGTATGTAATATATATGTTTAAATTTATGATTTTTAAGTTTTTTATAAATTACTTCGACCGAAACTATATATATATATATATATATATATATATATATATCAAAATAATGCATTTATACAGAATCTTAATATTACATACATTTCTATATTTATAAATGTATATGTATGCATTAAAATAAATTATTTATTAGGCCGTGAACCTTATTGAAATATGTATATTCTACTTTAATTAAGCGGCTGAAATTTATATGCAACAACCCGCTATTTCAGACCTCTGGTTTTATAAATAAAACAATAATTTTGACTAAAGAAGTCGAAAAATAACAAACTGCTGGGCGACTAATATAAGAAAACAAAATGTAAACTATCTATTTTGTCTTTAGAAGGAATAAAAAATGTTTTAATCAAATAATACTATGTCATTTCCAAACAAATCCATAGATATTTCATATGTCATTAATACACACTCACACACATAAAATCAAGCCCAAAATCCATACAATACTTCAAGTATCTTACTTATATATACCTGTCATCACACACACGTACTAACATACATATAGACAGACCGCCCCTCCTTCGTCACCTTATCCTCCATCGTTATCATAATTTAACTTGTGTCCATTAACTTATCACATATCATAAATAAAGGAAACATGGTGTGGAGGGGTTCAGACACAAAGTTTGGTAAGTGAATATAGCTGAATTCAACATTTACTATACTTGTTTTACAATATAACTTGACTAAAAATGATAAGCTGCTATATCATTATACACTTCAGTTCATATTCAATTCATATCGAATCCAATATACAATTCATATTCACCGAGTTCCATATAATCGTGTTACTATACTGACGCAGCGGATAATAACAAAACGATATGAATCTGTGAAAGTAGCAATCGGTGGATTGAGAAATACTGAAATGCCCAAATTCGTTGATCCGAAGATACCGAATTCTAGATATCTTTGACACGTTGATCGCGCACGATACCGTGAAAGGAGATCTACAATTCTTCGAGCGTTGATCAAGCGCACTTGAGTCCGCGAATTGGCTTCAACGAACGTTGATTCGAGCGCACTCGAATAGCGTAGGTGGAGATAGGAGATTACACTCAACTACCAATTTAGATGAAAGCACAAAGCTAACAAAAGAGGAATTTTATTCAAACATCTACCACCATCAAATGTACAACACACTCCCTATTTATAGCATTTTACAACCGGCTCCTTAAGTCATACACGACTTACGACTCACCCTTAGGTCGGCAACGACCTATCAATAAACGCGACTCAAACACTTAAGTCGTACACGACTTAAAACACACGACCCAGATTACTTACGACATAACAGACACATGTGACTCAAACACTTAAGTTGTACACCCTTAGCTTTTTGTTAAGTCGTGGACGACTTATAGCCGTGCCGTTAGATCGTGTGCGACTTATCAAACCCGAACGACTTAAGCCTTGGTTAAGTCGTTGCTCCTTCCCATGTGACCTGTTAGGTCGTTCCTCCTCCGCACGTGACCCGTTAGGTCAGGGCCGACCTTCATTAACTCGTGAACAACCTAAGCCTTGTGCTTCCGTAGGTCATGCTGCATCATCCTCCCTTGGTTGACAGAAATTCGACCTCGAATTTTCACCATCTTCTTCCACAACAAGTTCAGCTCCATGGTATGGAATTAAATATTTGACGTTGAAAACATCAAAAGTATGAACATCTTCTGGTATCTTTAATTGATACGCATTCTAATTGATTTTCTTTAGAATTTCAACTGGACCAATTTTCCGCCCCTTCAATTTATTGTACGTCCCCACCGGAAAACGATCTTTTATCAACACTGCGTAAACCAAATCACCTTCGTTAAATTCAACACTTCGTCGCTTCAAATCTGCAGTTCGCTTATACTTCTCATTTGCCTTCACCAATTGTTCCTGAACGATTTTATGACATTCAGTTAATTCATCAACAAAATCAACAGCCCGTTTAACCGTCCCCTTCGGTTGTGGTACTATCGCCAAATCCAACGGTCCCCTTGGCAAACTTGAATATATAATCTGAAATGGACTATAACCTGTGCTTCTATTAACCGCATGATTATGTGCAAACTCTGCTTGGCATAACTTCATGTCCCAACTTCTCAGATTGTCCTTCACAAGACATCGCAACAAATTTCCCAACGATCTGTTGACAACTTCTGTCTGTCCATATGTTTGCGGATGATAAGCGCTGCTAAAGTTTAACTTCGTTCCCACCATCTTCCACAAACTTAGCCAAAAAATGACTTAAAAATCTGCTATCCCTATCCGAAACGATAGATTCTGCTAACCCATGAAGTCTATAGATTTCTTTGAAATATAACTGAGCAATATGAACAGCATCCGCCGTCTTCTTACAAGCAATAAAATGTGTCATTTTCGAAAACCTGTCCACCACAACAAATATAGAATCATTCCCCCTTTGAGTTCGAGGCAACCCCAAAGCAAAATCCATACTGATATCAACCCATGGTTTGGTAGGCACTGGTAACGGCATATATAATACTGCATTGGTCGTAGTTCCCTTCGAAACCTGACAAATATGACATCTCTCCACAAACCTTTCAACCTCCTTCCTCATTGACGGCCAAAAGTAAGATTGAGAAATCAAATGCAATGTACGATCACGTCTTACATGTCCTTCATCATGCAACTCCTTGATAATCTTCATTCTCAAGCTGCTATCTGGTATGCATAATCGATTTCCTTTAAATAGAAAACCATCCACCAACATAAATTCATCAGCACTCCCATCCTTGACTTTCTCAACAAATTTTGCAAAGTAAGGATCTTCTTCAATCAACTCTGGTAATAATTCAAAGCCTGTCACCTCAACTTTCATTATCGTCAATAAATGACTCCTCCTACTCAAAGCATCAGCCACACGATTCGTTATCCCTGACTTATGTTTCACAACAAACGTAAATTGCTGCAGATAAGCAATCCACGATGCATGCCTTGCTGAAATCTTATCCTGCCCTTGTAAGTGCTTCAACGTTTCATGATCAGTGTAAAGAACAAACTCTTTCTGAAAGAGATAGTGTCCCTAGTGTTTTACAGCTTGAACCACAACATAAAATTCCACATCATACGTGCTATATCTCATCTTCGCTCCTGACAACTTCTCACTGAAATAAGCAACTGGTCTTCCACTCTGACTCAGTACTCCACCAATCCCAACTTTAGATGCATCCGTATGTAGCTCAAATAACAACTGAAAGTCTGGTAATACAAGAATTGGCGCTGACGTCAATAGTGTCTTGATCTTCTCAAAAGCAACCCCTACTTCCTCTAACCATACAAACTTCTTTCCTTTCATGCAATCCGTAACTGGTGCCATCACGCTACTGAAGTGTGGAATGAATCTTCGGTAGAATGATGCTAACCCATGAAAACTTCTAACTTCAGTGATAGTCCTGGGTTGTGGCCAATTTCTAATAGCTTCAACTTTACTTTGATCCACCTGGATACCTTTCTCGGATACAACATACCCCAAAAATAAAACACTTCGAGTCATGAACACACACTTCTTTGTTGCTGCATAAAACTGCTCTTCACGAAGAATAATTAACACCTTCCGCAAATGCTGATTATGCTCTTCTGTACTTGCACTATAGATCAGAATATCATCAAAATAAACTACCACAAACTTTCCAATGTACGGCCTGAAAATTTGATTCATCACTCGCATAAATGTACTCGGGTCATTGGATAGACCAAACGGCATAACCAACCATTCATATAATCCTTCCCTCGTCTTGAATGCTGTCTTCCATTCATCTCCTGGTCTGATTCGAATTTGATGATAACCACTCTTAAGATCAATCTTTGAAAACATAACAGCTCCACTCAACTGATCTAGCAAGTCATCCAGTCTAGGCATAGGAAACCTGTAACGAACAATAATCTTGTTCAATGCCCGACTATCGGTACACATCCTCCATGAACCATCCTTCTTTGGTACTAATAAAGCTGGCACTGCACAAGGACTCAAGCTTTCCTGCATACGCCCTTGTTCTACTAACTCTTCCACTTGCCTTCTTAACTCCTCATGTTCCTTTGGACTCATTCGGTAATGTGGTCGATGTGGTAAAACTGCACCTGGCACTAGATCAATTTGATGTTATATGTCTCTCAACGGTGGTAACTCCGTTGGCAACTCTTCAGGAAACACATCTTTGAATTCTTCCAATATCGTTTTTACTTCCTCTGGAACTTCAACGGATTCAGTAGCTTCGTGTCCAACCAACAAAAACACCTCTGGGCTCTCCTCTACTTCTTCGATGAATTCCTTCAAAGTCAACAAAGTCTTCAGCTCCTCAATCTCTTCTGACTTTCTTTCTTCTTGTTGTCTCTTCTTTGGTACTAAAATGATCTTAACACCCTCGAACATAAAACTGTAGCTATTGGTCCGACCGTCATGTTGCACTGCTCGATCATACTGCCATGGTCTTCCCAAAAGTAAGTGACAAACATCCATCTCCACAATATCACACCAAATCTCGTCTTTATACTTCTTCCCAATAGAAAATGGAACTCGAACTCGCCTGTCCACCTTCACTTCTTCTCCTTTTCGCAACCACGCTAACTTGTAAGGATTTGGATGCTTCTCCGTTTTCAGCTTCAACTTTCTCACGGCTTCGCTAGAAATAATATTGTCACAACTTCCAGCGTCAATCACAAATTTATAAACCTTCCCCAGAATAGTGATGTTGACTGAAAAATGTTGCTCCTCAACCAACTAGAATCATCTTCTTGCTTCGGTGTTAGACAAGACCTCCTCATCATCAAATTACAACCCTCATCTCCGGACAATTCTTCTTCCTCCTTAACAAGTGGTGAATTGGAATATTCAGCTTCTACTTCCTCATCCTCAACCTCAGCTATCATAGCTCGTTTCTTCGGCTTTGGACATTCATTGCTTTTGTGACCCACTTCTTGGCAATTATAGCACTTGAAACTGTTATTAACCTTCGCCTTCCTAACCTCCTGTACAACTGGTTTTGTAACAGCTTTGGAAACATTGGAACTCGCACCAGCACCCTTCACTTGATTGTTGGAATTTGTAAACACACCACCACCTCGTCTTCCCTGCTTCTCCCAAGCCAACGCTTTCTGGTGCGCTTCCGCCACAGATCTTGGATCAAACATATGGACCATATCCTGGATCTGCATTCGCAACCCTCCAACAAATCTAGCAGTCAGCTGTTCTTCCGTCTCCATAATATCATTTCTGGCAATGAGTTGATAAAATTCATCAGCATAATCATTAACAGTCTTCGTTCTTTGCCTCAAGTTCTGCAACCTCTGATACATGAGTGATTGATAATTGTAAGGTAAGAATGTAGCTTTCATCAGTTTCTTCATCTTCTCCAATGATTCAATCTTTGACTTTCCCAATCTCTCCCGTGTAAGTTTAGTTGCTGCCACCATGCCAAAGCTCTTCCCCTCAACCTAGTAGCAACCAACTTCACTCTTCTATGCTCAAGAACCTCTTTAAAGTCAAAAATCTCTTCAACATTAGACAACCAATCAAGAAATTCTTCAGCTACCATTCCACCCTTGAACTCTGGAATTTCCATCTTCATACCCGATTCCCATCGACGATCATCCTCAACATCCTGATATACATTTCGCACTTGGTCTCGATCTCGATAATGAATGCTAGCTCTATCACCCTCTTCATCGAAATCAAATGTACGTCTATATCGATCTCGACCATCAACATCCCTTCGATCACACATGTCTCTTCTACTATGTCTCTCTTCATCTCTATATGGCTCATTTTCATACTCTCGTGGAGTTATCCTCTCTTTATGTCCATAGTCATGGTGATCTCTTCTTAACAAAATTGATGTTTCTCTTCTTTCTCTAAAAGATTGTGGCGATACCCTCCTCGCTTCCGTAACCGATGGCGAAACTCTGTTTCCTCCATGGTTCGAGATTGGTGATCTCCTCCTTTGATTTTGATTCAAATCATTCATCAACTTCTCTAACTTTCCAATGCCTTCATCAAATTTCTCATTAATGCGTTGTTCCATTTGCTCGGCTTCTTCCCTTCTATACAACGCTTCAACATTCTGATGGCGATTAGCTCTTCTCGGTGGCATGATTATACAATCACAAACACTTCAACAATGCATGGCTTAAACACTAAGCTCGGCTCAACTCAACTCGGCAATATGCAACGACCTAAGGTTAGGTCGGCACGGCTCAAACAAAGCACGGCTCAACACTTTAAACACTTTCCGGATGTTGATCCAAAGTGGAATGGATCGAAAGTTCTCCTCTTGTTGCAACAAACTATGAACACGATGAACACCAACTTCAAACTCCTTGGCTCCAAGACTCGGCTTAGCTATGATTGGCTAAGTCTAGCTCTGATACCAAAAACTGACGCAGCGGATAATAACAAAACGATATGAATCTGTGAAAGTAGCAATCGGTGGATTGAGAAATACTGAAATGCCCAAATTCGTTGATCCGAAGATACCGAATTCTAGCTATCTCTGAAACGTTGATCGCGCACGATACCGTGAAAGGAGATCTACAATTCTTCGAGCGTTGATCAAGCGCACTTGATTCCGCGAATTGGCTTCAACGAACGTTGATTCGAGCGCACTCGAATACCGTAGGTGGAGATAGGAGATTACACTCAACGACCAATTTAGATGAAAGCACAAAGCTAACAAAAGAGGAATTTTATTCAAACATCTACCACCATCAAATGTACAACACACTCCCTATTTATAGCATTTTACAACCGGCTCCTTAAGTCGTACACGACTTACGACTCACCCATAGGTCGGCAACGACCTATCAATAAACGCGACTCAAACACTTAAGTCGTACACGACTTAAAACACACGACCCAGATTACTTACGACATAACAGACACATAGCGCCTAAATCACAAACGACCTACGACTTACAAAATTACAACATATTACATCACTTAGGTCGTAGATGACCTAACTACTCACGACATAAGATTCAAACGACTCAAGGAAAATACAAACAAATTACAACATAACGTCACGACTTACAACTTACGACTTACTTAGGTCGTCAACGGTTTAACACTTATGCGACTTAAACTTCCACGACTTATCATGAGTCGTAACTCGTGGGCAGCTTGAAGGATGGTATCTTCACACGACTCAACTAAGTCGTAACCCGCTTCCGACTTAAGGACTTCAGCCACTGGAGCTTCTTCCTGCTTTTTGTTAAGTTGTGGACGACTTTTAGCCGTGCCGTTAGATCGTGTGTGACTTATCAAACCCGAACGACTTAAGCCTTGGTTAAGTCGTTGCTCCTTCCCATGTGACCTGTTAGGTCGTTCCTCCTCCTCACGTGACCCGTTAGGTCGGGGCCGACCTTCATTAACTCGTGAATGACCTAAGCCTTGTGCTTCCGTAGGTCGTGCTGCATCATATACCCATTCTAAAATGAGGTGACGACTTTCAGACTTTTACGTATATAAGTTTTATAGGTGTATCACATATAAACTAGACAAACCGTCAATCCTACTGTACCCAATAACAATTATGTTACAGCCAGCCCGACAACATCCAGAATCATAACTCCCTCATATTCTAGCTCTATTCCAAATCAATAACTAAACTAATTCGTTTAACCTATAAACATTGCCCCACTAAGGCGTGTAACAAACATGCATTGCCACTAAGGTTATGGTATGTCATTTACCTCTTCACTTGTGCCAAATGTACTCAAGGAATCTGAAACGAGCCTTTAATTAATTATAAACTACGGCCTATGTTAGGCACATGTTCAATTTTCCAAATTCAATCCTTGACATGCGCACCGGTGTGGGCCACCAGTGTACATGCTGATGCACTATTTTATGGTTTTGCATAAGTTTGTGTATTTCCATTTTAATTTCATTGTTTTGGTAATTCCATAACTTTTAATTTCATACTTAAGAAACATACATTACTAACATATCATAATATCTTTCACATAAATTTTATCATCGCTCACTATTTTTAAATTATAGTTTCCTTAACTTTCAAATATTAAAATACACTATATAAATTCATATATAGTTTAAATTCGAAATAATATTATATTTCTTACTAGAATATATTTATGAAATATCCCAAAATCAATTCTTGAATTTTAAAGTATATCATATATATAATTCATATATATACACGTTCATATATATACATATACATACATACATACACACACGCGCACACATACATACATACATACATACATACATACATATATATATTGACATTCAACATTTTGTACACTTCCACTAAATAATTCACATCTATTAAAATATATTTTTATCAATCCAAGGTAAATTATCTAATATCACAAAAACATAAACTTTAACTTTAAAAATCATTTCCATGCCATTCTAACATGATTATATACACCAAACCATTTATATACAAATCCAGGCTGATTTTCGCATATTCTGGAATCAAATCTATATAAATTCATATACATTGAATTAAATTATATAAAAAATATTTTTTAGACCTTAAATCATCATATCTAATCTTAGAAAATATTTCCATTTAATTTTTAACATATTCAAATGTCCCAAATCACCAATTTCATAATTTTGGAATGCTTTTGGCATATAACTGAAATACCACTATATTAAATCATATAAATCATATAGAAATACA
The DNA here is from genome assembly GCA_030765085.1 of Allium cepa. Taxonomy (NCBI): domain Eukaryota; kingdom Viridiplantae; phylum Streptophyta; class Magnoliopsida; order Asparagales; family Amaryllidaceae; genus Allium; species Allium cepa. The sequence goes on from CM060929.1 coordinate 675,297,783, forward strand.
TAAAAGCTATATTTGTGTCTTTTACCGTAACATCCTCCATTTTTGTGGCCCAAAACTAAGCACTATGGATGTTACAGTCATTCATGGTATTAATTTCTGATGTTAAAATGCGATTATATTAATCATATCAGTAATCAGAAGTACATGAATATAAAAATATTAAACACTATTTTATAACACATTTCATTTCACAAATTATATTTCATATTCACTACATAATCAATTCCCAAACCCACGTTCAGAAAAATTATAATTATTACAAAATACTCTAAGAGCGACATACAAAGATTCCATATTGGTTGATCAGAGTCACACACTTAGATTACACAACTTTCCAATTACATCCAAAACAACACGGCTATATATAAAGACTCCAAATATAGTTAGATTGCCTCCGGCATGTCTCCGGAAGCTTACTCGTTTAGCTGAAACCTGAGATCCCTTACTGCAGGTTACTCAAATGAGTACCTAAGAGTTTAAGTGGAAAATAATTTTTGTTCAGACAAACAATCTGGTGTGAATAATAAACAACCATCTCGAACCAACAGATATATAGTGAGAGCACTTCGCTAAGCGGAATGGGTTTTTACCTCACTGGTATCTTAACCAAACATATCAAACATTTACTGTGCTGCATCCATGATGGTTAGAATAGATTAAAGACTATTTGCAGTTATGCAATATATACTGGATTAACCATACCAATTTATTAGACTACTCATCTAAACTTTCATTTACTATCTGTGTTATACTTATGTGGACTAATCATCTCGCATATGATTACATGGATTAACCATCCCTGCACCATATGAACTACCATCATATATGGTTTCATTATCAAAGTTATGTGGATTGTTCATCCCATATATAAACTATTGAATATGCGCTTATATGATTTTTGTTTGATGATAATAAACATATATACATTTGTTTAAATGTATTTGTTAATGTACTATTTTATTTTTCATAGATTAAATAAATATTTGCTGAATAAAATTAAATAACACAGAATTTGAATTCAAACAGAAATTTTATTCAAACAAATATTTATTACATTTTTGAGTAGTAAAAATTCAAGCTCTCACTATACATATACAATTTTGATTCTAATTACATCACAACTTAATTTACATAAATTCCTCACTACATATCACTCATACTCGTATTTTAGCTTCAACTTCATTCCAGTTAGAATCCAGCATCTGAGCAATGTGCAAAAATATTTACTAACGCAGTAAAATTGAAAAAGAAATATTTTTGCAATATAAAATAAAATATGGATTTTGAAAATAATATTTGCCTCAGTTATTTGGGTTGTTCGTCATGATTTCTATTTGGAATCATCACACACGAACAATGTTACATGCACAGTGTATCACTGTACATGCCACAAGGCCATGCACACCGATATACACTTGATAATGTTACAGGGACAGGTGAGCACAAGGTCAAACCCAAAATAAAAAGACGGGTTCAACACAAGTGCAATAAAACAATGTCATTCAGCACAAGGTCAAATCCAAGCCGGATTCAACTCAGGTGAAAAGTAGAAAAATAAACAAAATGCAAAGGTCAAGTCACTACTCAACTCAATGCATCAACAAAAGTCAAGGTCGCAAATAAAATGCAACTCACATGTACACCATGATATCAAGGCCAGAAGCTCAAGTCAGTGCACAACAACCTCGGCAAACAACAACACAGTATCAAATTCAAATAACAAAGTAACCAACGCAAAAGTTCACAATTCAACATGACAACAAATGCTCAAACTCAGGTGGACAGTTTACAACAGTGCACTGAACAACTCATGAATATGCAACCAGACCAATACACATAAATGTATACAAATGATCAGGCCATAATGAAGCAAAACACTGACTCAAAGGATGAATCAGAACACAAATGCAAGTGAAGCTACACAACTATATACATGTACACAAAACCAAACTGCAACAAGACCAACTCCAGAATGCATCAGTGTGCAAAGAGCTCGAGCACAAGATATGGAAACTCAACAATACAAAAACTGCAACAAACACAAGTATATGAGACAGCAGTATGCAAGTGCAACAATAGGCAAGTGAAACTGAAGTGCTACAGGAAAATCAAGTGGTCTTCAAAGATATCAAAGTGAAGCTCAAAGACGTCAACATGTATGACCTTGACATATGATCAGTGGCAAGCAGATAAAGTGGCAAGTGCAACAGCAAATCAATAATAAAGCAAATCACTTACTCACATACACCAGTGACACATACAAGATAGAGTGCAGACAATCAATACACTGCATATACAACAAGGAGCATCAGTGAACAAAATCCATGGAAGCCGAAGTCATGAAATAGGAAATACAAAATCAAAGCCGTGTTTCAAATCAAAGTCAACAACGTGATGACCAACAAGTTTGAAATCAGTGCCGTGCAAATCAAGTATCACAAAATTACGTATTTGAAAAAGTCAAAAATAAAATAGGAAAGTAGCTGCCATAACGATCAAGGAAGGATCGAACGATCTCAAATTATAGCCGTAACAGTAAAGTAAGGAAATTATTCGAATTGAATTCGTCAAATAAATCATCAACGTCCAACATTAATCAAATGGCTGAAGCACTATGTTGAACAAATCAGACGAACGTATTAAAGGAAATCGAAATCCATATATAAACCGACAACCATCATTAGCAATGATCATCGGATTGTGGACTTTTTCAAATATATTTACTATCTGTGTTATACTTATGTGGACTAATCATCTCACATATGATTACATGGATTAACCATCCCTGCACCATATGAACTACCATCATATATGGTTTCATTATGAAAGTTATGTGGATTATTCATCCCATATATAAACATTTTTTATGAGTTATCTATCCTCTCCCATATGGACTACCCATCACATATGGTTTCATCTATTTAAATGATGTGGACTATCCATTATACATCTCATAGTTTTCCAATGATGACAATGAACTCTACATTAACCATTTAAAGACTATCTATCTTCGGCATGATGGGGACTTTCTGTAACGCCCCACTCCGAGACCCACTCTAGTAAAGAGTATTACGGAGTAATACCGTCTACTAGAACGGAGAATGGAGTATAATGGAAGCGACCATATGTAATCAAGCTATAACTATCTACTGAATATGTCGAATATGTGGTTTTCTTTTCTCAAGTGGTTCGACATATCCAATAGATATTTATAACGAAACTATAATGGCTAAGGAAAATAGGTTCAGAACAAACATAATACGAAATGATAACATCATCATCACAGAACAGTCACATAACTGTCACAGAACATAGGTACAATATATCGTCAATACAGATCCAAGTATCAAAAGGTGGGTACAAAGCCACCGCTCACACATGTGAGTAAAAAATATGTACATAAGAGTCTGAAATAACAGAGTAGCTGAATAGTGGACAAATAAAAGAGCTATCTATCAGCATAGCAGATAATGTCCAAGCGGAAGCACAGAAAGCTAAGTCCAGAGACCTAACCTGAAACAACTCGGTCTGACCCGAGCGAAAACACTCGGGTCAGGCTAGCTAAATAATCAGTAATAACTGAGATATATAATAATGCAGTACATAAATAAAACAGTACTTCTCTAAAGAGAAGAGTAATATGGACTACATGAATATAATGACGATCCCTAATCATCAATAAACAGTAAAAATCTCCAAAGAGAATACAAACACCAAAGTGTTAAATAAAATCGCCTCATATCATCGGCGTAGCCAAAGCTATATAAAGTTGCCCATAGGCAATTATCCCAAGAGTGACCAGAGTCAGCAATCAATGCCCAAGCAAAGATCGATGCTCCAAAGAGCAATAGGGATATACTGAAAAGTCAATGAAATCGAATACAGAAATGCAGTGTCCAGAGACACTGTGAATCCATAGGGTAATCGCACTTACATCGTATGGTTCCATAGAACCAGCACCGAATGGAGATACTCGAATGGATATAAAAATCATCAGATAATACAAATATTGCACGTGCACCGACCAGAGTCGTTGTTGCCAAGTACTGTTGAGTTGTGATCGATCACTCGCACAAATGCGGAACGCGCGAGACGGCGAGATCCTTCCCAGAAGGATAAAGGCACAGAGGCGCACGCCGAAAATAAACTGCTCCATAGAGCAGGTGTCCAGATACGTTTGCCCAGAGGCGTGGTGACCCAGAGGTCCGGTACTGGCCGCCCAGAGGCTAATGTGTCACTAACTTCTTGGAGAGGAACCCGTAAAGTGTTAACAATGAGCCTCATACCTCACGTTCGCACTAAATGGTTTACTAACCAATAGCAAGCTCACACTCCAAACAATAAAAAGTCCACCTCGTATCATCGGTAAACTAGACCCAAAGGTCAAAACGATCAACCGAATAGGTCGGGGATTAACCGGAAAGAAAATACAGACGGTTCCATAGGCCGGAGATTTCCTAACCGTTTAAGAACCTTTCCACTTCGCTCGACGTGCTAAAAAGTGAGTGTGAGATTTTTATTATAGAAAATAATGGTGCGAAACGGATTTTTAATTGATTTCGAAATCACTTTTAAAACGGTCTTTTGAAAAGTTTCCTATTATGGAGTAATTAATTTAATAATTAAAAATAATATTATATAAAAACTTTCAAAAGCCATTTTGGAGTGAAAAATCCTTTTAAATCCTTTTTATAAAGCCCGTGTACGAAATCCAGAGACAAATCTCAAAGAAATCGACGAAAACCAGAAAATCATCAAAAATATTCTGAGTGTTTGAAACCATTCAAAAACTGCTGTGAACCCAAGTTCGGCAATTTATTTGGACCAGCAAACTGTGTCCAAATGGTATGAAAACTGGTAGGCATGTAGTCTGACATCCCTACTTTAAGATGCAAAAAGAATTTCTGGATTCCGAGTTGAGACGAAGTGGCAGAGACGTCTCAAAGTTGAACCCAGAAAAAGATTCACACTGTTTTCCAACAGCGACCAGAGTCTAACTTTGGCGCGAAAATCGAAGTACCAAACGAACTCCAATGTTGTCCAAATTATTCAGAGATGGAGTTTGGAACTCCACCTTTCCAACGAGACCAAAATTGATAAAATCCGACATTGGACGAGCCCGGGATGGCGTCGCAAAGTCGGAGTTCTACGCTGAAAACAACGGGAGAAAAGAGACTAAGGCCTATAGCTATGCACTAACTGGCCAGAGATAAAAAACCACAATTTTGGTATGGTAAACTTCAAATTCGGGCAAAATGAATAAAATGAAAGTTGTAGCTTAGTTTCAAAGCTTTTTGGAATGACCAAGATCGTCAAATTCTGACTAGAGATGAAGATTCTATGACTAAAACAATTCTCAGATCTAGATTCTATATCACTGTCGTTGTGCTCTCGGGACAGTGGTAAGAATGCACAGTTTTGACCAAATTAACTTCAAAATTTCATGAAACTCAAAACATGAAAGTTTTAGCCCTAAATCTATGTTTTCCAGAACATCCAAAATTATTAGATTTGGATAAGAAACGAGTAACTTTTGGCAAAATCAATTTCAGGTTTTTATTTTATCAACCCTGTAGTTTGTTGTCAGGTCATCGACAAACAAACGTGATTTCAACCATTCAAACCCCAAAATTAGGCAGAGCTCAAAACATAAAAGTTATAGGCTACAGAATGTGCTTTCCAGAACTTCAAGAAAATCTTAATTCCGATTTAAGATGAATGAGATATGCCTAATTTACTAACTGCAATAAATTGATTATAATTTAAACTAGCATATATTACTAATAGATAGTAATTACCTCAATGAAGCAAATGATCAAATGGGTTGTGTGCACAATATCAAGCAAGCCAAACCCTCAACCTCCAAGCAAATATAAAGAGACTTCAAGGACCCAAAATCAACAAAAAAATACACAATAATTACAACAAGATGGAGGAGATAAATAGGGATTAAGAAGGAGGATTAGAGAATAGGAGAGATTGCATTACCTTTCTTCTTCTCTTTTTTTTCTTCTTCTAGGATTAAACTAATTTATGAAGAGAAGGAGATGGAGCTTCTAAATGGAGGCCATTAATTTTGTTTAGATCTAGGTTTTAGGAATTTATGAAGAGGAGGAGGGTTAGGGTTATGAGTTTAAGATATTTTATAGGAGGGGGTTAGGCTAATGGGTTATGGTAAGAGGGTTTAGAAACCCATTAGGACTTAGTTTATTTTCTAAGTTATCATGTGAACAAAAATCCTAATAAGCATCCTAGTTTTAATTAAAACCATGTAATTATCTCATTTGGCCCATTAATCCATAATCACTTTTTATTTAAAATTCCCCATTTCAACCTAAAATATTTTAATTTGCAAACCAATTGCAAATTTAAATTCCCAAAAATTTTGTTTAGCCCCCTTTTTAACTTAAAATCATAATTATTAACTTATCATTCGGTAATTGCAATCTCAGGGTTGTTACAGACTCCCCCCTTAAGAAAATTGCGTCCCCGCAATTCCTTAAATATAGAAGTCGTCTATAACATCTAATCCACAAAAGGAATACAGAAGATAAAATATAGATGCTCACCCGTGCCGGAAGATGAAAGAAAATCAGGATAAGTACGCTCGATAAATTCTCTGGTCTCCCAAGTGCAGTCCTTAGGATTAGACGACCATTGAATCTTCACAAGCGGAACCTCTTTGTTTCGAAGACGTCTGACCTCCGAATCAAGCACACGAAGAGGTTGCTGTTCTATAGATAGATCGGGTGAGATCTCCAAATCAGGTACGATATGAGGCTCGATAATAGAACGGGATTGCGCACACACTTGCGAAGCTGAGAAACATGGAACACATCATGTATTCCAGAGATATGAGCAGGTAGAGCCACTCTATAGGCGACAAGGCCGATGCGTTCCGTGATAGGAAATGGTCCAATATAGCGAGGGGCCAGTTTCCCTGTAGAACTGAAACGCACAACCCCTTTCATGGGAGAAACCCGAATAAAGACTGAATCGCCAATGGAGAACTCAAGAGGCTTCCTACGGTTGTCCGCGTAGGATTTCTGGCGGTCCTGTGCCTCTTTCATTCTCTGACGGATAAGCACGATCTTCTCAGAAGATTCCCAAACTGAATCTGGACCAAGAATGAGCTTCTCGCCAGACTCTAACCAACAAGCAGGAGAGCGACATGGCCTTCTGTAGAGAGCCTCGAAAGGTGCCATGCCGATACTAGACTGATAGCTGTTGTTGTAGGAGAACTCTACGAGCGGTAAGTGATCCTCCCAACTATCTCCGAAATCCAGAATACAACAGCGCAAAAGATCCTCTAAAACACGATTCACCCTCTCCGTCTGACCGTCGGTCTGAGGATGATAAGCAGTCGAGAGATTCAGCTTTGTGCCCAAAGCTGACTGTAGGCATTTCCAGAAGTGACTAGTAAAGATAGTGTCTCGATCACAGACGATAGAGCTAGGAATGCCATGAAGTCGAATGACTTCCTTCACATAGAGCTTGGCCAACTGAGGTGCAGTCCGAGTGGACTTAATCAGAATGAAATGAGCCGATTTGGTGAAGCGATCAACAATAACCCAGATAGAAGTATGGCCTGACATCGATCGAGGCAGACCGTCAATGAAATCCATGGATATCTGATCCCATTTCCACAATGGAATCTCTAGCGGCTGAAGAAGACCAGATGGACGCTGATGCTCGGCCTTGATCTGTTGACAAGTCATGCAACTACTCACATAACTTGCCACATCTCTCTTCAAACCCTCCCAATAATATAGCCGGCACATATCGGCATACATCTTACTCGAACTGGGATGTATAGTGTACTTAGTGCGATGGCACTCGTCTAGAATGTCACGCCTAAGTGATAAATCAGATAGTACAACAATACGGTTCTTCCTACGAAGACACCGATGAAAATCAAGAGAATAATCCAGCAATGTCTCATCACTGGATCCCGACTCGAGCAGATGAATAAGATGCAATAAGTCTGGATCCTGCCGCTGAGCATGGGCAATGCGATCCAATAAGATAGGACGAGCTTCCAAGCTAAATAATAAGACAGGAGCATCAGAAGACGAAGCTCGATCTCTAATATCACATAAAGATAGAGTCTCAAGAACATTCCACTCGGCAATCATCATAGAAACTACCGCCGAGTGCTTGCGACTAAGCGCATCTGCAACACGATTACCCTTGCCAGGGGTATACAGAATATCTAAATCATATGAGGCGAGAAACTCAAGCCATCGCTGCTGCCTCATATTGAGATCCCTCTGACTGAAAAGATACTTCAGAGACTTATGATCGGTGTAAAGAGTGAAGCGTTCGGCTAATAGAAAGTGACGCCACGTCTTCAAGGCAAAGACAATAGCTGCCAACTCAAGATCATGAGTCGGATAGTGAACCTCATTCGGACGCAGTTGCCTGGAAGCATAAGCAACTACCCGATCCTTCTGCATAAGCACAGCACCGAGCCCGCTACCACAAGCATCGGTGTAAACAACCAGATCCTGATTACTTTCAGGAACCACAAGAATAGGAGCATGAGTGAGAAGTTCCTTCAGTCGCTGAAAGGAAGCTTCACACTTCTCAGACCAAATAAAGCGAACACCCTTACGAGTCAGCGTCGTAAGGGGAAGTGCAACTCGAGAGAAATCCTTGACAAACCGACGGTAATAACCCGCCCGACCAAGGAAGCTGCGAATATCATGAACGTTCTCGGGCTGCTTCCAATTCTGGATAGCTTCGATCTTGGCAGGATCGACAGAAACACCCTCAGATGATACAATATGGCCTAAGAACTTGACCTTGCTCTCCCAAAAATGGCAGTTGGAGAGCTTGGCCTTAAGCTGATGCTGACGAAGAGTATCCAAGACGATCCGCAAATGAAGAGCATGCTCTGCCTCGGATCTAGAATAAATAAGAATATCGTCGATGAAAACCAGAATGAATCTATCGATGTATTCCCGGAATACTCGATTCATAAGATCGATGAAGAAAGCTGGTGCGTTCGTCAAGCCGAATGGCATGACCAACCACTCAAAAGAACCACAACGAGTGCGGAAAGCGGTAAGAGGGATGCTATCTTCCGCAACTCGGAGCTGATGAAATCCGGTGGCAAGGTCGAGCTGGGAAAAGACCTTCGCACCGCTCAACTGATCAAACATATCGTCTATCCGTGGCAATGGATAACGATTTATGATGGTCAACTCATTAAGCTTGCGATAGTCAATGCAAAGCCTAAGAGAGCCATCGGGATTCTTAACGAAGACCACAGCAGCACCCCATGGCGAAGAACTGGACCGAATGAACTGCTTTGCCTCAAGCTCAACTAACTGTTTCCTGAGTTCCTCATTCTCCTTAATAGACATCCTCGTGGGAGGACGCCCAACAGGGTGGGAGCCTGGAATGAGATCGATGTGGAACTCAATGGCCCGCTTTGGCGGCAGGCCAGATACTAGCTCGAATATATCGGGGAAATCCCGAACGACAGGAATACGAGATATGTCCAAATCCTCATCTCGTGTATCAAGAGAAAATAAAGTAACATCAGAAAGCCCAACATCCTGAAGAACAATAGCTAACGGAGAGGACGAATCAGGGTGATGAATGAATAATATCCGCTCCGAACAAATAATTTTGGCGTCGTGCTGAGCGAGCCAATCCATGCCAAGAAACATATCAAAACCCAAATACTCCATAACGTGCAGATTCGCACGGAAAGAAAATCCACAAAGATCGATATCTATATTCTCACAAAGCAAGCTAAGGGTCGTGGATCCGCCGATGGGATTCACAATCCTTAGTGAAGAAACCAGACAAGTAACATCCAAGGATAAAGCATCTACTAGCTCCTTTGATACGAATGAGTGAGAGGCACCCGTATCAAAGAGAACTCTACAAGATCTACCATGAAATAAAATAGAACCTTCGAGAATGGAAGGATGCGTACCTCGAGGCTGAGCTGAAGATTTAGTTAAGCACGATTCGAAGATAGATAATTCATTAAGGAAGATTACGGAATATAACAGATTCCTACAACTATTCCTAATTTATCTATCTAAAGGTGGTGATGTTCAATTTGGATCGTATTATAACGTATTGTACTACGTGTCTGTTCTGTGTTTGTTATGTTTAATTCTGAACCTTAGCTTTGATACCAAGATGTAACGCCCCACTCCGAGACCCACTCTAGTAAAGAGTATTACGGAGTAATACCGTCTACTAGAACGGAGAATGGAGTATAATGGAAGCGACCATATGTAATCAAGCTATAACTATCTACTGAATATGTCGAATATGTGGTTTTCTTTTCTCAAGTGGTTCGAAATATCCAATAGATATTTATAACGAAACTACAATGGCTAAGGAAAATAGGTTCAGAACAAACATAATACGAAATGATAACATCATCATCACAGAACAGTCACATAACTGTCACAGAACATAGGTACAATATATCGTCAATACAGATCCAAGTATCAAAAGGTGGGTACAAAGCCATCGCTCACACATGTGAGTAAAAAATATGTACATAAGAGTCTGAAATAACAGAGTAGCTGAATAGTGGACAAATAAAAGAGCTATCTATCAGCATAGCAGATAATGTCCAAGCGGAAGCACAGAAAGCTAAGTCCAGAGACCTAACCTGAAACAACTCGGTCTGACCCGAGCGAAAACACTCGGGTCAGGCTAGCTAAATAATCAGTAATAACTGAGATATATAATAATGCAGTACATAAATAAAACAGTACTTCTCTAAAGAGAAGAGTAATATGGACTACATGAATATAATGACGATCCCTAATCATCAATAAACAGTAAAAATCTCCAAAGAAAATACAAACACCAAAGTATTAAATAAAATCGCCTCATATCATCGGCGTAGCCAAAGCTATATAAAGTTGCCCATAGGCAATTATCCCAAGAGTGACCAGAGTCAGCAATCAATGCCCAAGCAAAGATCGATGCTCCAAAGAGCAATAGGGATATACTGAAAAGTCAATGAAATCGAATACAGAAATGCAGTGTCGAGAGACGCTGTGAATCCATAGGGTAATCGCACTTACATCGTATGGTTCCATAGAACCAACACCGAATGGAGATACTCGAATGGATATAAAAATCATCAGATAATACAAATATTGCACGTGCACCAACCAGAGTCGTTGTTGCCAAGTACTGTTGAGTTGTGATCGATCACTCGCACAAATGCGGAACGCGCGAGACGGCGAGATCCTTCCCAGAAGGATAAAGGCCCAGAGGCGCACGCCGAAAATAAACTGCTCCATAGAGTAGGTGTCCAGAGACGGTTGCCCAGAGGCGTGGTGACCCAAAGGTCCAGTACTGGCCGCCCAGAGGCTAATGTGTCACTAACTTCTTGGAGAGGAACCCGTAAAGTGTTAACAATGAGCCCCATACCCCACGTTCGCACTAAACGGTTTACTAACCAATAGCAAGCTCACACTCCAAACAATAAAAATTCCACCTCGTATCATCGGTAAACTAGACCCAAAGGTCAAAACGATCAACCGAACAGGTCGGGGATTAACCGGAAAGAAAATACAGACGGTTCCATAGGCCGGAGATTTCCTAACCGTTTAAGCACATTTCCACTTCGCTCGACGTGCTAAAAAGTGAGTGTGAGATTTTTATTATAGAAAATAATGGTGCGAAACGGATTTTTAATTGATTTCGAAATCACTTTTAAAACGGTCTTTTGAAAAGTTTCCTATTATGGAGTAATTAATTTAATAATTAAAAATAATATTATATAAAAAATTTCAAAAGCCATTTTGGAGTGAAAAAAACTTTTAAATCCTTTTTATAAAGCCCGTGTACGAAATCCAGAGACAAATCTCAAAGAAATGGACGAAAACCAGAAAATCATCAAAAATATTCTAAGTGTTTGAAACCATTCAAAAACTGCTGCGAACCCAAGTTCGGCAATTTATTTGGACCAGCAAACTGTGTCCAAATGGTATGAAAACTGGTAGGCATGTAGTCTGACATCCCTACTTTAAGATGCAAAAAGAATTTCTAGATTCCTAGTTGAGACGAAGTGGCAGAGACGTCTCAAAGTTGAACCCAGAAAAAGATTCACACTGTTTTCCAACAGCGACCAGAGTCTAACTTTGGCGCGAAAATCGAAGTACCAAACGAACTCCAATGTTGTCCAAATTATTCAGAGATGGAGTTCGGAACTCCACCTTTCCAACGAGACCAAAATCGATAAAATCCGACATTGGACGAGCCCGGGATGGCGTCGCAAAGTCGGAGTTCTACGCTGAAAACAACGGGAGAAAAGAGACTAAGGCCTATAGCTATGCACTAACTGGCCAGAGATAAAAAAAACCACAATTTTGGTATAGTAAACTTCAAATTCGGGCAAAATGAATAAAATTAAAGTTGTAGCTTAGTTTCAAAGCTTTTCGGAATGACCAAGATCGTCAAATTCCGACTAGAGATGAAGATTCTATGACTAAAACAATTCTCAGATCTAGATTCTATATCACTGTCGTTGTGCTCTCGGGACAGTGGTAAGAATGCACAGTTTTGACCAAATTAACTTCAAAATTTCATGAAACTCAAAACATGAAAGTTTTAGCCCTAAATCTATGTTTTCCAGAACATCCAAAATTATTAGATTTGGATAAGAAACGAGTAACTTATGGCAAAATCAATTTCAGGTTTTTATTTTATCAACCCTGTAGTTTGTTGTCAGGTCATCGACAAACAAACGTGATTTCAACCATTCAAACCCCAAAATTAGGCAGAGCTCAAAACATAAAAGTTATAGGCTACAGAATGTGCTTTCCAGAACTTTAAGAAAATCTTAATTCCGATTTAAGATGAATGAGATATGCCTAATTTACTAACTGCAATAAATTGATTATAATTTAAACTAGCATATATTACTAATAGATAGTAATTACCTCAATGAAGCAAATGATCAAATGGGTTGTGTGCACAATATCAAGCAAGCCAAACCCTCAACCTCCAAGCAAATATAAAGAGACTTCAAGGACCCAAAATCAACAAAAAAATACACAATAATTACAACAAGATGGAGGAGATAAATAGGGATTAAGAAGGAGGATTAGAGAATAGGAGAGATTGCATTACCTTTCTTCTTCTTTTTTTTTCTTCTTCTAGGATTAAACTAATTTATGAAGAGAAGGAGATGGAGCTTCTAAATGGAGGCCATTAATTTTGTTTAGATCTAGGTTTTAGGAATTTATGAAGAGGAGGAGGGTTAGGGTTATGAGTTTAAGATATTTTATAGGAGGGGGTTAGGCTAATGGGTTATGGTAAGAGGGTTTAGAAACCCATTAGGACTTAGTTTATTTTCTAAATTATCATGTGAACAAAAATCCTAATAAGCATCCTAGTTTTAATTAAAACCATGTAATTATCTCATTTGGCCCATTAATCCATAATCACTTTTTATTTAAAATTCCCCATTTCAACCCAAAATATTTTAATTTGCAAACCAATTGCAAATTTAAATTCCCAAAAATTTTGTTTAGCCCCCATTTTAACTTAAAATCATAATTATTAACTTATCATTCGGTAATTGCAATCTCAGGGTTGTTACACTTTCTATCTCACATCCTATAGTTTTTCTAGGATGACTACGAACCCATCACTTATCAATTAAATTTATGTTTAGCCAACTTATGTCTATTGGTGTCCCAATTAGGTTGTATGCGCTTTAAACTTATAACGTATCAAATAGTTTACATTAGTATCTCCAATCAGCAAAGGAGACGTTGACGAAATTTTTCGCAAATTTAGGAGTTAGAATTTTTTGAAGAATTTTGGAAAAATTTTGATAACTAAAATTTGACTTTCAAGGTATAACTTGGAATGCATGAATAGAAGAGAATTAGTTGGTATAAGTGAATGCATTTAAAAGACTTGTAAATTTTGAAATATATTCCAGCTAATTGATTTTGAAAATTAGTTTAATAAATCATTTTAACTAATAGTTTTAAACTTAAGGGTTTGCAACATTTTCTTCCTTGGGAATTTCAAGGATGAAATTCATTTAAGAGGGAGGGGAGAATGTAACGACCCGGAATTTCACTGCTTTGATTTGCGAATATTTAATTAATTTTAAATATCGAAACAAATGATTTTATATTGAAAAGAACTCTTTTTAATAATAAATAGTAATGGTGAAATGATTTTTAATATGTGTTTACAAAAATATATAGTTCGATGAAAAACAGAAAATGTGACCGAAAACCGTTTTTCGAATTTTCGACGTTTTAACGTATAAAAGTTGTTTGAAATGTTGTGTACACATTTGTGTGTGTGTGTGTATTCAAATATATGAAATGTTACAAACATATATTGGTAGTTTAATTAGGGTTAAGTGTAATTAGATAAGTTGCGAAAATGATGATGTGACACTTTGGCAACTATAATAAAGAAATAAAAGAAAATGTCACATCGGGAAGACATGAATTGACACATTGGCAACTTGAGTACAAGCATTAAATGACATTGTGGCTTGATGTGAAAGGGGTAGGCTATGGTATCATTGATCTGATGGATCGAGGAGGACATGGTGATGTGGCATTCATGGAATGGAGGGTAAAGGACGAGGGGTAGTTTGGTAATTCAACATGTTAGCATAATATATAAACTAATTTTCCTAATTGTTATTTCATTTTCTCATTATTTTTTCCATTTTCAAAGCTTTTCTAAGCATGGAAACAAAACTTCCATGGCTTCTCTATTTATTTTTTAGGTTTTAAAGTGTTTAAAAATCAAATTCTTACTTTAAAAACTTGGTTTTAATTCACTTGTTTTCATCTCCACTCTCTCCATTTTTCCTCCTACTTCATTCGGTCATAAATTTCTCCACACTAAACCAAGCAAAAAAATTCTTATTTACAAACCATCTATATCTGTAGTGGCTATAACTTTCTAGTTTACCACTTTTTCTTATTTCAAGCTTAGATGCTCCAAAAATTTATTTTTTGCAAGAGAGTTTTGAACCTATATTTTGATGTCCGAAAATACCCCTCACTGTTTTGGCTATAACTTCCATAAAATTTAACTTTTTTGAGTAGCTCATTTTTTAAATGATAGAAAAAAAATATCTAAAACTTTCCTTTTTACTACTTTTCCAAAATCTGACAGGAAAGGGTCCAAAAGTCGAGTGCAAAATGACCCTCGAGAAGAATTTGTGGTTTTCCAAGCTTTCCAAACGCTAAAGTATTTCAAGTTTCCAAAACCTTTGGTGAGTTTAACTCACATTTAATTATTATATATCTATGATGTTGTAAATGGTTATCAACTATTTGGATGTTAGTTAAATTGTTTGATTGCTTGTTTGGTGGTAATTCCGATTGAAAAATGGATGACATATTAATTTGATCATTATAAACAAATATAATTATCTATATGTTATCCATAACCATTGTTTTGCTAGAAAAATATGCAGAGAGATCCAAAAGGGGTTTCTTGCCCATAAATTATTTACTTACATCCATATATTGTTACTGATAATTAACTGAAATTAAATTTTGATATTTCATTTAATAGTTTAAATGTCGTTATAGCGATTTTCGCTGTACCGACGTTTATTAAATTTTCATCCCCAAAACCCTACCTTATGAACTTGAGCTTGTGTTTCTGCTAAAAAGAATATTGAAAATTTATTAATCATTTTGGTCATTAATAATTTAAATTAATTAATCTTTTAAATTAATTAATTTAAGATTAATCAACCAATTTAACAAATGATGATTAAAATTTGTTATATTTAGATTGAAGTATTCATTTTTGCTAATGATTATACTTGATTAATCGTTTTAACTAATGAATATTTGAACTTATAATTAATTAATTATTTTAATTAATGATATTGGAGTTTAATTAATTAATTAATGATAATTGAAATTAATAATCATTTTAATTATTGATATTTAAAAATAATTAATCATTTTAAATAATGATATTTGAATTTAATTAATCATTTTAATTAATGATTGTTTTCAAATTTAATTAATTGCTTTAACTAATGATTTTGGAATTTAGTTATGTCATTTTAATTAGTGATGTTTTATAATTTCATAAATCAATTTAGTAAATGATGTTTTAATTAATTGGTTTGACTAATGAAGTTTGGATTTAATTAATCAAATTAATTTATGATTATTTTGAATTTAATTAATTGTTTTAATCAATGGAATTTACAATTACTTATCATTTTAGTTAATGGTGTTTGAGATTAATTATTTATTTAATTAAGAACCATTTGAATTTAATAAACCTTTTTAACTAATTTATTTAATAAAGATCGATTAAAGTAAATTAACTAATATAATAAAAATTGCTTTAATAAACCGATTTAATGAAGATTTCAAAAGTTAATTTACCAACGTTATAAAAGTGTTTGGGAATAACTATTTATTTTATTGTAGATAATGAATTGTCTATTTAAACGGATTACGAATGTAATTAATTATCTTTCGGGATAATTAATATTGTTTTTAAAGTATAAAAAGGAACTGAAGCTCGATTATTGGGATGTTAAGTTGGATAATCATTTAGGTGTTCGGTCTGATGTTAGTTTAGGCCTTCGGGGACGTGCGCTTGGAAAAATTATTCTACTAACGTTTTAAAAATCAGGAATTAGTTCTAAAAGCGTTTTACCAATACGGAAATCAAGCATAAAAGTTCGGTTCATTTTTAAAAGTAAAAATTTGATTCGTTTATGGAAATAAATTATTTTCATAAAGCGAATCACTTATTTGGGAACGTTTATTTATATAATTAGCCCTAAACATTGAAGAAGTAGACTTGTCGTTATTTCAAAAGTTAAGAAGAATAATGAGACATGACTTTGAGGTAACACTACCTTGACTTGTCTGGTGTTACTATTAATCTAGAAATGGTATAAGTTTGAATTCAATGATGGTGATAAGTATACAAGACTTAATTTCAATATACAATCGTTTTATGTCCTCGATAGTTGGTACCTCAACTATCAGTTACTTCAGCCACTTTATTTTCGCCACTCTAAGATGATGTGTTGCTCATTTGAGCTTTGTTATCCTTTATTGGAAATGACTAAACCCAAAGAGCGAGTGGAAGCCAAGCTATGAGGGGTTGCTCCCATTAGGGTATTTTCACATCCACTCTAGATTGGATTTGATGTTGTGCATTGAGATGTGAAGTACTCGGATTCTCGTTACCGTTGGCAGGATCCAACTTGGATGCGTTCGAGAGCCATTGAAATTTTTAAGTATGTTTCTAGAGGTATACATTCGGTAAGAGGGTGCATCCTCCTAGTTATTTATGGAAAAAATTCTTTTCTTATTTGAATCGTATCCCTGAATCTGCTTTAGCTTTAAATTTCCATGAGTAGGGCCAACTCCACATCACGGCATTTAAGTGTTTATTTACTCCATTCTATCGAGTTTGGATTGTTACTTATTTATCCCATTCTATCGAGTTTGGACCGTTACTTATTTAACCCATTCTATCAAGTTCTGACTGTTACCTTATTTAGTCCATTCTATCAAGTTGGACTGCTTTCCTTGTTCTATCCATTCTGTCCAGTTTGGTTTTTACTTGGTTTATTTCCATTCTTTCAAGTTTGGTTTGATATTATTTATGCTCAATCATATTTGGTTTTGTTTCCTAATATTTATTTTTTCTCTTGCTTGTGTTGATGTTATTCTTGTGAGGTAAAAACACATTCCGCGTTAGCGACGTGATCTCACAAATGTTTTATACATGTTTCCCATTATTCGAGTTATCTTATGCTGGTATTTCCATACTGATCCGAATGTTATTTATTTATAATGCTTGGTCAAACCGAGTATTTTCCCTAGGTTTTCCTTGAAGTTTCAGAGATCGTCATGGGGAGCCGAAGTTTCACCTATCGTAGTGTTTTATTTTCCGTTGTATTATATAGTATACCTATCAATATTTGTAAGGTCAGGATTTTATAACTGTCCAGCTGATAAGGTTTGTTTTAAACTCTGATATACTTTGTATGTTTGGAGTGACAGTTTCTACTGTCTTTATTATATTATATGTTGTCAATTCCTTTGAGAAATTCTATTTTCTCTGTTGTATGTTATTTTCTTTTTTTATTTATCCTAACAATCTGCCCTTTTGTCGATTGGATGTGTGATATTGGAATATAGTTGTAGTCTTTGGTGTTGACTTTCGATGGTCAAAAAGGCGGGTCATTACAAAACGGTATCAGAGCGCAAGGTTAAGCGAGAAACTTCGCTCTGGTAGGGTTTGGCTCATTAGAGATAGGGTAAGTGACACCCTAGAATGAGTTTGAGAGTATTATCTATACGAGAGCGTATTTGTTAATGTTATAAAAACATATTATGTTAAGTGATCTATTGATTTTTTATGAATTCTGGTCGTGGGATGCCACAGTATCGATAGTTCTTAACACTCAACCAAGGCCAACGGCCTTGATATTAAAATTTTCGAAAATTTGGCAAATTAAATATTTTGCCTAGGATTATATTATATATATATAAATAAATAATTTTCAAAATTCTATATAGTTATGTAGTGTGTTGGTTTAAATGTGATAATATTTATTTATTATCACTATTGTTTGTTCGGCTATGCTTAACTTAAAAGAAAAATATTGACTACTGTGTGTTGTTTGCTAAATCGTGCTCGATTTAATTAGGAGCATTTATCGCCTGATTTAAAATTAACCCTCTGTGAATTAATTTTCATAATTTGTCTATAAGGTATTCGAAGAATATGACTAAAGTAAGAATTCACTGTTTAATAATAGCAAGTTAAGAATTAAACTTTATAAATAGCTATTAATATAATCTAAATAATGGGATAAGATATTTAGAGAATGAATATTCGATATAATATTATTATAATAAAGAAGGATTACTATAATATGAAATGATTTTTATATAAAGAAGATTTTATATAAATTTAGAAATGTGTTTAAAAAGAATTTAAGAATCTAAATCCCGGAATTTTTGGAAAAAATAATAATTTCAAATGAATTTTTGAGAATTGAAATAGTAGCGCTTTTGAAAGTAATTGAAAATAAAATTATTTTGGGAATTCTAATTTTAAAGGGATGCATTTCTTTGGGATAATTAGGAGGAAATTGTTTGATTAGTTTTGTGGTAATCTGAATAATCTTCTAAGTGACAATCAGATGTTTGCTTAGGCAAACTTGTGGAATACTTTATAAACTATTCTCGTTATCATTGTGCGATCGAAATGATTTCAAATCTAAATAAATCCAAAGTGATTTTTAATAAATAAATTGTATGAAGTTATTATATATAAAAATATACAAAGTATTCTTTCAAAGGTTAGTTTTAAATTAAAACCGGCTATCTAATTTTTAAGTTCCCTTAAATGGGATTTGCTTTTCAAAACAAAAGGTATTAGTAATAAGAGATTGTTTGGATAAATAAGATTTTTTTTTTCCTTAGATAAGATAAGGGACAAATTAGAAACAAGTAAATTGGGTTAAATTAATAAAGAAGGTTTTGATAAACAATGTTTTTTATTAAAATCATATAATTGATTGAAACATCTAAGTAGTATGGACTACTTGTTGATTAAGCCAACCCATAAGTATTATTGTTTTAACACTTTAAGTTAAAAAGGTAATTAGTTGACTCGGTTTTAAGAAATCATAAATTGATTTAATCTCCGTTTGGTGCTTAGTAAAAGTTAAAACAAAAATTTATATGTACTCTCAGGACATAAAAGAATATTATTCAAGTAAATAAAATGGGATAAGTTATTATTAGGTGTTTATATAGAAATAACTGTAGAAGATATTTTAAAACTTGGGTGAGAAATTATGAGATAACTCATAAATAATTTTAGTATTGAATAAAATACTAAGTGAAAATACAAGTGAATTAGAAATTTTTTAATGTTAAGAAATTAATAAAATGTAGAGTATAACTTTCCATTTTGTCCGAGTGAGTTTGGATAATCTTCTAAGCAACAACCAAAGGCTATTGAGCAAAACGGTACGCGTAGATAATTATCTATATTTTTGGACAATTAAGAAAGTTTTGAACCTAATTTAAAACTTATTGCTAGTAATTTGACATTTTAAAACAATGTTAAGTGATAAGTTTTCCCTTGTGGATTTGATTGACCGTTGGTGTTTCCTTCACGGAATCTGATTGAATTGAATTAATTGGCTATGTGATTTCATATACCTGTAATGACCTAGAATTTTCGATCCTGAGAATTCCAAATAGTTAGAGAAAAGAAGAAAAGAGAAAGAAGAAGAAGCAGAAACAAAACACAGATTCTCACATCGCAGCGGATAAAATATAATATCACATAAATAATAGTTATACAAAGGTAAAAAAATATTAGTTAATTACATCATTACATCAGAGTTACAACATTTACACAAACATTGGATAGTTAAAATCAACATGTTCCAGATAACTACAATAATATACACAGTGGAATACGCTCCATACGTTCTTGCCATCCAGCTCGCCTCCTGAGCTCCAGAAACGTCCTTACTTGAAAATCTGTAATACTCGGTCGACCCGAGCATTACGTCAAAGTAACACCCGGGTCAGGCTGGAAACCAGCTTGAGTAAACCCATATAATATGAAATATCAAGCTAAAAAAACTACAGTGAATACCAAGGTAACTTGTACTTTCTACGAGTTCTTACTTAATTTAGTAAATCATTTATCACTCTGCAGATCTTAGACTTAATGTCTATGTTACTCAATTGTTTCCATTCCAGCCTGTTTAGTTCCACATATCAAATTTATAAAGAATTTAGATTTCAAATCGAAGTGGATTTCGGGTATTTACCGATACCCGACCCCTGTCCCTTCAAATCAAATATCATCTTTAAGTAAATTCAATTTAATTAAAATATAGGTTGCCATAATTACATAGTAATTCATCATTAATAGATAACCCACACCTCACAGTTTAATCCCAACACATCAAATCACATAATATTACAAATTATCAGACATATATTTATCTAATCATTCAATACAACTTATCTATTCATAAGCAACACTTATAAATTGAACAATTCCTAATTAATTTAATTAATCTCCAACTAAATTAATTAATTACTTTAATTACCTCTAATCTTGCTTACTCAACATTAGTTAATTACAAACCAATACATAACTCAACCTTTAACTATCCATCTTTATTAATCTTCCTTAATTAATTATCTTCTAATTACATTAAGTAATTAGCCATAGATTAATTATCCTTCAATTTCTCTCACTAATTAATTAACTATAATTAATTAAAAATTGAAATAATAACAAATGGATTATAATTAATTAAGATAAATTAAGCGAGTCATAGGAACTTAATTTATGTAATTAATTAATGAGAATAATTAACCATCCTTAAATTTTTCTTATTAATTAACCTTCAGTTGTATACACAAATTGATTCATAATTTAATTGCCCTTTAATTATTTATTTTAAATAATTTTCCTTTAATAGATTTCATTAAATAATCATCCTAATAAAAAATTATTCAAGTTTATCAAATTAAATTTCAATCTTTGTCTCTAGAATTTATATTGCAAACTATTTGAAATCTTGATTACACTTTACTTAAAATTATTAAAGTTAATCAAATTAAATTTCAATCTTTGTCTCTAGAATTTATATTGCAAACTATTTGAAATCTTGATTACACTTTACTTAATATTATTCAAGTTAATCAAACTAAATTTCAATCTTTGTCTCTAGAATTTATATTGCAAACTATTTGAAATCTTACACTTTACTTAAAATTATTCAAGTTAATCAAATTAAATTTCAATCTTTGTCTCTAGAATTTATATTGCAAACTATTTGAAATCTTGATTACACTTTACTTTGAAAAGCTTGTTTAACACGCTTCTTTTATGCTTTAAAGAACTTGATTAATAATATATTTGGAAACCTATCTAAAATCTCAATAATTTAAGTGGGCCGAAGCCCAAACCCGATACCAGCCTAAACACTTCCTCAAATCCTCAACCGAATCCTGCTCCAGTCCTATCTCCAGGCATGTAATACAAAATCGAACAACATAGCAGCACCGCTTGAAAATCAATTCACTCGCGATTCAATTGAGATCATCGCCGAGCCATTCGATTCGCACCACCTACCTCATTGACAAACAACCTATCCTACCTGAAATCATCATGCACGATGACATGTGTGCACGTGTAAGCCTCCGTTACTGACCATCTTACCATTGATGAACCGCACATAGTCACCCATCATCACCTGATCCAGATTTTCCCCTTCGCCAAACAATAATCATCTCCTATCGAAATTTCAACCTCCAGAGCAACCCATATTGAACCTGAACGAAACCATCACCCAAAAACTTTCCCCGTGCCACCACTTCCGGCCTCCAAAAGCTAGGACACTTTGACCATCCCTTCGCTATAGGCCCACGCATTAAATCCCCCTCATGCGATCAATCCCGAAGCAACCACGTCGGAGGAGTCAGCTCGAAATCAAAGACGAACCCAACAGGCTATAAAACCCTACCACTCCTTCACGTCGCTGCCACGATGGTCATTGAACCCTCCGACCATTTTTCCTACCACCCTCAACCCTCGTACTACCACCTGCAGGAACCCCGACCTCACCGAGCCTCGCGTTCGCTTGAAATCGAATAAAATTCCAATTCCGACCAACTTGGAAATTCACATCATTTACAAACTTAAAAATCAAGATTTATATATCAAAAAGCATCATTTTCCAATTCGTTTAAGTTTACATAATTAACAGGATGATTTGAATTTTTGATTTATGTTTTAGAACCTATTATGTTTGAACAGAGGCTTTCTTTTCTTGTTCCAGACATGTGCATAAATATTATCACATATATACCTATATAAAAATCATTTTTGAACAAATTGCACAACAAAATTCATGACATACTTTAAAGATTTTCATATGCCAAATCAAACTATCTCCAATTTCAGAGATTACTCACTGTTTATACTTTGAACAGAGAATCAATATTTTGATCTGAAACAGCCTAATTTGGATCTGCTTCTGTAAACTTTTGCTTGAATCTGAATTGCTTTGACTCTGCTCAGGTTGGAAGCTTGAGATTGCTGTTGTTTTGATTGTTTTTAATTTTAATTTCCTAGGTTTTTGTATCGAGAAAGATGAAAGATGAAAAGAAAAAGGATTTGAGAAAGTAAAAAATGAATTTTCCAGCTTGATTTTTCTTCTAATACATATTCTAAATTAAAAGAAATTGCCACTTGTAATTAGCATTTTTAAGTTGCTTACAGTAGTCATTAAATATATTCCTTAGCTAACATTTGTAATTATGAATATATATTGTTTATATTTGTAATTTCCATTTTTATATATGTTTTTATATGTATGTATATAATATTTTAAATTGAATTTTTATATTTACAAATGTCTTAATATGTTATATATATATATATATATATGTGTGTGTGTGTGTGTTCATCATCTTTTATATAAATGTCTTACGTTTTAATGTTCAAACTTTTGCTTTATTTATCTATATATAATTTAAAAGAAAATGAAATAAAAATCTACTTACATACTCAAAAATGATTATACTAGTTTAATATAACCTTTGAAAATTTAATACATTGAATCCAAATCACTGCTTACAATTCACCCTCATAAAAAACATTATTTTATTTGAATTGTTTATATATATATATATATTCACACCTTTTACAAATTCCCATATATACTACTTCACATGGCATATATGTACTCATAATTTTCCAACTTATAGAGTTTGCATATCTATTTATCTTTGTTTATTACCAACAGTTTAAAATACTCATCCAGATATCAGCATTTATTAAAGCTCAAATCCATATAAATATATATATATATATATATCCACACATATATATATATATATATTTTATTCTCTGGTTTATTTGTTCAATCTATAAATCGGTATTTATTATTAATTACCTAGTTAATTATCAATTAACAGACATTCCAAAATCCGGGTTATCACATTCCTCCCCCCTTAGAATCTTTTCATCCCTAAAAAGGAACGAAGCCAGAATTATTAAAATGTTTATCATCAGAATTTTTTTTCTCTGACCTCTTTTAAACACTTTAAAACCAATATAATAATGCCATAATAAAAATACTTCTATAACTTCATGTTTTAACAAGTCCATCATTGTTCTTATAGAAATTCGGTCATACGTTGATCTAGCATAGGACTGAAAATCTATAAGTACTTGGTAAACCTGTTCTCAACCTAGTGAAAATACTGAAAATATTTTGTTGAAAATATAGAAAACATTTTTTGAAAATAGAGGAAATATCTTTAGTGAGAATGCTCTGGAATCATCGCCCCCATTTATGGTCACAGTTAACTCGATGGTTACATTGCCATCTCGGCAAAATCCATAGATAACTGTAGGCACTCCATGCCCCTTGATTACGCCATGGAACCCGCTACAGATCGTAGTTACAACCGGGGTTACGTTGCTATCACAACAGAAACCCATATAACTGTAGGCATCAGTGCCCTCGACTTTCGCTGCTAAAGAATGAAACTTCTCCACTCCACTCGACCATAGATCGCAGTCTACCGATGTTACGTTGCCTTTCCGACAAAATCAAGCGTAGACCGTTGACACTCACCTCCACATGATTTCCGCTCTGGTTCACAGTAGATCGCAGTGACATTGAGTTACACTGTCATCACTGTATAACCCAAATGCCCCTGTAGGCATCAGCGCCCTCGACTTTCGCTACCCAATAATCTTCAGGAACTTCAGTTTGTCCGGACTTCCTCATAGGATCCACTTTACAACCTCCCCCCTTTGAGGCTCAAGGCAGTACCAACCTATGGTACTCCTAAGAAGTTCATTTCAAGGGAGCGCCTTTTTCTCCAGAACCATTTTCAAAACACTTTATACTATGCACATATAGTATCTTCCAAATCATACACCTAGTATGAATCCCGTATAAATCTCCTTTTTTCAAAATCGATTATCCCAAAATCGATAATTCTCAACTAGGCTTTCCAAATTTCCAAAATTTATTTTTCTCCAAAAATCAAAAGCCTTTCCAAATCCAAAGGTTCCAAAAACCTTTTCTCAAAATCATTCTCATAAGATCCTTCATATGTACATAAATAGACATATATAACTTCAAAAATCTTTGGATCACTTCAAACTTGTATAAATTCTCTTTCTATACTTCAAATACTTTCAAAACTCTTTTCTTCTGGCTATAGATTTAACAAGGGGATATTTATCTTATATAACAAAGATATATAACTTTGTTTATTCCAAATTAAATATTCAAATTTGATTACTCTATAAAGTCACTTACCATATTACTTCCTTAAAGTAAATTTCTACCATAGAAATGTCCAATTTCTACCTTAATTCATCATATAATTCACAAAATATACTTTTCATTTCAAAAACCCTTTTACAGTTCTTATCCATAAATTTCAATATCAATTTCATTCGAACCCGTACGATGTACACATATCATCTATATGCTATACCAATCCGATCGCTCACTCAATCACACAATTTCACTTTCGAACTAGTATTGTCCACCCGACTTCCTAGTGCGACTCAGATCTGGTTTCTTGATCAGAAATCATCATTCTCCTTGCATAGCCTAACTATGATAGAGAATTTCCAGAACCAATCAAAAATCCATATCCAGGTTTGTCGTCGAAAATCGAGTGAAAAATCCCAACTCGGATCGATATACATCTCGAAATTCTATGTTCGAATCTGGATCAAATCACTCTGCGAATAGAATAATATTCATCACCCTACGTAATTATCTCTATTGATTACTAGCCAAATCAATCTCCTTTTCTATTCACATTCACTTTAATTTCTATCCACTTATTCACAACTGTTTCAATTCCATTTGGATTATCACTTTAATCCTTATCTCAATTGGTAATTAATCATAAACAGTTTGAACTCTGTCCAGCTTAAACTTAGAAAATAGCTTGAAATGTTTAAAATAGATAAGTAGTTGAAAAATAATTAGTTTGTAAAATAGCTGTAAAATAGTTAAGTAGTTGTAAAATAGTTAAATAGTTATAGAAATTTAAACAATTGCAAAATAGTTGTAAAATAGTAATTAGTTATAAAGTAGTTGAAAAACAGTAATAAGTTTATAAAACAGTCATAAAATAGTTAAATAATTCCAAAAGTAGTTATTAAATAAGTATAAGATAGTTTGGGGTTTAATAAGAAAGGTTGTATATATAGTAAATAGCTTGGAAAAATAGATTTATAATAAAACAATTTATTTTGAAAATAATCCATAGCCAAACTATTCAATTCCCAATCTCCATCCCCATCAATCAAATTTAAATTTCCATTTCCATTTAAATTGACTAGATTCCAATTTAAATAACTTCAATTTCCATTGAACTTGATTTATTTCCAATTCAAGTTGAATTAATCCTCAATTTCTTTCCAAATTCCATTTGGATTTTAAACTATTCAACTTTAATCACAATTCCAAATTATTCAAACCAAATTTCAATTTGAACTCATTTCAAATTCAATCTCATGTTAAATGATCTTGAATTATATAAATTCGAGTTAAATTTTCAAATGTTGGTTTAACCTCTTAAACCAAATTAACCTTTATTTAAATTCTTTAAATAAGTTAATTCTGAGTCCAACTTTCGAAATTGCATTTTAAATTGCCTTTACTTCTCCATAAATCTATTTCTAAATAATAATTCAAATCCTTTTTAAACAATTTAATCTTTGAAACTCAATTTATCACCAATTTTCAATTTTGAAACCAATCCTTAACAATTTGAATTTCGAAGTTCCTAAACTTAATTTCAAAGTGATTTCACTTTCACAAGGTCAATTTTTATCTTCAAAAATCAAAATTACTTAAATAATTTCAATTTAATTTTTTATTTCCGTTTTGACTTATCTTACTTAACTTATTTCAAAGTTCAAATAAAAGTTCAAAGCAATTTTATCTTCAAAATTCAATTTATTACCTAATTTATCTCAATAATGGATGTATTACCACAATCCATTTCTTCATTCAATTAAACGAATCCAATTCACAATTTAAAGATTATTTATAACAACTGGATGATATCATCTAAATTATTTAAATCATCCATCCATTTTCAATTTCTAGATCTCAAACCCATTTTGAGATCACAAAAAATTCAAATCAACCATTTAACTTCCCAAGTTAAATCTCAATTTCATCTTGAAATTTCCAAATCAGGTTGTTCATTCAAACTTATTTAAATTCTTCTAAGTTAAATTCAGTTTAATCCCATTAATCCCACTCAAAATTTGAATTCTCCATTTCAAATTTCAGATTTCTATCACTTAAAAGTTCAAAACTTATTTAACTTTGGGTTTTTACATCACACTTCAGGTAAATCAAAACTCATCACTTTAGAGTTTATTTCAAATCATCTTTGATATTATGTATATCCACACATATATACATATTTACTTCTTGGCCCAACAAGCCAAATTTTAAAATTTAAACCACCTTTGGTTTTAGTTCAAAACAAATTCTTTTAAAGTTTTCAAACAACTTCTTATTTCAAAATAAGACTATATTCAAAATAGTATGAATAATATTATTTATTATTTCCTTTAACACTTTTGAAACAATTTCAAATTCTTTTCTGGACTTAAAACTTCACAGTTTTAATCCTTTTCCATTTACAAGTCAATTTAATCTAAATGGTTACTCTCTAAAAACATTTTATTATTTATTGGAAAACAATCATCCCATTATTAAACACAATAACCATTTTATTTTCCGCTTGAAACCAATTCAAATTCATCTTATTTGTATAGTTTATTCTATTCAATTCCTATTTGGATATATATATGTATATATATATACCACTTAAATTCTTATTCAATTACAATATCCAACAACCAATTATTGCTTTATATCTAAAATATAAGCTTTTATAAAAATCATTCATTAAAATCATTTTAAAAACCCTTATATAAGAAAATAACAAGTACGCCCTCATATATACATATATACACTCAACACATTCTAGGGTACCATTGACCCTATCCTTAATGAGTAAACCCACCAGAGCCAAGGTTGTCGCTTAACCTTCAGCTCTGACACTAAATTTAACGACCCGGAACTTTCGATCTCGAGAATTCCAGACCGTTAGAGAAAAGTAGAAAAGAGAAAGAAGAAGAAGTAGAAACAAAACACAGATTCTCACATTCACAGTGGATAAAATATAATATCACATAAAATAATAGCTATACAAAGGTAAAACTGCATTAGTTAAGTACATCATTACATCAGAGTTACAACATTTACACAAACATTGGACAGTTAAAATCAACATGTTCCAGATAACTACAATAATATACACAACGGAATACAGTCCATACATTCTTGCAATCCAGCTCGCCTCCTGAGCTCCAGAAACGTCCTTATCTGAAAATCTGTTATACTCGGTCTGACCCGAGCATTACATAAAAGTAACACCCGAGTCAGGCTGGAAACCAGCGCGAGTAAACCCATATACTATGAAATACCAAGCTAAAAAAAACTAAAGTGAATACCAAGGTGACTCGTACTTTCTACGAGTTCTTACTTTATTTTAGTAAATCATTTATCACTCTGCAGACCTCAGACTTAATGTCTATGTTACTCAATTGTTTCCATTCTAGCCATTTTAATTTCATATATCAAATTATAAAGAATTTAGATTTCAAATCGAAGTGGTTTTCGGGTATTTACCGATACCCGACCCCTGTCCCTTC
Source organism: Allium cepa (assembly GCA_030765085.1). Lineage (NCBI taxonomy): Eukaryota > Viridiplantae > Streptophyta > Magnoliopsida > Asparagales > Amaryllidaceae > Allium > Allium cepa. Next base: position 675,326,583 of record CM060929.1, read on the forward strand.
GAATCCAATATCATCTTTAAGTAAATTCAATTTAATTTAAAATATAGGTTGTCACAATTGCAGAGTAATTCATCATTAACAGATAACCCACACCTCACAGTTTAATCCCAACACATCAAATCACATAATATTACAAATTATCAGACAGATATTTATCTAATCATTCAATACAACTTGTACATTCATAAGAAAGACTTATAAGTTGAACAATTCCTAATTAATTTAATTAATCTCCAATTAAATTAATTTAATTACTTTAATTGCCTCTAATCTTGCTTACTCAACATTAGTTAATTACAAACCAATACATAACTCAACCTTTAACTATCTATCTAAATTAATCTTCCTTAATTAATTATATTCTAATTACATTAAGTAATTAGCCATAGATTAATTATCCTTCAATTTCTCTCACTAATTAATTAACTATAATTAATTACAAATTTAAATAATAACAAATGGATTATAATTATTAAGATAAATTAAGCGAGTCATAGGAACTTAATTTGTAACGACCCGGATTTTTCAACGTTGAATCTGAAATATTTAAGTGGTTCTAAATATAGAAATTGAATTATAAATTGGTTTTGAATATGGAAAACTTAAATTTATCTATTCAGAATGTAGATACAGCAATTTGTTGAATAATACAATTATTCAATTCAATAATTGAAGATTGGGTAAAATAATTAATCTTGAGTTTCGAGCTTGTTAAAAATATTTTAAAGGCTTGTAAAATTTATATTGATAGTATTGAAGATAGTAAAAGTGTTAAAATTGAATTTGGAAGTGTTTTGTTAAGTTTTGAAAATATATCGTTCAAATTGATATTTAAAAATAGCCTTCCAAGGCATAGTCTCCGATTTCGACGAAACCAGTTCCATTGGATCCGTAATATTCTATTATTATCGGATTTCAATTTTCGCAGTGTTTGGAGTGATTGTTTGGCCGTACGATAAGTAAACGCGCTAAATTTATATCGAAATCTAATATGAAATAACTGGGTTCAAAAGGCTATCTTCTCCATACGATCGAATTAGGACTCGAAATCTTTTCCAGTACGTTTGGAATAGAGGTATGACATTAGGAATGCCAACGACATGCCTCGATAGGGGTTTACGATTTGAAGCTACGTAAATCGAGGAAATTTGAATTTAATTTGAAATAAATATATATATTCACATACACCAGTCAACTTCAGCTGAAATAATTGCACATCAGAGCTTTTCGTTTATATTCACATCAAACCTTTTCCCTTCATCGGCTTTTTGCTTTTTGTCCAAATCACTGTAGCCTGCCTGTATATGCGACCTATCCCTTCGTTTCAAATCAAAGTCCTTTCTTTTCGTTTTAATCACGGTGTCTCTTTCCATTCCTTTCAGAACGAAAACGATAAAAATAAAAATGGCGCACCTCTCAGTTAAAAAGAAAATAAACGAATGAAAGTTCGAATCGGTTAAAAACATCGAGACCGCCATCCTTTGTAAAAATCAATCCATGGAATCGAAACACTATTTCTCCTTCCCACCTTCTTCATTTGAATTCATTCGAAAATCAAAACAAATATAAGTCGCGAGCGACTCGCGATCGGAGGAACGGCAAGGGGATTGGCACGCGAGCTCGAGGTCGTGGCGATTGTTCATTTGGGCGAAGATATCAAGCGGGCAAGGTGTGGTGGGTGGTGGTTTCACGATTACGGTCGGTGGTTCACGTGCGATGGGGAGCGGAATGGATGGAGAAGGGATAAGGGTATCGGGAAGCGATCCCTAGGGGATGTGTGATCGCTTGCTGGAAGTCGCGATTTGGGAATGTTGTGGTCTGGAGTCGCGATTGTTGTCGATGGTGGTTCTCGAGCAGACCGTGAGGTATTCGCAATTCTGTATTTGTTTATTTTTCTTTTTCAAATTTAATTTAACACGTATATATAGATATATTACAGAAAAAAAATATGAAGTTTAGAAAGAGAAATTTGTCTGGTTTGAAAAGAAAATTTGAAAATGAAGATATATGCTGATTTGTGTGATCATGTTTAAACAGTGAAAGGAAAAAGGAATTTTAGAAACCGGATTTTTACTTTACAAATATATATTGAAGAAGATAGTTTTTACAGTAAAACCGATTACTGTTTTGTTAATTACAGAAAAAAGGAAAAGAAAAATATAAATACTTTATAGTAAGCTATATAAAACAATTATGTTTTCAAATTAGTATATATATAATTTGGAACATATAAGAATTTATATGAATTACTTATTTAAAACAAAAAGGAATTAATGGTTCAATTAATTCAAAATATCAATAAATTGTATAATGTTGATACAAGGTTTTAAATCATGGAAACAAGCCAGTTTGGAATGGATTGCGAATTGCAAAATTAAAGGTGAGTTAATCTCAATCATCCGGGTTTAATTTAAATTTAAATGGTTGAATTTAAATATTTGGTTGAATGATTGAATCGATTGGATGTGGTATATTATATAGTAATATATAGTATATATTGGAGTGATTGATTTCCCGCATTTTATAGCGGATGAGACCATATGCACCGCATAATAGCGAATGATATTATATAAACCCATATACCACGATATTCATCCTCGAAGTGGAATTGGTATTTTATATTGTGCTAACATCTGTGGATGTAGGGAAACAGGTTGGAGGGATCCAACTGGATTCCTCAAATTTATCTAGATTGTTAATATTCTGTGATATGGTTTATGTGATAATCTGTGATTATGTTGGTAATTCAAATGTTGGATGCTATGGTTTGATTGAATATATTCGGATATTCCGAGTTAATGTATAAATTTGGATTTTGAAAGAAAACAAAAGAGAGAATTTTAAGTAAATAATTATAAAAATTTGGATAAATAAAAAAATAAACTGGGAAAGAATAAAAGTTGATTTTTGAATCGAATAAATAAGATTCCAAGTATGGAGAAATGAGATTTTTGAATAAATGGGCATAAGTGATTTTCTTTAAAATTAAGTGATATTATGTAAAGGAATGAAGAATTTATTTTAAACAATTCAAGGTTTAAATTTAGTGAAAAGAATAAAGAAGAAATTTGAAAAATATGAAATTGGTATTTTCAGTTAAAAAGATTTTAAATCATTATTGAGAAATAAAATCTTAAGTTAATGCGTTTTGAAATAAATTGTGTGAGGAAGGGAATTTATTTCAAAAGGGAGTAACTTGAAAATCAATTTGAAAATTGATTTAAGTGTTTGAAATTGGAATTTTAAAGGGGGATGGGACTAAGAAAATTTATAAACTGGGTTTATAAAAGTAAAGTAATATATCAGTGGATATTTGGAAGAATAAATTCACGGTGGGAATTTATTAAAGGAATGGGTAAATTTGTTTAAAAATAAATAGTGATTTATTTTTAAAGGATGTGAAAGAGAAGTGTATTTTCCTGGATAGCCAAGTACGTTTTCAAAGCAAATTTTTAAGTATGAGTTAAAAGTTTAAAGTTGTTTTAAAAGCAGGTTTTAGAAATTTATTATTTTAAATGTTTAAATTTTAAATTAAGTATTTTTTTTCAAATTTATTTTAGTAGTAATTATTTAAAGGTGACTTGGTATTATGTTTTAAAAGGGATAAAAATTTAGTTTTATTATTTTATTAAGTAGCTTTATTTTAACTATTCTTAAAGCATATATCTTTGAATAAATTATTAAAGTAGTTTTTATTTAAATGTTTTAAAAGTATATTTTATAATAAGTGTTTTAAATTATTTTTATATGGTGATTTCAGTGGAAATAGAATATATTTGGGAAATGTGTTCCGTGAGAGGAAGATGGTTTGAAATTGTTTTCAAAGGGTTAAAAAGTGGAAATATATCTTGTGAAGATATTTTGAGATTAATAAATAATTTGGTGAAATTAATTATGTTTGATGGTTGTTTTTGAATGTTATTTGATAGCCAAATAACCGACTATCAATATTAGCCAATGCGCTGATCATTTCGAAGAGACCGAGATCGGGATTTATTTCCTGAAACCACTTCGATCTGGTTTGTACGTTTTCGTGGGGAAGACGAGTTGGATTCGAAGATGGAGAAATGAAGTGTAAGGGCTAGTCGCTACTAATCCTAAGGGTAATACCAAAATGGATGTAGTAGGAGTAGTGCCTTTGGTTCCGTTCAAACCCGGAATGGACTTGTATGGATGAATGCTTTTAGAACATCGTCAGGTGGGTGATGAGCATTCTAACAGATGTATTCTAAAAAGGTAACGCTTAGCCTCAAGCCTCATCAACCGAGAATGACTGAAAATCAGGGGTTATACAGCAAGGCTAAGTGGGTCGCGCCCATTAGGGTGAGGTCATCCCTGTCTAGATGTCCATTTTTATTTCGGCTGTGTGGGCGGTTGCGGATCCCAACCGCAGGGTGATCTTACTCGGGATTATCCAGTAAGGGTTAGATCCGGTCTTGTGTTGCAGGAGATTTAGGATGGATCTTCGGTACGCTGATCTAGACCAAGTACTGTGACAGGTGATACCCCAGTGCTTAGTCATTAGTTGGAAATCCATTCTCCTTACGTGCCTTTTACGATTTTTGTTTGTCGAACCCACTTTGTGGCTAATATGCTGGAATTTAATCATGTAACAATTTCAGCTATTTTAATAAGTATTTATGTATAGACACCATTATAATATCAGAGAATTTTGATAAAAAAGTGTTTTGGCTATTGTAAGGTAAGAACCCGACATGTTTATCTGTGGCGTGGTCTTACGAGATGCTTTTGATTTCAAAGGATTTTGAAACTTTAACAATCCAATTGAGTGTGGTTTTCTCACGCTGGTATTCCAGACTGACTCTGGTGTTATTTAACTATAATGCTCGGGTCAGACCGAGTATTATAAAATACAAGAAAGGATGCGGTGGAGCTCAGGAGACGGGCTGGATGGCGATACGTACTTCCGTACTTGTATGAAATATTCCGCTGTGTTGATTAGCTATGTATTCAGTTTTGTAAGGACAAGTTGTAATAACTGTCTAGTGGTGTGTATTGTGGTTATTGTACTTTGATGATGTAATGGATAAACAAATATATTTTTATAAAGATCAGTTATTATCTACTATATTTTATTTCGTTGCGTTGGTAAGATTCTGATGTTGTTTCTATTTTCTTCTTCTACCTCCTTCTTCTTTAACCCGAACGGTTCATATTTCCGTTCACCTTGAGTTGATGTGTTGGAAAATAGTGTTGACTTAAGGGGTACGGGTTTGCGGGCGGTTACATAATTTATGTAATTAATTAATGAGATTAATTAACCATCCTTAAATTATTCTTATTAATTAATCTTTAGTTGTTTACATAAATTGATTCATAATTTAATTACCCTTTAATCATTCATTTTAAATAATCATCCTTATACAAAATTATTCAAGTTAATCAAATTAAATTTCAATCTTTGTCTCTAGATTTTATATTGCAAACTATTTGAAATCTTGATTACACTTTACTTAAAATTATTCAAGTTAAACGAATTAAATTTCAATCTTTGTCTCTATAATTTATATTGCAAACTATTTGAAATCTTGATTAACTTTACTTAATATTATTCAAGTTAATCAAATTAAATTTCAATCTTTGTCTCTAGAATTTATATTGCAAACTATTTAAAAATTGATTACACTTTACTTAAAATTATTCAAGTTAATCAAATTAAATTTCAATCTTTGTCTCTAGAATTATATTGCAAACTATTTGAAATCTTGATTATACTTTACTTTGAAAAGCTTGTTTAACAGACTTCTTTTAAGCTTTAAAGAACTTGATTAATAATTTATTTGGAAACCTATCTAAAATCTCAACAATTTAAGCGGGCCGAAGCCCAAACCCGATACCAGCCTAAACATCTTCCCCAAATCCTCGACCGAATCCTGCCCCTGTCCTATCTCCAGGTACGTAACACAAAATCGAACGACACAACAACACCACTTGAAAATCAATTCACTCGCGATTCAATTAAGATCATGGCCGAGCCATTCGATTCGCACCACTTACCTCATCGACGAACAACCCATCCTGCCTGAAAACATCGTGCACGATGACATGCATGCACGTGCACATGTACGCCTCCGTTACTGGCCATCTCACCACCGATGAACCACCATACAGTCACCCATCATCACCTGATCCAGATTTGCCCCTTCGCCAAACAATAATCATCTCCTATCGAAATTTCAATTTCCAGCGCAACCCAAACTGAACCTGAACGAAACCATCACCTAGAAACTTTCCCCATGCCACTTCCTCCGACCTCCAAAAGCTACGGCACTTCGACCATCCCTTCGCTATAGGCCCACGCATCAAATTCCCCTCCTACGATCAGGCCCGAAGTAACCACGTCGGAGGAGTCGGCTCGAAATCAAAGACGAACCCAACAGGCTATAAAACCCTACCATTCCTTCACGCCGCCGCCACGATGGTCATTGAACCCTCCGGCCATTTTTTCTACCAACCTCAACCCTCGAACTACCACTTAAAGGAACCCCGACCTCACCGAGCCTCGCGTTCGCTTGAAATCGAATAAAGTTCCAATTTTGACCAACTCGGAAATTCACATCATTTACAAACATAAAAATCAAGATTTATATATTAAAAATCTTCATTTTCTAATTCGTTTTAGTTTATATAATTAAATTTTCATATTTGGATACTAGATTTTCTGACATGTATTCGTTCTTCACTGTAAAATTTTATTTCTGAGATATCCAATAAACATTTCCACTTGAATAAAATTTTAAAAATGATGTTGTACACATACAAACACTTCCCATTTAGATATCAAAGCCGAACGATCATTTAACAGGATGATTTGAATTTTTGATTCAGGTTTTAGAACCTATTATGTTTGAACAGAGGCTTGCTTTTCTTGTTCCAGACATGTCCACAAATATTATCACATATATACCTATATAAAAATCATTTTTGAACAACATGCACAACATAATTCATGACGTGCTTTAAAGATTTTCGTATACTAAATCAAACTATCTCAAATTTCAGAGATTACTCACTGTTTATACTTTGAACAGATAATCAATATTTTGATCTGAAACAGCCAAATTTGGATCTGCTTCTGTAAACTTTTGCTTGAATCTGAATTGCTTTGACTCTGCTCAGGTTGGAAGCTTGAGATTGCTGTTGTTTTGGTTGTTTTTAATTTTAATTTCCAAAGTTTTGTATTGAGAAAGATGAAAGATGAAAAGAAAAAGGACTGAGAAAGTAAACAATGAATTTTCCAACCCGATTCTTCTTTCTAATACATATTTTAAATTAAAAGAAATTGCCACTTGTAATTAGCATTTTTAAGTTGCTTACACTTGTCACTAAATATATTCCTTAGCTAACATTTGTAATTATGAATACATATTATTTATATTTGTAATTTCCATTTTTAAATATGTTTATATGTATTTATATAATATTTTAAATTTAATTTTTATATTTACAATTGTCTTAATATGTTATATATATACATTTATCATCTTTTATATAAATGTCTTATGTTTTAATGTTTAAACTTTTACTTTATTTATTTACATATAATTTAAAAGAAAATGAAATAAAAATCCACTTACACACTTAAAAATGATTATACTAGTTTAATATAACCTTTGAAAATTTAATACATTGAATCCAAATCACTGCTTACAATTCACCTAATAAAATAACATTATTTTATTTGAATTGTTTACATACATACATATATATATATATATTCACACCTTTTACAAATTCCCATATATACTACTTCACATGGCATATATGTACTTATAATTTTCCAACTTATAGAGTTTGCATATCTATTTATCTTTGTTTATTACCAACAGTTTAAAATACTCATCTAGATATCAGCATTTATTAAAGCTCAAATCCTTTTATATATATATATATATCCATATATATATTTTATTCTCAGGTTTATTTGTTCAATCTATAAATCAGTATTTATTATTAATTAACCCAGTTAATTATCAATTAACAGACATTCCAAAATCTGGGTTATCACAATACTCTTGTCTATAAAGTTTAAATATAAAGACAAAGGATTTTTAATTGTTTTTATTAAGACCTAAATCCCGGTGATTTTGAAAAAGGTAATTTTTGAAGATTTTTGAAAAGGAATGATATTTATTCACTCTAGTTGATGTTTTTGGAGGAACCGGAATACCGCTGGACGCTCCATGTAGTTTTGGTCTTAGAGTTTCACCATCATTTATTTGGAGGGATCGTATCCTTGTAAAAATTGATTTTGAGCTTTGATTTTTCTCGTCTGAGAAAATTGAAAATAAATTTTTGAATCGAAAAACCCGGGTATTTAGATTTAAATTTGTCATCTGAAAATCATTGGATGCATATCATCTATTATATAAAATTCGCTTGTTTGTTGCGTATGATGAAATATGGTTGTAAGTTACATGTAAATTTATATTATGTTAGTTTTTCCATATAGAATTACACCATATTGTTTTTGTCAACATGATTTTGTTATAAATTTCATAAGTTCAGGTATGCAAGAGATTGCTATTTGATTCTTGTGCACCCGTGTTTGCAGAGAGATAATAAATTACTTGCCAAAATATAATCAAACGCAAAAAAGTGCACAATAAATTTATAAAATTGAAATTGGTTAATGATTTTATGCCCCAGATATAGGGGGCCACTTGGGAATTTCGGGGATGAAATTCAATTAGGGGGAAGGTGAATGTAACGACTCAGAATTTCACTGCATTGATTTACAAATATTTAATTAATTTCAAATATTCAAATAAATGATTTTATGATGAAAATAAAACTCTTTTTAATAATAAATAATAATTGCGAAATAATTTTTAAATTTTTTTACAAAAATATATAGTTTGATAAAAAACAGAAAATATGACCGGAAACTGTTTACTGAATTTTCGACATTTCATCGTACAAAAGTTGTTTAAAATGTAGTTTACACATTTGTGTATATATATATATATATTCAAATATATGAAATGTATGAACATATATTTGTAGTTTAATTATGGTTAAGTGTAATTAGTTAAGTTAGGAAAATGGTGGTGACACTTTGGCACTATAATAAAGAAACAAAAGAAAATGTCACATCTGGGTGACATGAATTGACACATTGGCAACTGAATACAAGCACTAAATGGAACTGTGGCTTGATGTGATAGTGGGGAGGTTATGGTGGCATTGATATGATGGGATGTAACGACCAAAAATTTTCAACCCCGAAAGTTCGACACTAATACGTTCACTGTAGAAGTGCCGAGCAATGAAATGCCGAAAATCCCAGATTGTTAGGGTTAAGAAGAAAAGGCGGTAGAAGAAGAAACAGAAACAACAACAAAGAATCTCACAATCTCAGCGGATTAAAATATAGTATCAAATAACAACATTTATACAAAGAAAAGCTGTAACTGTCAATTTACATACAATATATAAGAGTACAATCATTCATAATAATCCGGACAGTTATGACAACATGTCCCAGAATACAATCAATACAGACTATATAGTCTCTAATACACAGCGGAATATACTACATATGTTCCTGCCATCCAGCTCACCACCTGAGGTTCAAAACGTCCTAACTTTAAAATCTGTAATACTCGGTCTGACCTGAGCATTACAATAAAGTAACACCCGAGTCAGGCTGGAAACCAGCGTGAGTAAACCCATTTAAATTGAAATACTAAGGTTGTAAAGCATCTTTGAAAACCCAGGGTAACTCGTTCATCACTACGAGTTCTTATCTTGTTATATCCAACCACTCATTTCACATCAATATCTAAGTACCGTTACTTAGTTTAAATGGTCAAGTTACTTAATTTATTCCATTTCAGCCCATTTGATTTAATAATCAAATTGTATAAAGGATTATATTTGTTACAAATCGAAGTGGTTCCGGTTATCGCCGATATCCAACCCCGATCTCTTCGAATCCAATGCCATCTTTTTTGGCCAAGTTGTTTAAGTAAACAACAATTTAATTTAAGTTTTAGAATGTCATATTTGCACAGAAAATCATCACAGATAAATAACTCACATTTATCACAACTCCATCCAAGGCAATTCATATCACAGAATATCATAGTTTAACATACTGGAGATATTAAGAAATCCAAAGCATTCAATTCAAATTTAAACATTTATAAGCTAGATTAACTGGTCACACCTTTCTAATTAATTTAAATTTAAATAACAAACTAAATTAAATTAATTATAAATCCTGCTCAATTTTCATTAATTAATTTCATGTCCTTATTTTATTTTAATTAATTATTGGAATTAATTAATTATCATTTATTATTATTTAAGACCTTAATTAATTAAAATATAAACCATTTATCTTAATCCTTTACATTATTTTATTTTAATAAACATAAGAATTAATTTAAATAATTGACATATAATTAATATATTCAAAACTTAAAAATTTGAGTTAAAAATTAAATTATTATACAACTTATAACTAACCTAAAGTATTTAAGTAAAACATTTATTATTTAAAAGAAATTGATCAAGAAAATTGTTTAAAACTTGATTTTGTTTTACTTTTTTAAAAACTGTTAATACTCTATAGTACAGACCCGAGTAAAACCCTATACTAACCCTACCCCAATCCCGAGTCAAAGCCCATCTTTCCCCTTATTCTCTCTCTTCTATTCTACTCGTGTACACACCCGTTACCCCTCTGAGTCCAACTCAAGGCTCAACTTCTTCTTTCCTTCTTCTCTAATCCTACAGCAACAACCCAAACCTTCTGATAAACTGACACCCATGCACGTGCATGATCGGCCGTCAATGCTCCGACCATCACTACCATCGCCAATAAATCGATTTCGATATGTACGATCACCTCCAGCACCCAGAAACAGATACCACCTTCAAAATAGAATTCGAGCTACATGAAGACCACCTGAACCAAAACCATCGCATTCTCTCCCCTCATCCCACCATCATAAGCCATTGGAAACCACACCCTAATGCCGAAAGCTTCGACTAACAACCCTCTACCTTTTCCCCCACCTTCGATCGAGTCCGATGCTTCCTCGATGACGAACTAGCCTCGAAACCCACGTCAACCAAGCCAGGGTCTAAAACCCTAATTCACTGTCGTTCAGCCACCGCGCTGCCTAGAAAAATCTTCGGCCATTTTTCCTAAGACCTCCAACCCTCAAGCTACCTCCAGCTTCAACCCGATGCTCCACCCATCTATGATTGCCGAAAAATCGACAAAAGTCCAAATTCCGTTCAACTCGTAAATTCTCCTCAAATACAAACTTAAAAAATTTAGATATTACCATCAAAATTCATCATTTTCGAAAACGAATCTAATTATGTAATCAAAACATGAAATTCAAACAATCGATTTTCCGACTTAAATTGATTTTCACCGTTCTTTCTTGTTTTCTAAATAATTACTCAATATATTCACTTGAAAATATTTTTAAAAATGATATTATATCCATAAAAACATTTTTCCCTTATTGATCATAGCCTAAAATTGTCTAGAAGAGGAGATATGAATTTATTTTGGGAGATTTGGGTCTGTAAATCAAGAAAAAAGGCCAAAAATTATTTACACAGACATGCGTACGCATATACAAAGGAAAAAAAATCTTTATACCAGGAAAACCCATTTATACATCCATGCAAAGCATATTTGAATCATTTCAATGATTAATTGTTGCATGCATAGGTATTATAGATGTTTTAACTTTAAAAGATTTACGTTTACTCACAATAAAACTTGAAACAGAGAAGCAGGATTTTGAACTGCTACAGATCTCCTTTGATTAAGTTGAATTTTAATCTATGTTTTAGATTGAAAGCTTGAAGTATTTTCTAGTTTATTTTCTGGTTCTTAGTTTTTCTTTTGATTGTAAAATGAAAGATGAAATAAAAAAAGAAGATATATATACATTGTACACCTTGTTCTTTAATAAATCATTTTATCTATTATTTTTAAAAATGAATAGAACTAATAAATTAGACACTTGTACTTGCATGACACTCTCTAACTACAAATGTCTTAATGAATGCATTTTTATATTTTCTTATGTTTTTATTTCATATTTTATATTTTTATTTATACATATATAACTTCAAAAGAAAATGATATAAAACCTATTTATAAATTAATTAATAACTATATATATAATTAGTGTATAAATGTAGAGGTTTTTAAATCAAAATTATTATAAGATATTTACTTTGAATTTCAAATCATAATTTTATTCAGAATATACATATATATAAACAATAGTAAATAGATAGCATATTTTACTTGTTTTGAAAAGATAAGTGCAAATATAAATGATTATATAAGAAGATTATCAAATAGATATCTATATCCAAAATATTATAACCTAAGTTCGTATACAGTGTTTAAACCAATTTATATTTATATCCGAATATTTTTTTAATAATTTAATTCGGTTAATTACCGATTAGTAGATGTCCAAAAATCCCCGTTATCACATCCTCCCCCTTTAGAACTTTTCGTCCTCGAAAAGGAATGAAGCAAGAATTTAAATTATAATGTTTATTACCTGTTAAATTATTCTAAAGTTTTAAAACACTATAAAATCCACATAACATAACAAAAATAGCTTTTATAATTCGATGTCTCAATAAGTCCATCCTTGTTCTCATAGAAATTCGGCCATACGTTGATCAAGCGTAGGACTGAAAATCTATAAGTACTTAGCATACCCGTTTTCAACACCCAGTGAAAATATTTAGAAAACTATTGTGAAAATATAGAAAACATTTTTGGTGAGAATGCTTTGGAAATCATCACCCCCTCTATGGTCGCAGTTAACCCGATGATTTCATCGCCATCCCGGCAAAACCATAGAAAACTGTAGGCCTCCGCGCCCCTTGATTACACCATGAAACCACCACAGATCGCAGCTACACCCAGTGTTACGTTGCCATCACGGCAAAAATCATGTAACTGCAGGCATCAGCGCCCTCGAATTTCGTTGCCAAATGAAACTTCACCACACAGACCACATAGATTGCGGACTACATCTGTCGAGTCCCAATGTAGCCTGTAGGCACTCATCGCCACACGACTTTCACTATGTCTTCATAGAACAGTCTACCATTGTTATCTCGCTCTCCCAGCGAAATCAAACGTAGACCTTAGGCAATCGCTGCCCCTCGACTTCTGCTATGGTGCGCAGTAGATCGCAGTTACACCGAGTTACACTATCGTCACAGCATAACCTCAATGTCTCTGTAGGCATCAGTGCCCTCGAATTTCGCTACCCAATCCACAATCCTCAAGAAATTTAGTTTGTCCGTACATCCTCTTAAGATCAAATTTAGAACTTCCCTAGGGCTCAAGGCAAAACCACCCTGGGGATCTCCTACTAGAAGTTTCACCCTAAATGGGAGCGCCTTTTTCCCCACAGCATTCTCAAAACATTTTATATTATACACAAATAGTATTTTTCAAATCATACTCTTCATATGTATCACATATAAATCTCATTTACATAAAATCGATATCCAAAAATCGATAATTCTCAAACTTGGCTTTTCGAATTTCCAAAATTGATTTTTCCCAAAAATTCAAAAGCTTTTCAAAATCAGTAGGTTCCAAAACCCATTTTCCCGAATCCATTCTCATAAAATCATTATATATAGATATACATGATCTTATTCTCTTAACTAGAACAAATTATTTTCAAAGATCTTTTCTTCTTGTTATAGATTCAACAAGGTAGTTTATCATATAAATGTATATAACTTTATTTATGCCAAATCAACATTCAAATTCGATTTCCTTTATAAAATTATTTGCCACATTACTTACTTTTTATAAAATGAGTTCCAGTTATAGTGATATCCAACTTCCACTCTTATTCATCATATATTTCTCAAAATATATCTTTCCATTTCAAAAATTATTTCTACATTTCTTTTCAAAATTTTCAATATCTATTTAAGTACGTACGATGTACATAAATCATCTGTACGCAATATCAAATCTGATCGCTCAGTCGATACATAATTTCACTTTCGAACTAATATCGTTAACCCGATTTCCTAATCTGGACTCAGATCTGATTTCTTGATCAAAAACTGCCATTCTCCTTGCATAGCCATAACTATGATAGAGAACTTCCAGAATCAATCAAAAATCCATATCCAGGGTTCGCCAATGAAAATCGAGTGAAAAATCCCAAATCGGATTGATATACTACCTCGAAATTCTATGCTCGAATCTGCATCAAATCATTATGCGAATAATACATGTACATCCTACGTATTTATCTTGATTATTAGCTAAATTAATTTTCTTTTTATTCGCATTCATTTTGATTTCTATTCACTTATTCGCAATTGCTTCAATTTCTATTTGGGTTATCACTTTAATTACAAACAGTTTGCACTCTTGCCAACTTGAATTTAGAAAATAGCTTGAAAAGTTTAAAATAGTTAAGTAGCTGTAAAATAGTCATTAGTCATAAATAACAGTAGAATAGTTAAGCAATTATAAAATAGTTAGATAGTTGCAACATAGTTGTAAAATAGTAATTAGTTGTAAACTAGATGTAAAATTATTGTAAAATAGTAATTAGTTTCCAAAATAGTTGTAAATAAGTATAAAATAATTTGGGTTTTAAAAAGAAGGGTTGTATAGTAAATAGCTAGGAAAAATAGATTTAAAACAGTTTAAATTAAAATAATTTATTTGAAAATAGTTTCAGAGTCAAACTGGTTCAATTTCCCAATCTCCACTTCCAATAAATTTCTTTTCTCATTAAATTGATTCAATTCCAATTAAATTTGAATTAACTTCAATTCCTTTTCCAAATTCAAATCAATTCCCATTTGAACCTAAACTTATTCAACTTCGATTACACTGCGAATTAATTCAAATCAAATTTCAATTTGAACTAATTTCAATTCCAATCTCAACTTTAACCCATCTCGAATTATATAAATTCGAGTTAAATTTTCAAATGTTGATTTATTCCCATAAATCAAATTAACCTCTACTTTTAAATTAACAACCTAAGTATTTAAACAATTTATTTCTGAGTCCAAATTTCTAATATTTATTTTGAATTACCCTTTTCTACTACATAAACTTATTTCTAGGTTCAAGTAAGAGTTCAAAACTTTTTAAATAATTTAATCTTCAAAATCCAATTTATTACCCAATTTTAATTTCAAACTTTGAAACCAATTCTTAAATAATTTCAGTTTGCAAGTTCATTTTTAACATTTAAATCTTGAGTTCAAAGTGATTCCATTTCCATAATTTCAATTTTATTTCTAAAAATGAGAATCATTAAAATAATTTCAGATTAAAGTTTTATTTCTATTTCATTTCGGTAATGGACATATATTATCTCAATTTACTTCTAATTTATTTAAATAATTCAATTCACAGTTCCATAGATTATTAATAACAACAAGATGATATCAGGTTAAGCCAAAGTAAATAAATATCCAAATTATCTAAAACATCCATCAATATCATCCATTACCAATTCCCAAAACTCAAACCTGTTTTGAGATCACACATAACTCCCTTTTCAAATCAACCCATTTAAATTCCCTAAGTTAAATCTCAATTTTATCTTGGAATTTCCAATTCAGGTTGTTCCTTAAATTTATTTAACTTCGCTAAGTTAAATTCAATTCATTTATCCAATCAACCTTACTCAATTTGAATTCTCCATTTCCAATTTTAAACTTCTTATCAATATCCTTACGCACTTATAAGTTCAAAATATATTTCTCTTTGGGTTTACGTCACATTTCAAGGGAAAATTCAAAACTCAACACTTAGTGTTTATTGCAAATCACTTGATATTATGTATATCCACATATATATAAATATTTATTTTATATGCTCACCAAGTCATGCTTTTAATTTTAAACCATTCTGGGTTTCTAATTTAAACAAGTTCCTTAAATTTTTTAAAACATCTCTTGTTTTAAAATAAGATTCCTACATTCAAAAATACTCTGAATAATATTATTTATTATTTCTTTTAACATCTTGAAATAATTTCAAATTTTTTGGACTTAGATTTTAAAACTCCACAATTTAAATCCTTTTCAATTTATAACTTATACTTGTATAAGTTGTTACTTCCTTAAAACATTTCATTCTGCTTTATCATTGTTTATTTAGAAAAATAAACATCCCTTTATTTAGATACAATGCCCAATTTATGATAATTATCATATCTAGAAATCATACACACTATATATTCCATAATCATTTGCTGGAAAATTAAATCGAAGTAACTTATTTCAATACTTTGAGAATTCTTTTAAATTTTCTAAGATTTTAAATTCAGTTTTGAATCCATTTTTAAGTTAACATATTTGCATAGTGAATTCTTACCCATATTTCTATTTGGTTGTATATATACTACCACTTAATTCTTATTATTATATTTAATTTCAATAGTCAACAACCAGTTACTTTAATATATATAATTATTAGAAAAATTATTTCTTTATATATCAAAATATAAGCTTATATAAAAACTACCTTTAAAACCATTTTAAAATCTTATATAAGAAAATAACAAGTACGCTCTTATATATAATACACACAACTCATTCTAGGGTACTACTGACCCTATCTCTAATGAGTAACGCCCACCAGAGCCAAGGTTCTCGCTTAACCTGGCTCTGATACCAAATGTAACGACCCGAAATTTTCGACCTTGAAAATTCGACACTAATACGTTCACTATAGAAGTGCCGAGCAATCGAACGCCGAAAATTCCAGATTGTTAGAGTTAAGAAGAAAATGAGGTAGATGAAGAAACAGAAACAACAGCACAGAATCTCACAATCGCAGTGGATCAAAATATAATATCAAATAACAATATTTATACAAAGAAAAGCTGTAACTGTCAATTTACATAAAATATATCAGAGTACAATCATTCATAATAATCTGGACAGTTATGAAAACCTATCTTAGAATACAATCAATACAGACTATACAGTCTCTAATACAAAGCGGAATATACTCCATACGTCCCTGCCATCCAGCTCACCACCTGAGCTCTAGAACATCCTAACCTGAAAATTTGTAGTACTCGGTTTGACCCAAGCATTACAATAAAGTAACACCCGAGTCGGGCTGGAAACCAGCGTGAGTAAACCCATTTAACTTGAAATATTAAGATTGTAAAGATTTTTTAAAAACCGAGGGTAACTCGTTCATCACTGCGAGTTCTTATCTTGTTATATCCAACCACTCATTTCACATCAATATCTAAGTATTGTTACTTAGTTTAAATGGTCAAGTTACTTAATTTATTCCATTCCAGCCCATCTGATTTAATAATTAAATTGTATAAAGGATTATAGTGGTTACAAATCGAAGTGGTTTCGGATATCGCTGATATCCAACCCTGATCTCTTCGAATCCAATGCCATCTTTTTAAGCCAAGTTGTTTAAGTAAACATCAATTTAATTTAAATTTCAAAATGTCGTATTCACACAGAAAATCATCATAGATAAATAACTCATATTTATCACAGCTCCATCAAAGCAATTCATATTACAGAATATCACAGTTTAACATATTGGGGATATTAAGGAATCCAAAGCATTTAATTCAAATTTAAACATTTATAACCTAGATTAACTGGTCACACCTTTCTAATTTATTTAAATTTAAATAACAAAATAAATTAAATTAATAATAAATCCTGCTTAATTCTCATTAATTAATTTCATGCCCTCGTTTTATTTTAATTAATTATTGGAATTAATGAATTGTCATTTACAATTATTTAAGACCTTAATTAATTAAAATATAAATCATTTATCTTAATCCTTTACTTAATTACATTATTTTATTTTATTTTAATGAACATAAGAATTAATTTAAATAATTGACATATAATTAATATATTCCAAACATAAATATTTGAGTTACAAAACAAATTATTATACAACTTATAACTAACCCAAAATATTTAAGTAAAACATTTATTATTTAAAAGAAATTGATTAAGAAAATTGTTTAAAACTTGATTTTGTTTTACTTTTTTTAGAACTGTTAATACCCTATAGTACAGACCCGAGTAAAACCCTATACTAACCCGACCCCAATCCCGAGTCAAAGCCCTTCTTTCCCCTACGCTTTCTCTTCTATTCTACTCGCATACACATCCGATACCCCTTCGAGTCCAACCTGAGGCTCCACTTCTTCTTTCCTTCTTCTCTAATCCTACAGCAATAACCCAAACCTTCTGATACAACCGACACTAGTGCTCGTGCACGATGGACCGTCAATGCTCCGACCATCGCTACCATCGCTAGTAAGTCGACTTCGATATGCATGATCACCTCCAACACCTAGAAACCCGATATCGCCTACAAAATAGAATTCGAGCTACAAGAAGACCACCTGAACCAAAACCATCGCCTTCTATCCCCTCGTCCCACCATCACAGGCCATCGAAAACCACACCCTAATGCCGAAAGCTATGACTGACAACCCTCTACCTTTTCCCTCACCTTCGATCGAGTCCGATACTTCCTCGACGACGAACTAGCCTCGAAACCCACATCGACCAAGCCAAGGTCTAAAGCCCTAATTCACCGTCGTTCAGCCATCCTGCTGCCCAGAAAAGTCTCTTCCTAAGACCCCCAACCCTTAAGCTACCTCCAGCTTCAACCCGATGCTACACCCATCTCCACTCCTCGAGAAATCAAAGAAAGTCTAATTTCCGTTCAACTCGTAAATTCTCCTCAAATACAAACTTAAAAATCTAGATACTACCATCAAAATTCATCATTTTCGAAAACGAATCTAATTATGTAATCAAAACATGAAATTCAGACAATCAATTTTCTGACTTAAATTTATTTTCACTATTCTTTCTTGTTTTCTAAATAATTACTCAAAATATTCACTTGAAAATATTTTTAAAAATGATATTATATCCATACAAACATTTTTCCCTTAATGATCATACCTAAAAATTGTTTAGATGAGGAGATACGAATTTATTTTGGGAGATTTGGGTCTGTAAATCAAGAACAAAGGCCAAAAATTATTTACACAGACATGCATGCACATATACATAGCAAAACAAATCTTTATACCAGGCAAACCCATTTACACATCCGTGCAAAACATGTTTGAATCAATTAAATGATTAATTATTGCACGCACAGGTATTACAGATGTTTTAACTTTAAAAGATTTATGTTTACTCATAGTAAAACTTGAAACAGAGAAGCAGGATTTTGAACTGCTATAGATCTCCTTTGATTAAGTTGAATTTGAATCTATTCTTCAGATTGAAAGCTTGAAGTAGTTTTTAGTTTATTTTCTGTTTTTTAGTTTTTCTTTTAATTGTAAATTGAAAGATGAAAGAAAGAAATAAGATACATGTACAATGTACACCTTATTCTTTGATATATCATTTTATTATTAGTTTTAAAAATGAAGAGAACTAATAAATTAGACACTTGTACTGACACTCTCTAACTACAAATGTCTTAATGCATGCATTTTTATATTTTCTTATGTTTTTATGTTATATTTTATATTTTTATTTATACATATATAACTTCAAAAGAAAATGACATAAAACCAATTTATACATTAATTAATAACTATATATATACTTAATGTTTAAATGTAGAGTTTTTAAACACATTTATTTTAAGATATTTATTTTGAATTTCAAATCATAATTTTTTCAAAATTTACATATACATAAACAATAGTAAATAGATAGCATATTTTACTTGCTTTGAAAAGATAAGTTTGCAAATATAAATGAATATATAAGAAGATTATCAAATTAATATCTATATCCAAAATATTATAACCTAAGTTCATATATAGTGCTTAAACCAATTTATATTTATATCCATATATTTATTTAATAATTTAATCTAATTAATTACCAATTAACAAATGTCCAAAATTTTGGGTTATCACATGGGAGGAGGAGGACAAGGTGATGTGGCATTCATGGAATGGAGAGTAAAGGACGAGGGGTAGTTTGATAATTTAACATGTTAACATAATATATAAACTAATTTTCCTAATTGTTATTTCACTTTCTCATTCTCTTTTACATTTTCAAAACTTTTCTAAGCATGGAAACAAAACTTACATGGCTTCTTTATTTAGATTTTAGGTTTTAAAGTGTTTAAAAATCAAATTCTTACTTTAAAAACTTGGTTTTAATTCACTTTTTTTCATCTCCACTTTCTCCATTTTTCCTCCTACTTCATTCGGTCATAACTTTCTCCACACTAAACCAAATAAAAAATTTCTTGTTTGCAAACCATTTATATTTCTAGTGGCTAAAAATTTCTAGTTTATCACCTTTTCTTATTTCGAGCATAGATGCTCCAAAATTTCATTTTTTGCAAGAGTATTTTCGAACCTAGATTTTGATGTTCGAAAATACCCCTCACTGTTTTGGCCATAACTTCCTCAAAATTTAACTATATTGAGTAATTTATTTTTTCAAATTATAGAGGAAAGAATAATCTAAAACTTTCTTTTTGGCTACTTTTTCGAAATCCAAGAGGAAAGGGTCCAAATGTCGAGTGCATAATGGCCCATTTTAGAGAAGAATTTGTGGTTTTTCAAATTTTTCGAGCGCTAAAGTATTTCAAGTTTGCAAAACATATTTAATTATATTATATTATATTATATATATGAGGTTATAAATGGTTATCGATTGTTTGGATGTTAGTTAAACTTTTTATTTCCTTGTTTGGTTGCATTTCCGATTGGAAAATGGATGACATATTAATTTGATCGTTATAAACCAATATGATTATCTATATGTTATCCATAACCATTGTTTTGCAGGAAAATACGTAGAGAGACCCAAAGGGAGTTTCGAACCATAAGTTATTTATTTACATCCACATGTTGTAATTGATGATTAACTGATATTAATTTATGATATTCCATTTAATAGTTTAAATATCGTTATAGCGATTTTCGCTATACCGTTGTTTATTAAATTCTCATCCCCAAAACCCTACCTTATGAACTTGAGCTTGTGTTTCTGCTAAAAAGAATATTGAAAATTTATTAATTATTTTGATCAATGGTAATTTAATCTAATTAATCTTTTAAATTAATTAATTTGATTAATTAACAAATTTAACAAATGATGATTAAAATTGGTTTATATTTAGATTGAACTAATCATTTTTACTCATGATGTTTTGTACTTTATTAATCGTTTTAACTAATTATTATTTAAGTTTAATTAATTAGTTATTTGAATTAATGATATTGGAGTTTAATTGATTAATTAATTATTTTAATTTATGATAACTGAAATTAATAATCATTTTAATTAATGATATTTAAAAATAATTAATCATTTTAAATAATGATATTTGAATTTAATCAATCATTTTAATTAATGATTGTTTTCAAATTTAATTAATTTTTTTAACTAATGATTTTTGGAACTTAGTTAAATCATTTTAATTAATGATGTTTTATAATAAATAAATCATTTTAACAAATGATGTTTTAATTAATCGGTTTGACTAATGAAGTTTGGATTTAATTAATCCAATTAATTTATTAATATTTTGAACTAAATCAATTGTTTAATAAATGGAATTTAGAATAACTTATCATTTTAATTAATGATGTTTGAGATTAATTATTCATTTAATTAATGACTATTTGAATTTAATATTTTTTTACAAATTTATTTAATAAGGGTGATTAAAGTTAATTAACTAATATAATGAAAATTGCTTTAATAAACTAATTTAAAGTTAATAACCCGATTTACTAAATATTCTAAAAGTTAATGTACCAATGTTATAAAAGCATTTGAGAATAATTATCTATTTTATTATAAACGATGGATTGTTTATTTAAATAGATTTTAAATGTAACTAATTATCTTTCGGGATAATTAATATTGTTTTTAAAGTGTAAAAAGGAATTGAAACTCGATTATTGGGATGTTAAGTTCGATAATCTTCTAAGTGTTTAGTCTGATTTTGCTTTAGGCCTTCGGGGTCGCGTGCTTGGAAAACTATTCTATTAACGTTTTAACAATTAGGAACTAAATCTAAAAGCGTTTTACCAATACATAAATCAAGCAAAAAGTTCAGTTCGTTTTTAAAAGCAAAATTTGATTCGTTTATGGAAATAAATAATTTTCGTAAAGCGAATTAATTATATGGAAATAATTTATTTTTATAATTAGCATTAAACACCGAATAAGTAGACTTGCGCTTTGAAAGTTAAGAATAATAACGAGACACGACTTTAAGGTAACACTACCTTGACTTGTCCGGTGTTATTGTTAACCAAGAAATAATACAGGTTTGAATTCAATTAGTGGTGATAAGTATACAAGACATATACGATTGTTTTATGTCCTTGATAGTTAGTATCTCAGCTATCGGTTACTTCAGCCACTTTATTTTCATCACTCTAAAACGATGTGTTACTCACTTAAGCTTTGTTGTCCTTTGTCAGAAATGACTAAACCCAAAGAGCGAGTGGAAGCCAAGCTATGTGGGATTGCTCCCATTAGGGTATTTTCACATCCACTTTAGATAGGATTCAGTGTTGCGCATTGAGATGTGAAGTACTTAGATTCTCGGTAATCGTTGGCAGGGTCTGGCTTGGACGTGTCCGAGAGCCATCGGAGTTCTCAAGTATATTTCTAAAGGTATACTTTCGGTAAGGGGGGCCCACCCTCTTAGTCATTTATTGGTAAATTTCCTTTCCTTATTTGATTCGTTTCCCTGAATCTGTTTTTAGCTTTAAATTGTCATGAGTAGAGCCAACTCCTCATCATGGCATTTAAGTATGTATTTAATCCGTTCTATCGAATTTGAGCTGTTACTTATTTAGCCCATTCTATCGAGTTTAGGCTATTACTTATTTTGCCTATGCTATTGAGTTTGGACTGTTATTTATTTTGCCTATTCTATCGAGTTTGGTCTGTTACCTTATTTAGTCCATTCTATCAAGTTGGATCGCTTTTCTTGTTCTATCCATTCTATCTAATTTGGATTTTACTTGGTTTATTTCCATTCTTTCAAGTCTGGTTTGATATTATTTATGCTCAATCATATTTGGTTTTGTTTTCTGATATTTATTTCTGCTCTTACTTGTATGGATGTTATTCTTGTAAGGTAAAAACCCATTCCGCGTTAGCAATGCGGTCTCACTGAATTCTTATATATTTTTACCATTATTCGAGTTATCTCACGCTGGTATTTCCCAACTGATCCGAGTGTTATTTATTTATAATGCTTGGGTCAGACCGAGTATTTTTCCAGGTTGTCCTTGAAGTTTCGAAGATCGTGGAGTGGTGCTAAAGTTTCACCTATCTTAGTATTATATTTTCCACTGTATTATATAGTATACTCATCGGCATTTGCAACGTCAGGATTTTATAACTGTCCAACTGATAAGGTTTTTTTTAACTCTGATATACTCTCTATGTTTGGAGTGACAGTTTCCACTGTCCTTATTATATTATATGTTGTCAATTTCGTTGAGAGATTTGGATTTTCTCTGTTCTATGTTCTTTTCTTTATTTATTTACCCTAACAGTCTGCCTTTTTGTCGATTGGATGCTGGACATTAGAACACAATGGTAGTGTTTGGTATCGACTTTCGATGGTCAAAAAGGCGGGTCGTTACATGCCAGTTTTACATTTTAAAATACTTTCAACTTAATTAATTAATTGCCTTAATTAATAAATAATTCAATAGCTTCTCTAGCATTTTACATTCAAAATAATTTATAATCACTAGGGAAAATTCCCAAAAATCACGAAAATTCAGAAATATGATCTTCTTTATAATATAAAAATTTCTAAAAACTATATTTAGTTGTTTTAAATAATTTAAACCTGAAATAATGTTATTTCCTCCTTTTGTAACTCAAAAACTATTCAATATAATTTGAAAAATTGTGAAATTAAAAATTCATCTCTAAATTAGTGCTTTACACAACATTCCCAAAAATTAAAGCATTTGGAGACTAAAAACTTAGGTTTTTCTCTTAAAAGACATTCAAACAATTTTATAAAATCCTATAATTCGTTATTCTATGCAAATAATGAATATACAACCATATCTTGGAAAAAAAAATTCAAAAGGATCGAACACTACCCATAACCAAATTCAAAAGTAGAAAATAAAGATGGTTTATGTATTATTCACCTTAGATTAATTGTTGAAGTTGAGAATTGATATAGCTATTGAATCCTTAATTCTCTCCTTTGATATGCTCACTTTCCTGATTTAATCTTCTTGTTTAATGGTCAGCCTCTATCTGCTTTCTTTTTGATTGTTTTTAAGTAATTTAATTGTGAATTATATGAGAGGGATAGGGTTTAAGGGATAAGACGTTGATCTATTCCTATACTTCCCCTCTCATATATTTTGTACTTAGATTAAGTTTTTAAATAATATAACTTAGTTTATTAGTAATGGATCAAGCTTATAAATTTTCAAATTTCATTCTTCTTAAACTATTTACATTATTATATTTGATCTATCCAATTAAATACCCTGAATAATATTAGAATAAATTAGGGGTGTTATAATTACTATCACATTTCCTCATAGAAATTTATTTATATAAATTTCCATCAACTTACTATGGATTTTCAAAAATATATGCCACTAATTTGCCTATTTATTCATATAATATTCACATATGCATTATGTAATTACTCTAATCTATTTTATCACCCAAAAATCATTTATAAATCAGGTTAGGCAAGGTTTCCAGGAAATACCGAAATAAATTTTGAATTTTTTTATTTAATTACCACTTTTAATCATATTAGACTATGAAATCAAGAGAGTAAATGCCAAATTTAAGTAAATCAACTCATCCTAGTCGATTTCTTCCAAATTCAAGTCTCTAGCCTCACTTTCCTATGATGTCTAGAGATAGAATTTCCTTCAATTCATTGTTCTAATACCACTAATAAATCTTATGCACTTGCCCTTGCTTCTCTCCTCGTTTTGGGGTTTTAGTTTCTTAACTTGATTTCTTATTTATGAAATTAAGATGAGTCAAAAGGCTTAGGAAAGAAGAAGAGGAACATGAATAGTTTCTAAAATAAGAAAACTAGAAAAGTTATGACGTCCCACCCAGAGACCCATATAAAAAAAGAGTATTACTGGGTAATATTTTCTGCTAATGCGGAGAATAGGGCTGGTTATGAGCAACC
Source organism: Allium cepa (assembly GCA_030765085.1). Lineage (NCBI taxonomy): Eukaryota > Viridiplantae > Streptophyta > Magnoliopsida > Asparagales > Amaryllidaceae > Allium > Allium cepa. The sequence goes on from CM060929.1 coordinate 675,351,826, forward strand.
ATCTATAGTCTTGTCTTAAATATCTATTAAATACGTCGATTAATGCTCTAAATATTTTTTTCTTTCTCAAGTGGATCGACATATTCTATGAATGCTTAACACAAAACTATAGTGGCTAATGGATCTACAATAACCAAATACAACAACAGAATGCGCAACACATCACAAAACAACAAACTATATATATATATATATATATATATATATATATATATATACATGTACACTGATACATCACTGTACGATACAAAATGATACATCATAAGTCGTTTGAAGACTACACTATGTACAACGACTCAAAAATATACACATACCAGAGTCAACAAAAGGCTACAACAACAAAAGGTGATAAACAGATATCCAAGCGGAAGCATCAAAGAAAAGTCCAAAAGCAGGTATCTAACCTGAAACAACTCGGTCTGATCCAAGTATAAAACACACTGGTCGGTGTAGCTAAAACAATCAACTTAGTAAGATAAGTGATAATATGAAGAATTAGGCAAAGTGAAAGGTATCCTCTCGAATGAGAAGAAATAATAATAAGAGCATGCCACTACTTCAAATGTGTAAATTCACTAAGCATATAATAGTCTCAAAAGAGATAACTTAACATTAAAAAAACTAAGTATAAACATGCCTTATATCATCGGCACAATCCCAAAAATAACAATAATGGTTTAGAGAAACCATAACTCCTAAATAGGAAATCTCAAAACTCAAACACGCCAAAATGGAAGTCACAAATATATTCTCAAAAATAAAGAAATCCCAAATCTCGAAAATATGCCAAATAATGGCAATACATATATCTCAAAAAGGATATTAGAAATCTCAAATAAATGCCATAGAGTGGCAAATCTCAAATCTTCAAAATAAGCACCAAATGTTGGCAAACCCAAATCTTAAATATAGAACTCGAAAAAGAGTTCAAATTTCCAAAGATGTAATCGCCATATATAATATTTCGAACGGCTCAAATGGCCAATAATGTAAAGGTGATACACTTGGGAAATAAAAAAGAAATCAATGAAATCATCTCAAAGATATAGCACGTGCTCACAAATGGTCGAAGCCCACCAAGTATTGTTTTCTCAAATAAGGTGCCACGTCTCTTAGACAAACGTCCCAAGGACAACATCCCGAATGACAAATAAATATATCTCTTAGATAAACTTTCCCAAGGATGAATATGCACAATTGTCATATACGTATCTTAAACAAATATCCCAAAGGTCAAATGACCCGAAGGTCTAGTACTGGCAAATACGTCTCTTTGACAAACATGTCACAAACTCTCAGATAGGAACCCGAAAAGTGTTAACGTGCGTTCCATACCACACATTCGCACTTAACAGTTTACCAACCGCTATCCAATTCCACGCCAGAAAGCAGTAAAAATATTTGCCTCATCTCATCGGCAAATACGACCAGAAGGTCAAAACGATCAAAAGGACAAGTCAGGAATTAACCAAAAAGATAAACGCACGTATTTCATACTATGTGTTTTACCCAATCGTTTAATTCTCCTTCACATTTGTTCGAATAGTGCAAAGACTTGTATTTTATATATAAAATAATTTATTTGAGAAAATAAGCTTTTAAAACAATTCTCATAATTGTTTTTGGAAAACAATCTTTGAATTCTCCTTATTATAGAGAATATATAGTTTTTATAGCGTGAAAATAATTTATAAATATTATAATAATTATTTCAAAAGCCAGTTTATTTTAAAAATAATTTTAAAATTATTTAGAAAAACTCATGCTTGAAATCAAAGAAAAAACATCGAAAAATACCAAAACCGACATTCGAAAACATCTCAAAAATCGATTCATTTTAATTCACAAATTCACCCAATTCTGGCTGGATTATCAATAAGCTTCATGGCCTTTAAAAGTTTAGAAATAACACAAAAAAATGATGCAAAATTCGGAAAAATGATTAGAAAACAAGGCAGAACACAATGCATAGGCCGAAAACAATACCCAAGTTTGAAATCTTCTCCGGGTTCAACTTTCAGACATAATTCGAATGGCTTATTAACCTCAGAATGGTCTGAAATTTGATACACACAAAGCAGAACGATCAATCTATGAACTGGAAAAGAGTCACTAAATTTCAACATGAAATATTAAAAATATGAAATTTCAAACATGGACTCGGGCCACGTTAAATTTTGCCCAGATCTGAAAACCCTCTCAGGTTCAACTTATAGGCGTGAAACAGGTGACCAAATGGTCTCAGATTTAACTAAAAATTTGTATGCACATAGTAGAAAACTTTTAATTTCAAATCAAAAAAGAATCGATAAATTCCGATAGAAAATGAAAAAGATACACTGTCTCAAACATGGACTTAGGCCATGCTTGCAGCAGCTCAAAAAATAGAAAGATATACATGCCTAAAAAACATCTCGTTCAACTTTCAGGCGTGAAACCGAGGACCAAACGACCTTAGTTTGAATTGGAAATTGATATGTACAAAGTATAAAACTTCAACTTTCAAATAAATAAAAATCGATGGACTCCGACAGAAAATGAAAAAGATATGGTCATGCAAAGTAGCAACCAAAACACGTTTATCACAGAAACAAAACTGAGCACTGAAAACAATATTTGTACAGATTTTGGCATTTGTAGCTTTACTTCAGCTATATTTTTGTGAGTAGTTAACTCACCTTGCAATTGAAGATTAAACTTGGATTTATAGCTGAAAGATGGAAGCTTGGAGCTAGATTTGGCTTCAAATACCTGTAAAACTTAAAACAAACACATACAAGAGAAGAAACAACAGTTAATAGAAAACCCATTCACAAAAATAGAATTTTGATGAAATAATGTTGTTTTGGAAGTGATTATCTATAGAATTAAAGCTTTAACTTGAAACAAAACAGCAAATTATTGGAGAGATTGCAGATTTTAGTTCTAGGTTTTAAGAGAGGAAAGTTTGTTTTGTTTCTTCTTTTGTTTTTACAGTAAACATAAAAATGAACTTACTGAACCAAAGGAGAAGAGATGTTTCTCATTTCTGTTGTTCAGGTTTGCTTTGTTAATGGTCCAAGACCCAAGCCAAATAAAATTAGCTAAGTAATTAATTTTATCACTAAAAACACCATTACACTTATGTAATTAAATCAAAAACATGTTTTCACCAAGTTTTAACACAATAAAATTATGTAAACATATTTTATTGTTTAATACAATATTTTAAAACTAATAAAATGATAATTTTATTATTAGAATATTTTGATTATGAAAAATTCTCAATTTTAAATAAATACACAATTTTCACCAATATTTACATAAACATCATTTTTAACTCTAAAAATTACATAAAAATAATTTTCTTGTGTAATAAAATACAACAAACCATTTTCCATCATTTTTATGATCAAAAATTATTTATAAATCAAATTCCATCTTTTTATTTATAATAAACACCTTTTAAAATCAAATACTTCCTTTTAAAAAATTTATTAAAAGAAGCATTTGGCAATAACTACAAGAATTATTGCATTTCATTAAATAAGAATCACGTTTCACTCATGCTTCTCATAAACAACCAAGATAAAGTTTTTAAAACTTTAATTTCACAGTTTATTTCCAAAACCCATTGTTTATTCAAAATAAACAATTTAAATCTCCAGTTTATTTTTATTTCACAATATTAAATTATAACCACCGTTATAATTTAATATTTTCAGGTAATCATCAAAACTAGGGTAGTTACAGACTCCCCCTTACAAAAATTGCATCCCCACAATTTCCAAAGAAGAATTGTATTTAACACGACTATTTCATCAAGCAAAAGAAAATAGATATGCTAGAGTTCAAAATTTCTCACTCTCAAATAAGAACGATTGAAAATCAAGATATGATCACTCGATAAATTCTATGGTTTCCCGAGTATAATTACTAGGATTAGCAGACCATTGAATTTTTAGGAGCAATACACCATGATTTTGAATACGTCACACCTTTGAAATAAGAACACGGAAAGAATGCTAAACAAAAGATCAATCGAGTGAGATTGATTTCCCAAAACCTTCTCAAATAGAGTCGGAATTTTAACATAATTTTATCCTGATTCTAACCAACTAGACAATTTTTAACACGACCTTTCGTGTGTCACTACGAAAGGAATCACACGATAAAAGATTGACGAGGTATGAAAACTGGACGAGTGGTAGGTGGTTTCTTCCATACCACCAACCCAAACGGTTACGTAAATTCAAGTCGTTAGATATTTGCATAAAGGGAAAACAAACTCGAGGAATGGATTTTTATACTCATATTTTACTAAATAAATATTTTAAAGGTTTCAAAAATCCAACTTCTACATTCTCAAATTCTCAAACTTTAATATTTTGGAATTTCAAAACCTCATACAACAACCACTTTAATCTCAAAACTCTTCACTTAAAGTGAATAAAAATGTTTCACTCTTAAATTCTACCATAATATATTTCAGTTTGAAACATACACTTTCATAATAAACATCAACTCAATTATATATACAAAATAGGTAGGATGCACTTGGCTAATAAGAAAACAAGTTATTTTCAATTTCAAACCTGCTGTAAAAATCTTAAATTTTGACCTAGCAAAACTCAAAATCTGCAAATACTTATAAAATGAAAGTTGCTCTACTAAGTCTAAGATTTCCAAAAATATAAAGATCATCAAAATCGGACTCACGGTTTAAATGTTATGCTAAATTTACTTTCATCTTAAATCTTTGAAAATCTCTTATAGGACAGTAATGACCATCTACTTTCAAACCCACTTTAGACTATGGAAAATGCAAAATTTTCTAGTAAAAGAAAATTTATGGCATACTCAAAACTCTTTCATTTACAAAAGGATTAAACTCATTAGGAGTTATAAATCTCAAGTTATCGATGCTTAACACAACACTTTGCCAAATAAAAATCCATCTTTTAAATCAATCTAAAATTTTAATTTATCCCAAATCAATTTAAATTTTAAACTTCATTTTCAAACAAGATTTTTGCTAAATCATTTATTAAATGATCTTCTTTTTCTCAAAAAGCTAAGACACACCAAATTATAATCATTTCTATGTGATCATCATAAAAAGAAACAATTCATTAGTTGGAAAATTTCTCATTTCTTTCCAAAATCTAACTTTAAAGTAATTAAATAAGAAAACTCATTTTGAAAGAGATTATCAATCTCTTCCATTATCAAGAACTGATCGTTGATTAATTATCAAAATAAATTTTGGGGATATAAATAAATTTTAAAATTATACTCACAATTTAAAATATGATTATACTATATGAATTGTTCATATGTCAAAACAATTCAATTTCTCATTTCCGCTTTGTCACGAGAATTAAATTTCCATTTAATTGTCATCATAAAACTAATTAAAATTAATAGTTAATACAAAATTGTTTTCGAAAGACTTCTACAAATTCGCATCAACAAATTTTTAACACAACCAAAATTTGAAACAAAAATTTTCTAACAAATCCATGATAAAAGTTTAAAAGAAGCATATTCAATTTCAAAATTTTCCAATAATACGAGTATTGGCTGGCCATTGATTTATGGTGAATGCCCCCATCGATTGGCTACAGAGTTGACCTAATGGTCAAAACTGCCTCGCCACTCATCTAAAACTCTCTATGGTTCAATGGCTGCATTACATATTTAAAATAAAATTTAATTTGCAAACCATATTGTTTATTCTGAACTTTACTTATTAAAACTCAATTTACCGTATCTGATTGTCTCATCACAGCGTTTAGGAAATTCCTATCGATAATGTTGATCAAGCGCATCGACCAAAATTCTTAAAGCACTCGTTAGACAACCCAACACTAAAATTCATTTTCTATAGAAATGTCTCTTGTATAATTTACAAAAATATTCTTTTCTTTTCTCAATAAACAAAATACAATCATACTTAAAAACATATCTTTAATTTGAAATATTTGAAAATTCAAATTGTTGCTTACACTCAAAATCAAAGAACACAAAGAGAACTCATCGAGATATTCCTAAAATACTCAATTCACAAGATTGATGAAACAATTGGGTTGTTCATCAAACCGAACGGTATAATGAACTACTCATAAGAATCGTATGAGTGTGGAATGCCATAAGAGGAATGCTATCCTCTGTGACTCGTAGCTGATGAAAATCGTTGTAAGGTCAAGCTATGGAAATACCCTAGAACCACTCAATAGATCAAATAAGATATCAATGAGATATAAGAGTAAGGGTAAGATATCTTTTCGAATGAGAAGAAGTAACACTAAGAACATATCTTAACTTCAAGTGAAGTAATTATTACCTTGAGATTTGACCAGGCAACTAAGTACTTAGCATTAGCATACTGCTCGGCATTCAGGAGTCTTTCGGCACATTTGACTCGTTCAGCATTGAAAGACGTTCGGTATTGTATATCGTTCGGCGTTCAGGAGCGTTCAGCAATCTAGGGACGTTCGACATACAAGGAATGTTCGGCATACAAGGAACGTTCAGCGTACAAGGAACGTTAGACGTTCGGCATACAAGGAACGTTCGGCATACAAGGAACGTTCGACATACAAGGTACGTTCGGTATCCATAGACGTTCGGCATTCAGGGGCATTCGGCATTCCAGAGATACGGACACCGGATTTGGTAAAATTAAATGGTTTTAAAATATTGAATTTCAATTGGTTTAAACGATATTGTTTTATGGAAAAAATAAATTTTGATTTATATGAATTGAATTATTTTAAGTTCAAACCTTGAAATTTTGGAATGGAAGCTGTTTAAATGGACTTGTGTTGAGGAATTTAATGTCAAATTATTAATTTAAATCTTAAAGTTGAATTTGAAACATCATGTGAATTTATCTAAATGAATTGTTTTAAGGATTTAGATATTGAAATGTTAACTTTGAATTTATTTTAATTAAAATGGTTTAAGCTGGCATTTCAAAGTTTGGATACGAAATGGATTTAAACAAAATTATTTTAATTAAGAATTTGAATTAAAACTTTCATCCATTTAAATAGGATGGTTTAAATTAAATATGAAGGAAGTTCGAAATCATTTTGAATTGAGGCTAATTTAAATTGAATTCTGAATATGAAATTGACTTGAATTGGAAGTCAGAAAATTTGAATTCGTTGTGATTTTGAATTTAAACCTGATTTTAAATTGTTATGAAAGAAAGAAATATTTTTTATATAAACTATTTTAATATATAAACTATTTCACATATTCAAACTATTTTCAATCTTCAACACTATTATTAATTATCAAACTATTTTTAATATTCAAAGTATTTTTAATTATCAAAATTTGTAACGACCCAGATTTTTCGTTGTTCGATTTTGAATATTTAAATGGTTTTAAATATTGAATTTCACTTATAGATTGATATTGAATATGGAAAATTCGGGTTTATTTATAAAATAAGTTCAGAATTTAAATATAGCGATTTATTAAATAATCTAATTATTGAATTTTATAATTGAATATTGATTAATTTTTTGTATCTTGAGTTTTAAGCCTGATAAAATTATTTAAAGGCTTGTAAAATTTGTATTGATAATAATGAAGATAATAAAAGTTTTAAAATTGAATTAAAAAGTGATCTGTTCAATTTTAAAAATAGTTTGTTCAAATTGACATTTTTAAAAATAGCGATCCAGGACACAGTCTTGAAATTCGAAGAAACTAGTTCCATTGGGTTCGTAATAACGTACTATTATTGAATTTCAAATTTCGTAGCATTTGGAATTATCGTTTGGCTGTACTATATAGAAATGCATTGAAATTAATATCAGAATTAAATATAATAATTGGGTCCAAAACGCCATCTTCTCCATACGATCGAATTAGGACTCGAAACCTTTTCCATCGCGTTTGAAATAGGGGTATAATAATATAAATACCTAGCGGCATGCCTCAATAGGGGTTCGGGAATTGAAATTATGAAAATTTGAGATATTTTGGAAATTAATTTAATATTTATATTTCTTTCAGCCTTTCACATCTGTCTTCCACTTTCATCCGCCTCCTAAAATTTAATCCTACCCATTCAACACGCTAACCCAAAATCACACGCGATCTCTCTTCCTCCTTTTTAAAAGCACGAACCTTTCCTTCTCTTCTTGCACTAAAACGAAATCAAAACTCTCAAGAAAAAAATGGTCATATATTTTAAATCCAACGTCGAATAAACGAAGCTGCCTCCCTCTTCACCTCTTAATCTCGCATACCTTTTTTTCCCTTTTCACTCTTCTTTCAAAAATCGAGTCCAATTCAAATATAAAAAGCATGCTCGTTTTCACCGAGAGCAACGTGGAAGGCAATCGCAAGCGGCAGGCGCCCACGAACGCGAAGGGAGGGGGTGCGTGAAATCGAGTATCTGATGGAGTGCGAGCTTCTTTCGCTACTTGGTGAGGAGCAGTTTGCATGCAATGTCAGTTGCGACGTGGTGAGGCTTGGTTCGTCCTCGATCGAAGGCGATGTTGCAGCGTTCGCGAGGGGGAAAACATGACGACGTGGAGTTCACGTACATGCATGCGTACGCGTGGATTTAGCTAGACGCGAAGCATCAAGGGTTCGATCACTGCACATTGACGACTGGAGGTGAGGGCAGCGGGTTGGATGGGTGTAATGACGTGGTTGGGGGTAGCAAGTTGGTTTGGCAGAGGTATATTCCGTGACTAACTTAATTTCATAATTTTTTATTTAATTAAAATTTTGAATTGAGATGGAAAATAAATTAAATAACTTATTTATACGAGGCAAGAAAAATAGAAAAAGTGTAAATTACGTTAGTTTAATTATTATTTAAGTTAGTTTATTAAATTCATTAAAATGGAAATTAATTGTTTGATTATTTCGAATGTTAATAAACTGTATAATGTTATACGAGGTCGAAAATAGTGAAACAACAAGTCGAGATGGAAATGGGTTGCAAATAAAATCAAAAGTGAGAATTTCTCGCTCATTTGGATTACTGTATTTAAATGCATATGTTTGAGTTTAAATTATTAGATGCTTGATTTGATTGATAAATTTAGAATTATCTGTTGGATATCACATATATAGTAGTATATATTATATTGGAGTGATGTTCCCACACTTTATATAGTGGATGAGACCCTATGCACCCCGCATAATAGCAGATGACCCTATATATAGCGATATCTCCCTTGAAGTGGGATTGCTATTTTTCATCATTATCTAACATCTATGGATGCAGGAAAACAGGTTGGTGGGATTCAACGGGATTCCTTAAATATATTGGTATTTTTCATATATATAAAATGCTAGTTTGTTGTGTGTTGTAAATTTTTAAATATTATAATGGCATGGAAATTAATTTTGGGTATATTAAATACAATAAATATTATTTTAAATTTTAAAGGAATTAAAAGGAGATTTTAAAATATATATATATATATATATATATATCAAAACTTTGAATTTATTTAAAAGAGATTGGTTCGAATAAGAAATGGTGAATTTTTTATCGTATTAAATAATGTGGAAAAATATTTAAATTAAGGTTTTAAAATAAATGATATAAAGGAATTTTTAAATACGGGGATTTAAATTGATTTTTCGGAAAATATAGAAAGAAGTTGAAATCGATATTAAAAGTAGATTGGCAAAAATAAATGGAATTCATAAGGAATTGAATTTATAGAAATGGAACTTTATAAATGAGATTTATTGAAACTCAAAGGAGTTATAAAAATTTATAAACGAAGTTGTGAATAAAGGAAAGTGATATTGGATGATAAATTTGAAATATAAATTTATGGGAAGAATTTATATTTGAATATGTGAGTAAGGTGAGAGGAAAATAGTGAATACTATTTTTGAAGTAGAAATGGTTAAGGAGGCTGAAATAGAAGTGATGGAAAACGAGGGAGATTTATAAATAGTAATTTTGGTCATTGGAATTTAAAGGTATATTTTTATTAACAAGTTAAGTTTTATTTAAAAGGGAAATTTTTATTTATTAAACTATGTAGTTTAAAGTTACTTAGTATTTAAATACTTCAAAAGTGAATTTTTAAATACTTCACATTTTTTTAACAAAATCCTAAATTTTTAAATCTGCTTTGGAAAGTGATATTATATAAAGTATTTCAATATTTTAAACAATTATTTGAAAATTTCTTAAAAATAATTTATTATTATCTTTTTTTAAATACTTAGTTTTATTTACATATATGTGTGTGTTTATATATGTAGAGAGTTTGAAATGGTGTAAATTTATCCATAAACCTTCTCGAAAGTCTGGAAATGAGGTTATTCAGTAGATGGGATTGTAAGGAAATTCTTAAAATAGAATTGGGAAGAAAAGTAAGAAAATTTCTGAAGTAGTTGGTAAAAGTGAACTTCGAAGAATGAAATAGAAATCATTAAGGAGTAGAAAGGGGAGTTGGAATTATAAGTAAGTACGTTGGCCTTAGAATATTAAAGGAAAATTAATTAAGGAATTCCAAATTTATAGAATTCGTTATAAAATAGTTTAGGAATTTACAAATAAAATTTGGAAGTGTTTTTTAGAAAAGAAATTGGAAATAAATAGAATACTTCTTAAGCATTGAATATAAAATGAAGTGGAAAAATATTCTACGTGTTGGAAAGAGGTGGAAACGTTCCGTTGGAATATAAGGATTTGAAAACTGTTTCAAATGTTGAGGTACTAGAAATATATATCTTATAAAGATATTTCAAAAATAATTTTGGAAAAATTATATTAAGGCCTGGTGATTTCTTATGGATGTGTATTGATAGTTAAATAACCAACTATCAATTTTGGTCAATTTCGTTAGTCGTTTCGAAGGGACCGAGATTAGATTTAATTATCCGAAAACCACTTCGATCCTGTTTGAACGTTACAAATGAATACCATGAAGATGAAGAAGATGGTGATTCGGTTTGTCCAGACCCTAGGCAATTTGTATGGAAGAACGCTATCAAAACATTGTCATCGGAGGTTATGAGCATTCTAAGTAAAATTTGTTCTTGAAAGGTAACGCTTAGCCTTGAACCCCATCAACCGGGAATGACTAAAACAAGGGAGATGCAACAAGGCTAAGTGGGTCATACCAAATTAGGGTATGTTATCACTTTTCTAGATGTCCTCGGAGACCTATTTTTATAGATATATGGTTATGCATAGAAGGAGCGCTCGATGGTAAGGATGGGAACACGTGGGTTGATAACATATTCGGTCTATCCAGGTTAGGGGTATGCCGGTTTTGTGTAGCAGGCGATCCCGGCGTGGTCCTCGGTACATTATTCTAGAGGTGTACTGTGATAGCTGGTACCCCAGTGGGCCAGTCATTCGTTGGAATCCATTCTCTAATACGAGCTTACGGCTCTGCTTATAAAGCCTAGTATGCTAGAATTTAAGTAATATAACAATTTCAGCTATTTGAATTAGTATTTATATTTAAACACTGCTATAATATCACTAGATTTTCTAGAAATTTTTTTGGTTATCGTAAGGTAAATACCCATCATGTTTATGTGTGACGCAGTCTTACGAGATACCTTTGTTTTTCAAAGGATTTTGATAACTCTAATAGTTCAAGTTGAGTGTGTTTTCTCATGCTGGTTTTCCAGATTGACTCGGCTGTTATTTTATTATAATGCTTGGGTCAGACCGAGTATTATAGATTCAGGATAGGAAGCTATGGAGTTCAGAAGACGAGCTGGATGATAGAGACGTGCTTCCATAATTGGTTAATATTTTTCGCTGTTTGAGGACAAGTTATTATAACTGTCCAGATTTGATGTATTGAATTGTTGTACTCTGATAGTGGTATGTATATTAACGGTACAGTTCTTGTATTTAAAATCTATCATTATATATTATATTTTGTTCCACTGCGATTGTGAGATTATGTGTTGTTCTGTTTTCTTTTCTTCTACCTTTTTCTTCTTCAACCCTAATGAACTAATATTTCCGGCACTCGACTGCTTGGCATTTTATACAGTGGACGCATTGATGTCGATTTTCGAGGGTCAAAAATAATGGTCCATTACAGTTGGTATCAGAGTTGAAGGTTAAGCAAGAACCTTGGCTCTGGTGGGGATTACTCATTAGAGATAGAGTCTGCAGTACTCTAGAATGAGTTTGAGTGTATTAATAGATATGAGCGTGTATTTGTTAGTGAATATAAATTATTTTATACTGTATTGACTTATCGTTTGAGTGTTTATAATTCTTGTCGGTACAGTCTGGACAACTTTATTGATAGGGATTTCTAAACTCTTAAACTAGGAAAACCGACACGGTACTATTTTAAAAATGTGTAAACGAAATAATTTTACCTAGACATATTTTTGATATAAAAGAAATAATTTTCTAAAATTATTAATATATTTGGAATGTTTGGATGATAATATTATAATCACATAAGATTATAAAATTAGAAATGGTTTATATAACCAAATGAAAATTGTATAAGTATAAATTATACAAATGGATTGTAATTAAAATTGGATTTAAACGGAATCTGGAAATTTAAATCCCGGTGATTTTTGGAAATGTTTCCCCAAGTATTTTGAAAAAATATAGTAATATTAATTTGGATACATTTTTGAAAGAAAATGGTTTTAAATGGATATTTTGAAGTGATGTACACTGAACTCACTTCAGTCGCACGAAAATAATTATGATGACGACGATCGCATCATCGGTATTAAATTTCTTAGTTTCTAAGTGACAGGTTGCTACCGAAATAATTGATTTGGACATTTTGTTGGAAAATAAACGTTGTTTAGAAATTCCAAGGGAATTCATTTTGGGATAAAAACTAGGTTTGGTTTAAATTTTAAAAGTGTGATTAGGGATATTTGTGATATCAAAATGACTTGAAATAAATACCGGATGTTTAAATTCTGAAATCCGTATTTAAAATGTTCTAGAAGGCATTAGGAAATAAGTATGAAATTATGAAATTGAGAATAATTTTAAGAAGAGAGAAATGTGTGGAATTTGAATTTCGAAATTAAATTTTAACTTGAGAAAGTTAACATAAATGAAATTAAACTTAAGCGAAGTAATTGGAATATACAATGAAGTTGAATGAATTAAAAATAAAATTGTTTTGAGTGAAATTTAATTTAAGTATAAATAACTCGAGTTTGGTTTTTGTTACCAGCTTCTAGGCCCGACTACGATAGAAAGACCATAAAGTGACGTTTGGCATACAAGTGTCTCTCGGCATATATGCCTCGCTTGGCATTCGAATGTCGTTCGGCGGGGATATCTCCTTCGGCCTAGGTACCATTCGGCCTTACTTCATTGATTGGCATCTAATGTTCTAACTCCATCGCCCGGCATTCTTTGGCTCGACCACCATCGCTTGGCATCTCAAGTTCAGAAGTCATCGCTTGGCATTGCCATCGCTCGGCATTCTTTGACAACGACGTTTGTCAAAGTCACTCAGCAAGGTTGCTCGGCAACTATCGTTCGGCATCCCTGGCTTGGTGCATACTAGAGGTGTTAGCAAGTTGTCAAGACCACAACAAAGCAGGAGCGTTCGGCATGACTCTGTTTCGAGTCATTCAACGATCGATCATACTATTCTCGACCGGCATTCCTCGTTCGGCATGCCTAGATGTCACCTACTGTGGGTCGAGGTACTTTGTTCCTTGGACCCGTAAAGGGAGTCCAGCCTATCTTCGCCTATAAATAGAAGGGCAGGGGCACAGTGAAATGGACATTTTTTGTGAACACTAGGGAGACTCTACCGCTTTCAAGACTCGTTCTTCTTCAGTTAGCATTTGTAAAGACCCGTAAAATTTTAATAGTTTTAACAATATATTTAACTAGAATTTTGTGAAAATTTTAATAATTAAATTTTGAAATAAAAAATTTATATTTGGGATACGTCTATTTTAACATAGCAACTGGTAAATTTTCCTCTGAAAATATGGAAGTTTATTTCCTAGTGTAACTCTATTTCAGTTCCAATCAGTTAAAAACTGATGGTAATAAAATGTTTTCCAAACCTGAATATTTTTCAAAACAGAAAATTAGTAAATCATCTTCTAAGTGAGACGTCACATTTTGTTTCTCCAAATTCTGACTATTATTGTTTCATTTATCTTATTTCTGGCAAATTATCAGCGTTCTGTTACCGACACCGACTTTTGATCGGATAATCGTATCGCCGATATCCGTGTACCGTTTGATTGTCTCATCGTGCTGATCTCTGCAGTATATTCAATTCTGTGTTTTGAGGTCGGTACGCGATGGAAACAATAAAACTGTGCGTGGTATCGGTACCGAAATTTGTGACATTTCGGTTCTTTGCTTTTCAAATTTGAAACCATGCAACCCACAATAATAATCGCTCTAAAAGTTCAGCTAAGTCAACGTGTGACCGTTGCCATTTCTTTTACTTTATATTTGATTCTCTGCCTTTTCCTTGTTCCCGGAGAAACCTAAAATAGCTGTTGCTTTTAATAATATATGAGTTGTAACTCTGGCCCCTTGATATTCACATCAATTAAATATAAATATTATTTCTCTTCTTTTTATTCCTGTAGCCTGACCTTATATTTTTTCCTTCTCCTCGCAGAGATTAGCAACTGTGCCTCCCAACGTCGAATACCCTCCTCCTTTGTTTTCCCTGTAGCCGCCTATTCCTCTAACCAAGCGAACAGACTCCACCCCCTGGCACTCTCCTCCACATCATCCCAGGCCCATGTTACCCCCTTTAACCCCTGCCTGACTGAACCCGACCAAGCATACTTCCGCAACCCACCTCGTGAAGCACACCTTCGTCTCGCATCCTCCTCTCTTGGCCATGCAACCAGCCGAGCTCGGACCAGCTCATCACCATACCAATCTGTTAGCATGCGTAAGTATATTTTTTTATATATATAAGTTTGGTTTTCGTATAGATATATATGTGTATAATATTACAAACTATATGTTATGATATATATTAAGCTGTCTATATAAACGTTTAGTTATATAAGATTTTATATGTTATTTCATATATAGGAGTTTATATTTATGACAACCGGCATATACATTTCATCTGAGAGTTTGTAAATGCTTTAATTTATTCTCTGTAAATTTATATGTTGTTCTTATGCATATATATTAGTAAAGTATAAATGTTATATTAGCTTTACCTATTAAGCTATATTGGTGTGCCTTGTGCGTTACTATATACATCTATATATGCACGCAAGTTTTGTTTTGTTATTTATGTATGTTAATAGTCAAAACAGTATTTGTTGTTATACAGTTTATACGGTTTTGTATATATGTTGTATGCATATATGTTATATGCATAGTAATTCATTTGGTTTCAAAAATTTTTTATATACATACGTATTTAAGATTTTGTTTTGGAATGGTTTTAACTATAATATTTACGAAATATTTGCCTGAAGCCTATTTTAGATTTAACAAAATGTACTATACCATGCCGGTTGTATTATTATTGAAGTGATCTTGGGAGTATACATACATACATATATATCTAAAAAATTTAGTTATATTCCAAATATATTGATGTGACAAGTTGTTATACTGTTAAAATATATATTGCTGCATATTTACTAGAAAGTACATTTTTGTGTTTTGTGTGTGTGTGTATATATATATATAATCTACGGTTACATATTTTATTATAACCCGAGTCAGAGATATACTTTGTTTTGCATATATGATTGTTTTCGTATCTAGTATATATATTGGTTTACAACTGTTTATATATATACATGAGTATAGATGAGTTTATAAAAGCTTTGTTGTAGTTTTCTTTTATAATTGGTATGTACAATTGTATGTTATTTTCTCTGTAATGATTTTTTGGTCTGTTTGGGTTATGTTAGTACTTGTATATCTATATAGATATTTTCAAATGAACAAACACGATATATGCAAGTATTTTGCATTTTATGTAGTGTATTTATATATGTATTTATTTCAAATTTTCATTTTTAAAGATACGTTTGTCTTATTCTATGTGTTTAGATAAAAATATGATTTTTGAAGTATATATACATTTAATTTAATATGTGTTTAGAATTCAAAATACGATTTTATATATAGTTATATATATAAGTTCACTTACACCATTTATCGTCATTAATCCGGTTCTAATTTGATTTCGTCAATTCTATTTATCAGCTTTATCAGTCGAATCCATGCTAATCTTGCTTTGCTTTGGAATTTGTGTTTGGCTTCACAATTCATCTCATTATCTGTCGATTCTCTCTAGCCTCGAAAGGTGAGCAATCACCCACGATTTACGTTCTTATATATATTAAATTTGATTTCAATTGGAACGACAATTGAAATATGCTGCTGTTAGTTCTTTACATTGTTATATATGCTATTATCCATGTCTGTTCACCTGTGACATCTGACACGATTATCTGTTCTTTATATTGATGATTTATGCCTGTTATATTATTATCATATCTGTTACCACTCTGCAAGTTCTCTGTTAGTATAGAATTCACTATGGGTTGAGATGATACATACCCAAACGATCTACAGAATAGTAGAAAATCGTTATGGGTTGAAATGATAAACCTAAGCAATTTTCGTTGAACTAAATTTGGGACTACAGGTTGAAATGATTTACATATATATATACCCATGTATATTTAAATTACGGATTGAAATGATTAATATCCGTACCACTTGACCATAGGATAGAAAATTATATACAAACACCGTTGGTATATATAAATAATTCGAAATGATTACTATGGTCTGGAAGGAAATATATGTTTTTATATAAACATGGATTTTAGATATTATATAAATGTTATTTTATATATAGTTAAATTCTTGATTTTAAGCTATGCATAAACTTGTTTTAGTATAAAATAAGCTTAATAATAAAGTTTGATTTTATTAAAATATAATATGGTTAAGTAAGAATTTAAATCATATTTTAATTGAGAATTTATAATGATTTAATAAATTAAGGTTGAGAAGATAGATTTGAAATTGATTTAAAATTGTATTTAATTAAGAAATATATTTAATTAGAAATCGATTTAAAACTTATGGAATATGAGATTTGGAAGGATATGATTTTTATAACTTGATTTGGTTTAAGGTGATTTAACGAATATTTCAAGTTAAATGAATTGAAGGAAATATTTAGTCATTCGAAATTTGGGGTTTTATTTAAATGATATTGGATTTAGTAAGTAAATATTTCAAAATAAGTAATAGTAAAGTGAATTTGGTGTGTATATATATATATGGAATTATCAAATCTTGTTTTGAAATGTTTGAATATTTAAAGCTTTGAAAATATTGAAATTGAAATGGTCCATGTTGTGGTTAAAAGAAATCTATATTTGAAATCGACATAATGTGAAATGGTTTATTAAGAAATTGAAATAAATTATAATTGATGATTTGAGATTTGTAAATTCAAATTTTGGAATTTGAATTGATTTGAATCGATTTGTGAAATTTGAGGAAGATATTTTATTTTATAAAGTATTTTTAAAATTATATTTAAAACTATTTATATATGTTACTTTATAAATTTATTTCATATAAACTGTTTTAATATAAATTATTTTAATGTAAACTATTTTATTTATAATTATTTTTATATAAACTATTTTAAACTATAGACTATTTTATTATGTATACTATTATTTATATTTAAACAGTTAAGTGGGAAGTGTTATGATTCCAAACATTATGATTTCTAAAATTTTGATTTCCAAAGTATTATAATTTCCAAAGTGTTTGATTTAGAAAGTGTTATAACTTTGAAGTACTAAGATTTTGTAAATGGATATATTTGAGATGGATATATTTTAAAATGGAAATGATATCGTATCTAGTTTTGAAATGGAAGTGATATCGTATTGGTATGGTTTTAAAATGGCAATGATATTTTGGTTCTGAAATATAAACCATTTTGAAAGTTAATTAAATGACCAACAGGTGTATTAATTACGTAGTTATTGAAGAGTCCGGGATCGGTTAGGGACATACTCTCTGTCTAAACCGAAAACCGCTTTAATAACTATTATACGCGGAGTGTGATCCAGAATGAAGTGGTTGGAATGATGACGTTGCTGGATTTGAAGAAAGAGAACGATAATGGATAGCCTTGACACTTGTATCAAATTTGAAATGACTAAACTGGAGCCATGTCGGGCCAATGAGGTTAGCCACCTCTAAGCGAACACACTTCTTCGTAAACTACTCGTTACTTGTTTTTGATTGGTGTACACCCTTGAATTGGGAGTGTTGTTTTACGGTATTGCGATTGTTGCGGCGATGCGTTCTCACCAGTCCGAATCAGGCAAACGGTAGTGAAACTACCTTGGGTATTGCCTCATGTGCCTTGTCATACTCGTATCCCTATGCGCGACCACTACGATTTGTTTTGTGTTATACCTATGGAGTACTTCCTGATATCCCACTAGTTTACGGTGGAGTTTACAGTGCTGTATAGACTATGACGCTTATATATAATGTGTTAAGGGGGATAATGGTAACGCCTTAACACTATTTTGATACTTTTTATTACTGATAGACATTATCTACTTAGCGTACATATAAATGTTTAACGGATCCTTAGAGGATAGTTATCCCAAACGTCCTTTGAGTTACTTGTATTTCAGTTGTTACTTCACTGGAGTTGGATTTATTGATATAAGAATGTTAATCCTGACTCGAGTGTTTTGTGTTTTGCTTTACACTCGGGTCAGACTGAGTGTACCAGTATTCGAGACTTACCTTTGGAGTTGGAGCTTCACTTGGAGATCTAGCTATCTATCCAGCTTTCAGATATTCAGTTGATTCGAGTGATGTATTATGATTCTTGTATTTGACTATTATATTCGAGACTTCTATTGTAACTTATTTAACTCTGTTATATATATAGTAGCTTCATGAACTACTATTCATTTGTTTCCGCTGCAAATTGTTATATTACTCCGTGTCTGTGATTCTGTGATTATTTATTTACTATATATGCTGAGTTTTGCCAAATATAAACTTACAATCTGGTATTTTGAGCAATTCAATTCCGGCATATTCGGATGCGAATGGTTGAAAATATTAGGTCGTTACATGTGGTATCAAAGCTTTGGCTCTAGGCAAAACTTAGCATATATAGTAGATTTAGTTATGGAATCACTCTCATTCGAGCTCGAATTTCTTCTTTTGACTCAGTCTCCTTTGGATTTTGAAACGTTCCCCTCGGTTACAAACCCATAAGTCCGTTCTTATCTCTTCCAATTCGTATTCTTTTGACTCTGGAGTATCCAATAACTCCACTTTGAATGATCTTTATAATGAACCGGCGGTCTCGCCAATCTCCAAATAATTTGTAAAAGGTGAAATTATTTTACAATTGACATCGATTCATCGGAGATTTCTATGTCCTCGGTTTAGATGCTAAAATAGTTTGTTATGCCGAATTCTATCTCTTGAGATCGAATGTAGATTTGCCTCAGAATTCTGCATCGATTTCATTCTTGAAGTCACGGTCAACCCGGTTAAGGTTGTCCGCGATTTATTTAAACTTACCCATGTTCTTATTGTATTATTAAATCATCTTACCTTTGTTTCGAATCTATCTTCGAATCAGAATTCTCCTTGATTTGAGTCCATCAAATTTGAGTCTCTATATTCTTTCTTTGAAATCCATGCTTGCATCGTCGAACGAGGAAGTGTATTTGTAAATTTATATCAAAAATGTTTTATATATTATGTTGTTTGAGTTGTTAATGTTGCTTTTGATTTTCGATCGATTCGTCTGATCAACGCTATTGATAGAATTTTTAAAACACTTAAACAGAGTAAACTGACACGATATTGTTTTCAAATTTGGAAAATGAACTAATTTTGTATAATTATATTATATATATAAGTATATTTTTTGGAATTTTGATAGTAAATTGAATGGGTGTTAGGAAATAATAATGATTTTATATATAGCTTAATTTTATATATAGCTTATAAACCATCGGTCCTATCTCATATATCTGTATTTGAACCATAAAACATGATTTATAAATTTATTGGAAGTTGAAAATGAATTTAAATCAAGAATTTAATAATTTAGTTTTTGATGATTTCCAACTTTGGTTTTTAAAAGTTTTAAAAGGGATGTATATTATTTAAAGTATTTTCAAGTATAAATTGTTTTAAAGAATTTTTAACTGTTTAAAATCAGCGCTCTCTTATTTTGTCATTGGAAAATAATTCCGGTGATGGCAGCCACATCATCGACATTCATTTTCGGGTTTCAGAGTGGAGAGACCATTCTGTAGCTTCGCTACACTTTCGTTTTGAAAATAAAATTGAATTTGAATTTCTAAGGTATGACTGGATTTATAATATGTATTATATATGTTTATAAGTTTTGTTTGATATATATAGTGTGTATATATATATATCATTTGAAGTTAATCGGAAATTTAATTCTTAAATTTATTGTTAATCGATGTTTTCAATTATTAAAATGAAGTCAGAATTTTTAAATAAATATTTAAAATTGAAAAATTGGATTAGAAATTTACTTGTATAATACCCAGTTACATTTTAATATAACTTACCTGAATCATTCAGAAGTTGAATATGTAATTGAATAATTTACAATGTAAAATGGTGATTAATGATTTTATAATAAAATTTGAGTGGTTGTGACAAATGTTATATACACTTAGATTTAAGTTATAAAATGTTAATAGAGATAAATAGAATAATAAGTTGATTGGATAGTAAATAAGACAATTTAATGAAAATTCTGTTTTGAAGGAAATCTTTATGGTATCAAATATTAGTAAATTGAAATTAAATCAATTAATGAAAAATCTTGAATTTTAAAATCAAATATTGAATATTAATTTGTTTAAATTTTTGTGTAGTTTAAATTAATTGTTTATTTTATTTTTCAATCTATTTCTTTCTGGTTGTTTCTATTCTCCTAACTTCTTTCTTTTCGGGGACGAAAATTTTTGAGTCGGGAGAATGTAACGACCCATAAAATTCTAATAGTTTTAATAATATATTTAACTGGAATTTTATGAAAATTTTAATAATTAAATTTTGAAAATAAAAATTTTATATTTGGGATACGTCTATTTTACCATAGCAACTGGTAAATTTTCCTCTGAAAATATGGAAGTTTATTTCCTAGTATGATTCTATTTCAATTCCAATCAGTTAAAAACTAATGGTAATAAATTGTTTTCCAAACCTGAATATTTTTCTACAGAAAATTTGTAAATCATCTTCTAAGTGAGACGTCACATTTCGCTTCTCCAAATTCGGACAACTATTGCTCCGTTTATCTTATTTCTGGCAAATTATCAGCATTTTGTTACCGACACTGACTTTTGATCGGATAATCGTATCGCTGATATCTATGTACCGTTTTGATCGTCTCATTGTGCTGGTCTCTACAGTATATTCAATTCTGTGTTTTGAGGTCGGTACGCGATGGAAACAATAAAACTATGTGTGGTATCGGTACCGAAATTTGTGACTTTTAGGTTCTTTGCTTTTCAAATTTGAAACCGTGCAACCCACAATAATAACCGCATTAAAAGTTCAGCTAAATCAACATGTGACCGTTGCCATTTCTTTTACTTTATATTTGATTCTCTGCCTTTTCCTTGTTCACGGAGACAACTAAAACAGATGTTGCTTTTAATAATATATGAATTGTAACTCTGGCCCCTTGATATTCACATCAATTTAATATAAATATTATTTCTCTTCTTTTTATTCATGTAGCCTGACCTTATTTTTTTTCCTCCTCCTCGTAGAGATTAGCAACTGTGCCTCCCAACATCGAATACCCTCCTCCTTTGTTTTCCCTGTAGCCGCCTATTCCTTTTACCAAGCGAACAGACTCCACCTCCTGGCACTCTCCTCCACATCATCCCGGACCCACGTCACCCCCTATCACCCCTGCTTAACCGAACCCGACCAAGCCAACTTCCGCAACCCACCTTGTGAACCACACCTTCATCTCGCATCCTCCTCTCTTAGCCACGCAACCAGCCGAGCTCGAACCAGCTCATCACCATACCAATCCGTTAGCATGCGTAAGTATATATTTATTTATATATATAAGTTTGGTTTTCGTATAGATATATATGTGTATAATATTATTATGTTATGATATATATTAAGCTGCCTATATAAACGTTTAGTTATATAAGATTTTATACGTTATTTTATATATAAGAGTTTATATTTATGACAGCTGGCATATACATTTTATCTGAGAGTTTGTAAATGTTTTATTTTATTCTCTGCAAATTTATATGTTGTTCTTATGCATATATATATATATATATATATATATTAGTAAAGTCTAAATGTTATATTGGCTTTACCTGTTAAGCTATATTGGTGTGTCTTGTGCGTTGCGATATACATCTATATATGCACGCAAATTTTGTTTTGTTATTTATGTATGTTAATAGTCATAACAGTATTTGTTGTTATATAGTTTATATGGTTTTGTATATATATTGTACGCATATATGTTATATGCATAGTAATTCATTTGGTTTCAAAGTTTTTTTTATATACATATATGTATTTAAGATTTTGTTTTGGAATGGTTTTATGTATAATATGTATGAAATATTTGCCTGAAGCCTATTTTAGATTTAACAAAATTTACTGTGGCGTGCCGGTTATATTATTGATGAAGTGGTCTTGGGAGCATATATACATATATATCTAAAACAGTTAGTTATATTCCAAGTATATTGATGTAACAAGTTGTTATACTGTTAAAATATATGTTGCTGCATATTTACTAGAAAGTATATTTTTGTGTTTTGTGTGTGTGTGTATATATATATAATCTACGGTTACATATTTTATTTTAACTTGAGTCGGTGATATACTTTGTTTTGCATATATAATTGTTTTCATATCTAGCATATATATTGGTTTACAGCTGTTTATATACATACATGAGTATAGATGAGTTAATAAAAGCTTTGTTGTAGTTTTCTTTTATAATTGGTATATACAATTGTATGTTATTTTCTCTGTAATGATTTTTGGTCTGTCTGGGTTATGTTAGTACTTGTATATCTATATAGATATTTTCAAATGAACAAACACAATATATGCAAGTATTTTGCATTTCATGTACTATATTTATATATGTATTTATTTCAAATTTTCATTTTTAAAGATACCTTTATCTTATTCTATGTGTTTAGTTAAAAATATGATTTTTAAAGTATATATGCATTTAATTTAATATGTGTTTGAAATTTAAAATAAGATTTTATATATATAATTATATATATAAGTTCACTTACACCATTTATCGTCATTAATCCGGTTCTGATTTGATTTCATCAATTCTATTTATCAGCTTTATCAGTCAAATCCATGCTAATCTCGCTTTGCTTTGGAATTTGTGTTTGGCTTCACTATTCATCTCATTATCTGTATCGAATCTCTCTAGCCTCGAAAGGTGAGCAACCCTTATATATCATAAATTTGATTTCAATTGGAACGACATTTGAAATATACTGCTGTTAGTTATTTACATTGTTGTATATGCTATTATCCATATCTGTTCACCTGTGACATCTAACACCATTATCTGTTCTTTATATTGATGATATATGCCTGTTATATTATTATCATATCTGTTATCACTCTGCAAGTTCCCTGTTAGTATAGAATTCACTATGGGTTGAAATGATACATGCCTGAACGATCTATAAAATAGGAGAAAATCGTTATGGGTTGAAATGATAAACCCAAGCGATTTTCATTGAATTGAATTTGGGATTATGGGTTGAAATGATATATATACCCGTATACATTTAAATTATAGATTGAAATGATTAATATCCGTACCACTTAACCATAGGATAGAAAATTATATACAGACACCATTGGTATATATATAAATAATTCAAAATGATTACTATGGTTTGGAAGGAAATATATGGTTTTATATAAATATGGATTTTATATATTATATAAATGTTATTTTATATATAGTTAAATTCTTGATTTTAAGCTATGTATAAACTTGTTTTAGTATAAAATAAGCTTAATAATAAAGTTTGATTTTATTAAAATATAATATGGTTAAGTAAGAATTTAAATCATATTTTAATAGAGAGTTTATAATGATTTAATAAATTAAGGTTGAGAAGATAGATTTGAAATTGTATTTAATTAAAAAATATATTTAATTAGAAATCGATTTGAAACTTATGAAATTTGGGATTTGGAAGGATATGATTTTTATAACTTGATTTGGTTTAAGGTGATTTTGCGAATATTTCAAGTTAAATGAATTGAAGGAAATATTTAGTCATTCGAAATTTGGGGTTTTATTTAAATGATATTGGATTTAGTAAGTAAATATTTCAAAATAAATAATAGTAAAGTGAATTTGGTATATATATGGAATTATCAAATCTTGTTTTGAAATGTTTGAATATTTAAAGCTTTGAAAATATTGAAATTGAAATGGTCTATGTTGTGGTTAAAAGAAATCTGTGTTTGAAATCGATATAATGTGAAATGGTTTATTGAGAAACTGAAATAAACTAAAATTGACGATTTGAGATTTGATTAAATTTAAATTTTGAAATTTGAATTGGTTTGAATCGATTTGTGAAATTTGAGGAAGATATTTTATTTTATAAAGTATTTTTAAAATTATATCTAAAACTATTTATATATGTTACTTTATAAATTTATTTCATATAAACTATTTTAATATAAACTATTTTTATATAAACTATTTTAAATTATAAACTATTTTATTATATATACTATTATTTATATTTAAACAGTTAAGTGGGAAGTGTTATGATTCCAAGCATTATAATTTCTAAAATTTTGATTTCCAAAGTATCATAATTTCCAATGTGTTTGATTTAGAAAGTGTTATAACTTTGAAGTACTAAGATTTTGTAAATGGATATATTTGAGATGGATATATTTTAAAATGAAAATGATATCATATCTAGTTTTGAAATGGAAGTGATATCGTATTGGTATGGTTTTGAAATGGCAATGATATTTTGGTTTTGAAATATAAACCATTTTGAAAGTTAATTAAATGACCAACTAGTGTAATAATTACGTAGTTATCGAAGAGTCCGGGATCGGTTAGGGACATACTCTCTGTCTAAACCGAAAAACACTTTAATAACTATTATATGCGGAGTGTGATCCAGAATGAAGTGGTTGGAATGATGATGTTGTTGGATTTGAAGAAAGAGAACGATAATGGATAGCCTTGGCACTTGTGTCAAATTTGAAATGACTAAAACAAGAGCCGTGCCGGGATAATAAGGTTAGCCACCTCTAAGCGAACACACTTCTTCGTAAACTACTCATTACTTGTTTCTGATTGGCGCGCACCCTTGAATTGGGAGTGTTGTTTCACGGTGTTGCGATCGTTGCGGCGATGCGTTCTCACCAGTCCGAATCAGGCAAACAGCAGTTTCACTACTTTGCGTATTGCCTCATGTGCCTTATCATACTTGCATCCCTATGTGCGACCACTACGATTTTTTTTGTCATACCTATGGAGTACTCTCTGATATCCCATTATTTACCGTGGAGTTTACAGTGCTGTATAGACTATGACGCTTATATTAATGTGTTAAGGGGGATAATGGTAACGCCTTAACACTATTTTGATACTTTATATTACAGATAGACATTATCTACTTAGCATACATATAAATGTCTAACGGATCCTTAGAGGATGGTTATCCCAAACGTCCTTTGAGTTATTTATATTTCAGTTGTTATTTCATTTGAGTTGGATTTATTGATATAAGAATGTTAATCCTGACTCGAGTGTTTTGTGTTTTGCTTTATGCTCGGGTCAGACTGAGTGTACCAGTATTCGAGACTCACCTTTGGAGTTAGAACTTCGCTTGGAGATCCAGTTATCTATCCAGCTTTCAGATATTCAGTTGATTCTAGGATGTATTCTAATTCTTGTATTTGACTATTGTATTCGAGACTTCTGTTGTAACTTATTTAACTCTGTTATATATATATATATAGTAGCTTCATGAACTACTATTCATTTGTTTCTACTGCATATTGTCATATTACTCTGTGTCTGTGATTCTGTGATTATTTATTTACTGTATATGCTGAGTTTTGCCAAATATAAACTTACAATCTGGTAATTTGAGCAATTCAATTCCAGCATATTCGGATGCGAATGGTTGAAAATATCAGGTCATTACAGCATTTGCATTTGAGTAGTTGGTGCATGGATTGTATCTGTATTCAATTGTTTAGAAAAGCAATAAAGATAAAATTCAAAGTGGACATAGGCAGTTACGCCGAACCATTATATATCTGGTGTTCTAGTTCTGCTATTAATTCTGCGTGTATTCCTCTATTTTCATTTTCTATCTTCATTAATCTCTCTACACAAATCTTTCTTTGGGTGTTAGTGACCAATTTTGGTGCTTTCACCGAGAGTTGAACTCCGGTTATTAGGACCTACTTTGTAGCTACTAGATTGAAGAAATCCCCCGAATGAGATCCAACTCATTCGTAGGATGCCCATTGATTCTACTTAGAGTTCCTACCAATAACTCTACAATAGGAATACCTCGTACCAGATCAGCCGCACAATAGAGATGTCAATGAGACTGCTAGCGTCCAACAAGTAGGACTAAGCAACCAGCGAGTTAATCCGGGCATAGGGACTACAGCTGCCCAAAACCAGATGGAAGTTGTCACTAGACCGGAGTTCAACGACCTGATAAGAGAACTCATGGAAAGCAAGAGGCAACTTAGCGAACAGATTCAGGCTAATGCTAAACTTATGATTTAGCTTACTCAACAACAGCATCAGAATGCTGAAGGTAGCCTCGCTCCCTACTCCTCATCCGATAGCTTGACTTCATCCGATGAATCTCCCAAGCATAGACGCCGCAAAACTGAAACAACACAATTAGGCGCCACAGATCGATCAACCAGGGATGGTCTAGGTTCCTTGCTTGGAGCCATGGCACCTCACTTACATCAAGGTAATCATACCCAAGCTGGAGCTGGAAACTTAGGATCTGGAGCGCGAGTGGAAGCTGGACGCCCGGCTAACCAAGGCCCTAATGAAGCTGACCCCCAAGACACTTATTTGGTAGATTTCCAATAGAGGAGACATCAACCTGAACGGTCTCATAAAACAGATTTCAACCTGCCATCTTCCATACAAATCCCAGACCTATCGGCTATGGTTAGACAGTTAATGAGAGAAAACCAAGGCTTGACTAATGATGATTGGGGGATATCTAGGAGTCATACTCCATTCACAGATACTATTCTATAGGCCGAGTAACCAAGGAAGTTCAACATGCCAACTATCCCAGCCTACGAAGGGAAGAATGATCCCCGACAGCACGTGATGAGATATGAATGGATGGTGGATTCAGCTACAGCAAACGATGCAACTAAGTGTAGGTGCTTCCCAATAACTTTACCCAGAATTGTGATCATGTGGTTCACTCGACTTCCTCTACGTTCTATATCCAGCTTTGATGAATTGGTAATGAAATTTGTAGAACAGTTCAAGATACATGCCACTCGTCCCAAGGACGTGATGTCCCTATCCATTGTAAACCAGGCTCCAGGGGAGTCATTGAAGGAGTACTTACAGAGATTTCACGTTGCAGCTACAAAAGTTAGCAACCCAAATGACCATTCAATTTTAATGGCTGTGATGCGAGGAGTGGATCCAGATTCGAAGTTTTGAGATTGATTGGCAGGAAAGCTTCCGACTACGCTAGAGCCTTTTTATTTAAAGGCTCATCAATTCATAAGGAGAGAGGAATCCAGGTGGACGAGGAAAGATAAGGCACCGGGGCCTGGTCATGGGACTGTGAAGAGCAACATTGCTGTAAAACAATCTGGTGATAACTCGGGGAAGGTTCAGGTCATTGTCCAGAACAAGCCTAAGCAATTTAAAGGGTCCGAAGGAGGAAATCCCGAAAAGAAAAGTGAAGCATGAAAATGGAAGCCAAGGATTCAAACCTACAATGAATACACTCCTCTGAATGCTTCTCTGGAAAATATTTACCTATCAACCTGTAATACTTTCCAATACAGAAAGCCACACCCAAAGGAGTCAACAGAGGAACAAAAGCAGACCGGGAAGTACCATGAGACTTACGAGCACAATACAGAGGAATGTAGACACCTCCACGATGCCATAGAAAAGCTGATTAGACAGAAAAATTTGCAGGAGTTTGTCAAGAACCCACTGGAAGATAGACAAGGAACATCTGACCCCGGACGCAGGCAAGCTCCACGCTATCCAGAGGAACCTGCTCGAATTGTAGGTAGACTAGTCATAAACATGATAGTCGGTGGGACTCACCCTGCGGATAAAATTGGCAGGAAATGGAGCGGTATGCTAACTCCTTAAGGCATGTAGATTTTGAGTGCTGTCCAAATGCAGAGCATGGGTCCCTAGCTAAGTAGCAACAAACGTTGATAGACGATATAGTTTTCAGGAGCAGAGATGCTGACAGGTGGAGCTCCTACCGTTGACCCGATGGTCATCTCCGTGACAATCGGGTCAGCATTTGTGAAAAGAATTTTGATTGACTGTGGAAGTTCTGTTAACATCATCTTCAATAAGGCATATGACTAGATGAAGATGGAGATGAAGGATTTAAAACCATCTAAAGCCCGTATCCATGGCTCTAATGGTGCAGCAAACGATGCAGTGGGGTATGTTGAATTACTAGTTGAGCTTGGGCATGGAAAACGTAGGAGGGTGCGAATCCTGCCTTTCATCATTTTGGAAATCGATTCTCCATACAATGTGTTTCTAGGTCGACCGACCACGGCAGAGTTCCGAGAAGCTTTGGCTCCTTGGTGTTTAACTTTGAAATTTCTATAAACAAAGTAGTTGGTGTTGTGTATGGCGATCAGGCGACTGGTCAGGCATGTTATGTAGTTGAGCTAAGAGAGGACCAGTGGAGAGAAAATGGAAAGGTTGCGAAAAGCTCCATCCGTGCACCCGAATCATTGAAAATTGACAAGTAGTGCCTGAGTCCAAGCTCGAGCAATATGATCATATCTACAGAGACATAGATCCAAGAGATGATGATGAGGAACCCAGGGAAGCAAAAGCAGCACCGGCTGAACTGAAAATTGACATTCCATTCAGCCTAGATGACCCATCGCGAGTACTTAAGATTGGATCACAACTCGACCCCTCGATGGCCGAGGATCTCACTGATTTCCTCCCAGCAAATCTGGATGTTTTTGCTTGGAGACATTCTGATATATGTGGGATTTCTCCCACTATTACGAGTCATATGTTAAACATAGACCCAATGTACATACCAGTAAAGCAGAAAAGGAGAGGCATGAACTTGGAGAGGTCAGCTGCTCTCAGAGAGGAGGTGGACAAACTCAAAGCCAATGGGTTCGTCCGTGAGACCCTCTACCCTAAATGGATGTCTAACCCCGTGCTAGTGAGAAAAGCAAACGGGAAATGGAAAACCTGCGTAGATAACTCTTATCTGAAAAAAGCATGCCTTAAGGATAGTTTTCCTTTACCCAAGATTGACTAGCTAGTCGACTCAATAGCACGACACGAGTAAGTGTCATTTATGGATGCGTACTCGGGATATAATCAAATCTCGATGCACATTCCAGACCAAGAACACACCAGTTTTGTCACAGACGTCGGGCTATATTGCTATGTAGTGATGCCTTTCGGTAAAAAATGCAGGAGCGACTTATCAGCGTCTAGTGAATCCAATGTTTAAAGGCCAGATAGGTAGAACAATGGAAGTCTATGTGTATGCCATGCTCGTGAAGTCATGGTAGTCAAACGAACACATTCGAGACTTAGCGGAAATTTTTGATATACTCAGATATTATGGAATGAAAATCAATCCTTTGAAGTGTTCCTTTGGCATTGCATTAGGGAAGTTTTTGTGTTTCATCGTTAATGCACGGGGAATTGAAGCTAACCCGGAAAAGATTCAAGCTATTCGGGACATATAAGTGCCTAAAACTATAAAGCAAGTACAAAGCCCGAACAGAAAAGTGGACGCACTGAGTCGATTCATATCCAAAGCCACAGATAAGTGTATTCGCTTCTTTGATGTAATAAAGAAAGGAAAGAGAAATTTCAAATGGATGCCCAACTGTGAGGACGCATTCCGAGCTTTGGTAAGGCATTTGGAAAGTCCTCTAGTGCTGTCGAAGCCTATAGACCATTAAGTATTGTATGTGTAATTGATCGTATCCTAGCAAGCTATCAGTACGACTTTGGTTCGTGAGGAGGCCCGATTTCAAAAGCCAGTTTACTATGTCAGTATATGTTTAACCGGGGTAGAAAAAAATTATCCTAAGATTGAGAAACTGGCCTACAGCTTGGTGATTGCATCACGCAAGCTTCGTCCGTACTTTCAGGCATACTCGATCAGTGTTTATATTGATCAACCCTTGCTTCAGGTACTCCAATGACTAGAAACCTCTAGAAGGATGTTAAAATGGATTATCAAGTTGAGTCGGTTTGATATTACCTACCTGCCACAAAGGTCCATACAAGTGCAAGTGCTAGCAGACTTCATCGCTAAATTCACCGTACTAGACGAACCAAACAGTCACGATGTCATTCCTAATGGAAACTGTACACCGATGGGGCATCTTACGATCATTGGTCTAGGGCTGGTATAGTTCTTTTAACTCCCAAAAACTGATCAATTTGTTACGCTTTGAAGCTCAATTTCCTATCTACAAATAACGAAGCCGAGTATGAAGCATTGATTTCTAGCTTGAAACTTATCAGGGAACTAGGAGTAAAATCGGTGGAAATCTTTTGTGACTCACAATTGGTGGTGTAACAGGTGCGGCGGGACTATCAAGCAAAGGGACAGAGACTTTGCCCACACCTTGCTTGGTTCAAGAGCTGTTAGCAAATCTAGAATATTATGATATTTCGCATATCCTGCGTGAACAAAACAGAGAGGCCGATTCATTGGTCAAATTTGCAAGATCTGGCGATGCACGGCAAATGGGATTGGTTCCCGTCGAAATCTTACATACCCTGGGTATAAATGTGATGGAGATAGATTTTGTGTTAGAAATAGAAATTGAGAAGGAATCATGGATGAGCCTGTTCAAGCAATACTTGCTATATGGGGTCTTGCCCGATAGAAAGAGCGAAAGACGACAAGTCATTTGTAAAGCTTTGCGATATGTAATGCAGACGGAATAATGTATCGAAAGGGATTCTCGGCCCCCTTTCTTAGGTGCATTGCCCATAATGAGATAAAACGAGTCCTGAAGGAAGTCCATGAAGGAGAATGTGGTGACCATACTGGGGGAAGATGTTAGCAAAGAAGATCCTCCGCTATGGATACTATTGGCCAACTATAAATCAGGATGTTGCAGACTACGTAAGTAGATGTGACAAATGCCAGAAGTATGCAATAATCCCGAGAGCTCCGCCGACAGAACTCACACAAATGGTTAGTCCCGGCCATTTGCAATGTGGGGGATCGATATAATCGGTTCTTTACCATATCCAAAGGTGGTGCAAAATACGCAATAGTTATAGTCGATTACTTTACCAAATGGGTAGAAGCAGAGCCTTTAGCCAGAATCACTACCAAGAAGGTCATTAGTTTCGTTGTACGAAACATTATATTTGGACTAACATTACAGACAACGAAACTCGGTTCGAAAGTTGGGAGTTCAAAGAATTTTGTCAAAAGCATGGCATTTAAAAAAGGTTTTCAGCAGTTGCTCATCCAAAAGACAATGGACAAGTAGAAGCTGTGAACAAAATAATCAAGTCCATATCGAAAAAACGTTTGGAAAAGGCTAGAGGCGAGTGGGTGGATGAACTTCCAATAGCACTTTGGGCTTACAGATACACCCACAAGTCCGTGACTGGCCACACTCCATTCGCATTAGTATATGGCACGGAAGCTGTTATACCCATGGAACTTGAAGTTCCATCACATCGAGTAACTCATTATGACCCTAAGATGAATCAGGATCTTTTACTGGAATCACTGGACTTCGTTGATGAAAAACATAAAGAAGCTGATTTAAGGACGGCTGCATATAGATACCGAGTCGCTCGATATTATAATGAAAAAGTCTGACCGAGAACCTTTGACGGGGCGATCTCATTTTGAAATGAGTTTTCCCGGTCCCAATGCATATTAATCCTACATAGGAAGGTTCATACGCCATTGAACGGAGGCTTGGAGAGGGAACTTTCAAGCTAGCGATCGTTGATGGTGCGACACTCCCCCTAGCATGGAATAGCGAGCATCTGCGACATTATTATACTTAGTTTATTTCTTTCATATTTTTATTGCAATTATTTCTAGTATATTTTTATTTCGTTGATTCTTAGTTTTCGGCATGTAATAAGACAATTTAGTTTATTTTCATTAATAAAGGCTTGAAGCCATCTTTTCCATGAATTATTGATGTTTCCATATGTGATAGTTCTATGGCAAAAAACTAAAGTTACATTATTCTGTCTGGCGTACGAATGCGCACAAAAAATTAAAAAGAATCTCCAAGTCCCCAGAGTGCGGACTGGAGTACTCTAAGTCCCTAGAGTGCAGACTAGAGTATAAAAGACTTAAAATCTCCAAGTCCCCAGAGTACAGACTGGAGTACTCTAGGTCCCCAGAATGCCGACTAGAGTATAAACGACTTAAAATCTCCAAGTCCCCAGAGTGCGGACCGGAGTACTTTGAGTCCCCAGAGTGCGGACTAAAGTATAAACGATTTAAAATCTCCAAGTCTCCAGAGTGAGGATTCTAGTATTCTGAGTTCCCGGAGTGCGGACTAGAGTATAAAAAATTTAAGATCTCCAAGTCCCCAGAGTGTGGACTGGAGTACTCTGAGTCCTCCGAGTGTGGACTAGAGAATAAACGACTTAAAATCCCCAAGTCCCTAGAATGCGGACTGGAGTACTCTGAGTCCCCGGAGTGTGGACTAGAATATAAACGACTTAAATCTCCAAGTCCCCAGAGTGCGGACTGGAGTACTCTGAGTCCCCAGAGTGCGGACTAGAGTATAAACAACTTAAAATCTCCAAGTTCCAGAGTGCGGACTGGAGTACTCTGAGTCCCTAGAGTGCGGACTAGAGTATAACAACTTAAAATCTCCAAGTCCCCAGAGTGCGTACTAGAGTATAAACGACTTAAAATCTCCAAGTCCCCTGAGTGCGGACTGGAGTACTGTGAGTCCCTAGAGTGCGGACTATAGTATAAATGATTTAAAATCTCCAAGTCCCCAGAGTGCGGGCTGGAGTACTCTGAGTCCTCGGAGTGTGGACTAGAGTATAAACGACTTAAAATCTCCAAGTCTCCAGAATGCGGACTGGAGTACTCTGAGACCCCAGAGTGCAGACTACAGTATAAACGACATGAGAAATCTCCAAGTCCTCAGAATGTGGACGGGAGTAGAGTCCCCGGGGTGCGGACTAAAAATATTCTAAGCACCCTAAGCTTGAAATAGAGGATCTGCAATTCCAAAAAATCTCCGAGTCATATGGAAGTGAACTGGGGTATATGTAACTCACAACATTTTGGATTTCGACCACAGTTATACAGTAAGCTGAACAACAAAAGTCATTTGAAAGACAAAGAAACTAAGTATTATTTATCAATCCAAAATGAGGTTCCAATACAATCCTTTCAAAACTCGGAGTCAAAAGTCTATTTACATTGGCTATGAAAATAAATAGAAATAATTACATAATCTAGGCTAACTCTCGTCGAACGAGTGTGAAAACTACTTCTTTGGTTTCTTTTCCTTCCTCGTTTTCTCAGATGACTCCTCCCCCACGTGTTTTCGCTTGGACGCTTTGTTTGATGGGGAAGTAACATCCGAGTAAGGAAGAGGAACTTCCAGTGGCTTGGACCCACCAGGGAGAATAACCTTCAAAGGCCTATTTAAAGGGTCATCTAGTTCCACTACTTGGGACTCGACCTTGATCTCAACTTTCTTCTTTTTATCTTCCGCAAGTTGCTCCTTTATGCTCACTTTTGAAGTATGTCTGGAGGTGCATGTAATCTCAACTTTGTAACTTTCTTCGACAAGTGGTGAATTTTCAGACTTGTCCTCGTCAAGCGCCTCAATCACTTAAGCATCAGCATTGGGAATCTCTCCTTCTTGAATGGCCTCACTCGTCTTCTCCTTCTTCTCTGTGGCGTCATCGCGCTTTGGAGTTGGCTCAGTATCAGAACGATCTACACGAGATCATAAGAGACAAAGGTTAGAATACGTTGACTACTCGCCAAAAATGACGACCTATCGAACTTTAAGAAGAAAAGTTATGTACAAGTTTCTGGCTAACTTTTAACCGTCCGGGGAGTTTCACCCTCTGGAATGGGAGATAGAACATGAATATCAAGGCTAGGATCTTCTAGGTCATAGCCAACGAGCTTCTCGAAGGGATCAAGTGCTGGGTGACCAGTAGGTTGAGTAAGGGAAGGAGCTGGAGACTCGGTTCCAGATGGACCGACAATGTCGTTCTTTCCTTTTGACAAGGAGGAATCTTTGCTATAGAGAGCCTTCGCTGCAGACAAGTCCGAAGGCTCATTCCCTTGGAGAAACTCCCTTACAAAAGCTTCTTCGCCAACCTCTTCAGTGCCTGACTCAAACTTTTTGATCTTTATCAAAGTCTCCCATGCTTCGACCAAAGATTCGAGGTAACCCTCGTCGAAAAATGTAAGGTCACAATGCATGAGAACTCGAGCATTATACTCGGTTACAAGCGGATCAAACATGCACTTGATTTCGTCCCTTCCAGCCTCAGTAGTCGCCTCAAGGCGAGAATCAATCTCTGTGAATGCTATTCTTTTTCCCTCTTCACGGGCTTCATCCTTCAGAGTCTCAATTTTGAAGAGTTCGTCGTCGAGTTTTGTCTTCAGTAGTCGCGTAGCAACAATCTCATCGCAATATCATTGTGACTCCTCCCCGGCAGCAGTCTTTTCCTCTTTCTCTTTGAGAAGTAGCACTTCCAAGTCTTTGACTCATAAAGCGAACGCATCCCTCTGCTTCTGAACGGAGTCTTTATCTAAAGCCAAGGCGCCGCAGCGTTAAACCGCTTCGTCGATTTCTTTCTTATGTGTGGCCTTCAAGCAATTAACTGCCTCCGCTGTGTCTTTAGCATTTTTCTAAGCATTTTCAAGATGAGACTTGTATGAGAGAAGCTCTTCATCCTAGGCTTTAATGATGTCTTTGTAGTGAACGGCTTCGAGTTTCAGACGATCAATTTCATGTTGGCTTCGATAGAAACTTCTGACACTTTCTCTGCCAAGTGAAAAAATGCGTCATGTTGAACGTAGGCATCATTGTCGCAAGCGATGGCACTTTGTTTGACGTGGCACGGAATGTGATGAATTACTGGAAGAAACTTCAAATCGTCGAAACATATTTTTGGGAACATGGCTTTAAGCTCAATTAGCCTATCCGCAATCGACAGATCATGTGCGGGAGCAGAAGGAGTTTGTCTAGGGACTATGGGTATTTTGTGAAGTTCCCGAGATTGCCTGGTGCTGGAGGAACTTGAGTGTTGGTCGTGGGGAGTATCGGACTAGGACCCCTTATGAATTGATTTATCCCTACCTTTCTCCGGAAAAGAGGGAGGATCATGATGGTATGAAGACTGATGGTAAGTTTTCCTTCGAGATGATGAGTCCCGGGAGCGATAATCCCTATCACGGTCATCATCTCTATCTCGGCATTTGCCAAAGCTCGAATCTCGGCCAGAATGATGGAAAATGGATGACCCGCGTAGGCGGTCGAATACGTGGGAGCATCCCAAATCGCATGCATAGAAATTAAGTAAACACGAGTTAGCCAGAATCACATGATGATTAAAGTTTAAGTGCAAGGTGAAGTGTAAGTGTTATTGTGTGTGTCCTAGTGTTTCCCCCTAACGAACCAGTTTCTTTGGCTTTACTTATCGGAGTTTTTTCTCCTTAATTATGGGCTTGAGAACCTTCATCGCCTCTCGCGGATGAATGGAGTTCTATCGCTTTTGGATCGTTGAAGACATAGTCGAGCAAGTTGTCAGGAATAGTGAGGCCAGATAAGCCTTTCAACGGACCCTCTAAGTGTTATGGAGACGGCTCTCTCTCCATTGGAGTAATCGTGACCTTTGAGGTTCCGCCTACATTCTTTTTCCTTAATTTGTACGCCAGTTTCTTTTTTCCCTTCGAAGGGGGAGGCATTACATCAGTGTCGTGTGCCCTACCATTGGCTCAAGAGCAAGACTTACGTTTTCACCCGGTGTTTCTAATATCTCGGTTTCTCTAATCTCGCCTTCCTCGGTTGTGACGGGGGAACCGTGTGTTGAAGGCCCAGCTTTCTTTTTGCCTTTGTCCAAGGAAGACCCGGTTATAGTGACGCCGTGAAGGAGACTTATTCGACGACCTTCAGTCAACAGCCCAAATTTGCAGAGTGATTCACTGGTAATGATGGATCTGATATCCTGGTCTTCCGCGGGAACAAGTTGAACAACTTTAACGACCTCAAAGTACCTGGAGCCTTCGGGACGTGGGATGATACCTGTAAAAGTAGTGAAAGGGTTTAGAAAGGTGCACTTTCTGCCGAATACAAGTATTGACCCAGAAAAGAAACTTACTTCCTTCCAGCCATCTCCTTGCAAAGCCGGGGGACAGCGCACGTAAAACCATTCCTGCTTATACTAGGTGTTGGGTGCGTTTCCACCACCGAACCAAAGAAAGAAAGCATCACCGAACCAAAAGGGGGAAGGCCCTGCCGAACCAATCCACTCTCCACTAACTACCGAATCAACTCACCACCGAATCAACCCCCACCGATCCAAGGCCTCACCGGACCAACTAACCACCGAATCAACCTCCATCGATCCAAGGCCTCACCGGACCAGCCTCCACCGAATCAACCACACCGAACCAATCCCATCTCGTCTCCCACCGGACCAAAACGCTAGTCCAACCATCTACTACCGAACCAACGTTGCCAGGCCAGATCACTTCAGTCCAGGCCACCAGCAGCTATATATATCCAAGACCCCTGCCCCCAGCCTCACTCTATAAATAGAGGGGCAGGGGTACAACAATGGCAGACAAGTTTGAGAGCTCAAGAACGGACAGAACTTTCAAACAACTTTCATATACTTGTAATCAAAGCTTTGTACTTGTAATCTGAAGAGTGAAGGAGAATAACATATAAAGTGGACATAGGCACATTCTGGCTGAACCATTATAAATCTGTGTGTCTTTTACAGTTTAGTCCCTGTTTTTTACATATTTTCATGAATCACCCAAATCACTAAGAACAACTTAAAATCGACTAAATCATACGACTTGGAGGTGTTTGTCCATTTTTTGTGCAAACATTTTTGGTGCTTTCACTGAGAATGGAGCTCGAAGCCTCAGCTTCTCCCACTTAACCTTTTTCCTATCAACATCGCTCATTGCTTGAAAACATGCCTCCCAGGCAGAAGAAAGATGCTAACAAAGGGAAGAACATCGCAACTAGCAGTATTCCAGATCCAGTGATCACTGATCAAGAGAATCGTCCCATTCCAACAGCGGTATAAAATGGAAGTCAGGTAAATCCGACAGCCCCTGCCACGTAACAACCGGTAGCAATTACTAGGGCAGATCTAGACAGGGTTGTGGCTGAAGTGACTGATCGCTTCACATCCCAATAAGAAGCCTTCGTGAACCAACTCATGTCATGCTTAAGGGATGTTGAAGAATCTAACCACAACACTGAATCATGGGGTGAATCCCAGTCTGGGGGATCTGGGAGACGACAAAGATCTTTCTTCTTCGAAGAGGCTAACAACAGAAACATCAATGGTAGGAGCCGAGCCCGGACTCAGCCTGAATTCTGACCCGAGGAAACATTTGGAACCGAACCCAACAGGGGAGGTACCAGGCAGAGGTCGGATGTAGCTGAGCCTGCATTGCTACCTAACCATGGAAACACCAATGGACGGGGCCGAGCTGGAGTCCAGCCCGAAGTTGGACTCGAGGAAGTGCTTAGAACAAAACCCAGCAGGGGAAGATCAAGGCAAGGGCCAACTGTGGCTGACCCCAGCATGCCCCCGGAAGACCAGAGGCAGCCATTGGAGAATTTTAGGAGTGATAGATGATACCATCCCTACAGGTCATCTGGATGGAATCAATCCCGCGGAGAAGAACCAAATTCCTTCCTATCCACCCTAAATTCCGATGAAAGGATGGCACAATTGTTCAGAGAGTGCGTCCGATGGGATCAAAGAGATCGAGGGATAGGCGCTAGGGTAACCAGCCCCTTCACCCACAATATCGAAATTGTCAT
This sequence comes from Allium cepa, assembly GCA_030765085.1. Classification (NCBI taxonomy): domain Eukaryota; kingdom Viridiplantae; phylum Streptophyta; class Magnoliopsida; order Asparagales; family Amaryllidaceae; genus Allium; species Allium cepa. Next base: position 675,390,173 of record CM060929.1, read on the forward strand.
CACCCCTCGAGAATGGAAAATGCCAACAATGGAGCCTTACAAGGGAACCTCTGACCCCATCATACACTTACAGAGATACATACAGCATATGCTCATGAGCGGAGCGACAGAAAGAGTATTGTGTAAATGCTTTCCACTATTCTTGGCAGATCTAGCTACCTTCTGGTTCTGTCATCTACCCCAAGGGTCCATCAGCTCATGGAAAATGTTGAAAGAAAAGTTCATCAGCCAATTCCGCATTCATGTGGAACAACCCAAGGACGCTTATTCCTTATCCAATATCAAACAAAAGCCCGGAGAGACAGTGCAACAATATCTAACCCGATTCAATGCTGCAGCGGCCGCAGTCCAAGATGCCGATGAGAAACTTATCCCAATGGCCCTCTGCAGTGGTGTGCATCCGGATACTAAATTTTCTAGGAGATTAATGAAAGAAAAGCCAGCCACCTTACCCGATTTCTTCCATGAAGCCGGAAAATATATGAGACTTGAAGACGCTGCCATTGAAAGGTAGACAAGGCTACAAGCTAAGGCAACTCATGGCAACACACCCGCAGTAGCAAAGGACGTTCGAAGAAATGACTCCAGAGATAGTGCTGGGGGCAAGAAGGGAGAAAAGCGTCTATATCGGCCAGGATCAAGATTTGACACTTACACTCCTTTGAATGAAACAATCGAAAACATCTTCCTGGCCACCCAAGACGAAGTTAAATACAGACGCCCCCTCACAAGAAGGAATCAGATAACGCAATTAAATCTGGAAAGTTCTGCCGTTTCCACGAATCTCATGGGCATGGTACCAATGAATGCCATCATCTTCGGGACTTAATTGAAGAACACATCAGAAGGAAGAGACTAAAACGCTATGTAAAAAACCAGAATAAGACTCCAGCTCCTGCCAATAAAAGCCCGAGGCTATCACCCCCGGAAGTAGGCAGAGGAAGTCGCAACACCAGCAGCTCTAGTCAAGAGAAGATGGCGGTCCATACCATATCGGGAGGAACACACATCGCCGACAGAAGCTGGGCAGAGATGGAAAAATATAGAAAGTTGCTTAGAAACAATGAAGACTGCGTTAATTCCGTTATAGAAGAACGCCACCCAAAGCGGAAAGAGAACAATGACATCACATTCGGTAGGCGTGACCTAGAAGGAAGGCAGTACCCTCACATGGATCCTATGGTCATCTCTGCCTAGTTCCGTCCAGCCAAAGTTTTTCGAATTCTAGTAGACACTAGAAGCTCAGTAAATATCCTATTTAAGCATGCTTTCGACAGAATGAAGCTGTCGATGAAGGATGTGTCTCCCTGCAACAAACCGCTGCATAGTTTCACTGGAGATGCGAAGATGCCCCTCGGGCAACTGGACCTCTTTGTTGAAATAGGAAGTCATCCCTGCTCCGTTGTGCGGAAACAAACATTTGTGCTAATAGAAAACCACTCGGCGTACAACGCCTTTTTTGGAAGACCAGCCTTGTCCGACTTCCAAATTGTCCTGACCCCGTGGTGCCTGAAGATGAAATTCCCAACAGACAATGGAATGGGAGAAGTAGGGGGAGATCAAGATGTTGCTCGAGACTGCTACGTAACTGAACTTCGCAATAACCGCAGAAGGGATAAAGGGAAGAATGCAGAGACTATTCTCTGCATGAAAAGCTTGGAAGCATAGAAACTAAAGAGAGCCCCTCCTCTTCGATATACCAGTGATCCTTTCAATGAGTTAGACCCCAGGGACAAAGAGGAGGAGGCCACCGCCGAGCCTGCAGAGGCTATGGAGTTTGTATCTGTAGACAAACATGACTTAAGCAGACTATTGAAAATCGGATCTCAACTAAAAGCAGAATTGAAGGATCAACTCATTGATTTTCTCTGCCACAACTTGAATGTATTTGCATGGACGCACGCTGATATGACTGGAATCTCCCCAGACGTAGCGTGCCACGTACTGAACATCGATCCTACCAAAGTGCCAGTAAAGCAGAAAAAGAGAAGCATGGGGGCAGAACGATCAGCAACCCTCGATGAAGAAGTAAAGAACCTGCTTGCCAATAACTTCATACGAGAAGCCATCTACCCAGAGTGGATCGCTAACCCGGTACTAGTAAAGAAGGCTAATGGGAAGTGGCGAACGTGCATTGACTTCTCCAACTTAAATGATGCTTGCCCAAAGGATTGCTTCCCACTCCCCCGAATCGATCAGTTGGTGGACAGCACAGCCGGGCACAAACTCTTATCTTTTATGGACGCATAGGAAGTTTATGTGGACGACATGCTAGTAAAATCAGGGAAAGCCAACGACCACGTAAGCCACCTAAGCAAGATGTTTTAAGTACTTCGCCAATATGGAATGAAGCTGAATCCTCTAAAGTGCTCCTTCGGAGTATCATCGGGAAAGTTCTTAGAATTCATCGTCCATGCCAGAGGAATTGAAGCGAACCCTGAACAAGTCCGGGCTCTGAAAGAAATCAGGATACCTTCCACTCGAAGAGAAATGCAAAGCCTAAATGGGAAAGTGGCCGCCCTAAGCAAATTCATCTCTAAAGCAACTGACAAGTGCGTCCCATTCTTCGAAGCTCTAAAGAAGGACAAAGGAAAGTTCGAGTGGACTGACGAATGCTAAAAAGCCTTACTTAACCTAATCGACACCTCCAGAGACCACCAGTACTCTCAACTCCAAATGAAGGCGAAGAGCTATACCTATACCTTGTTGTGTCATCTCATGCTCTAAGCGCCGCTTTGATAAGAGAAGACAACCGCGCGCAGTGGCCAGTATACTTTGTAAGCAAGAGATTTACGGGGGCAGAAGCCAGATATCCTAAACTTGAGAAGCTAGCATATTGTTTACTAATCACATCACAGAAACTGCGACACTACTTCCAATCTCATTCCATCGGAGTTCTAACCGATCAACTGCTAAGGCAGGTACTCCATCGTCCCGACACTTCTGAGCGACTACTTAAATGGTGCATCGAGCTGAGTCAATATGATATCACCTACCAACCTCGCACCGCCATCAAAGGACAGGCCATGGCCGATTTCGTTGCCGAATTCACTACCAACGAAGGAAAGGAGCAATCTGAAATAGCGGAAAACATTAAGTGGAATCTCTTTGTGGATGGGGCATCAAACGAATAAGGCTAGGCGGGAGGTATTGTAATAATCACTCCCAGGGGAAGGAAGCTACACTATGCTCTAAGTTTGGAATTCACTGCCACCAACAACGATGCAGAATACGAAGCAGTGATAGCCGGATTAGAACTTGCCCTAGAGATTGAAGTCAGTTCTTTATGTCTCCATAGTGATTCTCAACTTATTGTAAATCAAATACTTGGAGAATTCCAGACTCGAGGAGAACGACTCACGGCATATCTAAAGAAGACCAAGCTGCTGCTCGATCAATTGGATCACTATTTAATCAAACACATTCCTCGAGAAGAGAATCAGGAGGCCGACGAACTGGCAAAGCAAGCTAGCATGAAGGACGACACCACTTCCGGAACAGTAACCATCTCAAAGAAACTAGCCTCGAGTTTCGAGCAAGTGAATCTGATAGCTGCAATGGAAGAGGAAACTTGGATAACTCCCATCCGGAAATACTTACAAAGTGGCACACTGCCGACGGACGTAACGAAGTTAAGAAAATCTTGAGGAAAGCTTCCCGCTACATAATACAAGAAGGCATCCTCTATCGGCGCGGCTTCTCTAACCCCTTATTAAGGTGTGTCGCTGGAAGGGAAGCCAAGGAAATCTTATCCAACATCCATCAAGGAAGTTTCGGAGATCACACTGGAGGGCAGACTCTGACAAAGAAGATACTCCGATATGGATATTTCTGGCCCACCTTAAACAAAGACGCCTTGGACTTCGTCAAAAAATGCGAAAGATGTCAGAAATTTGCTACGATCCCTCGACTACCAACAAATGAGATTACTCAGATGACCAGCCCTTGTCCCTTTGCAGTATGGGGAATTGACTTGATTGGCGAACTGCCAATGGGCCGAGGCGGAGCCAAATATGCCATAGTGGCAGTCGACTATTTCACCAAATGGGTGGAAGCGGAACCTCTAAATAAAGTATCTTCAGCAAAAGTTATTAACTTCTTGATCAAAAATGTTCTATGCAGGTACGGGGTTCCACTCAAAATCATATCGGACAATGGACTTCAGTTTGGCAGCAAGGAGTTCGCCGACTGGTGCCAAGAGCATGGAATTTACAAAAGCTTCTCGTCCGTGGCTTATCCCCAGGCAAATGGACAAGTCAAAGCTGTCAACAAAATTCTCAAAACTCAAATCAAGAAGAAGCTTGAAAAGTCAAAAGGCGCTTGGGTGGATGAACTTCCTACGGCACTTTGGGCCTACCGCACGTCTTTCAGAACATCAATAGGGCATACTCCTTTCTCTTTGGCATACGGATCGGAGGCCATGCTCCCAGTTGAAACTGTAGTGCCTTCCCACCGCAGGATTCACTACAACCCGGAAGAAAACGAAGAACTCCTCCATATGTCTTTGGACCTAATCGAAGAAAGAAGAAATGATGCAGCACTCAAAGCGGTAGCTCACAAGCAAAAGGTGGCAGCACAATACAACTCCTAAGTCAAGCATCGTAGCTTGCAAGAAGGATATCTTGTCCTCAAGCGAATCTTCCCGCACCCCGGAGCGCTAGATCCAATCTGGGACGGACCATATGTAATTCATAAAGATCTCCACAATGGAGCTTGTATTTTGTCAACGGTGGACAGAGAGGTGTTCCAGAGGGCATGGAATATCCAACACCTTCGTCGATACTTTTCTTAACTTGTACTGCCCATATGAAGTGAATTAACAAAGAGAATCGGTGGACGTAGGCATTTTCGCGCCGAACCACTTTAAAAATCTTGTCTCTTTTTTAACCTGTTCCTTTATATCTTGGCTGCTTGTTAACTTTATCCTTTTCTGTTGAAAAAAATCCTGTGTTTCTATTCAAGACACATCACGGCGCGACTTCACCTGGACAAGACCTAACAGGTACTATACGAATCTATGCCCTCGCCAATGGGACACTTTTACTCCAGCATCCCTCTGCTGCGGGTTAACTCACTGCTCGCGGCGACCCTTAAAGCCAACTGTAATGAGCCGATTATAAGCCACCAAGGAGGCCGAAAATAACCTAGGCAGCTCATTACGGCGTTCGGCTCGCCGGCAATTGTGAACCTACTTTAAGCCCCAACATAAGGTGTGGCCAGCCAGGGGTAGTTCACGGTTGACGATCGGCACCCACGCCAGCCGGCCACGGTAAATCGAATAATACCCACGATTACGGGCCATAATGGCCCGGGTTGTTACCGTGCGCGATCTCGGCTCCGATGTGTCTTAAGTACGGCTGAGGTAAAAAAGAAAACTCCCCGCGGAGGCGTAAGATGGGTGACAAATGTCTCCAAGACCCACAGCTAGGGAAAGTGACTAAAAAACCCGTTTGCCACGAACTTAAGCACATCGAAGGCCTTCCGTGATTGGAAGTTTTACTATTTCTTATATTCCTATTTTATTTAAAAACTCTCCTTCTATCCTATATAACGATCCCTAAAGTACAGGGCACAAAATAGGAGATACCCGAAAATGGGGATATGAACTCGCAACTGGACGACAGGACACTTAGCTGCATTCCATACTCAGTCACACAAGAACTTCAAAGCTACCATCTACAACTAAAACACGAAGGGCGGTACTCTCTTCCTTTGTCTATGAATGCGTAGCCTTAATTTATTCGCACATCACACAAACATTGCAAGATATGAAATTATATTTTAAGCAAGAACTTAGCATCAAACACGATTGAATCACAGACATGTGTACAGCTGTATTTCTATGCAACACATCAAAATAACAAAAGCATTCAAATATAGCAAAATCAGTTTAAGCTAAAAGTTACATGCCAAAAATCAAGTTGTTCGTTAGATAATTACAGCCTAAAAAGTACATTAATGTTTTAAGACTAACATAGACAGTAATGTTAAGTAAACCAAAAAATGTCCAGATCAAGCCAAGGAGTCGGCTGCATCGGGGCTTCGCCTCTATTCTGCTGGCCATTCGAGATCTACTTAACCGTAGGATCAGAACTCCCAGTATGTTGACCAGAGGTAGTTGGCGCTTCAGAGGTCCCGCCTGTCCAATTCAGGAGAGGAATCCATTAAATAAACAATAAGCAACCAAGTTATGAAAAGGCTAAAAGGGAAGACTTACCAGCATCTGTTCCTTGATCATCATCCCCCAACTGCACACCTACCTCCTCAACAGCAAGCAGCCGCATACCCTTCTTCACCGCCACTTTCTCCTCCTTGGTGAATTGGGCCGTAACCACATCCATTCTGAAGGCCATACCACCCTCCTTATTCGCATCAGACTTGGCCTCCTCCAGAGCCCTGAGATAAATCCTGGCCATGACTCGGGGATAATCATCCATCCAGGATAAGTTGCCCTGTTTCCAAGTACGGAAGTACATATCCTGGAGCATCTCATCCATCATCCCCTCGTTCTCCTCGAACTCCCTCATTCGGACCTCAGAAGCCAACAGCTTTGCAACGTCAGCATCCCTCTCCGATCGGTATCGCGAGCGGTCGGCCTGAAGAGATTTCCTCATTGCCTCCATATCCTCCTTTAGCTTGGTTTGAGCAAGCTATGCGGCTTCAAGCTTCCCGGATAACTCCTCTACCCGCTCGAGTTTCGCTTTCCGGACCTCATCCACCGTTGCAATAGCCATATCGATCTGTTCCGTGCAGGCAACCTCCATTCTCTGTAACTCTGCTCTACTAGCCTCTTCCATGGTTTTCTTTAGTCGCCTGGAGGCGGCCTCATGCTGAGAGATCTGGATGGCCTGATCGGCGAGTTGCTTAGCCTAGTCGGAAACCATTAACCGCAATCGAATATTGGCGCTCCCGATTTCTTCCCCAGCCTTGACCAGTCGGGCATGATGCCCCATCAGCTTCCTGGTCTCCTCAGCAACCCGGTCGATGTTTGCCTTAGCTTTGTCCCCAATAGTTACAATCCGAGTAGTAAGCAAATCAAGGTTCAGGGACTTAGCCTCATCAAGCACCCGTACCATAGAATTACGAGGGAGAAGGTGCTCACCAGTAGCCTCGTCAAAGGAAATATCATGAAAGCCTGGATCCAGGTACGGATGACCCGCAAACGGATTACGAGCCAAGCTGGGATGATCTATTGGGGTAACGGTAGGGTTTTCAGACGGGTGCGGGGAAGGTATAAACTCAATATTCTCCTCCATGGTATCCCAAAGAGGTTGAGTTGGGGGCCGAGGACCACGTGAGGATTCGAACAAGGAACGGCTCCTCTTCCTATTTTGTATGTCCTCTTCGATGACCCCAAGAAGAGGACGGTAGCCGACTACGTCTCCGGGGCGGTTAGTCGAAGGCTTCGGCTTAGTAGAAGCTTTGAAAAGTTTGTATTCTTCAAGCCGGTGCCGAACATCTGATGTCTTGGCCGCTTCGCCCGCTCCTGGAATAAAAACTAAGTGTTACAAGCATACATTGAGTTATAATTCAAGAAACGTATCAAGTTAAGAAGAGTAAAAGGACGCTTTTGTTATACAAACCCTGGGGAGGAGTAGGATACTGCAATAAGTCCTAGATCTCATTCCAGGATGGGAGCTGGCCATAAAATATTCCTAAATCCTTATCATAAATGGAGTCGTCAGGAGTCAAAAATTCACCTTGAATCGCAGGGGTTGCCTTAGCTAAAATGCTCTTGGAAGATGAATCGGCACCAGTCCCGGCCTTGTCAGCTTTCTTTGGCTTCTCCACCAAGGTCGATCCTTCCTCCAACCCCACAAAAGCCTGGCGAAAAGCATCATCTGTCCGCTCTTGGATCTCCCCTGCTTGCCCAGAGGTCAAAGCCCCAGCGCCATCACCGCTCTGTCCTTCGCCACCATCATCACCATCACCTTCTCCATCACCTCCGCTCTCCTCCTCGCCTCTTTCCTCCTCCACATTTTTCTCCTCCGGAACATCTAAACATGTGCTGGGGGAGGGTCCATCGGACTTCTTGAGTTTCTTCCCCCCGACGACTGGGTGTATCGAGAAGGGTTTCCTTTTGCTGCTCTTCGCCACATCCCCTCCTTTAGCCTTGACAGCCCTCTCCTCAACTGTGTCTCTCTGCTTGACCACAGACTGATGTGGTAGAATCAAATTTTTCCCCAGAAGAGTAGCATTCCTGATCAAGTAAGAAGCTGACCTCTCCCTTCCCGAAATGGCTTCTATTTCCACAGCCATCTGAACCAGGCGATCGTTCTCCACAACCGCAAAGCCACCTGTCGCTAGCAAGAAATAAAAACACATAAGAAGAAGCAGTCAGAACGGAAATTATGAATAAGCTTCAAATTACAGCCAGAGGTGAAGCGACGGATAGAAACAGAGTCATCCTTGACGAAAAACCATTCCTTCTTGAACATGCTGAACTTCGAATATAAGTCCAGGACCGGCTTGAAGGACACGGCCGATTCTAAGCTAATGTAGGGAGACCCCTTCTTGTAGCCTCTCAAATCGTACAGGTACCGAATCTCCCCGGTGGAGAGGGGACGCCCGTACTTTCTCTGGAAGATGATAAATAGACTCACCAAGATAGCAATAGAGTTGGGCTGAAGCTGGAAAGGGGCCACCTTCAAATAGGTGATGAAGCTGACTATCCAAGCATTGATCGGGGGAATGGCCCCATACATACAATGGTACCTGCTATAAGCAAAATATCCTTCAGGAGGGTCATACGGCATAACTCCATTCCCTGGCAGCACCATGTGTGCTTTGTCAATCCCGAAAGAACGAGATATAACATCAAGCTGCTCCTCTTTAAGGGAGTTAGGAAAGCAGTCAGGTGGCGAGTTCAGGAGATCTTGAGGGTCGTACCCATCTACTAGTGATCTCGGGGGAGGTCCATGATGTCCCGATCCTGACTGAGCTGGGGGCACTGTGGAGGACTCTTCTCTGTCCTTGGATTTCTTCTTATCTGATCGAGTTTCCACTTTACGAGACATTTATCTGCAAACACAAAAAGTGCATTGTTAGAATGAGGGAAGTAAACAAGAAAGTGCATGAAGTCTAGAATTTCATTTATAAGTTAAAACATAAAAGGTATAAGGTTCATTCGGCATTCAAACTCCCAATCTCATTCGGCAATCATACTCCCCATGGTCATTCGGGAATTCAAGGCCGAAAGATCATTCGGTACTCGGAATCTCTGGGTTCATCCGGTCATTCAAGTATTTAAGTTCATTCGGTACTCGGAATCTCCGGGTTCATTCGGCAAGTCAAGTATTTAAGTTCATTCAGCCCTCGGAATCCCCAGACTCGTTCGGTAGTCCAAAAACATAAAAGCCATTCGGAGAGAGAAGGCTAAACCACCTGATTCGGTAATCTAACGTGATTCGACAGTGCGTTTGATTCGGCAGGAGAGAGTCTGATTCGGCTATTTCAGTTAGTAAGGAATGACGAAAGCATATGGCCCATACTTATAGGCAAATAGACACGACCGGACCGATTGGTTCGGCGCTCGAGACCGAATGAGAATGTCAAAGATGAATGGCCTAAAAAAAAGCACGGCATATGCTGGCATATACCCCACTTTGGGGGACAAATGTTGGGTGCGTTTCCACCACCGAACCAAAGAAAGAAAGCATCACCGAACCAAAAGGGGGAAGGCCCTACCAAACCAATCCACTCTCCACTAACTACTGAATCAACTCACCACCGAATCAACCCCCACCGATCCAAGGCCTCACCGGACCAACTCACCACCGAATCAACCTCCACCGATCCAAGGCCTCACCGGACCAGCCTCCACTGAATCAACCACACCGAACCAATCCCATCTCGTCTCCCACCGAACCAAAACGCTACTCCAACCATCTACTACCGAACCAACGTTGCCAGGCCAGATCACTTCAGCCCAGGCCCACCAGCAGCTATATACATCCAAGACCCCTGCTCCCAGCCTCACTCTATAAATAGAGGGGCAGGGGTACAACAATGGCAGACAAGTTTGAGAGCTCAAGCACGGACAGAACTTTCAAACAACTTTCATATACTTGTAATCAAAGCTTTGTACTTGTAATCTGAAGAGTGAAGGAGAATAACATATAAAGTGGACGTAGGCACATTCTGGCTGAACCACTATAAATCTGTGTGTCTTTTACAGTTTAGTCCATGTTTTTTACATATTTGCATGAATCACCCAAATCACTAAGAATAACTTAAAATCGACTAAATCATACGACTTAGAGGTGTTTGCCCATTTTTTGTGCAAACACTGGGCAAATTTGCTCCAAGCTCCAGTCAAGATTTGGCACTTGTTATGCGGCTTAAGGAATATGAAAGATGGGCTGTCGGACCGCCTCTTGAAACGATAAATATAATGGATGTCGCCAAGGGTAGGGAGCCTGAATAGAATGCTCATGAAGAGAATGCACGTGCCATATATAAACGAGTGACTGTTGGGATGTAACTGTGCAGGGGCGATCTCAATATATTGCGACACATCACGGAGGAAGGAGTTGAATGGTGGCATGCTACCAACCCAGCACATGAATTTGTTGCAGGCGGTATATCCGGCTGGGTGTCGGTAAGGATGATCTTGTCCCGAAGGAACCAGTTCATCGTCAAAAGGAATTCCGTGAATTGAGCATAGTCGACGGAGAGCGTTTTCACTGATTCTTGAAGCTTGAGAATCAACCGGATTGTCTAGAATGATAGTTGCATCTAGGGCATCAGGGACTAAGTCAATAGATGCAGCGTTGGACTTAGGATATTCTGTATAGGAGTTGTCGACGGATTTGAAGCTCCCACTACTTCTTGTTGAAAACTTGGCTCAGGTTTATCTAAGACGGTAGCAGAACTCGACTTTTGAGACATCTTCAAACAGTGTTGAATTTGGATGAACACCTATTTGAACTATACTTGAAAGACAATCAATATTAGACATAACGACAGAACCGCTCCCCTCGTGTGGTGTGTGAACTAGTGCAATCATTCAAATATAAATGCAAAAGAATTAAAAGTCATGAAGCCGGTGAATAAGCTTTGAACTGTCATCTTCAAAGACTGTCATCGCTGACCATCTTTGAGAGCCTGTCATGTGATGGTTTCAGTTTGAACTTGGACATTGGCTCTATATATTGAAATAAAGTTAAACTCAAATTTATAGTAGTTGAAATTGGGGAGTTATTAGTCCAGATTAGTTCGATATGCTTGTTTACTTAAGTCCTTGTCCTTATTTAATGTCATATGATTAGGCATGCAAGGTAAGTGAGTTCAACGTGAGTTATGTTCAAGTTGGAATGTTTTTGACCGTTACTGTCGACTTCATGGCTCAAGGCCGAGCGACACTCGAAACACACTTCCTAAATGCCGCTCAGCCTAAGTCCATCGTTCGACACTTGAATGAATTTTCGACCAACGTCGCTCGGCGTCTTATGTTCAGACACCTTCGCTCGGCATTCTCTAGTTCGATCGCCTAAGCTAGATACGCCAACCCACTCCTTCAACACCGAATGCGGACAAGTTGTTAAACCAAACTTCCGGAACCATCCATGATGACCGACCCATTCACTTCCTATCTCGCCCAGCAACCGAACGACACTCCGGACTGGTGATGCCGATCCACATACTCACCCCTATCTTACTTCTTCAAAATCGCCTCGACTCTTTATCTTCCTAGACCTAGCAACTTCCCAATCTTTCACCTCCCTAGCATTACTATCGCGAAGGGATGACCGAGCAACAGGAAGACCCACCTGACTAAGAAACCGACCTACTCCTCAAAGCTCTAGCCGGTCCACACTCACTCTTGAATTTCCAAGCCCCTCTACTCCTCATCCCCCTTCACTAAGGAACAACTACTTACCTCCTCCTAAGACCCTAACCTGGAGTCTCTCCTTATTCCTAATCCATCTCCCTTCTTCCTCTAGATCTATTCTCTACCTATCCCTGCTACAACTGAAGAGGGAAGACGGAGGGTTTGTCCGCACAGGCACCGGAGTTGATATAATGTTGGGTTTGGAAATAAATTCATACCTAGTAAGAAAAGCTCGGAGTATGCAGTAGCTTTGGAGTTGGACTGGAGGTTCGTTCGTATTAGTGATTAATTAAAGCAACGAAGTAGACAATTCGAGTTTGACAGGAGGTTAGGTAGCAAGTAGGGCTCGGCGAGGAGTGAACTAGTGTCCTTAGGAAATGAAAGTAGGAGTAAGAAAAATAAGAAAGAGTAAAGGATGAAATTTATATAGGGGAAGGAGGAAGGTGAACAGGCTATATCCTGTACAACCGGTCAGTGCGTGTTGGGAAGTCAGTTCTTGGACGTGTGTAACCCAGCACAAATAAACTATGTGCATGGCTCGTTATCAGTATGTCGAACCGTATCATATCTCTAAAGAGTAGAAATGAAATCAAGAGCGTACAAGACATAGGGAAGGCCCACCATGTTTTGAAAGTGCGAACCGGACGCTAATTCAAAATGTACCGTATCGTCCCGCACAACACACTTTGGGGGGAAAATGTTACCCAGTTGCTAGGCCCGACTACGATAGATAGACCATAAAGTGCTGTTCGGCACACAAGTGTCGCTCGGCATATTTGCCTCGCTCGGCATAAATACCTCGCTTGGCATTCGAATGTTGTTCGGCAGGGATATCTCGTTTGGCCTAGGTACTGTTCGCCCTTACTTCATCGCTCGACATCTAAGGTTCTAACTCCACCGCCCGGCATTCTTTGGTTCGACCACCATCGCTTGGCATCTGGAGTTCAAAAGCCATCGCTCACCAATGCCATCGCTCGACATTCTTTGACAACGTCGTTTGTCAAAGTCACTTAACAAGGTCGCTCGGCAACTGCCATTCGGCATCCCTGGCTCGGTGCATTACTAGAGGTGTTAGCAAGTTGTCAAGCCCACAACAAAGCAGGAGCATTCGGCATGACTCTATTTCGAGTCACTCAACGATCGACTAGACAATTATGGACCGGCATTCCTCGTTCGGCATGCCTGGCGCGCATAGAAGTCACCTACTATGGGCCGAGGTACTTTGTTCCTGGGCCCGTGAGGGGAGTCCAGCCTATCATCACCTATAAATAGAAGGGTAGAGGCACAGTGAAATGGACTTTTTTTCAAGAACACTAGGGAGACTATGCCGCTTTAAGACTCATTCTACTTCGGTTAACATTTGCATTCGAGTAGTTGGTGTACGGATTATATCCGTATTCAATTGTTTAGAAAAGCAATAAAGATAAAATTCAAAGTGGACGATGTCGAACCACTATAAATTTGGTGTTCTAGTTCTGCTATTAATTCTGCATATATTCCTCTATTTTCATTTTCTATTTTCATTAATCTCTCTACACAAATCTTTCTTTGGGTGTTAGTGACCAATTTTTGTGCTAATAGTTTTGAAATGTTCGTTAAAAGGATTTGAAATGTAAATAAAAAGGGGAGTTTGATTTGAATCATATGGGATTGAATTAAAATATTTAAATGAGAATTATAAAGTGACCGTATACCTGTAAGTTATAAAATTTGAATTGGATTTGAAATAATATCGAATTGAAGTAATTATAAATTTGAATTGTAGTATATTATAAAACAATATGGATAAGATTTTGATTGAAATAAATTCAAGTGAAGACTTGGAATTGTGAATAAATAAAATTGGAATAGCTTATAAAAATTGAAATAAATCGAATAAAAATATATTTAAGCTATAAATGAATGTATAATCTTGAGTTAAAAATAAAAAGTGAACATACTCGAGTATAGAATTGATGGAAGTGTGAAAAAAAATAAGTGTGTAACTTATAAAATTTGAAAATTGGAATAGATAAGCCAAAATAAAAGGAGTTTGATATTTTGGAAACGAAATAAAAACCCAAACTTGAATTATAAAATAAATTTGAAATCAAATAAATTGGTTGAAGTGATTTTTGAAATAAAAATCAAATATAGAACTATAAAGTGGAAATGAACTAATTAGATAATTAATTAGTTAATTCGATATAAAATGGATATTAGCTGGGTTGAATAAATTTGCATTATGAGTTAAAAAAGGAATTTGGAAATGAAACTTGAGTTATAAGTAAAATTCAACTTAGATGGTAAACAAACTAAATAAAAATTGGAAATGTGTCAAGTCAGAGGGAAATAGTTTAAAATGGTGATAACTTAAGTTATAAATAAATTCAATTGAAGCGTAAATAAATTGATATGGCTTGGGATATTGAATAAATGGATTTGAGTACGGAAATAAATTGAAGTGGATTAAATGGACAAACCAATTAATTAATTAGTAATTGAATTGAAATTCGATTCAATAAAAATCAATTTAAATAAAGTGGATTTGAATATAAAGAGAGTAGATATGAATGGAATGCAACCGAGTTGATTGAGAATCAATTGGAAATAGATTGAAACTAAATATAAATTGATTTGGAATCAATTTAAAATAGTTATAAACTAAAATGGTTATTCTATTAAATGAATATTGCCAAATTTGCATAGAAAATTTTTTGGGCGCTTGGCATAAATGGAGTAAATAAAATTATACAAATCAAATGGAAAGTGAATAAATTGATTTTTAATCAATTTGGAATGAATGTGATTTTATTTGGTTTAAAAATTAATTGAATGCATGTAAAGTGAGTTGTAAATCATTTAAATTGAATAAAATGATATATGGATCGACTGAAAGTGATTAAGTCTGTGTTGGGACCTTACGGTTGATTATAAATAATTGTTTAGCATGCATTGGTTAAGAAACATATGTGTTTTGACCATTTAAATAAGTGAAATGTTATTTAAATTCATATTTTGGTACTTATGGTTCAAATTGAGTAAGTACAGGTACCTAGAGCTGTTTTGCTTGACTTTGATTGCGATAATTGCAAACTAAAATAAGCCGCTTGCTTAAAACGCTAAAATAAGGTACGTTTTCGGATTAAATACAACAACCATATAAATATTGATATATATTTTGGTTTGATATATATTTTTTGTTTTCCTACCGTGTGGGTCGATATATATATTTATTTATCTCCTATCATATTGCAAAAGGCTCTCTGTACAAGGGTGACTACCAAAAATTTTCGAAAATTTAGGATGTTAGAAAATTTTTGAAAATTTATCGAAAAAATTTTGTTAACAAAAATTTGATTTCAGATTTGTAATCGAAATAAAGAATTTTGGTTTAGGATGGAAAACAATTGTTTGAATGAAGGTAAAGGGTTTGAAAAGTGAAGTATCGAGCTTTCGCTAAGCGGGTTTTGATGAATAAATGGGTTTAGGGCATTTTTCCAACCTAGCAATTTCGGGGACGAAATTATTTTAAGGGGGGAGGAATGTATCAACCCGGATTTTTTGTTGTTTGTTTTTGAATATTTAAATGGTTTTAAATATTGAATTTGACTTATAGATTGATTTTGAATATGGAAAATTTGGGTTTATTTATAAAATAAATTCAGAATTCAAATATAGCGATTTATTGAATAATCTAATTATTGAATTTTATAATTGAATATTGGTTAAATTTTTGTATCTTGAGTTTTAAGTTCGATAAAATTTATTTAAAGGCTTGTAAAATTTATATTGATAATAATGAAGATAATAAAAGTTTTAAAATTGAATTTAAAAGTGATCTGTTCAATTTTAAAAATAGTTTGTTTCAAATTGACATTTTAAAAAATAGCGATCTAGGGCACAGTCTTGGAATTCGATAAAATATGTTCCATTGAGTCCATAATAATGTATTATTACCGGATTTCAAATTTCATAGCATTTGGATTTATTGTTTGGTCGTACGATATAGAAACACGTTGAAATTAATATCGGAATTTAATATAATAATTGGGTCCAAAAAGATATCTTCCCCATACGATCGAATTAGGACTCGAAACCTTTTTCATTGCGTTATAACATTATTAACTCCTAGCTCTATGCCTTAATAGGGGTTCGGGAATCTAAATTAATAAAATTTGAGATATTTTGAAAATTAATTTAATATTTTTATTTCTTTCAACCTTTCACATCTGTCTTCCCATTTCATCAGCCTCCTAGGATTTAACCTTGCCCATTCAACATGCTAACCTAAAATCATACACGATCTCTCTTTCTCCTTTTTAAAAGCACGAACCTTTCCTTCTCTTCTTTCAGTAAAAGGAAACCAAACTCTCGAGAGAAAAATGGTCGTATAGTTTGAAATCTGATGCCGAATAAACGAAGCCGCCTCCTTCTTCACCTCTTAATCTCGCATACCCTTTTTTCCCTTTTCACTCTTCTTTCAAAATCGAGTCCAGTTCAAATCACAAAAAAGGGCAAGCTCATTTTCATCAAGAGCCACATGGAAGGAAATCGCGAGCGGTGGGCGGCCACGAATGTGAGGGGAGGGGATGCGCGAAATCAGCTTCGTTCGCGACTTGGTAAGGAGCAGTTCGCACGCAATGTCAGTGGCGACGTGATGACGCTTGGTTCGCTCTCGATCGAAGGCGATGTTGCAGCGTTCGCGAGGAGGAAAATGTGAGGGGTGGAGTTCGCGTACGTGCTTACGTATGCGTGGATTTGGCTAGGCGTGAAGCATCGAGGGTTTAGTCACTGCGCATTGACGAATGGAGGTGAGGGCAGTAGGCTCGATGGGTGCGATGTTGCGGCTGGCGGTCGCAAGTTGGCTTGGTAGAGGTATATTCTATGACTAACTTAATTTTATAATTTGTTATTTAATTAAAAATTTGCTTTTGAAAGGTAACGCTTAGCCTCGAAACTCATCAACCGCGAATGGCTAAAATAGGAGAGATACGATATGGCTAAGTGGGTCACACCCAATTAGGGTATATTATCACTTTTCTAGATGTCCTCGGAAACCTATTTATTATGGATACATGGTTCTACATGGAAGGAGTGCTCTATGGTAAGGGTGGGAACACCTAGGGTGATAACATATTCTGTTTATCCAGGTTAGGGGTAGGCCGGTCTTGGGTAGTAGGGGATCCCGGCATGGTCCTCGGTACATTGTTCTGGAGGTGTACTGTGATGGCGGAACCCAGTGGCATAGTTCTTCGTTGGAATCCATTCTCCAATACGAGCTTACGGTTTTTTTTTAGAGTCTAGTATGCTGGAATTTAATTAATGTAACAATTTCAGCTATTTAAATAAGTATTTGTATTTAGACACTATTATAATATCAATGGATTTTCTAAAACATGTTTTGGTTATCGTAAGGTGAAAACCCATTGTGTTTATGTGCGACGCGGTCTTACGAGATACATTTGTTTTTCAAAGGATTTTGATAACTCTAATAATTCAAGTTGAGTGTGTTTTCTCATGCTCGTTTTCTAGATTGACTCGGGTGTTATTTTATTATAATGCTCGGGTCAGACCGTGTATTACAGATTCTAGATAGGAAGCTATGAAGTTCAGGAGATGAGCTGGATGACAAAGATGTACTTCCGTAATTTATTAATATTTTACACTATATGAGGACAAGCATTATAACTGTCCGGATTTTATGTATTGAATTGTTGTATTCTGATAGTGGTATGTATATTAACAGTATAGTTCTTGTATTTGAAATATGTCATTATATATTATATTTTGATCCGATGGGATTGTGAGATTCTGTGTTGTTCTGTTTTGTTTTCCTCTACCTTTTTCTTCTTCACCACTAATGAACTGGTATTTCTGGCACGCGACTACTCGACATTTTATAAAGTGGACGTATTGATGTTGATTTTCGAAGGCCGAAAATCCCGGATCATTACAAAACTATTTTCAATATTCAAAACTATTTTAATTATCTACACAATTTTCAATATTCAAACTATTTTAATTATTCAAAAAATTTCAAATTTTCAAACTATTTTAAAAGTGGGAATTATTTAGATTTAAATACGAATGTTTCGATATGAAGTATAAATTATTTTAATTTTAAATGATTTTGAAGTGAATTTGATATTTTTATATGATGTATGACATGTTCTTGAAATTTAAAAGAACTAATGGTGTGTAAAATGGATGATTGGTTATTAAAGAGACCGGAGTCAGATGAATGGCATCCTCCTTGTTATTCTACTGGAACCACTTTAATAACCATGTATGCGGTGGATGTTATCCACAATGTAGATGTTGAATTGGCGATGTCTACTGGAATGAAGAAAGAGAACGCCGATGGGTGATCCCGACCCTCGTGTCAATTTGGAATGACTAAAACGGTAGCCTATATTTGGCCAAGGAGTTAGCTACCTTTACGGGCCATTACCCCTTCATATTACTATATTGATTTTGACTCGATCGGTGCACCTTGATTTGATTTTGTAGGGGTGATGGACTCGGTCGGCGGTCGTTTTTGCGATATGTTATGACCATCCAAAAAGGGTAAACTGGTAGAATCCTACCTTAGGCATTGCCTTATGTGCCTTGTCATATGATTATCCTTATACGAGCCTACTACGATTTTGTTTTAGTATGATACCTATAGGGGACTCACTGGCTACATACGTTACTGGTTGTGTTATAAGACCTGCATAGACTACCTGCTTAAAAATGTATTAAAGGGGATCAATGTAAAGCCTTAATGCTATTTTAATACTTTACTTTATCGATAAACACTACATATATAGCGTATCTTACTGTATATAGATAGTTTGACGGATTCTTAGGGGATGGAAAATCCCGTAATATCTCTTAAGTTAGTGCACTCACGGTGTACATGTGATAGGAGATGGAAAATCCCATAAACATCTCTGAAGCTATTACACTTATATTTTACAGGTTATTGATTTTACTTATGTAAGAACTTTTAGTTCTAACTCGAGTGTTTTTTCTTTTCATTACGCTCGGATCAGCCTTAGTATTTCAGCATTGAAGACATTACTCCTTGAGGATGAAGATGGAGATTGGTGATCATATTTATTAGTATTATTCTGCTACTTTATTTGGTATGGCTGTTGTTTGTACTCTAATTATGTTGTAAAATGAAAGTTTAATTTTTTGTAAAACAACCTCATGAATTTTTTATGTGATTTTTTTTTTCATTCTGCTATGAGATTCTGGTTATTGTTTTTCTTCTTCTTATTTTCTTTATTAACTCCATAGATAATCTTCCCTTTCTAATAGTTTGAGTTAGGCATGTGTGGTTTATTGTCGACTTAAATTGTCCAAATTGGTGGGTAACATCACATCTTTTAATGTAGATTACATCCCTCATATTTTACAATGGTTTTATATGTGCGGATGTTGTAACCTATAGCCGTTTGAATCTGCATATGTAAATACATATTTGAATCTTTTATGTGTTGTAAATATCATTGTTGGAGTTTTGCAATAAAAAAATTGGGTCCAATTGTTATATATGTGTGTGTGTGTGTGTGTGTCTATATATGTATGTATGTATATACACACACACTATAAACACTGACAACTTTAATACTATATGTATATATCACATAGAATGTTTTTTTAAAAATAGTTTATGCTTTTAAAATAATGATTGATAGAGTTAGGGGTATGCCCTAGGGGCAATTCTGTAATATGTTGCATATATCTAACTCATTGGCCAATCTTATTCGAAAGAAATGTGTTTTCTTTCTATTATATACTTAATATAATGTGGTAATATTATTAAATAATTCATCAAAAGTTTATTAAATAGAAAATCCATAAATGATATGTTTTGTGATAGTAATTACAAAGTGTTGTAACAGTAAGTAAATTATCACAACAAAATTAAATATACCATTTTAAATGTTCCTAGTCAAGATGCATCGAGACTAGATATCGATGAATTTGTTGAGACTAGAGCACATAAGGCTCTTCAAATGTTGGGCAGTGTGTTATTCGTGGCCGTGGCACCTTGAGGTTACATACTGGTAGTTATTGAATAACTATGGAATGACTCACTCGATAGTTTTCTATTAGTTAATATAACTAAGGTCAAATAGAAAATATTGATGTGACCGATTTACACAGTTCTCTCAATTTGAGAATACTGTGGATCATCATTATGAAAATCCATGTTTGATTATAGTCAAATCATGGCATGGCATCCACCGACTAAAGTTGGGTTGACTGGAAGTATTGAAAGTGAAGCACTATTCAAGAGAGGATTCGTTTCCTAGTTTTTATAGAGTTAGTATCACAGTCAACTCAAGTCAACTCAAGGTCAAATTCTCTGCCCAGAGAATTTTGATTAATAATAAATATTATCATTGAACCAAGAAATTTGTGTTTGGACTATAGAGTTGAATGTGGACGATATTGAAATTTTGACCGTTACCAAATTCAGTAAGTCCATGGTGATATAGTTGACGAAGAGAATTGGTGTAAATAACTATCACAATGAGGTGACACTAAATAAACTAAAATCGAATTTTACCGAAGTCGAGTAAGTGATAAATATGACCATAATGTCACACCACCTACTAAGCGACGTGTGAATGTCAACATTCGAATAGTTCGATGTCAATCGCTGATTAAATTTACACCCAAGAGTCACACAACTGAAATAATAAATTCTTTTAGACCAAATGATTTAATTAGTTTATAGCTTTTATATACTAATTAAATCAATTAATATTTATGAAATATTAATTTTGGATTTTGCATATAATTTAAGAAAAAAATTGTTTCATATATTCATAATAGTTATAAATATATTGATCGATATGAGATATCGATAACTCAATAAGTTAAATATAATTTTATATATTTAAACTGGGTTAAATGGGTTCATAACCCATGATGATTAGAGAAAATGCGGTTAGTTTGGCTAGGGTTAGAGGTGCATACAATATAGGATTAGGGTTTGGGGGTGTGTGGATAAGATCTAGTGGGAAACTTACATAGTTTCCTCTCTTATCCTGCTATTATAAATACTAATCTCAAATCCCTAATCACATTCTAATTCATTCTTTTGAGCCGCCATCTCCTTCTTCTTCCATGGCTATAACTTTTCTCTAAGTTAACTCCAAAATCTCAAATCCAATTCAAATTAAAAAAAGAAGCTATTTGATTGTGAAAGGTCATTGATTCTAGATTAGCAATTTGGGTAATGTTTATTTATAAGCCGATCATATTACTATGTTTTTAGATTTTTTAATCATGTACTTATGTATACAATCAGGTTATTGTTATTCGTTAGTTAGGTGAGATTTTCCTATGTATTATTGTTGTCTCAATGGAGATTGGATATGTATATAAAATATGAAGGTTTGGTTCATAATTTATGTTTGTAATTTGATATTAGATATTAAACTAAATTTAGCTTAAATTTATATATGTTTATACATATATATGTATTAATTTATGATTTAATATTCACATACAATTTGAATTAAACATATGTTTTTATATTTAATGTATAATATTGATCTGAAATTTTTCAACCACTTGTTTATGTTTATTATGAATTATAAGTGTTGAAAATAATTTTTTCATCATATATATATACACATATTATTTAATGATTACTAATTTAATAAATTGATATAAAATAATCCAAGTTTCTAAAATTCAATTTTATGTTTCTAAAATTAATTCATCATGTCAAGTGCCTTCGAAAAAAGGTTCAGATTTTTTCAACTTAATTTTATATTTTTATAAATTAATTTAATTTTGGCCTGTTACCAACTATTTAATTAAAAATATTATTTTAATTGAGAAAATTTCAGAAATTTTTTATAAGCACTAAAATCCATTTTCGGATTTTCTAAAAATATAAAAATGAATTTTTATCATAAAATTATTGTAACGACCCGCCAATCCGCACAATTCAAGATGATAATATACCACACATGTCCAACCCAAATTGAAGGAAGGATGGATAGTTATGGGGGAAGTAAGAAAAAAGAAGAAGTGAAGAAGAAAAAAGGAAACCGAAACAACATAGAATATTACAATCACAGTGGAATAATATATAATATAATATCAACGATCTTTACCAAAGAGAAACTGTTATATACGTACATCAATCAGAGTGCAACAACATATCACAATCATCAGCTAGGGCAGTTGTAATAATATATCCGCACAAATGCTGATGATTTCAACAACAAAGCACGGAAAATGAACATATACGTGAATACGAATCGAAGATCTCCAACTCCTAAGATCTAATGCATCAAAAGTAATCTGTAAATATGCTTGGTCTGACCGGAGCATTATGATAAGTAACACCCGATTTAGTCTGAAAAACAAGTGGGAGAAAACACACTCAACTGGATTTTAAAGTTATAGGGAATCTTTGAAAATCAAATGTATCTCACAAGACCACGCTGCACATAAACACGGATGAGTTTTTACCTTATGATAACCAAAACAATTTCTATAGAAATCCATTTATATTATAATAATGTGTAGGGATCAAAGTAAAATATGAATGAAGCTGAAATGCTTACATCTCACATTTCAGCATAGTTGGGCACAACTCAGTCCATATGGCGCTTATTGGAGAATGAATTCCATACAATGACTGAGATACTGGGGTACCACCCATCACGGTACATCCTTGGGTAAAATAACACCGAGAACCTTGCTTGGCTCCCCTGCCAACATTGGACGACTTTACTATTTTTACTGAATATGATCACCCCTTCCTTAATGGGCCCCGATGCATATAATTGAGAGATAATATGGACTCTAGATAGGGATGAACCCTATTGGGAAGCGACCCATTTAGCCCTACCGCATCTCCCCTATTTTAGTCATTTCCGATTGATGAGGCTTAAGGCTATGTTTTACCTTTCATATAGCACTTCCCACTTGGAATGCTAACACTGCCCTCTAGGAAACAATGCAAAGCCAGCATTTATCCATACAAGTTCTTTCTGGGACTAAACGAAACGCTTGAGAGCTCCAACTTCAATTCCATCATCTTCAAGATGTCTTCACTTCGAACCACTTAAGTTGGATTGAAGTAGTTTTCAGATAACATATCTATGACGCCCCACTCTAAGACCCATATTAACAAAGAGTATTACGAGGTAATACTGTCTGCTAATGCGGAAAATAGAATTGGATAGGAGCAACCATTTATAGCCTTATTTTAACTATCTACTGAATACGTCGATAAGTGCTATCATTTTTTTCTTCTCAAGTGGATCGACATATCCAATAAATATTTAATACAAAAACTATAATGGCTAAAGGATCTATCAGAACAAAACATAACAACTCAAATGCAAATAACATCACAAAACAGCAGAAATGCATACATATGCATAAGTACATATACAATTACTAGTACAATCCAAAATGATACAACAAAGTGGTATGACGACCACAACCCAAACATGGGTCAAAAGAATATGCATCAGAGTTCCAACAAAAAGGACTACACAAAAACCTATAACAAAAAGAGCTAGCAGAATAGTCTGTGCAAAAGCAGAATAGGCTAAGTCCAAAAATACCTAACCTGAAACACCTCGGTCTGACCCGAGTATAAAATACACGGGTCAGTCTAGCTAAACGAATCAGTAAAAGGTGATAGCAGAATAATAGAGCATAAGAGCATAGTGATATTCTTCTTAAACAAGAAGAAACAATAAGAAAGCTATCCATAGGCATATGGAGGATACGCATCATGTATGACATATATGGTTACACTATGTGATAGAACACTATTGCTTCAATAAACATAAAACATAAAACATAAAGGAGACAAAAAAAATCTCCTTAATCGCTAAAATTTAGCATGCCTCATATCATTAGAAATCATAAATCAAATAAGAATGGTTTAGGGAATAGTATAATGTAAACTCCTAAAAGATTAATTCCCAAACCCGCCATATTGGCAACTCCAAGGAAAACATAAGAAAAAGCCATCTCGACCAAAGCCATAAGGCAAATGTCAACAAAAAGATAAAAATCTCATACAACGTCAAAATCCCCAGAAATAGCGCCAATAGGCAATCTCAGTATATGAATATATACACCAAAAGGCACATCTTAACACGCCAATGTAGGCAATGAAAATCTCAAATGAACTCCCAAGAATCCAAAAATCCACAAGTAATTACCACCGAATGGTTCAAAGGGCCGATTCCAAAATGATGACACACAAGGGTAAAAATCATCACAAAAAGGTTTCGCACGTGCTATTTTGCCAAGTACTGTTTCACATAATAGGTACCTTGTCCAAAGACAAATGTCAAAAGACGCATACGCCGCAATGGAAAATACACCGCAATGGCAAACGTTCAACGACAAATACGCCACAATGGAAAACGTCCGAAGATAAATACGCCGCAATAGAAAATGACGCGAAGGTCTAGTACTGGCATGCCAATAGGCAAATGTGTCATAAACTCTCGGAAAGGAACCCGAAAAGTGTTAACGCGTGTCTCATACAATCCGTTCGCAGTAAACGGTTTACTAACCGCTAGTAAATCTCATACTCAAATCAGTAAAAAGTTCACCTCATATCATCGGTAAACTAGACCCGTATGCCAAAACTATCAAATGGACAAGTTAGGAATTAAGCAAAAGGATAAACGCACGTAACCCATACTATGCGTTTTACTCAACCGTTTAACTTTCCTTCTCATTCGCTCGTTTGTAAAAATGTGTAATCTTTATAGAAAATTATAAGTTGGAGAAAATGATCTTTTAAAGCAATTTAAAATCTCTTTATAAACCATTTTCCAATCTATCTTATTATAGAGATATTAAAATTTTATGCTTGAAAATAATATACAATAATTATTCCAAATAAACCAATTTACTTGAAAAACATTTAAAAACTCAATTACAAAATCCGTTATGAAATCTAGAAAGAATTATCAAGAAATACAGAAAAATATCGGAAGTTTAAACTTATAAAATTCTGATAAAAACAAGATATGAGTGCAAGTTCAAAAGTAGATATACACAAGTTAACTTGGTCGGAATGATCTAAATTTTTTTTAGAAATAAATTTCAACATGTGTACTTTAAACTACAAAATGAATCACTAAGTTCCAACAAGAGACGAAGAAACTGCGACGTCTCAAATTCGGACTCATGCCAGGAAGTGAATACATAGGAAAAACAAAGTCCAACAGATTGTTTAGCCAGTTCACCCTTATTAAATCCGAAATTTGAGAAAGCACGAAACATGAAAGTTATAGAGGATATTCTAAGCTTTCTAGAACATCAAAAATCATCGAATTATGATAAGTAACGAAAGAGTTATGGAAATTTTAATTTTTGGTTTTAACTTAGAAAATACACAGCTTGAAATATACCCCCTATTTCAAACCCAATTTCGTCCATCTAAACGTCATAGTTTCGTAAAGTGATTAAAATAAAGGTTGTAGAAAATTTTCTAAGCTTTCAAGGACATCAAAAATCATTGAACTCAGATAAATGATGAAAAAGTTATGAATCAAACATTTCTCAGATCTAAATTCATTGTCGCTGTCGTTTTGCTCTCGAGACAGCAACAAAGAAGTACAGTTTTGATCAATTTAACACTAAAATTTCATAAAACTCAAAATATAAAACTTTTAGTACAAAGCATGAACTTTCTAGAACATTAAATATCATCCAATTTGGGTAAGAAACGAGGGAGATATGGCCAAATCCATTTTAGGTTCAATTGTTGAAAATTTGTTTCAGCAACCAACAAAGAAACAACATATAATCAACATGCGAGCTTGTTTAAGTTATAAGTGTGAGTTTGATTTGCTACCAATTTCTGTTGATTTTTAATTAATTTGAAGCTTAGATTTGGGTTTGGGGAAGAAACCATTATTTGGGTTTTATAGCTTTCTAGGTTAGAAGAAGAGAATGAGGAGGGTAGAAAGAATGAAGTACATTTCATTCACAAGGCTAATTTCAGAAATGAGATAGTGGGTTTGGACCCAATATCCAACCCAATAAGCAATGTTAAACACTTAACCAAATTTTCTAGTTTTCTCAACCATTTTTCTATGTTTTAAAATGCATTACTATACCAAATTTTTACATACAATTTTTTAAAATGAAGGTAACATAAAATAAATTATGTTACACAATAAATTAGAATATTTTCTACATTTTAAACCATTAAAATTTTATGAACAACATTTTATTATTCGTTACAAACAAAATTTCCATAAACACCAAAAATAGATTTTTGCTCAAATTCATTGTTTATTCAAATCGACAATTTGTAAATCAATTTGTCAGTCCAAATTATTATTATTATTAATCCTAATTTAAATAAAATTACATTTTAGTCTATTAACAGGTAATCACAAAACCGCGGATTGTTACATACTCCCCCTTGAAGAAAATTGTGTCCATGTAGTTTCTATAATGGAAATTATCTATAACAACTATTTTATCACATCAAGATTCAAATGAAAAGATAGGACCATAGATATTCACCCTTAATAGAGGATGAGAGAATCAGGACAAGTTTGCTCGAAAAATCATATGGTTTCCCAAGTGTAATGCTTAGGGTTAGCGAACCATAGAATTTCATAAGCGGAACATTCTTATTTCGAAGGTGTTTAATCTTCGAAACAACTATATGAATAGAATTAGGCACAATACACAAGTAGGTGAGACTCGTAATCATGCAACACAAGAGAATTAACAATCGAGATTAAATCTTGAAGATACAACGAAAATGGGTTACCTGGAATATATCATGAATACCCAAAATTGAACAGAAAATGATGCATGAAAGAAATCGAACCAAGGCGTTCAGTAACAGTAGATAGTCCTATATAAATAGGAGCCAACTTTTCGAATATATTGAAACGCACTTAACTCCTTTAAAGGAGTAACACAAATAATAACAATCATCAAAAGAAGATTCAACAAAAGATAGGTGGTATTTCAAGCTACCACCATAACACATGACTGCATGAATGCAAGTCATCACAAGAATCGCACTAAGGCAAGACACACAAGAATGGATTACAAGAAATTTTCTCAAAAATTTGTTACAAGAGTTTTCACTCAAAACCCAATTTCTTTTGTACACAAAATTCGAACTTCAATACATGAAAAAAAATTAAGTCTCTTAAATTTTCAATTCAATCATCTTTACTTTAAATTTAAAGTAAATTAAATTAGAGTTGTTCCATACCCTAATTCCAAAAATAAATATACTGCAATAAGTAATATATATTATTACTTTTCCACCAAATTTATCAAATTTTAAACCATTTTAGTTTATAATTTAAAAGGACACTTATTAGACCTTTCATTGATGGCTATAAATATTCACTAATTAAATTTTCTCAAAAATTTTCTAAGTGTTTAATTTTTCAAAAAATTCGGTAGAGTCTCCTTTGTATGGAGAGCCCTTTACAATTTCATAAGTATGAATTGTAGATATACATCGACCAAAAGGTCGAATCACGATATATATATATATATATATATATATATATATATATATATAATTCTTAACATGTAAACACTTAGCAATTCATACCTTCACTTTTAGCATTTAAAATACGAGCATGCTTACTTTTATACTTACTATTTTGCTAATTAATCATTCATATATCCTCTTGCACCTGCATTTAACTTATTGAAACATATTGGCATGCACTTATAAACATATGAAGCATTAAAATCATAGTTTAAATATGACAACAACTCAAAACTTCAAAATTTTCAAATTTTGACCTGCTACAATGACTCAGGCTTTTGACATAGTAAAATTCATAATCTAAAAATACTCAAATAAAAGTTATTCTACTCAATCCATTCTTTCTAGTGATATAAAGATCATCAAAATTAGAATTACGTTTTGAATGTTATGCCCAATTTACTTTCAGCTTTAAACTTAGAAATTAAAAAAAGAGGACAGAGATGTCCATCAATTTCAAACTCATTTTTGAATAACCAAACTGTAAAATTTTCAAAAATGATACAAAGATAGTTTCTATCTTAATGAACGCACTCTCTTTTGCAAGAAGAATGGACTCATTTGGACTAGTAAACCATAAGTTATCGCTATTTTAAAACAGCACTTTTCAATAAAAAAATCCGACACAAGACCTGTTATTGTCAAAATTTTCAAACCATTATTAAATCCAAACTACATGATTTTAGGTCAAAAATCTTTTCTAGAAATGGTTTCCTAACCCGAAAAGTGTAAACGTGTGTCCCATACCACCCGTTCGCACTAAACGGTTTCCTAACCGCTAGTAAATTTCAGTCTCAAAGCTGTAAAATATTCACTTCATATCATCGGTAAACTAGACCCGTAGGCCAAAACGATCAAACGGACAAGTTAGGAATGAACCGAAAGGATAAACGCATGTATCCCTTAATATGTGTTTTACCCAATCGTTCAACTTTCTTTCTCATTTGTTCGACAGTGCAAAAATGTGTAATTTTTATAGAAAATATAAGTTGGAGAAAACGAGCTTTTAAAACAATTTAAAATCACTTTATAAACCACTTATGCAATCTATCTTATTATAGAGATACTAAAATTTTATACTTGAAAATAATATATAATAATTATTTCAAAAAGACCAATTCACTTGAAAAACATTTCAAAACTCATTTATAAAACCCATGTACGAAATCCAGAAAGAATCATCAAGAAATACATAAAAATATCGAAAGTTTAAACTTATAAAATTCCGATAAAAACAAGTTGTGAGTGCAAGTTCAATAGCAGATATATACAAGCTAACATGGTCGAAATGAAGTGAAAATTTGTAGAAATAATGTTCAACATTTTTACTTTAAACTGCAAAAAGGATTGATGAGTTCCAATAAGAGACGAATAAACTGTGATGTCTCAAAGTCGGACCCATGCCAGAAAGTGAATACACGGAAAAAACAAAGGCCGGCGGCTTGTTTAGCCAGTTCGCCCCTATTCAATCCAAAATTTGAGAAACAGCGAAACTTGAAAATTATAGACGATATTCTAAGCTTTCTAGAACATCAAAAATCATCGAATTATGATAAGTAGCGAAAGAGTTATGACAATTTTAATACCCGGTTTCAACTTAGAAAATACACAGCCTGAAATATGCCCCATTTTTCAAACCCAATTTCATCCTTTAAAACATCAGAATTTCATAAAGTGATTAAAATAAAGG
This sequence comes from Allium cepa, assembly GCA_030765085.1. NCBI lineage: Eukaryota > Viridiplantae > Streptophyta > Magnoliopsida > Asparagales > Amaryllidaceae > Allium > Allium cepa. The sequence continues at coordinate 675,419,216 of CM060929.1, forward strand.
TTGTAGAAAATTTTGTAAGCTTTCCAGGACATCAAAAATCATAGAATCTCAATAAGGGATGAAAAAGTTATGACTCAAACAATTCTCAGATCTAAATTCATTGTTGCTATCGTTTTGCTTTTGCGACAGCAACAAAGAAGTATAGTTTTGACCAATTTAACTCCAAAATTTCATAAAACTCAAAACATTAAACTTTTAGTACAAAGTATGAACTTTCGATAACATTAAAAATCATTCATTTTGGGTAATAAATGAGGGAGATGCGGCCAAACCCATTTCAGGGTCAATCGCAGAAAATTTGTTTCAGCAACCAATAAAGAAACAACATATAATCAACATACTAGCTTGTTTAAGTTAGAAGTGTGAGTTTATATCTCACCTTAGAATTTATTTGCAGCAAATTAGCAGATTTACCAAGTAAATATTGAAGCTTTTTGTCTTGAGTTGAAGCTAGAAACATGTAGAGTTTGATTTTCTACCAATTTCTCCTTGATTTTTAATTAATTTGGAGCTTAGATTTGGTTTCGGGAAAGAAACCATTATTTGGGTTTTAGAGCTTTCTAGGTTAGAAGAAGAGAATGAGGAGGATAGAAAGAATGAAATACAGTTCATTCACAAGGCTAATTTCAGAAATGGGATAGTGGGTTTGGACCCAATATCCAACCCAATAAGCAATGTTAAACACTTAGCCAAATTTTCTAGTTTTCTAAACCATTTTTCTATGTTTTAAAATGCTTTACTCTACAAAATTTTTACATACAATTTTTTAAAATGAACATATCATAAAATAAATTATGTTACACAATAAATTAGAATAGTTTCTATATTTTAAACCATTAAAATTTTATGAACAACATTTTGTTGTTCGTTACAAACAAAATTTCCATAAACACCATCTAACAATCAGATTTCATTTTCAGGTAGAGTTTTTTATGGCATGACATGAACAAACACAAGTTAAGTTCGATAACGGCGTCTTCATATGTTTCTTATTTCTGCAATCATCTGTTCACCGGACTTTCTTCTCAAAACTGCTCCAATCTGTTCGATCGTAATCGTTCCTCTCTTATCTATTCTTACGCCAAAGACGTCAAAAAATTTCTTCCTTCTCAACCTCAAGAGCAGTTGTTTCGTATTCCAAAATCTAATTGGATTGACTCAAGAATAGGAAAGAAATTCTGTTTCAGATGTGGAGATCTAAATCATGTTGCTAATCTTTGCCATGACCTAATTAGATGTTTTAGTTGCGGTATCTCCGGTCATAAAAGAAAAGACTGTTCTTCATCGACCTCCTCCTAATATTCTTCGCAATTGATTAATCATGGTTTTCTGTTTGTTTTGAAATTCTTGAATCTGAAGAGTCTTTTACTTGATTATCAATGGTATATGAGTGATATTAGATTCAAATATTTGGAAGAGTTGCTGTATCATTTCAACATTGTTAATGAGCCAAATATAGGAAAAGGATATAAAGATAAATTTGGTAACCCTGAAGATTTTTTGGCAAAGCTATGTCGCGAGTTGATAATAGGTGAATTTCCTCTCCTTGTTTAATAAATCACGGTTTCCAATTTGCTTTAAAATATTTATATCTCAGGGGAATTATGATCGATCACCTCTGGTATAAAAAAGTGGAAGGAATAAAGCTTCTGGATGAGATGTATTATCATTTAGACATAATAAATTCGCCAAATATCGGCTTTGGTTTCATCGAAGATTTGGGTAATGTCAAGGTAGAAGGAAATTCTATAGATTCAACAATACCTGTTATTTGAGAGGTTTTCTTTCTAGATTCAAACATTGTTCTAAAATCTGTTGCTAGAGATGGCATTTCGAGATTTGATCCTTTGTTATTTGATCCAGTTGTATCTACATATTCTGATGTTGTTGAAGATCAGTTTGAAGTGGTTGATCAGAAGGATGATTTCAATTTACCAAATGTAATTTTCGTGGTTTTAAAGCCCATGTTCATGATACTTTTGAGATATCTTTATCCAACAGATTCGATTGCCTTTCTTCGGGGCCAGACATGGATGTTTCAGATGTTGATAGGGGTCTGGGGAGTATCTCTGAACAATCAGAAAATGTATGTTTGATTGATTCGTGCAAACAGAGTTCAAAATCGCTTGATAGTATTATTTCAGGTGATGCTGAGACATTTGTTTTAGACTGTTCTGATGATAGTTCAACGAAGGTTGTGAATGTTGATTTAGAGTTGGGTACTGCTAGTTTTTCTGTGGATGACCTTGATACCAATGTTTCAAAGTGCTGCTCTATCTTCAAATCAGTTGTTTCAGATATGGAAGCTTTATCAAGGGATGCTCCTTTTTTTTGCATTTGAAGCCTGTCGTGACTTGATTTTGAATTTTGAAAAGTGGATAGATGATGAACTATCTACTAATCTTGAGTCTTACTTTTCTGCTATTTTTTCTAATTCTACTTTGGTTCCAGTAGATGATATGCACACAATTGTCGGTGTACAGGGTCTCAGTGTTCACTTCCAGTTGAAGAAATTGAGTTTAACTAGGCAGTTGCTTTTTCTTGTGTTGCTTCCTTTGCCGTTGACAAGAATATTTTCAACAATGATATAGAATTCGATGAGATAGATTTTCTTCTATCCTTAGATCATCAAATTGATGAAGTTGATGCAGAGTTTATGCCTAGTTTTACCGTTGCTATTTCTAATTCTACATATGCTTCCTTAGATGAGTTACATGATACCACTATTGGACATGGGGAGGACCTTTTTATTTCTTCTTGTTCGGAAAAGAATAAGGAGCCTGTAAAAGATGTTTCAGATGCTTTGAAGTCTGTCTGTTTGGAGAATAATTTTTGCTCTTTCCCTAACTCTGCTTCCTCGATGAAAGGAAAGCATAAGCGATCTATAGCTTCTAGTGGTTCAGTTCGTCGAAGTGCTAGAATTCGCAAAGGTCAGCCTTCTCCTTTAGGTGAGTTACCTGGATCGAGTGCCATGAGTGGTACTACGCATCCAGGCTCAGGTATGGGCTCTTCTTTGGGTAACACGTTTTCTACTTACGCTTTACGTAGTCTTTCTCCTGCTGAGTTTAGTCAGATAGCTCATGACACATCTTTTACTTTTACTGATATTGAGTTAGATCGGGATTTTATTAGATGTAGGGAATTAGAGAGGGCTAGTTCAGTTCATCTATGAGGATCTTGAGTTGGAATATTAGAGGTTTGAATGATTTAAACAAATGTGATAAGTTTAGAGTATTTTTTAAGGATTACTCTATAGATATTGCTTTACTCCAAGAAACTAAAATTAACTGTCCCGATGTTCGTTTCTTTAGAAGATTAGGTGGGTTTCATCATAGTAAGTGGGTTTTTTACCTTCCGTTGGCTCTTCTGAGGGATTAATGATAGGTTGGCGTGATAGTTATTTTAAATTTCTTCAATGTATTGTTAAGCAACATTCTCTTCATGTTATTCTTATTAATCTTTTGGATAACTCTTTATTAAATATTTCTAATGTTTATGGGCCTAATTCTAAAATTAATCGGAGATTTTTATGGAATGAATGCCTAGATTTTAGATCCCTTGCCCCGGGTTCTTGGATTTTGGGGGGTGATTTTAATGTTACGCTTTTTATAGGTGAGAATTTTCCTAGAGAAGGAGATTACTCTGCTATGGAGGAATTCGATCAATTCATTGTTAACTCTAATTTGATTGAAATTCCTCTTTCTAATAGAGAGTTTACTTGGAGTAACTCTAGAGAGTCTCCTTCCATGGCTCTTCTTGATAGATTTTTTGTTAGTGATGAGATTGAGGGAAAATTTCCAATCTGTAGAGTTAATGGCTTACCGTATACCTTCTCTGACCACTGTCCTATTATCCTTTCTCGCCAATACCATAGAGTTATTATTAACAATTTTAAATTTGAAAAATGTGGCTTTTGGAATCTAACTTTGTGAACTTAGTTATTTGTAAATGGAATTCTTTGAGTTTTCATAATTTCAAAAATAAGGACAATTTTGCTAAAGCTTTTACTTCTAAACTTAGAGATCTTAGGGTTTTTCTTAAAAATTGGAATAAAAATGTTTTTGGCAATTTAAAAATTAAAAAAGACATTATTCTTGATGAAATGCTTAAAATTAACAAGATAGAAGAATCTAGACCTCTAAATCTGGGTGAACGTAATGTTCTTTCTTATTTAAAAGATGAACTATTCTATTTTAGAAAAAGAGGAGGTGATGTGGAAGCAGAGATCCAGAATTTAATGGATCAACGAAGGTGATAATAATACCAAATTCTTTCATAATATTTCTAATGGTAGAAAATGTTCTAATACAATTAACTCTATATTTGTTAATAATGTAGATATAGTAGATCAAAGAGACCTAAACAAAGCTTTTACTGACTATTATAAAGATATTTTGGGTTCTAAAATAAAACATAGAATTAATGTTAGATGGACAGATCTGTATCTATCGGATTCAATTGTAGATTTATTTGAATTAGATAGTTCTTTTACAGAAGAGGAAGTTAGGAAAGAAATTAATGATATGCCTAGTGATAAATCACCTGGGCCTGATGGGTTTCCTATTTTACTTTATAAAACTTTTTAGGATGTTTTAAAACCTGACTTAGTTAATTTGTTTAATGATTTTTATAATGGTAATTTGCAATTAGGGAGATTTAATTTCGCAAATGTTATTTTGTTGCATAAAAAAGTAGGAGCTAACAACTTAAAGGATTTTAGACCTATTTCTTTGATTAACTGTTCAGTTAAAATCATTTCTAAAGTTCTTGCTAATAGACTTATTACTAGAATGAACGATTTAATTGATTGTTCACAATCGGCTTTTATTAAAGGGAGAAATATTACTGATGGTGTGACTGTTGTTCAAGAATATAATAATTACTGTTGTAAGAACAACATAACCTTGCGATTTTAAAACCTGATTTTGTTAAAGCTTTTGATTCTGTGGATTGGGATTTTCTTGTAGATATTTTTCATGCTAGAGGATTTGGGCATAGATGGATTAGTTGGATTTTGTCTTTGCTTAAAACGGGAAACTCTAGTATTATGGTTAATGGTATTCTAGGTAATAAAATTCAGTCAAAGAGAGGCTTAAGGCAAGGGGATCCCTTATCTCCTTTGTTGTTTAATTTAGCTGCTGATGTTTTTGCTAAAATTATTAAGAGAGCAGTGAATAATGGTTGTCTAGGAAATGTTGGAAATGACATATCATGTAATGGTATATCAGTTCTGCAATTTGCAGACGATACCTTACTTTTTTCTTCTCATCTTCCTAGACACATTATTACTCTCAAATTTATTCTTTATAGTTTTGAACTTTTATCTGGAATAAAAATTAATTTTGACAAAAGTTCAGTTCTAGTTTTAAATGATTATGAAAAAGTAGAAAACTTAGTAGCTAATACCCTAAATTGCAAAATTATGAAATTTCCTTTTGAATATCTAGGGTTTGTGATTAGACCTACCAAACTCAAGCATGATGATTTGATTATTATTATAGATAAAATTAAAAATAAGATTTCTAATTGGAATGGGAGATTTCTTTCTAGAGCAGGCTTGTTTTAATAAACTCGGTTTTATCAGCCTTACCGGTCTATTGGATGTCTATGCATCAGTTTCCAGATTGGTTTATTGATAAAATCGATAAAATTAGAAGAGATTTCTTGTGGAGTGGGGATAATATTAATAATAGTACAAAATGTCTTGTAACCTGGGATACTATTTGTAAAGCTAAAGAAGAGGGTGGTTTAGGAGTTATAAATTTGCGCAATATGAATTTGCCCCTTTTAGGTAAATGGCTTTGGAAGTTTAAAGATTTTAATGATAATGCTATTTGGAAAGAGAATGTTTCCAAATATTACTATAACAGTAATTTTAATTTACACCAAATTATTTATTCTTCTTCCCATAATTTTTCTAATTTTTGGAAAAATATTTTAAAATGTTATGAAATTTTTAGTTTAGGAATTAAGACGATAGTACATTCAGGAAATTGTACTTCTTTTTGGCATGACTGTTGGATTTCGATCTTGCCTCTTAAATTTGAATTCAAGGATTTGTATGACATTTGCAACTTTAAGTATGCTCTAATTAATGAAGTTTATTCTCCAGAAAAATGATCCTCCTTGGAACATTAGCTTTAATAGAATTTTAATAGGTCATATTGTAACGACCCGTAAATTTTCGATAACTAAAATAGCTAATTTGATAAGATTTCGTGATTTAAGGTTAGAAAAAAAATGGTAATTTATGTATGGTAATAATAACTAGAATGAAATGCAACAAATTTTATCTAAGTTAATTATTTATGAATTGAATGGAATCCCAAATCAATTATCATAATATGTAGCCAAAGGTAATTGAATGAATTTGTATTGTATAGGTAATTGTGACACTTGTTTGTAAATAATAAATTTATAAGTAATTAAAAGTTAATGGTGATAATTATTTAAGTTACCTATTCATCTAGTTAGTCGAATTGAATTTGTGAACCAGTTGCAATTGAAATGAAAGTTTATATATTAGTTGAGTGCATTATCTCTAACTGTAGTTAAATAATAATGTGGAATTCATTTGATGTAATATAGTAAATCGACTGATAATGAAATTTTTTATTTAAAAATCCAATATTGAAATCTGTCAAATATTGAACAATTAAATATTTAAAAATTATTGAATAATTGAATAACTGTAAAATGAAAATAGTGTTCTAAATTGTGGATTGGTTTTAAAAGTTGAATCTTAAAAGTTCAATTTCAATATTTCAAAAGATAATGAATTATTGGATAATCGAAATTGTTTAAATTTAATATTTGGAATTTATTGAATAATTTAATAATGGGAATTGAATAACCGTATAATGGAAATGGTTGTTCTATAATTTTAATTCGTTTCAAAAGTTAAATTTTTAAGTTCATTTTCGAATATCTCAAAAAATAGTGATTCAAGAATAATAAAAATTATTTAAATTTAATATTACAAATGTTTGAATAATTAAATTCCGAATTTGATATGATTAATTTGATGTTGAAATTTAATATATGAAAATAGAGTGAATAAATTGAAATTTGGTTTAATATGATTTAAATTGGTTTCCAAAGTGAATGTAAGTTATATCGGGATTATAATAGAGTTAATAAGATTTTAAAAATTGGTATTTATTGGATAATTGAATAACGGATTTAATATGATTAAAAAATGATTTGTAAAATTTTATTTTATCATATTAAAGTTAGAATGAGGTTGTAGAACTTTTAAAATCGAATTAAAAGTAAATTTGTGAAAATTGAATATTTTAATATTTAATTGACGAGTTAAAATAGCCATTTTTCAAACAGTTTCGGATTTCGACGAAACCAGTTTTATCGGATCCGTAACATGATACTATTGTGAGATTTCAAATTTCTTGTCAATCGGATTTACCGTTTGTCCGAAGCGAGCCAAAAAGCCTAGAAATTCGTTTAATCGGTTTAATTTAAATTTGATCGTTTATTGCGGTAACTCGCACAGATGATCGAATTAGCTTCCGAAACCTATACCATTGTGTCCGGAACTTGGGGTAAACCTTAGAAACTCCAGTCACCGCACGAGATTTGGAGTTCGGAAATTCCGAGATGAATAGTGTTCGTTATATTTTCTATAAAAGCACCTACCAAATTCTCATTTGCAAACCAGAAAGAAAACCCTAGGGTTTTCTATTCGTAGCCGCCTCTTATTATAACCCACGGCCAGAATTTCGTCCCCTTCTCCTCCAATTTCCCTCCAATCCGTCTACTTTTACGCAAAGTTGTCAACTACAACATCGAAGAGGGCAAGGAGATCTAGCTAATCAACGGTGGAGATTGGATTTGGAGCAGTGTGGTGGTCGCTGGGGGGCCACGTGGGCTGTGCGTTCAAGCACGAATTCCGAGGCCATAAGGAGGCCGAGCTCCATGATATTGGGCGCGATGGTGGAGCGTGGCAAGGGCTTCGAGGCCATGGTCTCTGATCAACGTGAAGGTGATCGTAGTTAGTGCGTGTATTAGGGTTTGGGGCGGCTCCTTGGGTTCGTGTACGCGTTCTAAAACCTGAGGGATGAAGACAGTGGGAGCGGCCTGGATTTTCTTTGCTGGGATGGACGGCAGAGATTGGATCTGAAAGAAATTAATTTATTAAATTGTAAATTGATTTAGATTTACTCGTACGATCTTTAAAATGCTCTAACTTTTGCATACGAGGTCGGAATTCAACGAAACGAATTGCATTGGCTTCGTTTTGTCGAGCATTACGCTATGGAATTGGATTGGAGTCGTTTGGAGCTAGTGGAAATTTCGGGTAAAATTAAACGCTCGTTTAATTTTATTCGAAATAAAACGCTGGAACTACATTGAAATCAATGTGAGTGTTTATAACGCTCACAACGTACTAAATATCTTTATGCTAGTTAAATTTGACATTATGAAGTGTTATGAATTTTATTTGTCGTTGTTTGATAAAATTTAATTATCATATAGATTGTCATTTGAATTAACCGTTAAAAATTTAATTGACAGTTAAATTGAAATTAAAATTGAATTGCGATTAAATTACCTGACATTGATAACTATGAAATTGTCATGAATTGTATTGTCTATTGGATGATGTATTTCGATGGATGCTATTGGTTGATATTTAAATGTTTGGATGTTTATTTGCTTATATATATCCTGTTATGCATACATATGAAACTGTGATTTGATTTAAGTGATATATATTCATCCCTAACATTTAATTTGAATAAATAATTACTTGGCCATAGGATAGAAAATTATATACGGACACCGGATTGGCTAAATTAATAAATTTTAAAATCGTTGATTTGAAATTTATTTAAATTTTTTGATTTAAAAGTTATAAATAGAAATCAATTTATAGAAATTGAATTTATCGGAAAATTGAGTTTGGAATGTTGAAATAAATTTTGGTTAAAGGAAATTGTTAAATAATTTAAGTTGAGACTTTGAATTTTAAAATCGGGATATGATTGAATTTCGAAAACTTATTTGTTTTAAAGATTGAACATTATTTCGAGCTTTGAGTATTACTAAGTAAAAGTGGTATAAAAATGATATTTTGAAATTGAGCTTGAAATTGAATCATATTTGAAATTTGGATTTAAAAGTTGAATATTGAAGGATAATTTTGTTAAGTGTGATAAATTGATATTTTGGAAAATCAAGCTCCAAATCGATATAAATTGAAATTGAGTTAATTGAAGGTGAATGTAAAATCGAATTAATTTGAAGTCAAAGTTGACATTGTTTTGAATTGAAATCGAAATTGAATCGGTAGAATGGAAATTGAAATTGATTTGAATTGGGAAGTTATAATTGAAATGGTTTGGTTTTGAAGCTGTTTTATTTTGTTTTCCAAATTACTCAGTTATATAAACCATTTTTGAATACTTAAACTATTTTAATCTATTTTAAATCTACTTAACCCAATTTAAATTATTTTAAACTAATTTATCTATTTTAAATCCATTTTAAGATTTTAAGTATTTTAACTATTTTAATTATTTAAAACTACTTTTAAACTACTTAAAACTATTTTCTAAAAATTCAAGCTGGTCAATAAGGTGAAATGTTTATGTTTAAATCTTGAATGTAAATACGAATTGGGTTAAATGAAGTTGCAACCTAAATTGAAATTCGAAATGATTCGGAAATCGATATGAGATATTGAGGCGGAAAATGATTTTGAAACGGAACCTTACATTTTAAATAGATATGACGATATTTGAAATGGATTTGATTTTTGAAGCGAATATGATATTTTGATATCAATTATGAATCAATTTATAATGTAAAAGAGCCAACGGTGTAATAATACGTAGTTATTAAAGAGACCGGGATCGGATATAGACATACTCTCTGTCGATACCGAAAACCACTTTAATAACTATTATACGCGGAGTGTTGATCCAGAATGAAGTGGATGGTTTGGTGAACGCGTTGACTGAAGAAAGAGAACGATATTGGATAACCCCTGACATGACTAAAACAGGAGACGCGTCGGGCCATTGAGGTTCGCCATCTCTAGCGGACACACTTCTTCGATACCATATCTATTACATTTGTGATTCGATTTGGGTGCACACCTTGATTTGGGAGTGTTGTTTCGCGGTGTTGGGGTAGCTGCTGGCTATGCTCAACATCAGTCCGGATCACGCAACTACTAGTATCCTAGTTGGTATCGCCTCATGTACCTTGTCATACTGATTATCCTATTCGCGACCACTACGTTATGTTTTGTGTTATACCTATGGGGTACCCTCTGATAACCACCAGTTTACGGTGGGGCTTACGGTGCTGTATAGACTATGGCATTATAAAAATGTGTTAAGAGGGATTATGGTAACGCCTTAACGCTATTTTGATACTTTATATTACTGATAGGCATTATCTACTTAGCGTACATTACCACATAGTAGATAGTTTAACGGATCCTTAAGAGATGGAAAATCCTGTAACATCTCTTGAGTTATTGCACGCACGTTGACACTGGATATGAGATGTCAAACCCCGTAAACATCTCTGACGCCGTTACACTCATATTTATTTATGATTGATTTAACTGTCATAAGGATATTTTAGTCCTGACTCGAGTGTTTTGTCTTTTCATTACGCTCGGGTCAGTCCTGAGTTTTTCAGATTTTTGAAGATCTATTCTGGAGGATGAAGACGAAGATTTGGTATACTATTACTATTATTACCGTTGCATCATGCTATCTGCTGCATTATTTTAATTGTTCTGTTGTATATGTATAACTCTGATAAATGTTGTATAAATAATTGTCAGAGTATAGTAAACAGCTTCATGAACTATTTATTTGACTATTATATTTTATCGTTCCGCTGCGAGATTCTATGTTGTTTCTTTTCCTTTATTTCTCTTTCTTTTCTTTTCGTATTTACCCCAGTAACCATCTTCCCTTTTGAATGGTTTGGAATCGGCATGTGTATTTGATCGTCGGTTTAAACTGTCGAAAAAGCCGGGTCGTTACAGTTGGTATCAGAGCTTTGGTTTAGCGATAACCTTAGCTTTGTGGGGTCTGACTCTTTATAAATAGGGTAGTAATACCCTATGATGAATCACTGAGTGTATATATATGAGAGAGCATATTTGTTAGTGATACAAAATGTTTTATATTATGTCGGTTGATTTGTTGAGTGGCTTATGCATTATGGTCAATACGAGTAATTAACGTCATTGATAGGGATCTCTAAACACTCGAACAGAACAATTCGACATGGTACTGTTTTGAAATTGGGTAAATGAAATATTTTTCCCTAAATATATTTTGTATATAAAGAATTTATTTTCAAAAATTATTGTGATCTATCTAGCTTATTTGGTTGTTGGAAACGATAATATTGATTGTTAACATTAATTGGATATTGTGTTTTAATAAATAAGGTTTATTGAAAAATAAACAATGATAAAACACTAGTGGAATGTTTTAAGAAAGAAAATCTTATAAGAATATTTTATAAAGGTGGCTTATAAATTAAAATAGATTTAAATTGGAAAATATTGAATTTAAGACCCGGAGATTTTGAAAAATGGTTCTCAAAGTTTGAAGAAATATATAGTGATATTAGTTGGAAATTGTTTATGGAAATATTTTGAAAGGATTTTTAAGAAGGAATAAATTCAGTACTCCTCTCTTATGTCGCTGGAAAATAATTTCGGTGATGACTGTGCAGCATCATCGACGTTCATTTTCGATTCTCAAAGTGGGGGAGACTTCTAAAAAGCTTTGCTTTTCGTCGAAATTATTTTGGGTAAATGGGTTTTGGTTTAAACTCTAAAGGTATGATTTGTTATATAAAAAAAAGGATATAAGTGTATATGTTTATTTGAAACGATTTGAAAAGAACCGGGCATTTAAATTTCTAAGTTATGTTAATTAGTAATTTTCAAATGAAATGTGAATAACCAGAATTTATAAAATAAGAGGATTAAGATATCTAAGCTTATTGTTTTGGGAAACTTTAAAGTTGAAAGGTAAAGAGGATTTAAACAAATTAAATTTGTGAACATTCTAATCAACTAAAATGAAATTCTATAAATTTGTATAACACCAAAATTACATTCTAGTAACATATAACAAGACTTACCAAATGTTAAAAGTTAAAATGATGTTTTGGATATGAAATGAGATATTGTATAGATAAACAGAACCTGAAAGTAATTGAAATATACAAGTAAGGAAAACTCAAAGGGAATTAAATATATACAAATGGAAAATTTGGTTGTGAAAAAAATTTATATATACTTAAATATAACATGAAATGATGAATGGATAAATGGAACAAGTAAGTGAACTTAAGAAAGAAGATAAATGAATCGTATTATATCGTTGTAAATTGGTTATAGAAAATAAATATAAATTGAAAAGGGATTGTAAAAAAAATTGAATTTGCAACCTTTAAGATAACTGTAAACTAAGAAAAGTCATTTATGAGAGATTAGACTTTTATAGGATGATTAATAAACTAAAGTGCCGGTTAATAAAATGTTCCACAAATGAATTCGTTATTAACTGAAATTATGAAAATGCAATAAATGTAAACAAAGGAATTTCTTATAGCTAAGAATCAATTGGGAAAAGAAATTGAGTTTAAATTAAATTATATAGAATGTTTAAAATGAACTTGAGTAAGCAAATTCTTTGATATGATGTTTAAGAAAAGATAATGTTAAAGAATATGTTATGTAAAGAAATGAATATACTAACTGAATAATGGATTGTGAGTAATTAAGTGGAAAAAAAATAGAAGTCAATAAAAAAAAATTAGTATAGATAAATTGGATAGAAATCCATTGGAAGGTAATACGTGAGATTGTACGTATATTATTTTATTCGCATAACGATTTGATCCAAATCGAGCACAAAATTTCGAGATGATTTATATCGATCCAAGTTAGGATTTTTCACTCGATTTTCGACGGCGAACCCAGGATATGGATTTTTAATTTGATTCTGGAATTCTCTATCATAGTATATGGCTATGCAAGGAGAGTAACAGTTTCCAATCAAGGAACCAAATCTGAGTCCGCACTAGAGAGTCGGGTGAACGATACTAGTTTGGAAGTGAAATTGTGTGATCGAATAAGCGATTAGATTGATATTGCTCACGAATGATATATGTACGGCTTACGGACTTAATTAAAAGTTAATATTGAAAATTTTAAGATGTCAAATATGTGAAGATAAATTTGCAACTTTTGAGATAACTATAAACTAAGGAAAGTCATATATAAGAAGTTAGACTTTTAGGGAATGACTATAAATTAAAGTGATGATTAATAAAATGTTCTGCATTAATAAAATGTTCCGCAAATAAATTGGTTATTAACTGAAACTTAATATGAAGTAAATGTAAACAAAAAAAATTGGTATGGCTAAGAATCACCTGGAATTGAAAGAGATAAACCAAATTGAATGAAAAATTAATAATTTGGTTATGTTGGGTATGATTTGGTTGTTATATGATTGTTAGTTGATTGTATATAATTCATTAAGTGTTAATGAAATTGAAAGCTATAAATCATTGAAATCAAATTGGAAGTTAAATGAAATCAAATAGAATTTAATTTGATTCAAATTGGAAGTAAACTAATGTAAATATAAATTAGTGAATGTTAACTAATTGAATTGAGAATGAATGTTAGCAAAATCCAACGTTAACGAATCAACTGTAATTAAAATTGAAAACCAAGTGAATAAATATTAATGAGAAGTGAATTTATATTGATTGATTATGGATTTGTTGGATGATAGTTGGATGATAATTGATTTGGTGGATGCATTTGTTGTTTTGTTGCATTTGCTATGTTGGCACATGTAGTTGTTATGTTGCTATATGGCGTATATTGATATTATCTTCATATATGCATGTTTCTCATGGTTTGTTGAGTGTTTAGTAGGTGCGGATTGCGCTTGCTTTGCATTTGGAGCTCGCTTTCGCGCTATATTAGCCGTATATGCTCGCTAACAATATATAAGGTACATATCTCAGATTACATACCGTACTTTTACACATTTTCCCTGCGGGGATGCCTCATCACTTGATGAGATGTATATTTGTGGTATATATACTGTCATTTTTTTTTCCGATCGAGCCGCGCAAAGGAGACTCTGCCGAAATTTTTCGTAAATCCGGGTGTTAGAAAAATTTTCAAGTTATAAAATTTTATAACTTGTTTGATAACTAACTTTTAAAGTTAGAAAGCCGTTCAGAGTAACTTAGGGGAAGTGTAGTAACGATTTTATAAATGGAATTTCATTGTTTTATAAGTTGGTAACTATGAATAAAATATATCTAATGTTGAATTCTATACTTAGTTCCTTTTCCCTTCTTTTTCCTTTTCGGGGACGAAAAGTTTTGAGTGGGGGAGAGTGTAACGACCCGTAAATTTTCGATAACTAAAATAGCTAATTTGATAAGATTTCGTGATTTAAGGTTTGAAAAAAAATGGTAATTTATGTATGGTAATAATAACTAGAATGAAATGCAACAAATTTTATCTAAGTTAATTATTTATGAATTGAATGGAATCCCAAATCAATTATCATAATATGTAGCCAAAGGTAATTGAATGAATTTGTATTGTATAGGTAATTGTGACACTTGTTTGTAAATAATAAATTTATAAGTAATTAAAAGTTAACAGTGATAATTATTTAAGTTACCTATTCATCTAGTTAGTTGAATTGAATTTGTGAGCCAATTGCAATTGAAATGAAAGTTTATATATTAGTTGAGTGCATTATCTCTAACTGTAGTTAAATAATAATGTGGAATTCATTTGATGTAATATAGTAAATCGACTGATAATGAAATTTTTTATTTAAAAATCCAATATTGAAATCCGTCAAATATTGAACAATTAAATTGTTTAAATTAAATATTTAAAACTTATTGAATAATTGAATAACTGTAAAATGAAAATAGTGTTCTAAATTGTGGATTGGTTTTAAAAGTTGAATCTTAAAAGTTCAATTTCAATATTTCAAAACATAATGAATTATTGGATAATCGAAATTGTATATTTAATATTTGGAATTTGTTGAATAATTTAATAATGGGAATTGAATAACCGTATAATGGAAATGGTTGTTCTATAATTTTAATTCGTTTCAAAAGTTAAATTTTTAAGTTCGTTTTTGAATATCTCAAAAGACAGTGATTCAAGAATAATAAAAATTATTTAAATTTAATATTACAAATGTTTGAATAATTAAATTACGAATTTGTTATGATTAATTTGATGTTGAAATTTAATATATGAAAATAGAGTGAATAAATTGAAATTTGGTTTAATATGATTTAAATTGGTTTCCAAAGTGAATGTAAGTTATATCGGGAGTATAATAGAGTTAATAAGATTTTAAAAATTGGAATTTATTGGATAATTGAATAAAGGGTTTAATATGATTAAAAAATGATTTGTAAAATTTTATTTTATCATATTAAAGTTAGAATGAGGTTGTAGAACTTTTAAAATCGAATTAAAAGTAAATTTGTGAAAATTGAATATTTTAATATTTAATTGACGAGTTAAAATAGCCATTTTTCAAACAGTCTCGGATTTCGACGAAACCAGTTTCATCGGATCCGTAACGTGATATTATTGTAAGATTTCAAATTTCGTGTCAATCGGATTTACCGTTTGTCCGGGGCGAGCCAAAACGCCTAGAAATTCGTTTAATCGGTTTAATTTAAATTTGATCGTTTATTGCCGTAACTCGCACAGATGATCGAATTAGCTTCCGAAACCTATTCCAGTGTGTCCGGAACGTGGGGTAAACCTTAGAAACGCCAGTCACCGCGCGAGATTTGGAGTTCGGAAATTCCGGGATGAATAGTGTTCGTTATATTTTCTATAAAAGCACCTACCTAATTCTCATTTGCAAACCAGAAAGAAAACCCTAGGCTTTTCTATTCGTAGCCGCCTCTTATTATAACCCACGGTCAGAATTTCGTCCCGTTCTCCTCCAATTTCCCTCCAATCCGTCGACATTTACGCAAAGTTGTCAACTACAACATCGAAGAGGGCAAGGAGATCTAGCTAATCAACGGTGGAGATTGGATTTGGAGCAGTGTGGTGGTCGCTGGGGGGCCGCGTGGGCTGTGCGTTCAAGGACGAATTCCGAGGCCATAAGGAGGCTGAGCTCCATGATATTAGGTGCGATGGTGGAGCGTGGCAAGGGCTTCGAGGCCATGGTCTCTGATCAACGTGAAGGTGATCGTAGTTGGTGCGTGTATTAGGGTTTGGGGCGGCTCCTTGGGTTCGTGTACGCGTTCTAAAACCTGAGGGAAGAAGACAGTGGGAGCGGCCTGGATTTTCTTTGCTGGGATGGATGGCAGAGATTGGATCTGAAAGAAAGTAATTTATTAAATTGTGAATTGATTTAGATTTACTAGTACGATCTTTAAAATGCTCTAACTTTTGCATACAAGGTCGGAATTCAACGAAACGAATTGCGTTGGCTTCGTTTTGTCAAGCACTACGCTATGGAATTGGATTGGAGTCATTTGGAGCTAGTGAAAATTTCGGGTAAAATTAAACGCTCGTTTAATTTTATTTGAAATAAAACGCTGAAACTACATTGAAATCAATGTGAGTGTTTATAACGCTCACAACGTACTAAATATTTTTATGCTAGTTAAATTTGACATTATGAAGTGTTATGAATTTTATTTGTCGTTGTTTGATAAAACTTAATTGTCATATAGATTATCATTTGAATTAACCGTTAAAAATTTAATTGACAGTTAAATTGAAATTAAAATTGAATTGCGATTAAATTACCTTACATTGATAACTATGAAATTGTCATGAATTGTATTGTCTATTGGATGATGTATTTCGATGGATGCTATTGGTTGACATTTAAATGTTTGGATGTTTATTTGCTTATATATATCCTGTTATGCATACATATGAAACTGTGATTTGATTTAAGTGATATATATTCATCCCTGACATTTAATTGAAATAAATAATTACTTGGCCATAGGATAGAAAATTATATACGGACACCGGATTGGCTAAATTAATAAATTTTAAAATCGTCGATTTGAAATTTATTTAAATGTTTTGATTTAAAAGTTATAAATAGAAATCAATTTATAGAAATTGAATTTATCGGAAAATTGAGTTTGGAATTTTGAAATAAATTTTGGTTAAAGGAAATTGTTAAATAATTTAAGTTGAGACTTTGAAATCTAAAATCGGGATATGATTGAATTTCGAAAACTTATTTGTTTTAAAGATTGAACATTATTTCGAGCTTTGAGTATTACTAAGTAAAAGAAGTATAAAAATGATATTTTGAAATTGAACTTGAAATTGAATCATATTTGAAATTTGGATTTAAAAGTTGAATATTGAAGGATAATTTTGTTAAGTGTGATAAATTGATATTTTGGAAAATCAAGCTCCAAATCGATATAGTTGAAATTGAGTTAATTGAAGGTGAATGTAAAATCGAATTAATTTGAAGTCAAAGTTGACATTGTTTTGAATTGAAATCGAAATTGAATCGGTAGAATGGAAATTGAAATTGATTTGAATTGGGAAGTATTGGGAAGTTATAATTGAAATGGTTTGGTTTTGAAGCTGTTTTATTTTGTTTTCCAAATTACTCAGTTATATAAACCATTTTTGAATACTTAAACTATTTTAATCTATTTTAAATCTACTTAACCCAATTTAAATTATTTTAAACTAATTTATCTATTTTAAATCCATTTTAAGATTTTAAGTATTTTAACTATTTTAATTATTTAAAACTACTTTTAAACTACTTAAAACTATTTTCTAAAAATTCAAGCTGGTCAATAAGGTGAAATGTTTATGTTTAAATCTTGAATGTAAATACGAATTGGGTTAAATGAAGTTGCAACCTAAATTGAAATTCGAAATGATTCGGAAATCGATATGAGATATTGAGGCGGAAAATGATTTTGAAACGGAACCTTACATTTTAAATAGATATGACGATATTTGAAATGGATTTGATTTTTGAAGCGAATATGATATTTTGATATCAATTATGAATCGATTTGTAATGTAAAAGAGCCAACGGTGTAATAATACGTAGTTATTAAAGAGACCGGGATC
The DNA here is from genome assembly GCA_030765085.1 of Allium cepa. Classification (NCBI taxonomy): domain Eukaryota; kingdom Viridiplantae; phylum Streptophyta; class Magnoliopsida; order Asparagales; family Amaryllidaceae; genus Allium; species Allium cepa. Next base: position 675,437,373 of record CM060929.1, read on the forward strand.
GGATATGGACATACTCTCTGTCGATACCGAAAACCACTTTAATAACTATTATACGCGGAGTGTTGATCCAGAATGAAGTGGATGGTTTGGTGAACGCGTTGACTGAAGAAAGAGAACGATATTGGATGACCCCTAACATGACTAAAACAGGAGCCACGCCGGGCCATTGAGGTTCGCTATCTCTAGCGGACACACTTCTTCGATACCATATCTATTACATTTGTGATTCGATTTGGGTGCACCCCTTGATTTGGGAGTATTGTTTCGCGGTGTTGGGATAACTGCTGGCTATGCTCAACATTAGTCCGGATCATGCAACTACTAATATCCTAGTTGGTATCGCCTCATGTACCTTGTCATACTGATTATCCTATTCGCGACCACTACGTTATGTTTTGTGTTATACCTATGGAGTACCCTCTGATAACCACCAGTTTACGGTGGGGCTTACTGTGATGTATAGACTATGGCATTATAAAAATGTGTTAAGGGGGATTATGGTAACGCCTTAACGCTATTTTGATACTTTATATTACTGATAGGCATTATCTACTTAGCGTACATTACTACATAGTAGATAGTTTAACGGATTCTTAAGAGATGGAAAATCCCCTAACATCTCTTGAGTTATTGCACGCACGTTGACACTGGATATGAGATGTCAAACCCCGTAAACATCTCTGACGCCGTTACACTCATATTTATTTACGATTGATTTAACTTTCATAAGGATATTTTAGTCCTGACTCGAGTGTTTTGTCTTTTCATTACGCTCGGGTCAGTCCTGAGTTTTTCGTATTTTTGAAGATTTATTATGGAGGATGAAGACGAAGATTTGGTATACTATTACTATTATTACCCTTGCATCATGCTATCTGCTGCATTATTTTAATTGTTCTGTTGTATATGTATAACTCTGATAAATGTTGTATAAATAATTGTCAAAGTATAGTAAACAGCTTCATGAACTGTTTATTTGACTATTATATTTTATCGTTCCGCTGCGAGATTCTGTGTTGTTTCTTTTCCTTTATTTCTCTTTCTTTTCTTTTCTTATTTACCCCAATAACCATCTGCCCTTTTGAATGGTTTGGAATCGGCATGTGTATTTGATCGTCGGTTTAAACTGTCCAAAAAGCCGGGTCGTTACACATACCCTTAGGCAACTTTCTTTGCTATATGCCAGATTAAATCTTTATAATATTGATAACGATTATGATTTTATTAGTTGGGAATGGGATAGGAGTAAGAAATATACTCCAAATTCTTTTTATAGATTTATTAATTTTTCGGGTACTTTAAATAACTCTTCTAAATATATGTGGAAATCTAATGCTCCTCCTAAATCCAAAATTCACATGTGGTTAATTCTTCATGGTAAACTTAATACAATTGAATTTTTAAAGAGAAAAAACATTAATGATAATAAATGTCATTTTTTCAATCTACATCTTGAAGACATAAATAATATATATTATGATTGTTTGGACACTAATTGCATCCTTATTAATACTCTTAAAAATTTAACTTTAATATAATGACTAATATTTCAAATTGTGAATTCTACTGGAAAGATTATAGATTCAAATTCAATAAAAATATTAGATTTTTACTAGACACTTTATTTATTATTATTAGTCGGTTTATTTAGTTTGAGAGAAATCAAAGAATTTTTAATAATAATAATAGTCATCTTAACAAATTGATTTTTTCAATTTCATCATTTTGTTTTAATTGGATTTCTAATCCTAATTATAAATTAACCAAAAATATCCTTTTTAATCGATATCTTAACAAGGTTAGTTATAATATTAATTTTTTTAAATATAACTATAATTTTTATAGCACCAATAATAGTATTATTAATAATTTTCCTATTTCTAATGATGATCTCTCTTTAAATCATAGTTTACTTATGATTAAAGATAATTAAGTCTGATCTGTCTCAATTTTTGTTATAGTCTCTGTTTGGTAATTGTTTTCAGTTTATTCATTTCTTTATTTTTTGTCCTGCTGGTTTTATTTTGGGTTTTTATTTCATTATTTATAAATATATATATGTATATTTGTTTTATCAATTTACATATATATATATATATATATTTCTAATTTTTTCCCTAGTTTTATTTTAGATAAAGGTTTGGGAGATTGGTCATCAGGTTCTTTCTATAGGTTTCACTTATCTTCAAATTGTTGGCTATCAGTTTGTAGAGAGGTCATCAGAGCAGAGTTTCATCATCTAGGACTATTTGCGGTTATCTCCTCAGATATAGGAATCTTCTACCTTTAGCATGGTGTACTTTTCAGGATGATCTGTTCTTCAGTTTGACACTCACTCTTATTGTTAAGAGCCTTCAGAGTGTTCTACCTTTTCAGCAGATCCTCTCTAGAGTAGTTATTTATCGTCTTCTTCTATTTCAGACTTTAGGAGCTTTTTTATATTAGTTTGAGTTGTCGCTCTGTGTCTTTGTTTTTTCTCTTTGTTTTTTTTGTCCTTCTAACATCTTAATATCGGGCGGTGGCCATGCGGGAGCTTGATATTGAGGTGTGATGGGTGGTGGCCTTAACGGAACTCATCTTAGGAGTACCGGAGATTAGCTATTTGTATTTTTTCTCTTGTTACCTGCAAGGCATGTTGGCAGCTCATTATGTTCATGATATATATATATATATATATATATATTTACATGTGTGCTTTCCTCTGTGTGTAGATGAGCACACATTTTTACTCAAAAAAATTTCCATAAACACCAAAAATAGATTTTTTCTCAAATTCATTGTTTATTCAAATAGACAATTTGTAAATCAATTTGTCACTCCAAATTATTATTATTATTAACCCTAATTTAACTAAAATTACATTTTAATTGTTGTTACAAACTCCCTTGAAGAAAATTGCGTCACTGCAATTTCTATAATGGAAGTTATCTATAACATCTATTTTATCACAACAAGATTCAAATGAAAAGTTAGGATCATAGATATTAACCCTCAACAGAGGATGAAAGGATCAGAACAAGTTTGATCGGAAAATCCTATGGTTTCCCAAGTATAATACTTAGGGTTAGCGGACCATAGAATTTCATAAGCGGAACATTCCTATTTCGAAGGTGTTTAATCTTCGAAACAACTATACGAATAGAATTCGACACAATACATAAGTAGGTGAGACTCGTGATCATGCAACACAAGAGAATTAACAATCGAGATTAAATCTCGAAGATACAACCAAAATGGGTTACCTGGAATGTATCATGAATACCCAAAACTGAACAGAAAATGATGCATGAAAGCAATCGAACCAAGGCGTTCAGTAATAGTAGATGGTCCTATATAACTAGGAGCCAAATTTCCAAATATATTGATACACACTTAACTCCTTTAAAGGAGTAACACAAATAAGCATAATCATCAAAAGAGGATTCAACAAAAGATAGGCGGTATTTCAAGCTACCACCATAACACATGACTACATGAATGCAAGACATCATAAGAATCGCACTAAGGCAAGACACACAAGAATGGATTACGAGAAATTTTATCAAAAATTTGTTATAAGAGTTTTCACTCAAAATCCATTTTTCTTTTATACGCAAAACTTAAACTTCAATACTTGAAATTTTTTAAAGCCTCTTACTTTAACTTTCGATTCAATCATCTTTACTTTAAATTTAAAGTAAATTAAATTAGAGTTGTTCCATACTCTAATTCCAAAAATAAATATACTACAATAAGTAATATACATTATTACTTTTCCACTAAATTTATCAAATTTTAAACCATTTTACTTTACGATTTAAAAGCACACTTATTAGAACCTTCATCGATGACTCTAAATATTCACTAATTAAATTTTCTCAAATTTTTTCTAAGTGTTTAGTTTTTCGAATAATTCGGCAGAGTCTCCTTTGCATAGAGAGCCCTTTACAATTTCATAAATATGAATTATAGATATACATTGACCAAAAGGTTGAAACACAATATATATATATATATATATATATATATATATATATATATATAATTCTTAACACATAAACACTTAGCAATTCATACCTTTCATTTTTATCATTTAAAATGAGAGCATGCTTACTTTTATACTTACTATTTTGCTAATTAATCAATCAAATATCCTTTTACACCTGCACTTAACTTATTGAAACAAATTATCATGCACTTATAAACATATGAAGCATTAAATCATGGTTTGAATAAGACAACAACTTAAGACTTCAAAATTTTCAAATTCAGGCTTGCTACAAAGTCTCAGGCTTTTGACACAGTAAAACTCATAATCTGAAAATACTCATAAAATAAAAGTTATTCTACTCGGTCCATGCTTTCCGGTGATATGAAGATCATCAAAATCAGATTTACGTTTCGAAAGTTATGCACAATTTACTTTCCGCTTTAAACTCAGAAGTTAAAATAGAGGATAGAGATGTCCATCCGTTTTCAAACTCATTTTTGAATAATCAAACTGCAAAATTTTCAAAAATGATACAAAGATTATTTCTAGCTCACTGAAAGCACTCTATTTTGAAAAAAAATGACTCGTTTGGATTTGTAAATCACAAGTTATCGCTGTTTTAAAACAGCACTTTTCAATCAAAATTTTCTGACACAAGACCTTTTATTGTCAAAATTTTCAAACCATTATTAAATCCAAACTACATATATTTAGATCAAAAATCTTTTCTCTAAAACATTTATTGCATGATCATTTTCTACGGAAAGCCAAGATAGCTAGAATTACACTATAATACATACAACAAACTTTCAAAATGGTTTACAAAGAAAACTTTTTCGCAATTAACAAACAATTCTTTTAAAATAAGACTCATATTTTAATTAAGATGATTACTTTCTTATATTAGCAAGACACAATTATCTATCCAAACTAGACTTTGGAGTTACATATTGATTTTTTTTAAATTGCTTTCACAATTAAAAACCTTATCTTGTTGCTCTATTTATTATTATTACTAGCTTTTCACAAAAAATTGCATTTAATAGTAAATGAATTTTTTATATTCAATTTTCTCTTAATCCACAAAGCTAAACATTTATTTTATTATCACTAAGAACTAGCCAAGGTTGATACTTAATTCAAACTTTTTTTTCAATTGAACTTCACAAATACATAATTAACAAGTTTTTAACACTATTTAAATTCATAACCAAACTTACTCTAATGGTCTTGCTCTTTATTAAATTTCATGCTAATTCAAAAGCACCAAATTATCATTTTCTTTAATTTTCCCAAAGACATACTACTTTTTTTCACTTATTATTAATCAAATGTTTAAACTAATCTTCAAAACTATCTTTTTACTTTTTACTAAACCACATTCCAATCAATATTTTAGTTTTCTAAACAAATCGTTTTCTTAATTTGAATACTTTGTTCTTTTAATCACTAGCACTTGATAGTTTCATCCAATTAAGGTATTTCCTTAATTAAAATTATTTTCCATATAAATAAATTACCATAAGGTAATATTTTCTAAAAATACTTTGCCCAAAAGCTTACTTAATCATTTTAAATTTTCCATGTATGTAAACTTTCATAAACATATAATATAACCGATAATGAATACAATTTATTTAAATGAAACCGTATTCAAATTTTCCAATTATAAATTTATAAAATGATAACATCTAACTAATATATTTATAGTGAATGACATTATCAAGGATGCAAAGTTGACCAAGATCAACATTGCCTCTCTGTTGCCCTCTATGTCACACTATTTTCATAAGTCCTTAATTATATATAAAATACTTATCTCAAATGGAAATTTAGAATTTTCAAAATCTTTGCAATATCTATATATTTTTGCATTCAACATCCATACTAGTAAATATAACTTATTGCCATTTCAAAAGCATGCATCAAATCGCCTCGTAAGCGTTTAGGAATCCCTATCGATAACGCTGATCAGACATATCGACCAGAATTCTTAAAATACTTACTAGCCAGTTGACACAAGAAATTATAAAACTTGTTTTGATTTCTTAAGGAATCTTAAACTTGGTTGTAACAATGTTTATTTTCAAAACATAAAACATTTTCTAATTATACAACCATACAATCAATTCATAAAACAATCAAGTTATTACATAAGTATATCTCTTGTTAGAAAGATTTTCCATTCATATGGAAGCTTTCTTTCCCAAAAATTCTTTTAGTAATTTTACTTCTTTAAAATGCATCCATGAAATTCGTGAACATTAAATTTTTATTTCATTTTAACCTTTGGTTAAATACCACTTATGAATTAAATTTCATTTTCAAAATTTAATCTTTCTAATAATTCTTGCGGTAGCTACAACTTGAAGACACTGCAAGTTCTTATCATTTGCATTGAGTAGGTTTCTAACTCTCTATTATATCACCTGCTCAATATTATTTTAACAATTACTATGCTAACACATATTCATGCAATTATCAACCGAACAAGCATTTATTAATATGGGTCTCAGAGTGGGGCATCACAGCTTGGTATCAGAGCTGAGCTTAGAACAAAATATGATAAACACAGAACAGAAACACATATATAGCCTTGTCTTAACTATCTACTGAATATGTTGATAAGTGCTATCTTTTTTTTCTTCTCAAGTGAATCGACATATCCAATAAATATTTAATACAAAACTATAATGGCTAAAAGATCTATCAAAACAAAACATAACAACTCAAATGTAAATAACATCACAGAATAGTAGAAATGCTCACATATGCATAAGTACAGATACAATCACTAGTACAATCCAAAATGACACATCAAAGTGGTATGACGGCCACAACCCAAACATGGGTCAAAAGATTATACATCAGAGTGCCAACAAAAAGGACTACACAAAAAGCTATAGCAAAAAGAGCTAGCATAATAATCTATGCAGAAGCAGAATAGGCTAAGTCCAAAAGTACCTAACCTTAAATATTTCGGTCTAACCCGAGTACAAAATACACGGGTTAGTCTACCTAAACGAATTAGTAAAAGGTGATTGCAGAATAATAGAGCATAAAAGCATAGTGATATTCTTCTTAAACAAGAAGAAACAATAAGAAAACTAACCATAGACACATGGTGGATACGCATCATGTATGGCATATATGGTTACACTGGGTGATAGAACACTATTGCTTCAATAAGCATAAAACACAAAGGAGGCGAAAAATCTCATGAATCGCTAAAATGCAGCATGCCTCAAGTCATCGGCAATCCTAAATCAAATAAGAATGGTTTAAGGAATAGTATAATGTAAACTCCTAAAAGAGTAATTCCCAAACCCGCCATATCAGCATCTCTAAGGAAAACATAAGCAAAAGCCATCTCGACCTAAGCCATAAGGCAAATGTCAACAAAGAGATAAAAATCTCATACAACGCCAAAAGGCAAATCCCATACATAGCATCAATAGGAAATCTCAATATATATATACACACAAACATGCCAAAAGGCATATCTCAACAAGCCAGTGTAGGCAATGAAAATCTCAAAAGAACTCCCAAGAGTCCAAAAATCCCAAAGTAATCGCCATCGAATGGTTCGAAGGACCGATTCCAAAATGACGACACACAAGGGTAAAAATCATCTCAAAAAGGTTTTGCAGGTGCTATTTTGGCCGAATACTGTTTCATATAATAGGTACCTTGCCCAAAAGCAAACGTTAAAAGACGAATACGCCGCAACGGAAAACGTCCGAAGACAAATATGCCGAAATGGAAAATGACCCGAAGGTCCAGTACTGGCACGCCAATAGGCAATGTGTCACAAACTCTCAGAAAGGAACCCGAAAAGTGTTAACATGTGTCACATACCACCCGTTCGCATTAAACGTTTACTAACCGCTAGTAAATTTCACACTCAAAGCAGTAAATGGTTCACCTCATATCATCGGTAAACTAGACCCGTAAGCCAAAACGATCAAACGGACAAGTTAGGAATTAATCGAAAGGATAAATGCACGTATCCCATACTACGGATTTTATCCAATCATTTAACTTTGCTTCTCATTCGCTCAACAGTGCAAAATTGTGTAATTTTTATAGAAAATTATAAGTTGGAGAAAACAAGCTTTTAAAATAATTTAAAATCACTTTATAAACCTCTTTTGCGATCTGTCTTATTATAGAGATACATAAATTTTATACTTGAAAATAATATATAATAAGTATTCCAAAAAAACAAATTTACTTGAAAAAAATTTCAAAAATCATTTACAAAACCCGTGTACGAAATCCAGAAAGAATCATCAAGAAATACAGAAAAATATCGGAAGTTTAAACTTAAAAAATTCCGATAAAAACAAGTTGTGAGCAAGTTCAACACAGATACATACAAGTTAGCATGGTCGGAATGACCTGAAAATTTGTAGAAATAAAGTTCAACATTTGTACTTTAAACTGCAAAAAAAGTAGCTGAGTTCTGATGAGAGAAGAAGAAACTGCGACGTCTCAAATTCAGACTCACGCCAGGAAGTGAATACATAGGAAAAACAAAGGCCAGCGGCTCATTTAGCCAGTTCGCCCCTATTCAATCCAAAATTTGAGAAAGCATGAAACATGAAAATTATATAGAATATTCTAAGTTTTCTAAAACATTAAAAATCATCGAAATACGATAAGAAACGAAAGAGTTATGGCAATTTTAATATCTGGTTTCAACTTAGAAAATACACAGCCTGAAATATACCCTCTGTTTCAAACCCAGTTTCGTCCTTTTAAACATCATAATTTCGTAAAGTGATTAGAAGAAAGATTGTAGACAATTTCCAAAGCTTTCTAAGACATCAAAAATCATTGAGTTCTGATAAGGGCTGAAAAAGTTGTGGCTCAAACAATTCTCAGATCTAAATTCGTTGTCGCTGTCATTTTTGCTCTCGAGATAGCGAAAAGGAAGTATAGTTTTGACCAATTTAACTCCAAAATTTCACAAAAATCAAAAAATTAAAATTTTAGTACAAATATGAACTTTCCAGAACATTAAAAATCATCCATATTGGGTAAGAAACGAGGGAGATATGGCCCAATCCATTTCAGGTTCGATCGTAGAAAATTTGTTTCAGCAACCAACAAAGAAACAACATATAATCGACATGCTAGCTTGCTTAAGTTAGAAGTGTGAGTTTATAACTCACCTTAGGATTTATTTGCAGAAAATTAGAAGATTTACCAAGCAAAGATTGAAGCTTTGGTCTTGGACCGAATCTAGAAACATGTAGAGTTTGATTTGCTACCAATTTCTCCTTGATTTCTAATTAATTTGGAGCTTATATTTGAATTTGGGGAAGAAACCATTATTTTTGTTTTAGAGCTTTTTAGGTTAGAAGAAGAAAAGGAGGAGGATAGAAAGAATGAAGCAAAGTTCATTCACAAGGCTAATTTCAAAAATGAGATAATGGGTTTGGACCCAATATCCAACCCAATAAGCAATGTTAAACACTTGGCCAAATTTTCTAGTTTTCTCTACCATTTTTCTATGTTTTAAAATGCTTTACTACCAAATTTTTACATACAATTTTTTAAAATGAACATATCATAAAATAAATTATATACACCATAAATTAGAATATTTATACATTTTAAACCATTAAAATTTTATGAATAACATTTTATTATTTGTTTCAAACAAAATTTCCATAAACACCAAAAATAGATTTTTGCTCAAATTCAATGTTTATTCAAATAAACAATTTATAAATCAATTTGTCACTCCAAATTATTATTATTAACCTTAATTTAATTAAAATCATATTTTAATTTATTAACAGATAATCACAAAATCGCGGGTTGTTACAATATCCGATCCCGGTTTTTTCGAAACAGTACTCACAAGTTTTCGATTAACTCAGCCCTTAGTTCTTTAGGAAATAAAAAGTCAAAAATAAGAGCGGAGGTCACCTCCTAACCGTTAGTGGATGGATTTCCTTATCCTTTTTCCCAGGAGGTCGAAACGAGATTTACACGTACAATATAACATCATCATAAATGAATGTGCCATATAACCCACGTGTTTCTCCTAGATTTTTCCAAAGTTACGTTTTCGGTCCAATTTCGATATTTGGTTATTTAACTATTGAATAACAAGCATCCAATTAGGGAATTAATTCCATAGAGAAAACCAACAATTGCTAAGCACATAAGCAACCATTAGCCTCTTTTAATAAATCTTTTCATTTACTAACTTCATTATGCAAATATTGTAGTAAATTATTTTACATGCATACTTATGTATATATATATCCACAAATCCTTATATTTCAATACTTGGAAAAATATTCACATAATTATCTCAATGACATTAGAATATTCACCAAACACTGAGGAAGATTTCTTTTTTATACAATTCAAAATCATTTATCAAGTCCGTTATAAATTTCTAAAATCATCTATAACTATTTTATAAATCTCAAGAACCATATATAAAACACTTTTATACGTCCAAAAAAATCATTTACGAGCCCTTTATAAATCCATAAAACCTTTTATAAACACGTTTTATAAATCTATAAAACCATTTCTAAAATTCTTTTATAAATATCTAACCATTTACAAAACTCTTTGCCTTGTTAAATCTTCCTTTAAGCCCTTAACCTACTTTATAAAACTTACCTTACAAAACATTTACTTCAAAACACTTATATATAGGAATAAGTAACTATAAACATTAAAATAAATGTAATTATTAACCTTAAAACTTCATAAAAATAATATTTAATAATTTCAAAAAAATTTAAATAAACAATAAAAAATAATCTTTCCCAATATTGTAAATAGTAATAAATTATTTCCAAAACTTATTTGATAAATATACTAATTTCAACCCATATTAATATTTTAAAAAAAACTTTCCAAAATATTAAATTTTAATAAACAATATTAATATAAATAAATAACTTTTAAACGTAAATATATTTTCTTGATAAAAATCCATAATTAAATTTCCACAAAACCATTTCCATATTTTAAAATTATATTTAATAATCTCTTTCTATTCCTTTATTTATAAAATACCATTTATAACTCCATTCCTTATAAATCTTGCTTATTCATAAAATTTCATTTTAAACATCAATTGCAATCCATTTTTAATGTTACTTCGATGTCTATAAATTTATTTTATAATTCCTTTCTATTTATAAAATATTGTTTAACATCTCCAACCCATCCTCACTTTCAACTTTCAAAATATAATCAACTATTTTTCTAACATTCCATATATTACTCTAAATGCATATTTATGATTTACTTTCCAACTTATCTGTAACGACCTAGTACTTTGAACCATTCACATCCGCGTATGTCAAACTTGAATTGCTCAAAACAATAGATTGTCAATTTATATTTGGCAAAACTCAGCATATACGGTAAATAAATTAGTCATAGAATCCCAGACATGGATAATATAACAATAAGCAACGAAATAAATAAGTAGTAGTTCATGAAACTGCTATATAAACATCAGAGTTTAAAACAAAATACAACATAAATCTCAAATACAAAGTAGTCTCAAATACAAAAGTAACTAAGAAGACTGAACAGAAATAATAGGAAACAACTGAAGCTGACTAGATATCAGATAGATCTTCAAGAAAAACTCCAAACTCTAAAGGTAAGTCTGAAATGCAGTGTTACTCAGTCTGACACGAGCATAAAGCAAAAGACAAAATACTCGAGTCAGGATTAACATTCTTATATCAGTAAATTCAACGCAATTGAAATGTCAACTGAAATACTAGTAACTTAAAGGATGTTTGGGATTCCCATCCTCTAAGGATCTATGGAACTATCTACTATATAGTAACATACACTATTATAATATGTCTATAGTAAAGTAAAGTATTAAAATAGTGTTAAGGCGTTACCCGTATCCCCCTCAACATATTTTATATAACGTCATAGTCTATACAGATACTGTAAACTCCACTCACAAGTGGGCTATCAGAGAGTACTCCATAGGTACGACACAAAACAAACTCGTAGAAGGCGCGATAGGACATGTGACAAGGCATGCGAGGCAATGCCAGGGTTGATATATCGTTTGCTGATCCGGACTTGTGGTAACGCATAGCAGCTACTACCGCCCATCTCAAGACACACTCCCAAATCAAAGTTGCACCCAATCAAATCACAAAAACAATAAAATGGTATCGAAGAAATCGAAGGAATGACCTAACTTAGCCCAGCGTGGCCCTATTTTAGCCACATCAAGCTGACTCATGAGAGTCGGGGCTGCGCTAATACCTCATATAAAATCATCGCCAAACCATCCTACTTCGTTCTGGAATCACCACTACGTACACAGTTGTTAAAGTGGTTTTCGGTATTAGCAGAGAGTATGACAATATTCGATCTCGGTCTCTTTAACAACCAAACGCTTATTTCACACCGTAGTCATTTCATTTGAAATAGTTCTTCATATCAAAATACAATATTCATTTCGAAAATCATATCAATTCAATATCATTATTCACTTTAAATAATATCCATTTCCAAAATCATAATTTTTCTACTTTCAAAATTATGACCCTTTCGAAATCATAACACTTGTGAAATCATAACACTTTGGAAATCATAATACTTTTGAAATCGTAACACTTTCGACTTAAACAGTTTAAATATTAAAAATAGTGTGTGCGTGTGTGTGTGTGTGTGTGTTAAAATAGCTATAAAATAAATTACTTTATATTTTAAAATAATTTATATATTAAAATAGTTATAAATTAAAATAATTTATAAATTAAAATAATTTATATATTAAAATAGTTTTTATATATTAAAATATTTTATATAATAAAATAGTTTCCTCCACTTCACAAATCGATTTAAATCAGCTTAAATTCCAAAATTCAATTTAAATCAATCCCTGTTCAACAATTTTTCTTAATAAACCATTTCAATCTTTATCAATTTCTAATCCAAGTTTGAATTATCTCTTCAATTCTAAAAAGATTCAAGGTTTAAATATTCAAAAAATTTCCATATAAGTTTCATTTATAATTCAACATTTAACTTTACTATTACCTAGTTTTGAAATATTCACTTAATCAATCCGATAATCATTTAAATAAAATCTCAAATTACAAATTTAAATAAAAATTAATATCCCATTCAATTTATTTAAGTTTGAAAATATTCACTTAGTCGCCTTAAATCAAAAATCAAGTTATAAAATCATTTCTTTGAAATCTCAAATACAATAAGTTTCACGTCAATTTTACTCAAGTGTAATTTTTAGACGAATACAGTTTCAATCTATTTCAATTTATTTTCCCAATCTTAATTTATTATAGTCATTAAAAAAATCTATTTAAAAATATAAATTTATATAAATACCTAACACATTATGTACAAATTAAGTTAAATTAAATCTTATTATTAAATTTATTTTGTATTTAATCTATTTTATATATTTTTAAAATAATAAATTATAAGTAAAATCTTAAAATTTATATTTTTTTTCAAAACTAACTTATAAATTAAATTTTCTAAACATATTATTTTAAAAATCTAAATTTAGACATATATAAAATAACATTTATACATTGTATAATTTAAAAATTAGTATTAATTAAAGCCCATATATTTCCTTTCCAGACTTTGGAAATCATTTTCAAAATATAGACCAATGGTGTTCGTATACAATTTTCTATCATATGGTCAAGTGATACGGATATTTATCATTTCAATCCGCAAATTAATTATCTATGGATATATATCATTTCAACCCGCAATCCTAAAATTTCAAAATCAATGAAAATTGCTTGGTTTTATCATTTCAACCCATAACGATTTTCCCCTAATTTATAATATCATTCGAGTGTGTATCATTTCAAACCATAGGGATTTCTAAACTAACAGGGAACTTTCACGATGATGAAAAATATGATAATGGCATATTATATCAAGAACATGCATATATCATCAATAACAAATTAAGTAAAATATACACAACAGGATTTGATGTCATATATCACAGGTGAACAATTGCACATAATGGCGTATCAGATTTAGCAATTAAATAATAAGCAGTTCAAATTTAATGGTATATTTCAATTTACATTTCAATGTGAACTACATTTACTAAATATAAGAATGTTAATCGTGAGTGATTTCTCACCTTTTGAGGTTAGAGAACTTTGATAACGAACTGAGCTGCGAATCCGAGCAACGAATTCCAAAATAAAGTATGATAATAACGAAGTTGACGATCAAACAAAGTTGGATGTTTGGAATTGACGGGAGACAAATCAAAATTAGCTTAATATAAACCGAGCAAAATATATTTTGTATGTATAAAATTTTCTGTTAATCAATTTTAGAAACATATATTAAAATAATATATATATATATATATATATATATATATATAACAATCAATATATATATATAGTTTATACATAAATAAACACATCGTCATTTATATATTATACTTAAAAGCGAATAAGACTTTATATAATCAAATTCAAAATCATAATCAAATAAATATGTATAACCTACAGACTTATGTACATACATACAATTTTATATAAACTTACATATAGACAAGCATATTTTATACTTGTATATAAATGAACAGGTTATATATATAACTTATACATATTATAATTTTTAAAACAATACTTAAACGTCAAAATAAAAGTTACGGTATAAATATCTTCAAATATAGTACTGCATATATATGAATGAGTAAGTATCTCACAAATTTAAACTTATATATCATTCTATATACATACATTAAAACCGTTAAACTGTAAGAGGAAATATAAAACAAAGATCATAGCTCATATATACTTATATATAAGCTAACCAAAAATCAAATGTGTAGACTATATATATGAAAACCCTTATATTATATTCGAAAATCAAAATCCATGTATACTTATATAAATACCTATAAAATCTAATATATAAACTGATGTATAAAGTTGCCTATGTACATAGTAGAAAAGAATGAAAATAAGTAAACGTGGCAGAAGAAAACAAAGGAAGTCTAGACAAGAAAATGAAGAAAGCGACAAAAAATTTCATGCAACATATATATTGTTTATTTATATATACTTTTTATTTTTATAAAGCAAGATAGGGATAGAGAGAAGAGAACGAACAAAAAAGCAGCGGTGAGGGGTACTGGCTGTCGTTTGGAGATGGCGGTAGTGCTAAGGAATGATGGCACAGGTTGAGAAGCTGTGGGCTGGAGGTGGTGGTGTCGATCACGGTGAGGTGATGGAGCTTTGGAAGTGGTGTGATGGGCTACAGGCTGGGAAGGAACGTTTTTGCTTTTGGGTGCGGAGGTAGGCGATTTGGTGTTGATAGTGTGGAGAGGACGAGGCTTGAGGTGTGGTCAGGGTAGTAGGCCGAGTAGAGGCGGGGTGGGAGAGGGAGAATGGAGCGAAGGTGGTTGCGTTTGGTGGTGGTATGGGCTGAGCGCAATGGTGGTGGAAAAGTAGGGGCAGCTCTCGTCAGGCGGTCAGGGAAGTTGATGGATGCAGAGTAAGGAAGGTCGGAGGAAGGGTCAGAGGAGGGACGTGGGTTTTGGGAAGGCGTAGGTCAGGGTTGGGTGAAAGAGAACCTGAGAGAGAGGGTGGGCCGGTAATGAAAACAAGAAGGAGAGTGAAAGGTGGATGAACAAGCAGACTGTATCGATTATATATGAAGTTAATATTTATTATTATTAATATTACACACACACGTATATATATATATATATATATATATATATATTAACTTAAGGAGGCGGTGGGTTTTGGCAATGAGGGACGCTTGGATTTTTTTGCCAGAAAGAAGATGAGCAGGTTTCGTTGATAGAGAAAATGAACTGGCTGAGCAATATAAACTTGTATATTATATTTTTTCCACAAAGAATAGAAAATGAACCGAGAGAATTGAGGGAAGAGAATGAACAAAGATTATAATTTGATGCTAGGGAATAGTGAAAGTCATGGTTTTAAATTTCTGAACAAGAGGCTATTGGTATTACAACGATGGAAAATGAATGGTCACATAGAAACAAAAAGACGGACCGTTACGGTTAACCGTTTCACGTGTTTCACCGCGTACCAGACCCCAACACACCTAAATAAATATACTGCGGAGATCAACACGGAAAGACAAACAGAATGGTACACTGATATGAGCGATACAATCCTCCTATCCAAAGTCCATTACCAATGGATGCTATTTCGTCGAAAATAAGATAAACGGGGCTACGGCAGTCCATATTTGGTATAACGAAATGTGACTTCTCACTTAGAAAATAGTTTACATTTTGATCGTATAAAAATATTCAAATTTTAAAAACATTTTATTTTCATCAAATTAACCGATTTAAAATTGTAATCCAAATTTACACAATAGAATTAACTTACATATTTTCCAATGAAAATTTACTAGTTGCTATGTTAAAATAGACATATTCCAAATATCAAGTTTCCTTTGTTAAATCTTATTGTTTTATTTTTGACAAAAATTCAGTTTATTACGTAATTTAAACCGTTAAAATTTACGGATCATTACACTCTCCTCCACTCAAAACTTTTCGTGCCGGAAAAGGAATGAGATAGGAGAATAGAAGTAACTAGAAAGGAAAAATAGATTGAAATGCAAAATACAACAATAAATTCAAAACCATATAAATTTCAATTTAAATAATTTAATATTCAACACTTTGGCTTAATCCATTTTATTCAACCAATAAATAGTCATTCGATTTAAATTTTGATTTTCTTTCATTTTATCAACATTTATTTCAAAAAATTCATTTTTAAATTAACTCATTTGTTAAATCTATTTGATTTACTTAAGTTTATTTCATTTATAATTAAATCTTAACTATTCCTAAATTCGTATTTATTTTTTCATTATCTTATTATTATTCAATTTATCTCAATTAACATTTCCTATAATCATAAATTAAGTGTATAAACTTCTATTATAACAACCAAATTTTATTTGTAAATTTCCTTTTAAAAATTCATTCTAGGAGCATTTTATCTCATATATTTTATATTATATATTATTCAATTACATTCAAACCCTTTCCAGGTAAGTTCTATAAATGTTTTCGAATGTAATTAAACACTGTACAAATTTTCTTTTATTTACAACATTTCAATTAAGCAAAATTTAGTTTGGACATTTTCATTATTTAAATTTCTCTTGTATAACCCTCAATTAAAATTTACATTCATTTTAACTATTGAATAGCCAGGTAAGTTATATATATGTTTTAAAATGAAATTGAATATTATACAAATAAGTTTAACCCTAATTTAACTGTTTCAAGTTGTTTCAATTTCATTCAAATTTTAAAACTTCAATTTATTCAAAAAAATTGCTTAATTTCAATGATTGAAAACTGTTAATTAAAATAGAATTTAAGAGTCAAATTTCCTGGTTTCACTTCCAAACATTTTGAAATAAATATATACATATACCTATATATTTTATAATTAAATCATACCCAAAGAATTTCAAATCAAATCCATCTTCAAAACAGCTGTGCAGCAAAGCTATTAACTGGTCTCTCCACTTTGAGACTCGAAAATGAATGTCGATGATGCTGCAACCATCACCAAAATTATTTTCCAACGATTATAGAGGAAAGTACTGATTTACTTCTTTTAAAAATTCTGGAAAACAATTTCCATTCGAAAATACTTACAAATAATATCCCATTTCAAACTATGAAATCCAAACTTTTGTAAAGCACCGAAAATCAAATTCTTAAATCCTTAATTTTTTTTGAGAAAAATGTATGATCCTCTACGGGAGAGGAAATTCTTAAATCCTTAATTTAAATTTATTTCATTTTCAAATCAAATAAACCCTGTTTATAAAATTTGAATACCTTATAACATATAACAATAGCAAATGATTTAGTAGTATTGACAAGGTAATAAATGATAATCTAGTATTATCATTCCTAACAACCAATTTAATTAACTATCCAGTTTCAGAAGATTATACTTTTATATATAAAATATAACCATACGTAAAATTATATCATTTACCAATTTCGAAAACAGTATTGTGTCCGTTTGTGCTGTTCAAGTGTTTTGAAATTTCTATCAATAGTGTTGGCCAGATGAATCGATCGAAACCCCAAATCAAACTTAACAATTCAAGAAACACAATATAAGACAATTTGTGTTAATTACAAATATGCTCCCTTATAGGATGATTCAAGAATGGATTTCAAAACAAGGATAGAGATTCAAATTTAGAGGGACCCTAATCAAAGAGAATTCAACTAGAAATATAACTAGAAAGAAAGATAAGATAATTGTCACAAAAGGGAAAGGATTGATAGACTTAATTAATCGTGGGCGACCTTAACCGGGCCAACCGAGATTCCAGGAGTAAGATCAATGCAGAATTCAATTTCCTACATAGGAGGAGGAGAAGTGACTTCACCAAAACATCAGGATAATCCCTGACTATCGGGGAAGTCAAGATCATTAGGCTGAGGATCAAGCGAAAGATAAAACTGCCTGCATAATCCTGAGGCTATTGGCAAACAATTACAAGAGAATTTCTCTGGTCGTCTACAAGAGAAATGGTTCGGGCTTTACAAGAGATAACAACATCAAAACCGAGGACGTAGAAATCTTCAGTGGATCGACGCCTGTTGTAAAAGAGTTTCACCCTTTCACAAATCATACAGAGGTTGGCGAGACCGCCGATGTGATTAGTCACGGCTATTGATGAAGCTGACAATTGAGGCTGAAGCTATGGGATGCTCCAGTATTAAGAAGAATGCAAACAGGAGGAGACAAAAATGGATTTCAGAACAAAGGGGAAAGTTTCAAAAATTCAAAGGAAACCAAGTCAAAAAGGAAGAAACTCAAGCTCGAATAAAGGTGATTCTGAAATTAATTTTACTCCATTTGCTAAGTTCGGCCTAAAACAGGGCTCTGATAACAACTATAACGACCTGGTATTTCGAACCATTCACATCCATACATGTCATACTTGAATTGCTCAAAACAACATATTGTTAATTTATATTTGGCAAAACTCAGCATATACGGTAAATAAATCAATCATAGAATCCCAGACATAGATAATATAACAATAAACAGCGGAATAGATAAATAGTAGTTTATGAAACTACTATATAAACATCAAAGTTTAAACAAAATACAAAAGAAATCTCAAATACAGAGTAGTCTCAAATACAAAAGTAACCGACAAGACTGAACAGAAATAAGTGAAAACAACCGAAGCTAACTAGATATTAGATAGATATTCAAGGAAAACCCCAAACTCCAAAGGTGAGTCTCAAACGTTGTGTCATCAGTCTGATCCGAGCATAAAGGAAAACACAAAACACTCGAGTCGAGATTAATATTCTTATATTAGTAAATTCAACTCAAGTGAAATGTCAACTGAAATACAAGTAATTTAAAGGATGTTTGGGATTCCCATCCTTTAAGGATCCGTGGAACTATATACTATGTAGTAATATATGCTATTATAATATGTCTATAGTAAAGTAAAGTATTAAAATAGCGTTAAGGCATTACCCATATCCCCCTTAACACATTTTATATAATGTCGTAGTTTATACAGATACTGTAAACTCCACTCGCAAGTGGGCTATCAGGGAGCACATCATAGATACGACACAAAACAAATGCGTAGAAGGCGCGATAGGGCATGTGATAAGGCATGCGAGGCAATGCCAGGGTAGATATACCGTTTGTGGATCCGGACTGGTAGTAACGCATAGCAGCTACTACCGCCCACCTCAAGACACACTCCCAAATCAAAGGTGCACCCAATCAAATCACAAAAGCAATAGAATGGTATCGAAGAAATGTGCCCGATCGAAGGAATGAACTCACTTGGCCCGGCGTGGCTCCTGTTTTAGCCACATCAAACTGACTCATGGGAGTCAGGGCTGCACTAATACCTCATATAGAATTGTCGTCAAACCATTCTACTTCGTTCTGGAATATCCACCACGTACACAGTTGTTAAAGTGGTTTTCGTTATTGGCAGAGAGTATGACAATATCTGA
Source organism: Allium cepa (assembly GCA_030765085.1). Taxonomy (NCBI): domain Eukaryota; kingdom Viridiplantae; phylum Streptophyta; class Magnoliopsida; order Asparagales; family Amaryllidaceae; genus Allium; species Allium cepa. The sequence continues at coordinate 675,457,406 of CM060929.1, forward strand.
TCCCGGTCTCTTTAACAACCAAATGCTTATTTCGTACCGTGGTCATTTCATTTTAAATAGTTCATACTTCATATCGAATACAATATTCATTTCGAAAATCATATCAATTCGATATCATTATTCACTTTAAATAATATTCATTTCCAGAATCATAACACTTTCTAAATTATGACTCTTTCAAATTAATAGCACTTGTGAAATCATAACACTTTGGAAATCATTAAACTTTTGAAATAATAACACTTTCGACTTAAACAGTTTAGATATTGAATATAGTATATATATTAAAATAGTTATAAATTAAAATACTTTATACTTTAAAATAATCTATATATTAAAATAGTTATAAATTAAAATAGTTTATATATTAAAATAGTTTATATATTAAAATAGTTTATATATTAAAATAGTTTATATATATTAAAATACTTTATATAATAAAATAGTTTTGTCCACTTCACAAATCGATTTACATCAGCTTAAATTCCAAAATTCAATTTAAATCAATCCCTGTTCAACACTTTTTCTTAATAAACCACTTCAATCTTTGTCAGTTTCAAATCTAGGTTTGAGTTATCTCTTCAATTCCAATAATATTCAAAGTTTAAATATTTAAACATTTTCCATATAAGTTCATTTATATTTCAACGTTTAACTTTACTATTACCCAGCTTTGAAATATTCACTTAATCAATCCGATAATCATTTAAATAAAATCTCAAATTACAAATTTAAATAAAACTATATATCTCATTTAAATTTATTTAAATTTGAAAATACTCATTTAGTCACCTTAAATCAAAAATCAAGTTATAAAATCATATCTTTAAAATCACAAATTCAATAAGTTTCACGTGAATTTTGTTTAAGTGTAATTCTTAAACGAATACGGTTTCAATCAATTTCAATTTATTTTTCCAATCTTAGTTTATTATAGTCATTACAAAAACCTATTTAAAAATGAAAATTTGAATAAATACCTAACATATTATATACTAATTAAATTAAATTTATTTCAAACTATAATGAATATCCCCTAATCTGTAATATCGTTTGGGTATGTATCATTTCGACCCATAGGGATTCCTAGACTAACAAGGAACTTGCACAATGATGACAAATATGATAGTAGTATAATATATCAAGAATATGCATATATCATCAGTAACAAATTAAGTAAAATATACACAACTGGATATGGTGTCATATATCACAGCTGAAGAATTGCAGATAATGGCGTATCATATTTAGCAATTAAATAATAAGAAGTTCAAATTTAAAAGCATATTTCAATTGTCATTTCAATGTGAATTACATTTACTAAATATAAAATTGTTGATCGTGGTGATTGCTCACCTTTCGAGGTTAAAGAACTTTGATAACGAACTGAATTGCGAACCCAAGCAACAATTCCAAAGTAAAGTACGATAATCACTAAGTTGACGATCAAAGCAAAGTTGGAAGTTTGGAATTGATGGGAGACAAATCAAAATTAGCTTAATATAAACCGAGCAAAATATATGTTATACATATGAAATTTTCTGTTAATCAATTTTAAAAACATATATTGAATGAAAACACACACACACACATATATATATATATATTTAACAATCAAAATATCAATATATATAGTTTATACATAAATAAACACGTCTTTAAAATCAAATAAGACCTTATGAAATTCAGAATCAATAAACAAATCAATATGTATAACCTACAGACTTATGTACATACATACAATTTTATATAGACTTACATATAAACAAACAGATTTTATACTTATATATAAATGAATAGGTTATATATATAACTTATACATATTATAATTTTCAAAATAATACTTAAACGTCAAAATAAAAGTTACAATACAAATATACTTCAAACATAGTACTGCGAACATATGAATGAGTATGTGTCTCACAAATTTAAACTTATATACCATTCTATATACATATATTAAAACTGTTAAACTGTAAGAGAAAATATAAAACAAAGATCATAGCCTCATATATACTTATATATAAGCTAACCAAAAATCAAATATATAGACTATACATATGCAAAGCCTTATATTATATTCGAAAATCAAAATCTATGTGTACTTATATAAATATCTATATAAACCGATGTATAAACTTGCCTATGTATACAGTAGAAAAGAATGAAAATAACTAGGTGTGACAGAAGAAAACAAAGGAAGTCTGGACAAGAAAATGAACAAAGCGATAGAAATTTTCATGCAACATATATATTGTTTATACATATATACTTTTTATTTTTATAAAATAAGACAGGGACAGAGAGAAGAGAAGGAATAGAAAAGCAGTAGTGAGGGGTACTGGCTGTCATTTGGAGATGGCGGCAGTGCTAAGGAATGATGGCACGGGTTGCGTAGCTGCAGGCTGAAGGTGGTGGTGACGATAGAGCTTCGGAAGTGGTGTGATGGGCCACAGGCTAGGAAGGAACATGGTCGCTTTGGAGTGTAGAGGTAGGCGATGTGGTATTGATAGTGTGGAGAGGACGAGGCTTGAGGTTTGGTCAGGGTAGCAGGCGGAGTAGATGCAAGGTGGGAGAGGGAGAATGGAGCGGAGGTGGTTGCGTTTGGTGGTGATGCGGTCTGAGCGCAGTGGTGGTGGAAAAGTAGGGGTGGCTCTCGGTAGGCAATCAGGGAAGTTGATGGAGGCGGAGTAAGGAAGGTCGGAGGAAGGGTCGAAGGAGGGACGTGGGTTTCGGGAAGGTGGATGGTCAGGGTTGGGTGAAAGAGAACCCGAGAGAGAGGGTGCGGCAGTAATAAAACAAGAAGGGGAGTGAAAGGTGGATGAACAAGCAGGCTGTATCGACATATATGAAGCTTTATATTTATTTATTATATATATATATATATTATAACATAAGGAGGCGATGGGTTTTGGCAATGAAGGGATGCATGGATTTTTTTTTTCCAGAAAGAGGTGAGTAGGTTTCGTTGATGGAGAAAATGAATAGGCTGAGCAATATAAACTTGTATATTATATTTTTTTCCACAAAGAATAGAAAATGAATAGAGAGAATTGAGGGAAGAGAACGAAAAGAGATTATAATTTGAAGCTAGGGAATAGTCAAAGTCGTAGTTTTAAATTTCTAGGAATATTAAAACAAGAGGCTATTGGTATTACAACGGTGGAAAATGAATGGCCACGTAGAAACAAAAAGACGACCATTATAGTTAACCCTTTCGCGTGTTCACCACGTACCGAAGCCGAAACACCCAAATGAATATACTACGGAGATCAGCACGGTAGGACGAGCAGAATAGTACACTGATATAAGCGATACGATCCTCCTATCAAAAGTCGATATTCGTTGCCATTTGCTGCTATTTCACCGAAAATTAGATAAACGGGGCTACAGCGGTCCAAATTTGGCAAAACGAAATGTGACGCCTCACTCAGAAAATAGTTTACATTTTTAGTGTGTAAAAATATTCAGATTTCGAAGAAAATTTATATTCATCAAAATAACAGATTTTAAATTGAAATTGAAATTTATACTATAAAATTAACTTATAAATTTTCTAATGAAAATTTACCAGTTGGTATGTTAAAATAGATGTATTCCAAATATCAACTTAACATTGATAAATTTTATTGTTTTGTTTTTCACAAAAATTCAGTTAATTATATTATTTAAACCGTTAAAATTTATGGGTCGCTACATTATCCAATTATAAAGTTTCCCTTTATTTATAAACACCATTTAGAATATGATTTTATAAATCTTCAATTCATTTGTAAAATATCACTTTTGTAAATTATCACATTTATAAATTTCACATTTGTAATTAAATTTTATTATATCACTTTACATAAAATGGTTAATACATAATTATATCAAAATATTTTTTTATTTGAAGCCATATCTCTTTATTTTGAAAGACATACTTATTTTAAGATTTTAAAAATATTTATTTTACAGTTCAAATAGCTCTTTTTAAAATACTTCACAAAACTATTAATTTATAATGTCTAAATATCATACTTTTTATTTTAAATAAACTTCTTCTTTAATTAATTCAAAAAAACTATTAAAACATATATAATTTCAAAAATTACGTTGAAATCCCTTTTTAAATTAGATCATTATTTATTTTATAGTATTTTAAAATATAAAGAATAAGGCGCAAGGCTACTAAAGCACTAAATGAGCAAAATTATACCCATGTCATCAAATATAGCATCCAACGTATGATATATCAAATTATATGGAAAAAAATCAATAGTGTGCGGAATCCTATTGGATCTCTCCATCATGTCCCCCTACATCATACGGAGAAAAAATAAATAATATAAATCAACCGCTTTGAGGCCAGATCATCTATAAAGGGTCATCCGCTCTTACACGGGAATGTAATAGGATCTCATCCACTTTAGGGGCGGGAATATATCAAAACCAATTAAAAAAATAGTAAATCATCCAAATAGTCAATAACAATCAACAATAAAATATTCACATAACCAGTAAATAATTGCTATCGACTATAATAATATTTTTGGTTATATAAAAACGTGAGTTTAACTTGCATGTATTCTAGAAGTCGCTAAAGTGCTCCGGTTAGAATTTAAATTGCATAGGCATCAAATTTTAACCCGGATCCTATTAGCTCCAAACTACTCCAATCCAACTCCATATCGTAATTTTCATTAATACGAACCTAACACAACTGACCACGTTCAATTTGGACCTTATATGAATTATATATGAATTAATGAAACTTAAGATTATTTAAATTCAAAATAATATAAATTAATAAAATTTTAAACTATAATACCTTCCCTTTCATTCACGAATCCAGATAACTGAAAACTCGACTTCGTCTTCAACGTCGCCGCTCTACCATTCCTGCGCCTGCCGCCACCGCGGCCTCCAACATAGCACGCACCGACCTCGTCGCCCCTCCAGCTGGCAACATCGCCTCCCTAATCACCTTCGATCACTATATATCGCCAAATAACGCCGCACGTTCATCTGAGTTCACCTACCGCCATGGTTCGCTAACATCAATCTCAACCGTCGAACTCACTCATCTCATCATCGCCGACATTTGCTAGTTGACACTTTCATCAAACTCTGCCTTTTGAGGCTTCCTTTGTTATGAGCAGTTGGATGGTGGACAATAAAAATGACAACTTAGTTTTAGATTTAGAGTTTGGAGCAAAATAATTTTTTTTTAAAATCCTTATGTAGAAAATTTTGCAGCACTATTCATATGTTACATTTTCGAACTCCAATCAAGGCATGCCGCCTGTTGTTCTATATGTTATACTCTTATTTCGAATACAATGGAACTAGTATCGAGACCCAATTCCATCATATATAGAAGTTAGTTTTTCAAAATCAATTCATATTATTAAATTCCTATAATAAATGTAATAACCCGTAATTTTTAAGAATTAAAAATATTAAATTAACTAAGATTTTAAAATTTAATATTACGAGAAATTAAAATTTATGGTTTATAAATGGAAAGGATTACTAGAATTTAATTTAATAATGTTAATTTAGTGTAATTGATAACTATTTTAATGTAATTCCAATCAATTGAAATAATTGTAAAGTTAAATTGGTTAAAATCATGAATATGTAATAAATTGAATGTTGGATTTAATGTTGAAATTATATGTAATTAATTAAAATTGGTTACTATAGAATATGAAATCAATGATGTATTAAGTAGTTATAATCTTTGTTTGTAAATAATAAATTTATGTATATAATTAAATTACTAAAAGTAATAATTGTTTATTGATCATCTCATTTTTTAATATGTTGAAATAACTTGTAAATCAATAAAAATTACTGTAATTAAATATTATAGTTAATACGATAATGATGACTGTAAAATATGAATGTAATGAAATGTAAACTAATGTTAATTATATTCATAAGGTAATAGTTGATTAAATAATAAGAGCGAAATCAAAATAAAAGAATTTATTGGGATTTAAATCATAATAAAATGAGTTTTATTCCTATTGTAATTTAACATTAAAATTATATATAATATTTAAATGTTGAATCTGACATGGAAAATTTATTTTGAAAGATTATAAATTTATATGTAATCAAGAATGATAAATTTGTTAACTTTTAAATTTGAATTCAAAAGTGATTAAATCCATTTGATAATAATTTATTTAATTAACGTGAAAGTTTGCCATTTTGGCCACTGTCTCGGATTTTGACGAAACCAGTTTCATCGGATCCATAACAGTGAATTTTTGTAGGATTTCAAATTTCATAGCGGCCGGACTTATCGTTTGATTGTGCGAGCACAAAACGGTTAGAAATCAATTTAATGAATTCAATTAAATTTAGCTGATTTTAAAAGCTAACTTCTGTATGCAATGGAATTGGGGCTTGAAACTAGTTCCATTGAGTTTAAAAATATTGGAAACCTATATTTTGATATATTGGATGATCCATTTTCGTTTTGGAAACAAAACGGGTTTTTCGAGTCATCGTTATCGTTTCGACCTAATTCGATCTATCCATTTGTTCTTATCTACCTGTGCCTATATATAGGCTGTTATAAACCCTATGTATTTCTCATTTCATTATTTCTATAGGTACCTCTACTTGTCATAAGTTCCTCTTTCTCAAATGACAGAATACCAAAACCTAATTCCCAAATTCCAAACTCTAATTTCAATTTCAAAAATTTAATTTTGAAATTCAAACTCCTCAAACCATAGCTAATTATCTATCATTGGAAAGCTCTCGATGAGCGTAATCTATTGCTGCATTTTGTTTTTCGACTCGAGTCATAGTTAGGCCAGAAATCGTCGATCTTTCTCGGCCATCCGTCCTAGAGTTTGTCAAACGGTGGATGTTCGACTATTTGGCGATCGGAGGGTACCATGGCATAGGGCTTGGAAATTGGAGTTGATTCCTATGATTAGATTGATTGGATTTTGCCTTAAGATGGCCAAAAATTGACTCAAAGGTGTACGGTGGTGGTAGTTCATTGGCGAACAAGAGGCGATCGTGAGTTGATGGTGGGGTCGGCCTGAGGTGGTGGAAGGCGCGACAAGCTCTGACTGAGCATAAGCGGTGGAGGCAAGTGGCATTGGTCGATATTTCATTGCAGCTAGGGTTCTGTTCGTGCGAGTTGTTCTGAAACGAGGGAACGTGAAGGTGACGTGTTAACTTATTTGACTTTTATTTGTTTTAATTAAATTTAAATTTTTAAATCTTCTTACATCCATAAGCTTTTGTACAAGCTTGGATTCACGTGCGGTTTTCTCCATTGCGATCGTATCGAAATTTCGGACATCATGGAACTGGTTTGGCTGCATTATGAGACTATTAGAATTTTGGGCTTTGTTTGGATTTTAAGTCGACTAAAAATCAAAGGTGAGTGATTTAACCCACTCATGAATACTAAATCATCTTATGTTAGTTAATATAAATTTATGATGTGATTTAAAATTCATTGATTGCTGTTTGATATATTTAAATTATCATTCAAATTTAATTTGAACTTATATTGAATTTAATTTCCATTTGAATAAATATTTGAATTGAATTGCTAGTTAAATGCCTGATAATGATAACCAGTTAATTGTTGCGATTTATTGGTTAATTTGAATAATTGTGATAATCAGCCAAAATCGAAAACTACTTTAACAACTGTGCACGTGGTGGAGAATCCAAAATGAAGTAGGATGGTTTGACGAACGCTACTGTATGAGGTATGAACGCAGCCCTGACCCTCTCGAGTCAGCTTGATATTAATAGAACAGGAGCTATAACTGGGCCAAGTGGGGTTGCTCCCCCAATCGGGAACATTTCTTCGATATCATATCTATTACTTTGTGACTTGATTTGGTGGCCACCCTATGATTTGATTATGGGAGTGTGTCTAAAGGTGGGCGGTAGTAGCTGCTGTGCATTACCACCTGCCCGTTCTGCAAAATGGTAGCATACTACCTTGGCCATTGCCTCGCGTGCCTCGTCATAAGCCTTATCGAGCCTATTATGACTTTTGTTTGTACTGTACCTATGGAGTGCTCCCTGAGTATCCCATAAGTTTTGTGACAACCTGCAAATCCATACCCTTTGAATCGACAATAAACCACACCTGTCCGACCCAAAAGGCACAGAATGATGGAGGTCATGGGAAAGAAGAGAGAGGGTTAGAAGAAAGAAAGAAAGAAGAAACTAAAACAATATAGAATCTCACATCGCAGTGGAACAACATATAATAGAATATCAATAGTCTTTGCAGAAAGAAAAACTGTAATATTCATACATCAATTAGAGTACACAATCACTAATAATCAGCTTGGACAGTTGTAATAACCTGTCCTCATAATTGCTGATAATTTAAAATGAACAATGCAGCAAAAATAAACAAGTATGGGAATACCTTTCTGTCATCCAGCACGTCTCCTGAGGTCCAATGTAACCTAAGCAACCTGTAGATATACTCGGTCTGACCCGAGCTTTGAAAGGAAAGAATGCCCGGATCAGTCTGGTAAAACAGCGTGAGAAAACACATCTCTACTAAATTCAGAAAGTTATCAAAACTCCTTTTCAAAACAAAGGGTATCTCATAAGATCGCGATGCACATAAACGCGGACGTGTTTTTACCTTACGATAACCAGACCTTTTTTATTAAATTATTTGATATTATTGTAATGTCTAAGGGTTTAAAGTAAAACATAAATATAGCTGAAATGCTTTCATCTCACATTTCAGCATATTTGGTATACAACTAAAACCATATGGCGCTTATTAATGAATGGATTCGATACAATGAATGGGCACTGGGGTACCGCCCATTACAGTACACCTCTTGGAAAAATGTACTAAGATCAAATCTATCGATCCCTGCCAACACAAGACCGGCCTACCCCTTACCGAATATGTCATTACCCCGATTGTTCCCAACCTTTTTAATGAGATCTCATGCACAACGAACCATAAATATGTAGATGTAGGGTATCTAGAAAGGTGACAACATACCCTAATGGTTGTGATCCACATAGCGTTGCTGCATCTCCCCTAATTTTCAGTTGGTTGATAAGGCTTGAGGCTACGTTTACCTTTTATATAGCAACCCAACTTGGAATGCTAACATTGCCCTCCAAGCATCAATGCAATACTATCATTTGTCCATACAAGTTCATTCTGGGGCTGAACGAAACCGAAAGCACTATTCTCTATTTCATCCTGTACGGGGAATCCTTCCCTAGGAAAATAAAGAAATAACCCTTGCATTTAACCCCGTGTTTTGATATCTTCAACCTATTCCAATTCGCAATGCTTATGCCAATTCAAAGTGGTTCTGGATAATAAACCCCATCCCGGTCTCTTCGAACTAACAACGATAGTTTAAAATTGGTCAATACTTTGATAGTCGGTTATTTAACTATCAAAGGAACAAACATTGATCCAAAGACTTATTCCCAAATGGAAATACTGCTAGTTAAGCACCAAGCAACACTGAGACTCTTTAATTAATCTTATATTAATTTGATCACTATCCTAATATTTATCACAAATTATCTTTATTAGATATATTCTCTAATCGCTTTATCACTTACGATATTTGGAAAACATTTCCATATACTTATCTTAACGGTATAATATTCACAAGCCATCTCATTTTCTACACTTAGAAAATATCTTGAAATACTTAAATCAAAATAAGTATATTTAAAATCCTTTGGAGAAACTCTTTATTTTCTATAACACACTTTATTAGGTCAAAATGAATGTTGCGGAAAACATCATTACTACAACCCAAGACACTGGTATATGGATTCAATTAACTATACAAAATATCAATCTTTGATATCGAACTTCCACGATTTATTAGTTAACAATAAAGCCAATCAAGTTGGGGTATCATTATCTCTCAGACCTTAACCGAACAACATTCTTAACTTCAAAATAGATAGAAGTTACCCATCTCGAAAATTAACACCAAATATAGAATATATACAGAAATCCCATATACTATACAAACCTTTCCTTTTGAAATCATCTACTATAACTTTGCCTTCCTTACCTTTCACGAAAATGTCTATTACAACAACAAATGTTGAAATCTATGTTTCTGTCACCTACACATTTTAAAATCGCTTTTAAAATCATTTAGCCCATTTTAAAAACATCACTTTCCAAACCATTTCTTTCAAAAGATTATTCACTTTAAAATGTGAATATATTCCATTTATAAAAATCCATATTTAATTCTCAATGTAAATCATTTTCAAATTTATAAAATTAAATTTATAAATCCTTTTCCATTCAATCACTTCTTTTTTTATAAAATCTCTTCAATTATAAATTCTCGTTTATAAATCTATTTCTTTATAAATCTCATTTATTTTCAAATCCCATTTATAAATATCGATTACAAACCCATTTTCAAAATTGAAAACAAGGTTTTAAATTCTCATTTCTATTTTATAAACACCGTTCGAACATATCCTTGCTTATTCCCTCATTCCAATTTTCCCAAAAATAGAAACAGCCCCTTTCTATAAAAACCATTCCCCGTATTTTTATAAATCCAAGATGTAACATTCCCTTTTTTAAATCAAATTGAAATTGGAAATAAATTTAATTTTTGGAATTTAATTATGATTTAAACTGATGTTTTCCAAAAATTAAATAAATATTTGTTTTTTTATTTATGAAAATGAATGTATAAATGATTTTTAAATAGAATTTTTAATTGGAAATTCTGAAATAAATACCCTGAATAATATTCTAATTACAAATTTAATTTTGGATTTATTTGTAGATTTGAATAAATATATATATAAAGATTGATAACTTGATTCATTAATATATATATATATATAAAGATTGTAAATAAATGTTTTTATCTTTGAAATAAATAAAGGTTAATGATTTGGAATTAAAAAGTGAATATTTTATACATAGATTATAATTTGAGATTTGAATTTGAATTCAATAAAAATTATATTAACTAACATATAAATATTTATTTGTAATGAATAACTTTTCAAATCATTTGTTATAAATAAGAATTTAATTTGAACTTTAAAAGAAATAGATGATAAATGGAATATAAAAATATATTTATAAAAAGGTATTTGATTATTTATTCATTTATAAGTATAAATTGATTTTATATCAAATTTTGAATTTGAATTTAAGATGTAAAAATTAGATTTGTATATATGTATATATAAGAATATATGAATATAAAGAAAACAAAATAGATAAATATGTTTCATAAATTTAAATAAAATAAGGTTTAAACTAAATTTTTAAACTTAAGGACTTAAACATAATTTAAGTAACAAATGACATTTGTAAAAATATTAACTTAAACAATCAACAAGTGTTAATACAAAACAACAAGTGGCAAAAATATGTTTCTTTCAACATAAAATAAGAAATCTTTTTCTTCTCATTATTGTTTCAGGAATTTAAAACCATAAAACTGAAGAAAAAAATTGATTGAATGAAACTTCAACCTGAAACAAGAAACCACAAACTTGAAAGCAAAGAAAAGGGATTATCAAAGAGAAATCAAAAACTTTCAAGCCTGGAAAACAATTTTGAAAATCAGAGCATTTCCAGGCAACAGTAGATCTGAAAGAAAGGTAATTAAAGAAAGAAAATTCAAACTCAACTCAGCTAAAACAATGATCAATTCAAACTTGAGAATCAAATGCAACATTAAAAGCTTCAGATTTAAGTTCCAGGCAAAATTCTCTGCTCTGTTCCAAAATTGCAAGGTGAGCAAACTGTTTCTTTAGAGCCTAATTTTGATTGATACATTGAAATGTTGCTGAGCAAACTTTGAATCCATATCTATTTATGTTTTCATGTGATCAAAATATGTGAACGTATAGGTGAATGCATGTATCAGTGTTATCTTGTTATGGTTGCCAGGCTCAAAATTTTTGATAAAAAAATAAAATCAAACAGAGTGCAAATCAAAACGGCAAAACAAGGTCAAAAAAAATGAATGTATCAACCTGAAAATCAAAACAAAATTGGACAAAGTATGATCAAGGCAAATAACAAGTAGCAAGTAGAAGGATAATCTTGAAATAAGATCAAACTCCAGGAAATCAATTTCCAGTTCCAGTTTTTTTCAAAATTTCCTGGCTCATCTTTTAGTTTCAGTGATCAAATTTTTTTTGACTTGATCTTTAAATTGACATAATGATTTATGTTTGCATGTTGATAAATTTTGGGAATGATAAGCATGCATGTCTGTTTACAGAGGCATAACTCTGTTCTTGGAAAAAAAATCAAGTTTTTACATTCTCTTATAAGCTGAGAATTTCAAACAAAAACATGATGTTTAAACTCAAGATTAAGATTTAGAAATATGTTTGAGTACCATAGGTTTGCAAATTTTCTGTAAAATTTAGGAAGACAGTGAGCAAACCTTTCAAAAATTAAAACTTTAAATCATATACATTTCGATGATTGAAGTTGCTATGAAAATATCTTTGTATGGCTGCATGTATATGTGTCTATATATATACATATGTATATAGATGGATGTGTAAGTATCTATATATATGCATACTCATGTCTGGGTATTCACAGTTTCAAAGAACAGAATCTATATCTACATAAATAAACATTACTTGGTTATGATTCTTGAAAAAAAAATTGTAATGGTGTAATGTTATTTTTAAAAATAAAAACAAAGAGAAATATTAAGAAATCCATCTGGAAATTAAAATTTCAGTAAAATAAATCAAACACTTAAAAATTTGATGTTCACAAGTTTTTTTTGAATTCATAACCTGATTCAAGTTGCGAAAAGATAAATTTTAATGATAGTTTTAGGATTTTTAGCTTTGGAAATCATTGGGATTTTAGAGTTGAACGGAATTGTGAAAAACATCGATTTCTGACGATCAATAGGGGATTGAACTTCGGGGTTCATGCCGGAGGAGGATTGGAAGGTAATGAGTATAGGAAAATTAATAATGGAATTTATCATGGATCGTGGTGGTGGCATGGTGGGTTTGTAGGGTTTAAGAACGGGTTTGGCTCATCGAAGTTTGGAGCTGAAATTTGACAGCATCGTCGCATCGAGTTCGATCGCACCGAGATGGTTGGGTTCGTAGTTGAGTGGCAAGGCTTTGGACGTGGTGGTGAGGTTTCAGATCATCGGGATGGGCAGCAGCGAGGTGAATTTCCGATCAGGGTTGGCTACAGAATTTCGAACGAGAGGCTCGATTTTGATTCTGTTCGTTTTGGTCGAACTTGGTGGATCGGAGGGCTTTGGTAGGGTATTAGCGGCTTGCCGAAGAGATCGACGATGGTCAGAGAAACTCCGACCATCTATGCACGTGTACGTGCAAAATTTGGGTAGCGCTGTTCGTTTTGGAGAAGATGGGTGGCGGCTCGAAGTACTACTCGGGTGAATCTGCGTAGCAACTCGAAGGCGGTCTTGTGTTGCTGGGGGGTGGTATCGGGTTGGATTTAAAACTTAAACAATTTTTTGAAATAAAATATCAGTCGGGTCAATGTTGGCTAAAACTCGAAGTGAGTATTTTCTCCGGGTGCGACTCGAGGAAGACTCGGGTAGTAAATAAAAACAGCAAGGGAACCCAGTTTTTGACTAAAACACAAGTTAAATTTATTTTTCCGAATAAACTAGTAATAGTTGTAGATGGAACTTCAGGTAAATGATATTGAGTTAATAAATTTATTTTAAATTTTATAAAAGTTGTTTTAAAAATTTTAATTAATAAAATTTTAAAAGTAAATCACAATATCAAGTGTTAACAGCAACCAAATTTATTTATAACGATAAAATAGTAATTAACCATTAAGGTTTGTAATGATTTTATGATTTTAAAATTTATCAATTAAAGAATAGGAAATTTAGAAAAGTAATTAATGAATGATTTAATAACATAGTAATTAATTAGTGAAAGTAATTAAGAGAAGATAATTAAAGGTTAATTAACTTAAAGTGATTAAGAAATCATTATTTATTAAGGAGTAATTAATTATTGAAATTAATTAAGGAATAAACCTATCAATTAAATCAATTAAGAACAAATTAATTATAATTAAGATTTAATTAACAATTAGGGGTTTATTATTTAAAGTAATTGGTTAAGGGTTGATTAATAAAAGTAATTAAGATCCAATTAATTGCAATTAAGGGTTAATTAATTAAGATAATTAATTAAAAGAATGATAAATTATGCAGGTGATTGAAATTTAATCAATTGTAGTTAATAATAATTAATCATTGGTTTGAAATTACTAATGAAAGTAATTATGTAGATAATAATTCAAAACCCCATAATTTATTCATCTTAGTTGTAGATGTTTGATTTCTATTGTATGTTATGCGATGGATTGATATATTTGATATGTGATGCTCTGTAATGTTTTATGCTGAGCTGTTATATTTGTGATGTATATACTCTTGACCCGTTAAACGACATTTGGATTTCGATGCGACAGGGAGTCGGATTTTAGTTGGATATCCGAAACCCACATCGAATCGTAATGATGAATATTTATAATTGATAAATGTACTTTATCTGTGAATAAGGATAAGCGTTGTAGATTATACCGCTTATCAATATTTCTGTGTTTGTATCTGTGATGATTGATGTTGTGCACTATTGTGTAAAGCCCCTAGACTACACTATACACACACAAATATGGATTGCATATGGAAGTCGGTTAAGTCACAGATTTTTAAAACAGTTTTGAATTTGGATTTTAAATTCAAATGGTTTTGGAAATGGATTGGGTTTAAAGTGGAAAACTTTTGAAAAGGTGTTTTAAGAGTGCAAGTTATTTTGAATAACTTAATAAAGATTTGAAATCTGAGTAATTTGATTTAAATTGGAATTCAATATCTGATATTGAATTCTATATCTGGATATGACGTAAAAATGTTATACAAAGTTATAAATGTGTTGGATTTTAAACCATTTTAAAAGTATTACTTTGAGAATTTGAATTTAATCCAAGTTCATATTTAAAGGCCTTAACTCGTGCAAATATAATCGAGTTTTTCGAAACGGAACAAGTGGTTTTCGAATAATAATAGCTTTTATATAAGGAAATAATTTCGAAAATTATGATTGCAAATTTGAAATGGAATGGCTTTGAAAGCTATAATTGAATTTTGTAAAAGATAGTTGAACCCTAATTTGAAATTGAAGAAGATTTTAAATGGCGTATCTTTTATATATAGAAAAGATTGAATCAGGAATTGTTTTAAAAGTTATGAAATGAGTCTTTAATTCAAAGACCGGATGATTTAATCCAACTTGAAAATGGAATTGTTTTGAAAAGCTATGAATGAATCTTTGTTTAAAAGATTGGTGAACCTTGTTTAAATTGAAAGGGGTCTTAAAAGTGAATCTTTTGTTTAAAAGATTTAAATGTGGAAATTGTTTAAACCATTGAAGGTTTTGAAATGAATCTTTTTGTTTAAAAGATTTGTAAATGGTAATTTGTTTAACCATTTGAAAGAAAAGCTTTTGGATAATAAGTTGTGACTTAACTGAGATCCCATATCCATATGTTTTTAAATATTGCGCTCACTATTCGGATTAGACGGGAGAGGACCTTTGTGTCATATAACCCATTCCGAATAATGATACTATGTTATGGATAGCAATTGAAGACCGGATGTTTTCGAAAACGAAAGGGTTTCTTGTCGAATGTCTCTGCATCGGCTGATCCCCGATATAGAGATTCAAGCACCCATTGTGATGGGAAGTCCGGACGTGATTGGGAATTATCCGGATTTGCAAGGACTTCTTTGGAAGTGCCTTCGGTTCTATTCGAACCCGGAACAGACTTGTATGGATTGTGTGTCTGACATTACACCTTGAGATGTAAAACCGGTTTCTATCAAATACATTTCTGTTTGGTGGCAGAGATTTATTCTCTTAGCTTAACACCCTTCTTTGTGACATACGAGCTCAGAGGTTATGTAGTTGATGGTTACCAGTGATACATTTCCAATTTGGTAATGTGGCATACGAAGTGCTGCTGATCATTTGTTGATCAAAGCATGGCTTTTGTAAAAAGCGTAGCTTTGTGGACGAGACTTCGTCGAACCTCACAACCCAGAATGGTCGAAAAAGGAAGGATGCAGTAAGGTTATTTGGGGGTAGCGCCCCCTAAGGGTATGTTCATTTCTTTCTAGATAGAGGTGGTATCATGGAATGGAGCCCAGATACTTAACCTATGTGGTTGCTGCAAATTTATTACTTTGTGGTTGTTGGTGAATCCCGGGATAAAGGTTGGTTACGACCAAGTGATGGCATACTCGTGTAGTAGTTACCTAGTAGTAGAGGTAACCAGGCCTTGTGTTGGCAGAGATCCGATTAGGTTCTCGGGGCATCCCTCCAGAGGCGTACCCATGTGGCAACGGGAAGTTTCTTGGCCTGACCATTTGTTGGAAATCCAAACAAAACAATATGAGCCCTTTACGATTGCAATTGTATAACCTGCCTCCTCAGGAGGTAGCTATAGCAGGCATGATATAATGGTACCTATGCTGGCTAAGATTTATATTATACTTTCGAAATGTTTTCCCCTATGCACTAATAATAATATCAAATGGTTTTCGCGTATCAAGCATAATTGACTATCATAAGGAGAAATCTCCTCCAAGTCTGCGTTTGCATTGTGTGTGTGGCGGGAGGCCTTATGATAGTTTCATTTTCTAAAAAGCATTGCGGATTTCAAATTTAAATTCTTTTGTTTGTTTTTAAAGACCAAATGTTTTCGTTTTCTTATACCAGTCCCATGACTGATCCGGAGTTTATTGTTCCTTTCCTAAACTCTGGGTGCCCACAATTTTCCACAGGGCAGTCTAGAGTTGGGTTTTTCAGATAATAGATATAGATATCGATCTGGTAGCTCTCAGCTTTCTCTTTGTATTCTTTGGAGATCTTGTATATTGGAGACTTTGGATTCACCGGACGATACTTGCTTAGCTTGGTGCAACTTGACGGTGGTTCGAGCTATTTTTGGATTGGTGCTTTGGATTTAGAGTTGCTATTGCTGTTTTGAAGTTTTTGTTTTCCGCTGCTAGATTCATTTGTAATTCCACTATAGCTTTGTTGTTTTATATCCCTGATACTTATTCATATTGTATCATTGGATATTGTATTCATTGGAGTTGCATATGATATTCATTTCTTTTCTTCCGCTGTGTTGTTATACTTAATTGTGTTATAAGCTCCGGCGAACCAGATTCGACGTTTGGATCTGCGGCATTGGAATACAAGTGTCATATTCGGTGCCGATTTTCGAAGGTCGAGTCAGGGTCGTTTCACAATATGTGGTTTATCTCTCTAATTTTGCCCAAAGATAATATTTCCCTTAATCTGTAAACATGGTTTTAAAAATCTATCATTTCATTTAAAAACCTTTACTTATTTGTCAAATATCACATTTTAAATCCATTCCTAATATATATAATTATATTACTTTAAAATAACAGCTCAATAATACTTATTTAAAAATATTTCTATCTCCTTTTCAAAACAGTATTCTTTTGTTAAAAAACTAAATTAATATTTAATATTATAAAATCTATATAGTATAGTTTAGGAAATCTCTATTTAAAATATTTCGTAAAACTATTAATTTAATATTCAAAGATCATACCTTTTATGTAAATTAAATTCCTTCTTTTAGAATAATTCAAAATAGTTATAAAACATTTCTAAATTAGAAACCCATAAAAATCAAAATCTCGCTTAATAGTATTTTAAAAATACTAAAAAGAGGCATACTGCTACCATAGCACTATATATGGAAAACTATATTCATGTCATCACATGCGGCATCCAACACATCGTATATCACAATATATGAAAAATAAATCAACAATGTGAGGAATCCAGTTGGATCCCTCCAACTAGTTCACCTGCATCAAATACAGTATGTGAGAATAAAATGTACAATGTGTACTTCGAGGCAGATGCACGTACAAAGGGTCATCCGCTCATACACGGAAACGTATAGGGTCTCGTCCGCTCAATATGCAGGAATATATATCCAACTACTAATAATATAGTAAACCAGAAAATACCAATCACAGACAACAACAACATAAATAAAATTATTTCCACTTATATAAAAATATAAGTGCCCAGAAAGAGTGAGTTTTACTCACATTGATTTATGTCGTTTCTTCCGCATTCTGGTTTCAACTAAATCGAACGGCATTCGAATTTAGCTAAAAATTCTAGAAGCTCCAAATTGTCCGATCCAATTTCATATCATAGTTTATGTTATTACGAGCGCAATATAAAAAATAGCATTGGAATTCGACCAAGAACAATCAAATTATCATGTTTATAAGATTTAATGAATTAAACAACATAATAATTTACTAATACATCATTAACACTTAATTAATCACCATACTTAACGAATTAATCTTTCTTCCCTAAATTAAATCGAAATCCTGCTTCTTCCAGGAATGCTTCTTCCCCACGGCCACTGCTTCTCTCCTCTCCCGCTCCTTCATCATTAAATGAATCTTCACTCCGACCGCTCCATTGTCTTTCTAATCGGGAACCGCACCCAGTCGACCCCATTACGCTAGCAGCAGAAATAAACAAGTACGAGAAATGTCTCTGTCATCTAGCTCGTCTCTTGAGCTCCAATGCAACCTAAGAAATCTATAGATATACTCGGTCTGACCCAAGCTTTGAAGGGAAGAATGCCCGGATCAGTTTGGTAAACCAGCATGAGAAAACACATCTCTACTGAATTTATAAAGTTATCAAAACTCCTTTTCAAAACAAAGGGTATCTCGTAAGACCGTGTCGTACATAAACACAGACGTGTTTTTACCTTATGATAAACAAACCATTTTTATCAAATCATTTTATATTACAATAGCGTCTAAGGGTTTAAAGTAAAATATGAATATAGCTGAAATGCTCGCATCTCACGTTTCAGCATATTTGGTATATAACTAAAACCATATGGCACTTATTGGAGAATAGATTCGATACAATGACTGAGAGTTGGGGTACTACCCACATAGTACACCTCTGGAAAAATATACCAAGATCAAACCTATCGATTCCGGCAACCACAAGACCGGCCTACCCCTTACTGGATAATACCGAATATGTCATCACCCTAGTTGTTCCCAACCTTTTTATTGAGATATCACGCACAACCAATCCATAAATATGTAGATGTAGGGTATCTAGAAAGGTGACAACATACCCTAATGGTTGCGATCCACATAGCCTTGCTGCATCTCCCCTAATTTTCAGTCATTCTCTGTTGATGAGGCTTGAGGCTACGTTTACTTTTTATATAGCAACCCAACTTGGAATGCTAACACTGCCCTTCAAGCATCAATGCAATACTAGCATTCTTCCGTACAAATTCGTTCTGGGACTGAATGAAACCGAAGGCACTATTCTCTATTTCATCCATTACGGGGAATCCTTCCCTAGGAAAATAGAGAAATAGCCCTTGCATTTAACTCTGTGTTTTGCTATCTTCAATCTATTCCAATTTGCAATGCTTATGCCAATTCGAAGTGGGTCTGGATAATAAACCCGATCACGGTCTCTTCGAACTAACAATAATAGTTTAAAATTGGTCAATACTTTGATAGTCGGTATTTAACTATCGAAGGAACAAACATTCATCCAAAGACTTATTTCTAAATGGAAATATTAATGGTTAGCACCAAGCGACACTGAGCCTCTTTAATTAATCTTATATTAATTAAATCATTTTCCTAATATTTATCATAAAATATATTTGTTAAGGTATATTCTCTAATCACTTTATCACTTACGATATTTGGAAAACATTTCCATATACTTATCTCAATAGTATAAGTATATTCACAAACCATCTTATTTTCTACACTTAGAAAATATCCTGGAATACTTGAACCAAAATAAGTATATTTAAAAACCTTTAAAGAAACTCTTTATTTTCCAAAACACACTTTATTGGGTCAAAATGATTGTTGCGTAAAACGTCGTTACTACAAACCAAAACACCAATATAAGCATTCAACTAACTATACGGAATATCAGTCTTCGATATCGAACTTCAACTATTCATTAGTTAACAATGAAGCTAATCAAGTTGGGTATCATTACCCTTCAAACCCTGTTTGAACAACATTCTTAACTTCAAAATAGATAGAAGTTACCCATCTTGAATATTAACACCAAATATAGAATATATACATAAATCCCACATACTATACAAACCTTTCCTTTTGGAATCATCTACTATAACAATAGTGTTATAGCCTACGCCTTGCTTACCTTTCATGAAAATGTCTATTACAACAATAAATGTTGAAATCTATGTTTTCGTTACTTAACATATTTTAAAATCGCTTTTAAAATCATTTAGCTCCATTTTGAAAACATCACTTTCAAAACCATTTCTTTCAAAAGATTATTCACTTTAAAACGTGAATATATTCCCTTCATAAAAATCCATATTTAAATCTCAATATAAATCATTTCCTAATTTAAAAAATTAAATTTATAAATCCTTTTCCATTCAATCGCTTCTTTTATTATAAAATCTCTTTAATTATAAATTCCTGTTTATAAATCTATTTCTTTATAAATCTCATTTATTTTCAAATGCCATTTATAAATATCGATTATAAATCCATTTTCAAATTTATAAAAAAAGGTTTAAAATTCTCATTTCAATTTTACAAACACCGTTCAAATATCTCCTAGTTTATTCCTACTTTCTATTTTTCCCAAAAATAGAAACAACCCCTTTCCTAAAATAACCATTCCCTATATTTTTATAAATCCACAGATGTGGTTTATCTCTCTAATTTTTTCCAAAGATAATATTTCCTTTAATTTATAAACATGGTTTTAAAAATCTATCATTTCATTTAGTAACCTTTACTTATTTGTAGAATATCACATTTTAAATCCATTTTTGATATATATAATTGTATTACTTTAAAATTAAGGTTCAATAATACTTATTTAAAAACGTTTCTATCTCTTTTTTAAAACAGTATTCTATTTTTAAAAAACTGAACTTAATATTTAATACTATAAAATCTATATAATATAGTTTTGGAAAATCTCTACTTAAAATACTTCGTAAAACTATTAATTTAATATTCAAAGATCATACCTTTTATATATATTAAATTCCTACTTTTAAACTAATTTAAAATAATTTATAAAACATTTTAAATTCGAAACACTTAAAAATCAAAATCTTGCCTAATAGTATTTCAAAATTGCTAAAAAGAGGCACAGTGCTTGTAACGACCCAGAATTTTCTAGATCGTTAGGAAAAAGAAGAAAGAGATAGAAGAAGAAGAAGAAAAACACCACAAAGATTCTCACATTCGCAGCGGATGAAAATATAATCTCAAATAATAACAGTTTACAAAAGAATTCGGTATCTGTCAAATACATTTATAATACATCAGAGTTACATATATATACAGACACTGGATATACACAATCATCATATCTCAAATAATCAGAAATATATTACAGCGGAAACACTCCATACGTTCCTGCCATCCAGCTCGCCTCCTGAACTCCAGAACGTCCTTACCTGAAAATCTGTAATAGTCGGTCTGACCCGAGCATTACATCAAGTAACACCTGGGTCAGGCTGGAAACCAACGTGAGTAAACCCATCTAATATGGAATACAAAGCATACAACTTAAATAAACCTGGGGTAACTCGTATTAGTTTACAAATTCACAATTTGTTATAGACATCACTTATTTCACACACCAATTTTCTAAGTACCAAAATTTAGATTAAATAGTCCAATTCACTTAAATCACTTCATGCCAGCCTATTGATTTCACATATCAATCTATAAAAATTCGAAGAGGTTTCAGGTATTTTCTAATACCCGACCCGGTCCTTCGAGTCTCATCTCATCCTAACCCAAGTTATCCAAATTAGATACATTGCAAACTTTAAATACAGGATGTCCCTTTTTACAACAATTCATGATTGATAGATAACCATAATATCATGTCCGCCCAAACAAATGTTACCACAAAACATTTCATATCGGAGATATCCACTCATTCAAGGCATCCAATACCATTCAATCATCCATAAGCAAAGCTTGATCACATCCAAAATTGATTTAATTAATTCTGATTGGATTACTAGCCTCAATCTCTTAGATTTATTCACTTAACATTAATTAATTTCAAATCAATTAATTAACCATCCCTTAATTATTCATCTTAAATAATCACCCTAGAATAAATATCCTTCAATTACATTCAAGTAATTATCTTTAATTAATTACACAAGTTAAGTAGTCTTAACCAAAAACAGTAATTAATCTATAATTACTTCAAAAATTAATTAACTATAATTACTTAAATTAATCTTTAATTACTTATATTAATTAATTTCTCATAAATCACTTATTATTGATCAACTAGTCTTAGTTAATCAACCTTTAATTACATCATTAATTATATAAATTAATGATTTCTAATTAAATTTCAATTTATCCTAATCTAAATTAATTACAATAAGTGATTAATCATTAATTAAACTACAAATATTAATCACTCTTGATTAATCTCAACCAGTAATTAACTACCTTTGTATTTACTTTATTAAATAAATTAATTACTCATTTTATAAAGGAAGTTTAAAGGAATTTAAAATCATATTCATTTTTAAATTCAATATTCCAATTATCAATATAATTCATCACAGAATATCAAATATTCATAACATAGAATATTAAACAATCTAAATAATTTTGAGGAATACAGTTCGATCACTCCAACCTGATTCCCTACATCCACAGATATTAGCACAATACCAATTCCACTTCGAGGTGGAGTATCGCGGTATATGGGATTTTATAATATCATCCGCTATTATAAGGTGCATTGGGTCTCATCCGCTATATAATGCAGGATCAATCGCTCCAACATATACTATATATTACTGTATAATATTCCACTTTCGCTATGGTGTGCAGTAGATCGCAGTGACATCGAGTTACACTGTCGTCACAACATAACCCAAATGCCCCTGTAGGCATCAGCGCCCTCGACTTCCGCTACACACTACACATAATCCTCAGGAACTAGTTTTTTCTAGACTCCTCACAGGATCAACTTTAGAACCCCCCTTATGGTTCAAGGCAGTACCACGCGGCGGCACTCCAGAGAAGTTCATTTCAAGGGAGCGCCTTTTTCCCAGAGCCATTATCAAAACACTTTATACTATACACATATAGTATCTTCCAAATCATACACCAAGTATGAATCTCATATAAATCTCCTTTTCTCAAAATCGATTATCCCAAAATCGATAATTCTCAAACTATGCTTTCCAAATTCCAATATTGATTTTACCAAAAAATCAAAAGACTTTCCAAATCCAAAGGTTCCCAAAACCTTTTTCCAAAATCCTCATAAGATCCTTTATATATATATAGATATATATATATATATATATATATTTTGAAAACTTTGGATCATTTCAAACTTGTATAAAACTCCTTATAGTTCAAACACTTTCAAAATCCTTTTATTCCGGCAATAGATTCAATAAGGGGAGATTTATCTTATATAACAAAGTTATATAACTTTGTTTGTTCAAAATCAAATATTCAAATTTGATTACTCCTTTTTTTATAAAGTTGTTCCCATCTTACTTATCATCATAAAAATATAAAATTTTCACTTTTATCCATTGTATATTTCATAAAATATACTTTCATTTCAAAAGAAATCATTTCACATTTCTTATTCACAAATTTTCAATATCAATTTCATTCAAATCCGTACGATGTACACATATCATCCGTACGCTATACCAATCTGATCGCTCACTCGATCACAAAATTTCACTTCCGAACTAGTATCGTCCATCCGACTTCTTAGTGTGGACTCAGATCTGTCTTCTTGATCATAAACCGTCATTCTCCTTGCATATCCATAACTATGATAGAGAATATCCCGAGCCA
This sequence comes from Allium cepa, assembly GCA_030765085.1. Lineage (NCBI taxonomy): Eukaryota > Viridiplantae > Streptophyta > Magnoliopsida > Asparagales > Amaryllidaceae > Allium > Allium cepa. The sequence continues at coordinate 675,481,408 of CM060929.1, forward strand.
ATCAGCAATCCATATCCAGGTTCGCCATCGAAAATCGAGTGAAAAATCCTAACTCGGATTGATAAACTATCTCGAAATTATGTGCCCGAATCTGGATCAAATCACTATGCGAATAGAATAATATACGTACGTCCTACGTATCTATCCTCATTGCTTTATTAGCCAAAACAATTCCCTTTCTATTCACATTCGCTTTAAATTTTCATTCATTTATTAACAATTGCTTCAATCCCATTTGGATTATCACATTAATCCTTATCTCAATTGGGTAATTTAATCATAAACAGTTTCACTCTGACTGGCTTCAATTTAGAAAATAGCTTGAAAAGTTTAAAATAGATAAGTCGTTGAAAAATAATTATTAGTTTGTAACATAGCTATAAAATAGTTAAGTAATTGTAAAATAGTTGGAAAATAGTCAAATAGTTATAGAAATTTTAAATAATTGCAAAGTACTTGTAAAATAGTAATTAATTTGTGAAATAGTTGAAAAACAGTAATTAGTTTATAAAACAATCGAAAAATTGTTAAATAGTTTCCAAAAATAATTGTAAAATAAATATAAAATAATTTGGCTTTTAAAACAAAAGATTGTACATAGTAAATAGCTTGGAAAAATAGATTTATATTAAAACAATTTATATTGAAAATAGTCCAGAGTCAAAACTGTTCAATTTCCAATTCTCCATTCCCACCAATTCAATTTAAATTTCCACTTCCATTTAAAATTGACTCAATTCCAATTTAAATAACTTCAATTTCCATTGAAATTGATTTGACCCTAATTCAAGTTGAATTAATCTTGATTTCTTTCCAAATTCAAATCAAATTCCATTTGATTTTAAACCTGTTCAACTTTAATTACAATTCCAAATTATTCCAATCAATTTGGACTAATATCAATTGAACCCACTTCAATTTTAAATCATTTCAATTCAATCCAAATCAATTTTCCAGTTAAATTTTTAAAATTATCCATCTTCAATCACAAATCCAATTAATTCGAATCAGATTCAATTTGAACGAATACACTTCAAATTCCAAATTTGAACCATCCCGAATTATATAAATTCGAGTTAAATTTTTAAATGTTGATTATGTCCTTTAAATCAAATCAACTTATCTCTTTAAACCATTTAATTCTGAATCCATTTCAAACTTATCTTCATTTAATTTTAATATGGTTGTATTTCTGTTACCACTTAATTCTCATTGTTAAATTTTTCAAATAATATAACAACCAATTACCCTAATATTTATTAAAAAGAAATATTGCTTAATATATCAAAATATATTCTTATATAAAATCATTTAAAACCTTTATATAAGAAATTAACAAGTACGCGCTCATATCTATTAATATGCTCAAACTCATTCTAGAGTACTACGAACTCTATTTAATGAGTAATCCCCACCAGAACCAAGGTTCTCGCTTAACCTTTCAGCTCTGATACCAACTGTAACGACCCGGAATTTTTTATCTCGAAAATTCCAGATAGTTAGGAAAAAGAAGAAAGAGATAGAAGAAGAAGAAGAAGAAAAACACCACAAAGATTCTCACATTCGCAGCGGATGAAAATATAATATCAAATAATAATAGTTTACAAAAGAATTATGTATCTCTCAAATACATTTATAATACATCAGAGTTACACATATATACAGACACTAGATATACTCAATCATCATATCTCAAATAATCAAAAATATATTACAGCGGAAACACTCCATATGTTCCTGCCATCCAGCTCGCCTCTTGAGCTCCAGAACGTCCTTACCTAAAAGTCCTGTAATACTCGGTCTGACCCGAGCATTACATCAAGTAACACCTGGGTCAGGCTGGAAACCAGCGTGAGTAAACCCATCTAATATAGAATACAAAGCATACAACTTAAATAAAACCCAAGGTAACTCGTATTAATTTACAAATTCACAATTTGTTATAGACATCACTTATTTCACATATCAATTTTCTAAGTACCAAAATTTAGATTAAATAGTCCAATTCACTTAAATCATTTCATTCCGGCCTATTGATTTCACATATAAATCTATAAAAATTCGAAGAGGTTTCGGGTATTTTCTAATACCCGACCCCGGTCCTTCGAGTTTCATGTCATCCTAACCCAAGTTATCTAAATGAAATACACTTCAAACTTTAAATACAGGACGTCCTTTTTTACGACAATTCATCATTGATAGATAACCACAATATCCTGTCCACCCAAACATATGTTACCACAAAACATTTCATATCGGAGATATCCACTCGTTCAAGGCATCCAATGCCATTCAATCGTCCATAAGCAAAGCTTGATCACATCAAAAATTAATTTAATTAATTTTGATTGAATTACTAACCTTAATCACTTAGATTTCTTCACTTAACATTAATTAATTTCAAATCAATTAATTAATCTCCCCTTAATTATCCATCTTAAATAATCACCCTGGATTAATTATCCTTCAATTACATTCAAGTAATTATCTTTAATTAATTACATGAATTAATTATTCTTAACCAAAAATAGTAATTAATCTATAATTACTTCACAAATTAATTAACTACAATTACTTACATTAATCTTTAATTACTTATATTAATTAATTTCTCAGAAATCACTTATTATTAATTAACTAATCTTAATTAATCAACCTTTAATTACATCATTAATTATATAAATTAATGATTTCTAATTAAATTTCAATTTATCCTAATCTAAATTAATTACATTAAGTGATTAATCATTAATTAAACTACAAATATTAATCACTCTTGATTAATCTCAACCAGTAATTAACTACCTTTTTATTTACTTCATTAAATAAATTAATTACTCATTTTATAAAGGAAGTTTAAAGGAATTTAAAACCAAATTCATTTTTAAATTCAATATTCCAATTATCAATATAATTCATCACAGAATATCAAATATTCATAACATAGAATATTAAACAATCTAAATAATTTTGAGGAATCCAGTTGAATCCCTCCAACCTGTTTCCCTGCATCCACAGATATCATCCAATATTATGCGGCGCATAGGGTCTCATCCGCTATATAATGCGGAAAATCAATCACTCCAACATATACTATATATTACTGTATAATATACCACATCAAATCAATTCAATCATTCAACCAATTATTTAAATTTAACCATTTAAATAAAAATCTAGAAGAGTGAGATTAACTCACCTTTGATTTTGCTGTTTGCAATCCATTCCAAACTAGATTGTTCCATGATTTTAAAACCTTGTATAAACATTATTCAATTTATTAATATTTTGAATTAATTAAACAATTAATTTCCAATTTAAAATTTTAATTAACCCATGATTTATTTCAAACTAATAGTTTAAATAATAAAATATTTTTAGCAACGAAATAAATTCCTTTATTCTTTTAAATAATATCACTTAAGTTTTGAAATTCATTATTTCTCTAATTATTCACTTGGAATTTATTTATTAAATTCTTTTCTTAAAGTCACCTTAATAACTTATTTTTAAAAATAGACCAATAAATTAAAATGTGTGTGTACGTCTATATTATTTTTATATTTTTGGAAAACATATATACTAGTAAAACGATCCACATTACTGTTTAAATTTTCTATTCTCCTATGTCTTACATATATATATATATATATATATATATATATATATATATATATTCTACTTGTACTATATATATAGTTATTAAATTAGAACAGAACTGTTTTGTATATATTCCTATAAAATAATTTTTTTTTTCTTAAAACAGTTTACAACCAAACTATATATATATGTGTGTGAGTTTATTTCTCTGTGAATAAATCCAAATTCAAAATCGAAAAAAGAAAAAAAGATCACAAAATCATACCCACAAAGAGAATCGGCCCTGACCTTGCTGCTACAGCCTCGACGCCATACGCACGCCTCCCTAAGTCCACGCGAGATGCTCCACGCGACTACACCAACCCAGATCGTGATCAACCTTCCACGCACACGCATCGAAGCGTTGCCGCTACCTTCGAGTCCAACACAACCCCGCTCTCCCAATCGACGCTTCCTCGAACCCGCCACCCTCTCCAACCTCGCGAACATCAGGAGTCACCCACCTCAACTCGCGTGCACAGACACTGTCGCACTACTCTACATGCCACCACGGCTTCACTCGACAACGCGCTTCTAAGCGGCGCGACTGAGATTCACCGTAGTTCGAAAGCAAACTCGCGATCCCAAACCCTAATCGCCGAAATCAAGTTCGACCTCCTCCCCCTCGTTCGTGGTCGCCAGTCGCGATTGATTTTGAATGTGACGAATCGCCCTCGAAAACTGTAGGAAGCATAAAAGATTGAAGAAAATACGACTTCGTGGGAAAAAGGTAAAAAAAACTGGAGAGGAAGTGATTTCGATCGGCCCTTATTTATTTATTTTCTGGATTTTGATTTTTGTTCTGAAGGAAGCTCGGTTCAATTTTTAAGCGAAGGGTTTGCATGCTTTGAATAAGAAAAGGGGGACAGGATTGGATTGCTGGTGGCTTGTTATAAAGTAGGTCGGCTGTGGTGTTCTGAAGTGAAGGGATAAAGTTATGATTTGAAAGAAAGGCAGCTGATGGAAATATATATATATATAATTTAAATTCGAATTCAAAACGTCTCGACTTACGTAGCTTAAAATCGTGAACTCCTATTGAGGCATGCTGCTAGGCGTTTATAATGTTATACCCCTATTACGAATGCAATGGAAAAGGTTTTGAGTCCTAATTCGATCGTATGGAGAAGATAGCTTTTTGAACTCAGTTATTATATAAAATTTCGATATAATTTTCAGCGCATTTACTTATCGCACGGCTAAATGGTCACCCCAAACACTGCGAAAATTGAAATCCGATAATAATACAATATAACAGATCTAACGAATCTGGTTTCGTCAAATTCCGAGACTGTGCCTCGGAAGGCTATTTTTAATATCGATTTAAACGATATATTTTCAAAATTGAACAAATCACCTTTAAATTCAATTTTAACTGTAATATAAATTTTACAAGTCTTCAAATTATTTTTAACAAGCTTAAAACTAAAGAATCAATATTTCACCCAACTTTCAATTATTAAATTCAATAATTACTTATCAAATAAATAGTGATGTTTGGAATTCGAGTTAAAATAAATCTTTCAAATATCTAAAATCAATTAGATATTCCAATTTCAAATGCTCAAAAATTTCGGGCCGTCACATTCCTCCCCCCTAAAAGAATTTCGCCCTCGAAATAATTAGTTAGGAAGAATAGTCCAATACCCATTTACTTTTTCCCAAAACCAACGATTCAACATCGTACCAACTATCTTTTTATAGAAGACACATTATCATTCTTACTAACTTTCCAAACTCTCCCATAGTTTTCAATCAATGTTATTTGCCAATCATTCAATTTTCAATTTAAAACCGAATTTTGAATTATCAAAATTTTCTCAAAATTTTTCTAACTCCCTAAATTTTCGAAAAATTTCATCAGCGTCTCCTTTGCACGGCTAGCTCGGTACAACTATAAAATGCCTCTACGGGCTCCCAAATTCCAAAGAAAACAAAAAGCCATGTGGCTAGATCAAAAACCTAATCAAATTTCGTACAGAAATTAAAACACATACCCTTTTGTTGAGCAATTCAAATTTATCTTCTGAAATCGAAACTAATTTTTCTTTTCCTTTATAATACCTGCATATCCTACTTAGCAATAATATCCAATTATAGATTTTAAAATCATTTTATACATTTCCTTACAGAAGTTTTCATATCTACTTCTATTCAAATTAGTTTCCCATTTCCTTATGAATTCATTTTATCTTCAACTCTGAATATTGAACTTTATCTTCCATTTATAACTGATTCATATCATTATTTTAAATTAGTTTCATCCACTAATTTATTTCAATTTCCCAATTGAAATGTTTTGTCGCTAACCAAAATTTTCCCAAAAATTTTCAAAAATTATCTAACTCCCAAAATTTTCGAAATTTTTTGGCAGAGTCTCCTTTGTATGAAGGAGCTTTTGCAATTTGACAAGAGATATAAATATATATACATCGACCCACACGGTCAAAAAACAAAAACAGTTCATATTTCCTATTTTTATTGCATGTAACGACCTGCTATTTTCAACCATTCGCATCCGCAGATGTCGGACCTGAATTGCTCAAAATATCAGATTGTTAATTAAAATTTGGCAAAACCCAACATATACAGTAAATAAATCAAACACAGAATCACAGATACAGAGTAGTACAAAAATACGCAGCGGAATAAATAGATAGTAGTTCATGAAGCTACTATAAAAAAAAATCAGAGTTAGAGATAAAGTACAATAGAATATCTCAGATACAGTGAAGTCTCCAGTACGTGCGGAAGACTTCTCTGGACAGACACACAAACTAACTTTTTTTTTTTTTTTGAAGAAAGGTCAAATATATTATTGATAATGATAGAACATTACAAACATAGTATATACAATATATACGGGTTGCTAATTCGAACCCGCAAACACCTCCCTACACACACTGCGTAAACTTAGCAACAATGCTTCTCATGGCGGCTCATTTTCCCTTCCTGCCAAGTCTTCTTCTCTTTCAACATTAGCGTTAAAAATTTCGGTGCGTCTGGACAATCTAGATCTCTCAGCTTCATCTTCTTCTCTATCAATCATGTATCTTGAGGAGGATGTTATGGAAGGGGAATTAGGGTTCAGGATTGAGGTAATGTTATTATCGACTCGCAAAGGTATAATCTCCCATCTTTCGATGATTTCTTCAAAATTGTTCATGCTATGTCTGATAAATCTGGATCTGTTGATGATGATATCACGAACATTGTACTTTATGATATTGCACATCTTAATTCTATCTGCTTTTTCATTATTAAAAATAATGGAGTTTCTGCTTTTCCAAATGAACCATATAGATGAACTTAGCGCGGCTATTATGATTTCCTTTTTGATATTGTTGGCTGCGAACTTCCGATTGATATATGTAATGGCATCTAAGATAGAAGTTTGAAAGTTTCTTTGAGTTATAGGATCTCCCATCATGATTCTGATCCAACACCATATATGTTTAGAAAAGGGACAATTAAAAAATATATGCTTGCAAGTTTCCACTTCTCTCTTGCATAGTACACAAACATCATCTTCAGTCACTCCTTGCATTTTTAATTTATCTTTTGTGGGTAGAAAACTGAAAATGGCTCTGTATAAACATACATTCATTTTTGGGAGAGAAATGTTGTTCCATATGATTTTGTAATCACTGATTTCCTGTAGTTTAGTTCTAAAATCATTCCAAACATCATGAAAATTAAATTGACCATTTTTACTGCTTGTGCAAAACCAGTAATCTGCTGTATTGTCATAATGGATGGGCACTTGTTTTATTTCCTCACTTACATTACCAAGAAATGAGATGTTTTCAGGCTTCCAGTTATTTCCAGATATAATTTGATCTACCTTATGTTTATGACTCCTTGAATATGATAAAGTTTCATATCCTAGCTTTTCCAATAAAGTTGACCCATTAATCCATGGTGTAAACCACAGACTTGTAGATTTTCCATCCACAATTCTTCTGTCAATTAGCTTTTGTGCCTCTTTTCTATGATAAAGCATTTTTTTCCATGTGCAAGAATAATTATTATTGAAATTAGAATCCCATAGAGTTTCATTGTTGGCATATTTAACATTCAGCCACTTAGCACTATATGAAGAATTGTTGAGTACCTCCCAAATTCTTTTGATGCAAAAAGTGATGTTTATGTCTGTCAATTTTTTCAATCCCATTCCACCTTCAGATTTGGCACTTGTAACTGTTTCCCATGGGACACTACTTTTTTTACCCTTCCATATAAAATTTTTGCAAAGTTGATTGATTTTTTGGATAGTTAAGCTAGGGAGCATGAAACACTGCATCCAAAAACTGACCATAGGATAAACTACAGCCTTAATTAATTCAATTCTTCCTGAAACTGTGAGAAATTTACACTCCCAACCCTGCATTTTATTTAACACTTTGTCAATCAAATGTTTGCAATTTGAGTGTTTTATATATGACACAGATAGAGGTAACCCAAGATATCTAACAGGTAGTTCTCCTTCTTGAATATCCAAAATGTTGAGCACTTTCTCCTTGTTAGTGCAAAACTTGTTAAAAAATACTTGAGTTTTGAGATTATTCATTTCTAAACCAGTGACTCTCTTCAATTTTTTGAAACAATTCTTAATAGCTTTAGCTCCAACCTCTGTGGCATTTATGAAAATAAGCAAATCATCAGCATAAATTAGATGAGTTATGTTAGAATTGTTTTTGATAACTGATTCCACTTTTCCTTTACTGGCTTTAGCATCCATTAACAAAGTAAAATATTCCATGCATAAAGTAAATAGATAAGGGGATAGGGGATCTCCTTGCCTTAAACCATTGCTGCCTTTAAAATATCCCCTATGATATCCTTCAATTGACAGTGAAAAACTTGGAGTGCTTATCATTTCTTGAATAATTTTTACCCACTTGACAGGAAAGTCCATTCTTTCCATCATGTGAAGAATAAAATTTCTATTGACTGAATCATATGCTTTCTTCAGGTCAACCTTTATGCACATTTTGTTGCTGCCTTGTTTGTTAAAATTTCTGATATGTTCATGTGCAATTAATATCCCATCTTTTATTTGTCTGTCTGGTAAATAAGCTGTTTGATTATCAGATATCAATTCTCCAAGTACATACTTTATTCTGTCACATAACAATTTGGATAGAATTTTATACAACATAGAACAGCAGGCTATGGGTCTGAAATCTGCCACAGATTCAGGGGATTTTACCTTAGGAATTAAGGAAATAATGGTGTGGTTTATTTCTCTCACAATTCTTCCATTATCAAATGAGATTTGCATAGCTTTCAAAAGAGGTTTTTTGAATACATTCCAGTGTTTTTTATAGAATTTAGCATTGAATCCATCATAACCTGGAGCAGTATCATTATGCACACTGAAAATAGCTCTTTTCAATTCTTTTTCATCAAATGCTGCATTAAGAAAATTTTTTCCCCATTCATTTACTTTCCTTTTAGGGATAATGTTAGGAAACTGTTTCATCATGTGGCTTTTGTTATATATGTTGATAAAATACCTCACTGCCTCTTCCTCTATCTCCTTTTGTGTCTTTAAAACATCTCCATTCTCTTTTATCATATTTTGACAGCTATTTACAAATCTTCTATTTGTTTGTTTGGCATAGAAAAATTTGGAGCAACTATCATCCCACTTGATCCATTGACATTTTGATTTCTGCTTGTTATCAATTGCTAATAGCTCCATACTTTTAGCCAAATTAACTTGAGCATCATACAATTTTTGGGCATTAGAGGAGTTGTGATTTAATTCTAATGTCTGAAGAGCAATGTTGACTTCTTGTTTGCATTTTGAAACTTGAGATTGTAGATCATTTTTTCCATTGCACCATTTTTTAATTTCCTTTTTGATGTTTTTCTGCATTTGAATAAAGTTGAATAACTGGTTGCCTTCTGGGAAAATAAAACACTTTTCAACTACTTCCTTGTACCCTTCACACATAACCCAGTGGTTCATGAATTTAAATGGTTTAGGACCTTCATATGTTTGAATGCAACTAAAGGAGAACATAATAGGTACATGATCACTTGTTGATAGCTCTAAATATTTGGCATGAGATTTTTTAAATGTATTCATCCATTCAACATTACAGAAAAGTCTATCAATCTTTGTAGCAATATTCTTGGTAGGCCCTGATCTCCAAGAAAAATTAACCCCTGAAATATTAATTTCTTTGACCCCTGAAGAGTTAACTAAATTGTTAAGTTCCTGAATGTTACTGATTGACAAATTATTTCCTCCTCTTTTCTCTTTCAAAAACCTAACGCAGTTAAAATCCCCAATGATGCACCATGGGGTGATGAAAGTATTAGCTTCTTTTACTAGTTGTTTCCATAAGTCTCTCCTTTCAGATTCTAGATTGAGTGCATAGATGACTGTAATTATGCATTGGGCACCAGCAATGTTATTTAACATACAAGTAATATGTTGTTTACTCTTAGAAATAACATAACTACTCCAGATGTCTGAATTGATCATGATAAGAATTCTGCACTTGTGATGAAACTCAATATTATTGATGCATGTCCATTTATTTTCCCAAGATTCTATATATTGCTGCAGTTTATTCCTTCTCAACTTATTTTCAATTAAGCAAAAAATAGAAGGTTTATGAGAAAACACTAAATTTTTTACCTCCAACATATGTGCTGCCTTGTTAAGACCTCGCACATTCCAACACAAGATAGACATTATTTGGATGGGTTTGCTTGACTCCTGGTTCTAATAGTGGGAGTCACACTGTCTTGAAACAATTTGTTCTTTTTCTTTTCTTGAATATTCTTGCCTTTTATATCTGCAATTGCTTTTTCATATTCAGGATTGATGGATGTGAGGTTTTTAGGCATATTGTTGGGTAACTCATCGGTTGTTGGGTATGTGGGTTTGATACATGATTGAGATAGAGAAGATTCATCCACATTTGAGTCTTTCATGTCTTTCAGCACCTGAAAAGAATTAAGCACTTCAGTTGTTAGATTAGAAGCTTGAGAATTTAAAATAATTATGGCTGGATTATTATGATTTAACAACTCCCTGTTACAATTTTTCTCTGATGATGATAAAGCGACAGAGACTTTTGTCGATGATGTCGATAGATTTGGATCCAGAGTACCAGTACTCATAGGGGGTCCATCTTCAATGTTTTGAATATGAGGCATATCAGGAAGTTGATTGAAGGATCCCTTTGCAATTGCAGCAGCCATGCTAATATGTGATGGCAAGTTAGATACTACACATTCTTCTGTATTAGTTGATGGCGAGGCTGCTAAACTCTACAACTATATTATACTATATTATACTAACTTAAAATATATTATACTATATATTCTCCCCAAAATTTTATAACTCTACAACTATATTTTAAACAACAGAAGGAAAATTTAAATCCATGCAAACTCTACCTATATATCAAACTTATGTTTTATAACTTACTGTATATTAATATGTTTATAAATGTATACTGTCCCACAATATATATATTATAAAATTAACACCTTTTTATAAACAATACAATATAAAATTAACACCTTTCTTTTTTCTTTTTCTTTTTATATAAAAATCTTACATACTGTAACATATATGCAGACTGCTAAACATCTTATATTATATATAAACCGTATGAAATAACCCAATGTATATTCAAAAGTCAGACTATACAAATTTCAATAAATACTCATATAAAACTAACCATAGAACAAATGCAAATGTTTATAACTTAAAATTTAATGTATACTTGCACTGTACTATATAAACATGCTTATAATGTAAAATATATACTTGAAGCATGTTATGCTTAAAATAAAGGAAAAGAAAAAGCAATATAAACAATAATAAAACAAAAGAAAAGGATGAAAAAGAAGAAGAAAAAGAAAAGAAATAAGAAGAGAAAGAAAAGAAAAAAAAATTAGTGCAGCCATTTACCTACAGAAGAAGCTTCACACGCAAGAGAGGAGATGAAGGTCTATTGATATGGAGTAGGGTATGTACGAGTGATTTGTATTTATAAGAGAAACCTCACATTGATAAAGTGGAAAGAAATTTTGTTTAAAGTGGCAAGAAATAAAGATAGTAATGGCTAGAGGAAATTTAGGAATTTATTCCTATAAATTAAGGAGAGGTAAAAAAAAAAAAAGAGGAAATAAATTAAAACAAATATATAAAGATTAAATGCTGGTGAACAGAGGAAATAAAATGAAACAAATATGTATATAAAGATTGAATGCTGGTGAAAAGAGAAAATAAATTAAAACAAATATGTATAAAGATTGAATGCACATGTATAGAGAAAATGAATTAAAACAAATATGTATAAAGATTGAGTGTTGGTGAAAAGAGGAAATAAATTAAAACAAATATGAAGAGAATGGATTCATTTAAAGGAAAGGCAATGAATGGTTTAGAAATAAATAAATGTAAAACGTATACGTTTTAATTTCAAAAAGGAAAGAAATAAATACGGGGATGGCAACAGTCAAAATGCACGTTTAGGCAAATAATAGAATATAAAAGTAAGAAACTCAAAAGGATAGGCATAGAGACGTGAAATCAGGGAGACAAGGGAAGCAAGTGATCTTTCAAATTTATAACGTTGGCAATAAATATAAAATAAATGAAAATTAATAGATGGATGCTTGATTGACGCAGTGATTAAAGTAAGGTTGCGTGTCAGTCACGATGAAATTTGAAACAGAAAAAAATGTAAATGAATAAAAGGGGTAAGCTAGATTTTCCGCTTAGATTTAGAGAAGACACGTCAAATGCTGAAAAAGGGAATTATGAAACGGCTAGATTCTAGCAAATAATAAATATGGTACGAAAAGTAAATAGGCAGGTTATAAATCAGATTGGAAAGAAAAGTGGAGAGGTTAATTGATAAAAGAATTAAGATAATGAAAGTGCATAATAATATTGTTGGCATCTAATGTCATTTAACGCAAAAACGCATATAGGAGCATGCATTTTCTTCTGACTTGCAACATCATTCATCATTTTGGCATTCGTGGCATTCAACAAATTAAGGTGGTGGTCAAAGTCGTGAAATGGTAGCAAATTAACGATGAATAGGATCCAATAATTCTTAGTGCAATGCACAAAATCGGAAAATATCAGCATGTGCCTTCTACGCACATGTTAAGATTGCATAATTTCACTAATGACCTTTATGATTTTGCATTTTTGCGTGATAAATATAGATAGTTTGAGTTTTTAACAATTAACACTGTGTATTAGTGATTATCTCTTGTTTGAGCGGTTGTTAGCATATGCCTACTGAATACATATTAACATAATCCCATAAAAATTTATGTGTACTTAAAATGTTCTTCTGATAAAGTTTTTTTTTTCAAGATTATTATTAACATTTAGAATATCATTTGACTTATCCGAATGTTGATTTTCAAATCCTATTAAAATTAAGGTCGCTAATTGATTATTGTTGAAAGCTAAGGATATTAAGAAAATACTATTATGAAATCCATATCTTGAACACGGAATTTGATATTAAAATCGTATCATTAGAGTTACATGTATGATTATAAACAATAACACTCATAATTTACAACTACGATGTTGCAGATCCTTTTATTAAAATTTAGATTACATATCATTAGCAAGTCAGCATGAATTTAATAGAATTTCACAAAATAAATAAACTTTCATAAAATTAATTGAAAATTTACCATTTGTTATATTTAATTATACGTAAACCAAATATTAAAATTTTATTTCAAAATATTATTATTGAAATTTCTCAAAATCCAAATTAAATACGTTATAAAACTAATAAACTATTAAAATCTACGGGTCGTTACATTCTCCCCCACTCAAAACTTTTCGTCCCCGAAAAGGAAGGAGGTAGGAGAAAAGAAACAACCGGAAGGAAAGATAGATTGAAAGATAAGGATTAACAATTTATTGAAACAACCATCTTTTCGCACGATTTAAACCAGCACACGTGCCAATTTAAACCATACGGAAGGGCGGATTGTTATGGGGTAAATAAGAAAACAAAGAGGAAATAAAACAAAATAGAATCTCACAGCGGAAGGATAAAATATAATAATAAAATATTCAGCTTATAAAACTGTTTACAAAACATTCGATTCTTCTTTATACATTTAAATATCAGAGTTTACATCCCAATAATATCAACGCAGCGGAATATAGTGTGAGTGTAGTGCAATACTATAAGTAATAATAATACAAATCTTCATCTTCGTCCTCCTGAGCTAAATCATCAAATCCTGAAACGCTCGGACTGACCCGAGCGAATTTGAAAAGACAAAAACACTCGAGTCAGAACTAAAAGATCTTATGTAAGTTAAATTTACAGAAATAAATATGAGTGCAGTAACTCAAGAGATGCTCGAGATTTTACATCTCCTAAGGATCCGTTAAACTACTTACTATGTAGTATATTGCGCTATTATAATAGTGTCTATTCATAAAATAAACTTACTTTTAAATAGCGTTAAGGGGTTACCCATATAGCCCTTAACACAGAATATATTCTCATAGTCTATACAATACCGTAATCTCCCCCGTACTGGGCGTCGTCAGAGGGCACTCCATAGGTATGGTACAAAGCCAAAATCGTATAAGGCGCGCTAGGGTAGGTGACACGGCACAACTAGGCAATGCCAGGGTAGATATATCAATTGCTATCCGGGCTGGTGGTAACGCATAGCCGCAGCTACCGCCCACCTCGAACTAACACCCCCAAATCAAAGAAATCAATAGTGGCCACCGAAACAATCAAAAGTCAGAGTATAGTATCGAAGGAGTGCGTTCGATCAGAGGAATGACCTCATTGGCCCGAGAATCGCTCCTGTTTTAGCCACCTTATGCCAACTCACGGGAGTTGGGTCCACGTATTTACCTTACAGGAAACGTCGCCACCAACCTACTTCATTCTGGAATCTCCACCGCGTACACGGTTAGTCAAAGTGGTTTTCGGTATCGACAGAGAGTATGTCCATATCCGATGCCGGTCTCTTTGCCAACCCATCGTTATTATAACACCGCGGTCATTTAAAAATAGTTTATACTTTAAAACCAGAATAAAATTTCCCATACGATATCAAATTAAAACCCAAAAAATATGATATCATTTTATCTCAAATATAATCCTTTTCCAAAATCATACTGGTTTAAAATTTAAAATATCTGGAAACCAAACATTTGAATTATACTTTCAAAACATAATATTTCGGAATTCATACTTTTAAAACCATAACTTCTAAAACTTGAATGGTTTGGATATTCAACGGTATATAAAATAAATGGTTTAACTTTAAGGTAACTTTGTAAAGAAAAATAATTTCCATGGCTTTACAAATATGTTTCTTTATTTACAATCTAAACCAAAATTTAAATATCACTTTCAAGTTCCAAAACTACTTCAATTTCTATATATATATATATATATATATATATATATATATATATATATATCCATTTGGAGTATTAATATTTCAAAACTAAAGTTGGAAATTTTTCTTTCAGCAAAGTAAACGTACTATTATTTAGTCTTGAATATTTACATAAAATCCATAAATAAAACTCCAATTTCTAACAATTAAATATTTTCTTCAATTTAATTTATACTAACATATTCATTTTTAATTATCTTGGAAAAGTCCAGTTATAAATATCATATCTTAAAATTTCCAAACTTAAACATTAAACATATGATATAATTATCAAACTCCATTTTTCTCAATTTTTCCATTTTATTTAAGAGATTTATACACAGCTTAAATTCAAAATCTCTAACTTCATATGTATATATATAGAAGAAAATATCAAAATTAAAAATTATAAACCGTATTCCATACATAGAAATCACTTTAAAATATTTTATATATATAGACCACGGTGCCTGTATATAATTTTCTATCCTATGGTCAAGTGATACGGATATTTATCATTTCAATCCGCAATTTAAAAATAAAATTTTGCGGTTGTATATCATTTCAAACCACAATCCCGAATGAAATGAAAAAAATGCATGATAACTTGCAGTTTAATGATATACAATAAAACATCCATTCATCAAAATCATCCATCATCCAAATCACAATCATCATCCAATAATAAATCAATATCAATATATATCTGATAATATATAACAGGTAATAACTGGCAGTTATATTCAAATAAAATTTAACAACTATTAAACTAACAGTTTATATGCAAATAAATAACTATAACTGTCAATCTATATGCAGTAATAAAATTTAATGAACAGTTATATTAAATAAATGCGATTTAACAGATATGATGAATAAAACATGCCAAACAGTCATAAATAATTTCTACTCATATCTAAAATAAATTTAACAAACATAAAAACTTTTAGAAGTTGTGAGTGGGTTAAAACACTCACCTTTTGAATTTAAATCGAATTTAAATTCGATTTAAACCTAAAAATTCCACGGTCTCCAAATCAGTCCAAACTGGCGTCAACAGATCTAAAATTTAATTACGATCCTAACAAAAGAAATTTCGCGTGAATCGGAGTTTGCATGAGAAAGTTACGATCATTTAAGCGAAACGATTTGAAATCTAAATTTAAAAATAAAACCATAAGAAATAGATCGTACCACCCTTCCTTCACGTGACCGTCCCCAACAGCCTATCGCGTGCAAGCTTCGTCTACGTCTGCTGAATGCTTCCTATCGTGAAAATTCGCCGCCTATACACTGGCCTGAGGCCAAAACCATCGCCGCCGATCCCAATGACAGGCCGAGACGCCTCCCCAGTGGCCTTCGAAACCCCCTCATCACCTCCTACGACCAGCGCCGCCGCCAATAGCCATGATGCTTGAAACCCTAATTGAATTATATAGGCCGATCTAACCGTTCGCTCGACGCCTGACCACCATAGATGAACTCCACTCGCTGATATCTACCAAACCCAGGAAGGGTTTACCGATCCATCGCCTTTGATTACGACGATGATGAACGGCCCACACTTCGTCGATTTTTCTCTGGTCAAACGAATATCCAAAACAGAAAACGAATTGTACCAGCAGATTACGTGTCTCGAGAACTTTAACATAAAATTTTCTGGAATTTTTGTGGAGAGTTTGAATTTTTACTTGTGATTTTGAATTGTAGATAGATCTAGGTTTTGCAACCATTGAGGAAGAGAAAGAGATGAAGAAAAATGAACGTACAGCCAAATGACAATAGAAAGGAGGCTAAGGTTTATCACAACATATATATAGACACATAGTAGTAGGCTAGGTGGGCACGAATTACGAACGTGCTAAACGATAGTTGGCCCAAAAAGCCCGTTCTAACCCCGGAACGAAATTTATTAAACCCATATATCCAAATAGGTATTTTAAAATATTCTGAACGCGATGGAAAAAGTTTCACGTCCAAATTCGATCGTATGAAGAAGTTATGCTGAAAAAAAAAAATTCAAATCGATTTCAAATTGATTTCAATTAACTCGATTTCAAGGCGTTTCGCGTTCGTACGATCAAACGACAGGTCTGATCGATACGAAATTTGAAACCCTATAATAATTCACCGATACGGATCCGATGAAACTGGTTTCGTCGAAATCCGAGTCCGTGGCCAAAATGGCTATATTTTACGTAAATTAAATAAATAAATTCGTTATTTGAATTTCAAATTCTACAATTCATAAATTTGTCACCTTGTATTACCAAATAAATTAAAAATCCTTTAAACCAAATTCTAATACAAAGGTAAAGTAAATAAATTCACAATTTATAGTATTTAACATTAAATTCAATAATCCATTTATTTAATAATCATTCTTTTAAACCTGATTTAAATTCTCCTATTTATCTATTTAACCCTTTCTAGAATCATAGCTAATATTTGTCTTTCCTTCATTACCCAAATGTTCTTATTCCATCAAATTTTATTTACTGAAGGTTGCACTTAATCCAATTTATACATCTTGCCTCTTTTCTCTTTAAATCAATAAATCTTCATATCATAAATTTTATCTATTCTTCCCTTTTTAGGCAATGTTCTATATATTAGATTTCATTTAAATGCAATAAATCATACTATCGTAGTTATATCCAATTAAATAAATAAATGTTGATTCCTACTCTTTTTATTCAACAATTGTTTACGCTTTATTCCATTAATACTTCTACACACATCCTGGATTTTGTGTAAATGGTTGTAACGTTAAATCTTGTCTACTTCCCATTTTATATTTAAGGTTTCTAAAACCGATTAATATTATTTCCCTAGTCCAAACACCTTTTTGCCCAATTTATATTAACATATCCTTAAATTAGATTAATTCCTATTGATGTAATAGTTAAACATAAATTTCACTCATTTGCAATAAATTCACAATTTAATTTCAAATAAATCAATAAATTTTGGTTTATCACTTCTTAAATACCCAATCGTCATAATTTAATTAAAACTACATTTATTACATTTTATAGAATTTACCATCTTAAGTGACAAATCAAAACTACCCTAACTGCACAAATTTAGGGTAATTAATTTCAATTGCTTTCCCATTAAACTACATAAATTATCCAAATGGAACCTAAGTGAAACGTTTATTTATTAAAAAATCTTACTGTTTAAATGAATTTATCATTTACGGTATAATTTACATTTGACTTGATTTTTCATTTATTTTGCAAAACGGTAAATTCCAATTGTTACCAACATTATATTTAATATAAATTTGAATCCAAATCATTGGTATTGCGCCACCTTATTGCGTACATTTACATATAGTTACAACTAAGTCAATATACTGATTTCATGAATTCATTTAATAAATCCACAAATTTCCATTGTTTTATTATATACACTTATTGCATTGGTTTATTCAACGGTCACTTTTATTTAGTCATTATCTATTTTACAACCAAATGAAACAATCCCACTATTGATTTTTATATTAATGAATCTCATTCTAGATAATATTTTTATTAATATTCACTAATTCAACATTTATATTGGTTTCTTATATTTAACTTATAACTAAGTATGACAATTTACATTATTCAAATCTATTGCCATATAAATATTTAATTGTTAACATTAAACTACAATTACTATATCTAATTCCTACATTTACTCAAAAAATCTTAAGACTTTTATTTCATTCTAAATTAGATTAGAAATCATATTAAATTAACTCATTTAATATCATCGAAGTTTACGGGTCGTTACACTCTCCCCCACTCAAAACTTTTCGTCCCCGAAAAGGAAAAAGAAGGGAGAAGGAAGAATTAAAATAAACAGTACATCTTATTTCAAAATATCAACTTATAAACAATAATTTACTAAATTTATTACCTTAAATAAAATATACCCGTTATACAATCATTATATCCTTTTATACTTAATAATTAGAGTTTGAAAACATTTTCAACATAATTCTAAGTCCAAAATTTACGGAAAATTTTGGCAGAGTCTCCTTTGTACGGAGAGGTTTGGGAGAAAAATATAATATCAAAATATAACAAATATATTACATATATTATCCGAAATAATATATCCCAACACGGGAAAAATATATAAATAGCGTTATAAATCGTAATCCGAAACGTACCTATTTGTCGAACAATTTTACGCTTATTATTATGGAACCAAAAGCAGTAGCAGTTGCTTCCATAACCTGCATTTCACTTATAAAAATCTAAAGGTTTAACAATTTATATCAAGTGAAATATTTTCATGGTTTCAACTATTAACAACAATAAATACACAATCATTAATTTCAACAAACAGCATACACAACAAAACAAAACAACCATTCAATCAAACCAGCAAATAGTTGTTCGGGTTCAAAACTTGAAATGGCACGGAATGAAAAATAACTATCCAGTGCATCATTTACTCAACAGTCTTAGATGGGACTAAATAGCTTAGTTATTCATCCAACAACTTCAAATTTCCTTACCCAACCAACCCTAAATCAAACAATTACAATTCATCCCAACAAGTCAAATCAACTTATATAAATTCACTACATACTTTAGTTGTTTGAGTTCCTTTCTTTTATTTAAACCCCATAAATTTTCCTTTTATAATTTACACTTATTTCTAACAAACTTTATATTTTATTTTCTCATTCAGTGGTTGTTTCTTTATTTCTACTTATTACTTCCCATTATTCATTTTTATTTTATTTAGGTTATGTAAGTTTCTTTTATTTGTATTACATTTAATGCACTTCTCAAATTCAATCATTTATTACATGCTTACATTCTATTACATTTAATTACAGTAACCCTTTTTAATTACACTTAAAACTTAACCTTATAACCTCCATTCTTATAAATACAGGATTTTATTAATTTATAACTTAGGGTTTACAGTCATTTATTTATTACCTACTTTCCATAATATTAAACTAGTAGCATTTATATCATACTTAAGTTTATAACCCTACACATACATCTTCATTTATTAAGGAATTTCATTTTTATTTACTTAAGTTTAAAATCACCTATTTATAATACTTACCTTTAATTTTGGTAAAATTTCAATTATATCTTAAGTTTATACCATTAAATTCTTATTTATAATAGCAATTAATTGAATACTTCATTATTTCCAAAATTTCTACTTGTATAATATTCTATTCCAATCACTTATTTAACATTTCAACTTTTAATATTTGGTAAGTTATATATGTTAAAGAAAATGCAAAAGAACTTATACAAGTTTTATCTCATCCTTTAATTATGTTCATTGTTCAATAAATCTTTACCTTTTCTTATAAGTTAAAATTTTAACTTCCTTTATAACTTAGCATTAAAGTCTCTTATTCTATTTAGGTTTCAATTTTTAATTAAATTATGTTTCACTACCATAAATGAAACAATTAATTAATGGAAATTTTAGAAGTAAATACCGGGTTAAATTTCAATAGATAAATGTATCTTTATAACTTATATACCTCTAATTATAATTAAAACAATTAAACCTTTAGATATTTCCAAAACAAATCTGCAGTAGAATTCACTACAGTAGTCTTTCCCCTTCGAAACTCGAAAATGAAAGTCGATGATGCGGTCGCCATCACCGAAATTATTTTCCAGCGACAGAGAGGAAAGTACAAAATTTATTTCTCAAAATCTTCTTTAAAACAATTCTTCCGAATTATACTAAATATTTATATAAGAAAATACTTATAAAACAAATCATTATATTTCATAAATCCTTTAAAAGAAGATTTTCAAATTCCCAGACTTAAGTTCTAAAATCTCCAACTTGATTTATTATAATTTCAACTTAGCTACAATTAGTATAAATATTTTTATTACCTAACACCAAATCTATAGCAACCAAATATATATATCTTCATAAAATATTTTTATATATATAGAAAATATAATAGGCAAAATTATTTCATTCACCTATATTAAAAACAAATATTATGTCGGTCTGTCCTATTAAGTGTTTAGAAATCCCTATTGATGACATAGCGTCCCATGCACCATCCAGAATTTATAAATACAAAACGGAACAGATTAACACAATATCAAAATCTTTTTATAACACTAACAAATACGCTCACTCATATATATACACTCAGCGACTCCCACAGGGTATTACTACCCTATTAACAAAGAGTCAAACCCCACAAAGCTAAGGTTTATCGCTAAACCAAAGCTCTGATACCAACTGTAACGTCCCGCCTTTTCGCACGATTTAAACCAGCACACGTGCCAATTTAAACCATACGGAAGGGCGGATTGTTATGGGGTAAATAAGAAAACAGAGAGGAAATAAAACAAAATAGAATCTCACATTGGAAGGATAAAATATAATAATAAAATATTCAGTTTATAAAACTGTTTACAAAACATTCGATTCTTCTTTATACATTTAAATATCAGAGTTTACATACCAATAATATCAACGCAGCAGAATATAGTGTGAGTGTAGTGCAATACTATAAGTAATAATAATACAAATCTTCGTCTTCGTCCTCCAGAGCTAAATCTTCAAATCCTGAAACGCTTGGACTGACCCGAGCGAATTTGAAAAGACAAAAACACTCGAGTCAGAACTAAAAGATCTTATGTAAGTTAAATTTATAGAAATAAATATGAGTGCAGTAACTCAAGAGATGCTTGGGATTTTACATCTCCTAAGGATCCGTTAAACTATTTACTATGTAGTATATTGCGCTATTATAATAGTGTCTATTCATAAAATAAACTTACCTTTAAATAGCGTTAAGGGGTTACCCATATAGCCCTTAACACAGAATATATTCCCATAGTCTATACAGTACCGTAATCTCCCCCGTACTGGGCGTCGTCAGAGGGCACTCCATAGGTATGGTACAAAAGCCAAAATCGTATAAGGCGCGCTAGGGTAGGTGACACGGCACAACTAGGCAATGCCAGGGTAGATATACCAATTGCTATCCGGGCTGGTGGTAACGCATAGCCGCAGCTACCGCCCACCTCGAACTAACACCCCCAAATCAAAGAAATCAATAATGGCCACCGAAACAATCCAAAGTCAGAGTATAGTATCGAAGGAGTGCGTTCGATCAGAGGAATGACCTCATTGGCCCGAGAATCGCTCCTGTTTTAGCCACCTTATGCCAACTCACGGGAGTTGGGTCCACGTATTTACCTTACAGGAAACGTCGCCACCAACCTACTTCATTCTGGAATCTCCACCGCGTACACAGTTAGTCAAAGTGGTTTTGGGTATCGACAGAGAGTATGTCCATATCCGATCCCGGTCTCTTTGCCAACCCATCGTTATTATAACACCGCAGTCATTTAAAAATAGTTTATACTTTAAAACCAGAATAAAATTTCCCATACGATATCAAATTAAAACCCAAAAAATATGATATCATTTTATCTCAAATATAATCCTTTTCCAAAATCATACTGGTTTAAAATTTAAAATATCTGGAAACCAAACATTTGAATTATACTTTCAAAACATAATATTTCGGAATTCATACTTTTAAAACCATAACTTCTAAAACTTGAATGGTTTGGATATTCAACGGTATATAAAATAAATGGTTTAACTTTAAGGTAACTTTGTAAAGAAAAATAATTTCCATGGCTTTACAAATATGTTTCTTTATTTACAATCTAAACCAAAATTTAAATATCACTTTCAAGTTCCAAAACTACTTCAATTTCTATATATATATATATATATATATATCCATTTGGAGTATTAATATTTCAAAACTAAAGTTGGAAAATTTTCTTTCAGCAAAGTAAACGTACTATTATTTAGTCTTGAATATTTACATAAAATCCATAAATAAAACTCCAATTTCTAACAATTAAATATTTTCTTCAATTTAATTTATACTAACATATTCATTTTTAATTATCTTGGAAAAGTCCAGTTATAAATATCATATCTTAAAATTTCCAAACTTAAACATTAAACATATGACATAATTATTAAACTCCATTTTTCTCAATTTTTCCATTTTATTTAAGAGATTTATACACAGCTTAAATTCAAAATCTCTAACTTCATATGTATATATAGAAGAAAATATCAAAATTAAAAATTATAAACCGTATTCCATACAAACCATAGAAATCACTTTAAAATATTTTTTATATATAGACCACGGTGCCTGTATATAATTTTCTATCCTATGGTCAAGTGATACGGATATTTATCATTTCAATCCGCAATTTAAAAATAAAATTTTGCGGTTGTATATCATTTCAAACCACAATCCCGAATGAAATGAAAAAAATGCATGATAACTTGCAGTTTAATGATATACAATAAAACATCCATTCATCAAAATCATCCATCATCCAAATCACAATCATCATCCAATAATAAATCAATATCAATATATATCTGATAATATATAATAGGTAATAACTGGCAGTTATATTCAAATAAAATTTAACAACTATTAAACTAACAGTTTATATGCAAATAAATAACTATAACTGTCAATCTATATGCAGTATTAAAATTTAATGAACAGTTATATTAAATAAATGCAATTTAACATATATGATGAATAAAACATGCCAAACAGTCATAAATAATTTCTACTCATATCTAAAATAAATTTAACAAACATAAAAACTTTTAGAAGTTGTGAGTGGGTTAAAACACTCACCTTTTGAATTTAAATCGAATTTAAATTCGATTTAAACCTAAAAATTCAAAGGTCTCCAAATCAGTCCAAACCAGCGTCAACAGATCTGAAATTTAATTACGATCCCAACAAAAGAAATTTCGCGTGAATCGGAGTTTGCATGAGAAAGTTACGATCATTTAAGCGAAACGGTTTGAAATCTAAATTTAAAAATAAAACCATAAGAAATAGATCGTACCACCCTTCCTTCACGTGACCGTCCCCAACAGCCTATCGCGTGCAAGCTTCGTCCACGTCTGCTGAATGCTTCCTATCGCGAAAATTCGCCGCCTATACACTGGCCTGAGGCCAAAACCATCGCCGCCGAACCCAATGACAGGCCGAGACGCCTCCCCAGTGGCCTTCGAAACCCCCTCATCACCTCCTACGACCAGCGCCGCCGCCAATAGCCATGATGCTTGAAACCCTAATTGAATTATATAGGCTGATCTAACCGTTCGCTCGACGCCTGACCACCATAGATGAACTCCACTCGCTGATATCTACCAAACCCAGGAAGGGTTTGCCGATCCATCGCCTTTGATTACGACGATGATGAACGGCCCACACTTCGTCGATTTTTCTCTGGTCAAACGAATATCCAAAATAGAAAACGAATTATACCAGCAGATTACGTGTCTCGAGAACTTTAACATAAAATTTTCTGAAATTTTTGTGGAGAGTTTGAATTTTTACTTGTGATTTTGAATTGTAGATAGATCTAGGTTTTGCAACCATTGAGGAAGAGAAAGAGATGAAGAAAAATGAACGTACAGCCAAATGACAATAGAAAGGAGGCTAGGGTTTATCACAACATATATATAGACACATAGTAGTAGGCTAGGTAGGCACGAATTACGAACGTGCTAAACGATAGTTGGCCCAAAAAGCCCGTTCTAACCCCAGAACGAAATTTATTAAACCCATATATCCAAATAGGTATTTTAAAATATTCTGAACGCGATGGAAAAAGTTTCACGTCCAAATTCGATTGTATGAAGAAGTTATGCTGAAAACAAAATTTTCAAATCGATTTCAAATTGATTTCAATTAACTCGATTTCAAGGCGTTTCGCGTTCGTACGATCAAACGACAGGTCCGGTCGATACGAAATTTGAAACCCTATAATAATTCACCGATACGAATCCGATGAAACTGGTTTCGTCGAAATCCGAGTCCGTGGCCAAAATGGCTATTTTTTTACGTAAATTAAATAAATAAATTCGTTATTTGAATTTCAAATTCTACAATTCATAAATTTGTCACCTTGTATTACCAAATAAATTAAAAATCCTTTAAACCAAATTCTAATACAAAGGTAAAGTAAATAAATTCACAATTTATAGTATTTAACATTAAATTCAATAATCCAGTTATTTAATAATCATTCTTTTAAACCTGATTTAAATTCTCCTATTTACCTATTTAACCCTTTCTAGAATCATAGCTAATATTTGTCTTTCCTTCATTACCCAAATGTTCTTATTCCATCAAATTTTATTTACTGAAGGTTGCACTTAATCCAATTTATACATCTTGCCTCTTTTCTCTTTAAATCAATAAATCTTCATATCATAAATTTTATCCATTCTTCCCTTTTTAGGCAATGTTATTTATGTTAGATTTCATTTAAATGCAATAAATCATACTATCGTAGTTATATCCAATTAAATAAATAAATGTTGATTCCTACTCTTTTTATTCAACAATTGTTTACGCTTTGTTCCATTAATACTTCTACACGCATCCTGGATTTTCTGTAAATGGTTGTAACGTTAAATCTTGTCTACTTCCCATTTTATATTTAAGGTTTCTAAAACCGATTAATATTATTTCCCTAGTCCAAACACCTTTTTGCCCAATTTATATTAACATATCCTTAAATTAGATTAATTCCTATTGATGTAATAGTTAAACATAAATTTCACTCATTTGCAATAAATTCACAATTTAATTTCAAATAAATCAATAAATTTTGGTTTATCACTTCTTAAATACCCAATTGTCATAATTTAATTAAAACTACATTTATTACATTTTATAGAATTTACCATCTTAAGTGACAAATCAAAACTACCCTAACTGCACAAATTTAGGGTAATTAATTTCAATTGCTTTCCCACTAAACTACATAAATTATCCAAATGGAACCTAAGTGAAACGTTTATTTATTAAAAAATCTTACTGTTTAAATGAATTTATCCTTTACGGTATAATTTACATTTGACTTGATTTTTCATTTATTTTGCAAAACGGTAAATTCCAATTGCTACCAACATTATATTTAATATAAATTTGAATCCGAATCATTGGTATTGCGCCACCTTATTGCGCACATTTACATATAGTTACAACTAAGTCAATATAATGATTTCATGAATTCATTTAATAAATCCACAAATTTCCATTGTTTTATTATATACACTTATTGCATTGGTTTATTCAACGGTCACTTTTATTTAGTCATTATCTATTTTACAACCAAATGAAACAATCCCACTATTGATTTTTATATTAATGAATCTCATTCTAGATAATATTTTTATTAATATTCACCGATTCAACATTTATATTGGTTTCTTATATTTAACTTATAACTAAGTATGACAATTTACATTATTCAAATCTATTGCCATATAAATATTTAATTGTTAACATTAAACTACAATTACTATATCTAATTCCTACATTTACTCAAAAAATCTTAAGACTTTTATTTCATTCTAAATTAGATTAGAAATCATATTAAATTAACTCATTTAATATCATCGAAGTTTACGGGTCGTTACAGTAGGCGTACCTTTATTTAGCATTTTTAAGCAAGCAGCTTATTATTTTAGCATTTTACGCGAGCAAATCCTGCCAAACGGCTTCCTGGTACCTGTACTTACTCAATTCAAAAATATAAGCGCCAAAATCATGTAACTTAACAACATTTTACATATTTAACTAGCAATACGTACGAGTTTCTATAAGCAATGCAGGTTAAACAATATTTATAAGCAACTTATAGGGTTCCGACATTAATTTTAATTGTTTACAACCAATTCGCATACACTTCATTCAATTCAAATGGTTTACAACTCAATTGCCTACATTCAATTCATTTTTGAGCAAAACAAACTCGTATTCTCTTCAATTGATCTTAAAATCAATTTATTTAACTTCTATCAACTCATAAAAATTTAATTACCTTCGTTTACGTCAAACGACAATTCATTCTATGCCATTTGATTATATCCATGTGAACAAATAATTACTTAAGTTTTATAACCAATTTAAATTGATTTCGACTCAACTTATATTTAATTCCTTCCATTTTAATTCATTTACAACCATTTTATTTAGCTCAACACAATCCATGCTTGTATACCACTAACCATTTCCAAATTAATTCAATCCAAACTTTTATTTAATGGTCTTCCATTCTTACTCAAAGTCGAGCTTCTCGTTATTCTTAACTTAAGTTAATTTATTTCAATTTATTCCAACTTCAAACTTAAGTTCGCTTCCATTTAATTTTCATCTAATCAAATTCCATTTAATTCAGTTGGCCCATCCATTTTATTTTAATTCGCCTTCTCAATTTATCAGAATAATATCCAAGCACATACTTAACTCATTTATACTCAAATCGGATTTTGTTTGTAACTCAAATCATTTCTATTATAATCCAATTCTGTTTTATTTTTACAGCATCTCCACTTATTTCAATTTATTATCAATCCAAGTCGAATTCTATTATAATTCGATTTTATCTCCAAACTTCATTATTAACTTACAATCCATTTTATTTAACCGAGTTAAATTTTATTAACATACTCTATCAAATAATTTATTTAGCTAATTAGCTTACTTCCAACTTTTAAATCAATATTCGATTTTATTACAAAAATCACTTCATTAAATTTTCTTGAGTTCAATTTTTTTTATAATTCCAGTTTGGATTTTCTTTCATTTTCCAAAATTCCAACACTTTTATTTTTAAAAATTAAGATATACCTTTAAATTCACATAATACTATTAAGATAGATTTTTATAAAAATACTTCTTATAACTCGATGTCTCAAACAGTCCATCCTTATTCTCATAGAAATTCGGTCGTACGTTGATCAGGCGTAGGACTAAAAATCTATAAGTACTTGGTAAACCCGTTTTCAACACCCAGTGAAAATACTTGGGAAAATAATTTTATTGAAACTATAGAAAACAGTTTTTGAAAATAGAAGAAATTTCTTTGGTGAGAATGCTCTGGAAATCATCACCCCCTTCCATGGTCGCAGTTACATCCTGGGTTACGTTGCCATCGCAGCAAAAGTCTATGTAACTGTAGGCACTTCGCGCCCCACGATTACGCCATGGAACCCACAACAGATCGCAGTTACATTCCAGAGTTACGTTGTCATCGTAGCAAAAGTCCATATAACTGTAGGCATCAGCGCCCTCGATTTTCGCTGTCAAAAATGAAACTTCTCCACTCCCACATAGGTCGCAGTCTACCGATGTAAGATCAAACGCAGACTGTTGGCTCTCAGCCGCACACAAGACTTTCGCTATGCTACCATAGCTCGCAGTCTACCGATATAAAATCAAACGCAGACTGTTGGCTCTCAACGGCACACACGACTTTCGCTATGGTCTGCAGTAGGTCGCAGTGACATCAAGTTACGCTGTCATCACAGCATAACCCAAATGCCTCTGTAGGCATCAACGCCCTCGACTTCCGCTACACACTACACATAATCCTCAGGAACTAGTTCTGTCCGGACTCATTTTAAGGGAGCACCTTTTCCCCAGAGCCATCATGAAAACACTTTATACTATACACATATAGTATCTTCCAAATCATACACCTAGTATGAATCTCACATAAATCTTCTTTTCTCAAAATCGATTTTCCCAAAATCGATAATTCTCAAACTAGGCTTTCCAAATTCCAATATTGATTTTACCCAAAAATCAAAAGCCTTTCCAAATCCAAAGGTTCCCAAAACCTTTTTCTAAAATCCTCATAAGATCCTTTATATATATATATATATATATATATTGAAAACTTTGGATCTTTTCAAACTTGTATAAAACTCCTTATACTTCAAACACTTTCAAAATCCTTTTTTCCGGCAATAGATTCAATAAGGGGAGATTTATCTTATATAACAAAGATATATAACTTTGTTTGTTCAAAATCAAATATTCAAATTTGATTACTCCTTTTTTTATAAAGTTGTTCTCATCTTACTTATCATCATAAAAATATCCAATTTTCACTTTTATCCATTGTATATTTCACAAAATATACTTTCATTATAAAAGAAATCATTTCACGTTTCTTATTCACAAATTTTCAATATCAGTTTCATTCAAATCTGTACGATGTACACATATCATCCGTACGCGATACCAATCTGATCGCTCACTCTATCACAAAATTTCACTTCGAACTAGTATCGTCCATCCGACTTCTTAGTGCAGACTCAGATCTGGCTTCTTGATCAGAAACTGTCATTCTCCTTGCATAACCATAACTATGATAGAGAATATCCAGAACCAATAAGCAATCCATATCCAGGTTCACCATCGAAAATCGAGTGAAAAATCCCAACTCGGATTGATAAACTATCTCGAAATTCTATGCTCGAATCTGGATCAAATCACTATGTGAATTGAATAATATACGTACATCCTACGTATCTATCCTCATTGATTTATTAGCCAAAACAATTCCCTTTCTATTCACAATAGCTTTAAATTTTCATTCACTTATTAACAATTGCTTCAATCCCATTTGGATTATCACTTTAATCCTTATCGCAATTGGGCAATTTAATCATAAACAGTTTGCACTCTGACCGGCTTCAATTTAGAAAATAGCTTGAAAAGTTTAAAATAGATAAGTCGTTGAAAAATAATTATTAGTTTGTAACGTAGCTATAAAATAGTTAAGTAATTGTAAAATAGTTGGAAAATAGTCAAATAGTCGTAGAAATTTTAAGTAATTGCAAAATATTTGTAAAATAGTAATTAATTTATAAAATAGTTGAAAAACGGTAATTAGTTTATAAAACAATCGAAAAATTGTTAAATAGTTTCCAAAAATAATTGTAAAAAAATATAAAATAATTTGGCTTTTAAAACAAAAGATTGTATATAGTAAATAGCATGGAAAAATGGATTTATATTAAAACAATTTATATTGAAAATAGTCCAGAGTCAAACTGTTCAATTTCCAATTCTCCATTCCCATCAATTCAATTTAAATTTCCACTTCCATTTAAAATTGACTCAATTCCAATTTAAATAACTTCAATTTCCATTGAAATTGATTTGACCCCAATTCAAGTTGAATTAATCTTAATTTCTTTCCAAATTCAAATCAAATTCCATTTGATTTTAAACCTATTCAACTTTAATTACAATTCCAAATTATTCCAATCAATTTGGACTAATATCAATTTAACCACTTCAATTTCAAATCATTTCAATTCAATCCAGTTCAATTTTCCATTTAAATTTTTTAAACTTATCCATCTTCAATCACAAATCCAGTTAATTCAAATCAGATTCAATTTGAACGAATTCAATTCAAATTCCAAATTTAAACCATCCCGAATTATATAAGTTCGAGTTAAATTTTTAAATGTTGATTTAATCCTTTAAATCAAATCAACTTATCCCTTTAAACTATTTAATTCTGAATCTATTTCAAACTTATCTTCATTTAATTTTAATTTGGTTGTATTTCTATTGCCACTTAATTCTCATCATTAAAATTTTCAAATAATATAACAACCAATTACCCTAATATTTATTAAAAATAAATATTGCTTAATATATCAAAATATATTCTTATAAAAAATCATTTAAAACCTTTATATAGGAAAATAACAAGTACGCGCTCATATCTATTAATACGCTCAAACTTATTCTAGAGTACTGCGGACTCTATTTAATGAGTAATCCTCACCAGAGCCAAGGTTATCGCTTAACCTTTCAGCTCTGATACCAACTGTAGCGACCTGGAATTTTCGATCCCGAAAATTCCAGATGGTTAGGAAAAAGAAGAAAGAGATAGAAGAAGAAGAAGAAGAAGAAGAAGAAGAAAAACACCACAAAGATTCTCACATTCGCAGCGGATGAAAATATAATATCAAATAATAACAGTTTACAAAAGAATTATGTATCTGTCAAATACATTTATAATACATCAGAGTTACACATATATACAGACACTGGATATACACAATCATCATATCTCAAATAATCAGAAATATATTATAGCGGAAACACTCCATACGTTTCTGCCATCCAGCTCGCCTCCTGAGCTCCAGAACGTCCTTACCTGAAAATCTGTAATACTCGGTCTGACCCGAGCATTACATCAAGTAACATCCGGGTCAGGCTGGAAACCAGCGTGAGTAAACCCATCTAATATGGAATACAAAGCATACAACTTATATAAAACCCGGGGTAACTCGTATTAATTTACAAATTCACAATTTGTTATTGACATCACTTATTTCACACATCAATTTTCTAAGTACCAAAATTTAGAGAAATAGTCCAATTCACTTAAATCATTTCATTCCAGCCTATTGATTTCACATATCAATCTATAAAAATTCGAAGAGGTTTCGGATATTTTCTAATACCCGACCCCGGTGCTTCGAGTCTCATGTCATCCTAACCCAAGTTATCCAAATGAAATACACTTCAAACTTTAAATACAGGATGTTCCTTTTCACAACAATTCATCATTGATAGATAACCACAATATCCTATCCGCCCATACATATGTTACCACAAAACATTTCATATCGGAGATATCCACTCATTCAAGGCATCCAATACGATTCAATCATCCATAAGCAAAGCTTGATCACATCCAAAATTAATTTAATTAATTCTGATTGAATTACTAACCTCAATCACTTAGATTTCTTCACTTAACATTTATTAACTTCAAATCAATTAATTAATCATCCCTTAATTATCCATCTTAAATAATCACCCTGGATTAATTATCCTTCAATTACATTCAAGTAAGTATCTTTAATTAATTACACAAATTAATTATTCTTAACCAAAAACAGTAATTAATCTTTAATTACTTCATAAATTAATTAACTATAATTACTTACATTAATCTTTAATTACTTATATTAATTAATTTCTCATAAATCGCTTATTATTGATTAATTAATCTTAATTAGTCAACCTTTAATTACATCATTAATCACATATATTAATGATTTCTAATTAAATTTCAATTTATCCTAATCTAAATTAATTACATTAAGTGATTAATTATTAATTAAACTACAAACATTAATCACTCTTGATTAACCTCAACCAGTAATTAGCTACCTTTTTATTTACTTCATTAAATAAATTAATTACTCATTTATAAAGGAAGTTTAAAGGAATTTAAAAACAAATTCATTTTTATATTCAATATTCCAATTATCAATATAATTCATCACAGAATATCAAATATTCATAACACATAATATTAAACAATCTAAATAATTTTGAGGAATCCAGTTGGATCCCTCCAACCTGTTTCCTTGCATCCACAGATGTTAGCACAATACCAATTCCACTTCGAGGTGGAGTATCGCGGTATATGAGATTTGTATAATATCATCCGCTATTATGCGGCGCATAGGGTCTCATCCGCTATATAATGCGGGGAAATCAATCACTCGAATATATACTATATATTACTATATAATATACCACATCAAATCAATTCAACCATTCAACCAATTATTTAAATTTAACCATTTACATTTAAATAAAAATCCAGAAGAGTGAGATTAACTCACTTTTGATTTTGTTGTTTGCAATTCATTCCAAACTGGCTTGTTCCATGATTTTAAAACCTTGTATAAACATTATTCAATTTATTAATATTTTGAATTAATCGAACAATTATTTTCCAATTTAAAATTTTAATTAACCCATGATTTATTTCAAACTAATAGTTTAATTAATAAAATATTTTTAGCAACGAAATAAATTCCTTTATTCTTTTAAATATTATCACTTAAGTTTTGAATTCATTATTTCTCTAATTATTCAGTTGGAATCTATTTATTATTTTTTTTTTCTAAAATCACCTTAATAACTTATTATTAAAAATAGACCAATAAATTAAAATGAGTGCGTATGTCTATATTATTTTTATATTTTTGGAAAACACATATACTTATAAAATGATCCACATTACTATTTAAATTTTCTATTCTCTTATGTCTTACACACACACACACACACACACACACACACACACATATATATATTCTGCTTGTACTATATATATATAGTTATTAAATTAGAACATAACTGTTTTGTATATATTCCTGTAAAATAATTTTTTTTTCTTCTTAAAACAGTTTACAACCAAACTATATATATGTGAGTTTATTTCTCTGTGAATAAATCCAAATTCAAAATCGAAAAAAGAAAAATGGATCACAAAATCATACCCACGAAGAGAATCGGCCCTGACCTTGCTGCTACAGCCTCGACGCCATACACACGCCTCCCTAAGTCAACGCGAGATGCTCCACGCGACTACGCCAACCCAGATCGCGATCCACCTTCCACGCGCACGCATCGAAGCGCCGCCACTACCTTCGAGTCCTATACAACCCCTCTCCCAATCGACGCTTCCTCGGACCCGCGACCCTCTCCAACCTCGCGAACATCAGGAGTCACCCACCTCGACTCGCGTGCACAGACACCCTTTGCACTACTCTACACACCACCACAGCTTCACTCGACAACGCGCTCCTAAGCGGCACTACTGAGATTCGTCGCAGTTCGAAAGCGAACTCGCGATCCCAAACCCGAATCGTCGAAATCAAGTTCGACCTCCTCACCCTCGTTCGTGGCCGCCAGTCGCGATTGATTTTGAATGTGACGAATCGCCCTTGAAAGCTATAGGAAGCATAAAAGATTGAAGAAAATACGACTTCGTGGAAAAAAGGGAAAAAACTGGAGAGGAAGCGATTTCAATCGGCCCTTTTTTTTTGAATTTTGATTTTTGTTCTGAAGGAAGCTCGGTTCAATTTCTAAGCGAAGGGTTTGCATGCTTTAAACAAGAAAAGGGGGACAGGATTGGATTACCGGTGGCTTGTTACAGAGGAGGTCGGCTGTGGTGTTCTGAAGTGAAGGGATAAAGTTCTGATTTGAAAGAAAGGCAGCTGATGGAAATATATATATAATTTAAATTCAAATTCAAAACGTCTCGATTTACGTAGCTTAAAATCGTGAACTCCTATTGAGGCATGTCGCTAGGCATTTGTAACGTTATACCCCTATTACGAACGCAATGGAAAAGGTTTCGAGTCCTAATTCGATTGTATGGAGAAGATAGCTTTTTGAACCCAGTTATTATATTAAATTTCGATTTAATTATCAGCGCGTTTACTTATCGTACGGCCAAATGGTCACTCCAAACACTGTGAAAATTGAAATCCGATAATAATACAATATTACGGATCTAATGAAACTGGTTTCGTCAAATTCCGAGACTATGCATCGAAAGGCTATTTTTAAATATCGATTTAAACGATATATTTTCAAAACTGAACAAATCACCTTTAAATTCAATTTTAACACTTTTACTGTCTTCCGTATTATCAATATAAATTTTACAAGTCATCAAATTATTTCTTACAAGCTTAAAACTGAAGATTCAATATTTCACCCAACTTTCAATTATTAAATTCAATAATTTAATTATCAAATAAATAGTGATGTTTGGAATTCGAGTTAAAATAAATCTTTCAAATATCTAAAATCAATTAGATATTCCAATTTCAAATGCTCAAAAATTCCGGATCGTCACAGTGCTACCATAGCTCTAAATAGGGAAAACTATATTCATGTCATCACATATGACATCCAACACATCATATATCACAATATATGAAAAATAAATCAACAATGTGAGGAATCCAGTTGGATCGCTGCAACCTGTTCACTTGCATCAAATACAGTATATGGGAATAAAATGTACAATATCTGCTTCGAGGCAGACGCGAGTACAAAGGGTCATCCGATCATACACGGAAACGTATAGCGTCTCACCCCCTCCAATAGGCGAGATATATATCCAACTACTAATAATATAGTAAACAACCAAAATAGCAATCATAGACAAAAACAGCATAAATACAATTATTTCCACTTATATAAAAATATAAGTGGTCAGAGAGAGCGAATTTTACTCACATTGATTTTTATTCTCGCTTCCACATTCTGGGTTCAACTAAATTCGAATAGCATTCGAATTTAGCTAAAAATTCTAGAAGCTCTAAATCACTCTAATCAAATTTCATGTCCAGTTTATGTTATTACGAGCGCAATGCAAAAAAATTGCATCGGAATTTGACTTAGAACGATCAAATTATCACGTTTATAAGATTTAATGAATTAAACAACATAATAATTTACTAATACATCATTAACACTTAATTAATCGCCATACCTAACGAATTAACCTTTCTTCCCTAAATTAAATTGAAATCCTGCTTCTTCCCCATGGCCGCTGTTTCTCTCCTCCCCCGCTCCTTCATTTTTCAACGAATCTTCACTCCGACCGCTCCATTTCCTTCCTTATCAAGAACCGCACCCACTCGACCCCACCGTACTAGCTCCAGCCTCCTATTTGACATTGTGATCCCACTATAGGTAGTGTTCGCACTAGCCAATCGGACCCCCTCTGAGTCTCCGCGACTCGCCTAACTTCGGCTAAAGCTGCCATTTCCATCCTTAAGTCCAAACCCGAACTCCATTTGCCCAACTCCATCACCATCAGCTAAAGATTCAAGCCCTAGTTTCTAAAACCCAAAAACATTCGCTACTCTTTCATAGTGAAGCTCATAACACCACTAACCCATCCCGAAACCCAAATCAAAATGACGATTTAGCTGCCACGAATCCAAAGAACTTTACTTTAGATTTTTTTTTTTTTTTTTTTATGGAGTGAATTTTGAGTTAGGAATTTTTGAGTTTTTTAAAACTTACATATTTTTCTTTTTCTGCTTTAAAACTGAGGATGGGAATAATATAAAGGGGAATGAGTATGGGAAAGACAACTTCGTATTTGGTTTTAGATTAAGTTTGAAATAAAAGATTTTGCCTTTTTTTTTTTCAATCAGAGCAGAAATGGAGTACGGAGGGAACTAAAGAACAAGGGTGTAGATATGCTTGGATGCTGGAGGTACGAAAATGTTGGGGGGAAACTGATTTTTAAGTTGTGATTTTCGGCATTTCGCCACACAGATCATCGTTCGCGTTCGGCTCCAAATTGACCATACAAACATACGAGTGCACTCAGAACAGCGAGACGATCCCAAACTAAAAATAATATACACCGGTTATTGAATTTTGTAAAATCACAAGAGTGACGTTATTTGCTGAAAAATCGTCAAATTTAGCTTCAGTATTTTCCAAATCAAACATTATGGAAAAATTAAATAAATTAAATTAAAAATACATCAACTAAAATCGAGTTCTGGAAAGGATGATTTATTTTCAGTAATTTATTTGAACTGTTATTACTGCTGTAACGATCCCGTTTTTAAACCAAATTTAATGTAGTAATTAATATAATTTTTTGAAATTAAATGGTGAATTAATTTAAATTTTTCCAAATTAAATAAGATATATGTTTGTTTTATATGTAAATAGATTGTAAATAGGACTTGATTTGAAATTCAAGAATAAATAATCTTATAAATAAATTGGATTTAAAGACTCTATATTTTAAAATTAATAAAAATTTGTTTCTAATTATAACATATATATGTATGTGTGTGTGTGTGTGTGTGTGTGTATTATGATTTGGAAGTTATATTTGAATTTAATATAATAAATTTTCAAAAGTTATTTAAAGTTAAATTCTATATTTAAAAACTGTAAAGATAAATATTTATTTATTTAAAAATATGATAGCTTAAAAATAAGATTTAAATAAAATAGAAAATGAATTAATAAAAATATAAAAACATATATATGTATAACTATGATAAAATAATATAAAACCATATTTAAACATTTATAATATGCAAAAGACAAGTGTAAAAATTATAAAATGCCATTCAATAAATGTAAGTTACTTATGCCATGCACTAAACAAGTGTTAGTTTGATTATAACATGAAATACAAGTGTCATATTCTTTTTATTTTTAAAAATAATAAGTAAAATGAAAACAAGGTTATATATGCATACAACTATACTCCTACACTTTCTCTTCTTTCATATGTCTCAAAACAAAAACCAGAAAAGAAAACACACCTGAGAAAAAATCAAAACCAATTTTGAAATTCAGGTCAAAACCAGAGATGAAATCTAGAAGCAAACAATTTTTTTTTCCAAAATCAAAACCTGGAAACAAAAGTGAAGCTTAAAGCAAATTTCCAGATCAAAGATTCAAGATCAAAACAATTTCAGAATTTTCAAAGATCAAGAAAGTTCAAGTTGCAATTCATATTCAACTCAGTTTTAATTCAGATCATCTCAAGCATCAAGTTTCAAGATCAAAACTCAAATCACTTTCCAGTTTTCCAATTTCATTTGCAGGTTCTATTTTTTTATCCAGGTGAGTAAACTACTGTTTTAAAAACTTGAATCAGGGTAAATCTTAATGCATGTGATAAAAGATAGATATAATGTTGTGAGAAATGCTTGCATGTATACAAAAATGCAAATATTTGTGTGTGTATGTCAGTGTACAGGCAGATTTACCTCTGTTATAAGTTTATAGGCTTTTAACAATTTCAAAATGCAAATCCTCATCTCCTAGTTCGTTTTAGAGTTTGATGTCTAAACAAAAAGTGTTTGAATTTACAGGATCTAAGTTTTAAAAAATACTTTCAAATATAATTATCAAGTGGTTTTGCTGGAAATTAGGAAATACAGTGATAACTCAATGCATGTTGGAAATTCGAGTGATATAATTTCTTGTTTCAATTATATCATCTAATTCATTTCCAAAAATTATGATTTTTAAAATTGGAATCAAGATTTTTAACTGTGTTTTGAAAGAGGAATCTCGGGTTGAACAGAAATTAAACTTTCGTTGATGTCTCGATGATCGGCGAAGTGTGGGAGTCGCGCTTAATGATGGAGGAAGCTGATACGATGGGGATCACGACAAAAATGGTCTGAGGTTTTATCAACCACCATGGTGGCCGTACGATGGTGATATAGGGTTTAACGACCTGTTTAGGTCAACGATGATTGGGAGGCTCGTGCATAGTCATGGTCGCTTTGGAGGCAACCAGTGGTGGGGGAATCGAAGCTCGAGACAGTGACGCAGCTTCGCGTGTGATGGCGAGGTGCCTGGTGGTCGCAGGCGGCGGCGCGAGGCGATTTTAGTTGATCAGTTTTGGGGTTTATGGTTGCTCGATTTGCTCGTTTTCGTTTCCACGCCTAATCGTCGGAGCTGGGTGATCGGAGCATTAGTATTGGTCGTCGACGACCTATAGGCGATGTCGAAGTTGGTCAGAACGTCGGCGAACTCATGTACACATGCACGTGTATCCATTCGTATCTGATGCTGTGTTGATTTGGACTCGGGAAGAAGGAAGGATAGTCTCGAGGAAAAACTCAGGGAAATAAAGTTGGAGCTTGAGTATGTGTTCGGGTAGTTCACTTGGGTTTAATATGTTACAGGGTATAAAAATTTAAACAAAAAAGAAAAAAAAGTGGAAGGGGAAGTGACTCAGGAATAGGGTCAGGCATTTTAGGTTTTGGCTTGGGTATTTTGGGTTCTGGCTTGGGTATGTGCAAAACAGTTTTGAAAATAAAAATAATTTCTTAATTAATTTCTTTATAAAATGAATGTTTTATTTAAGTTTGGATTAGACAAGAATTATTAAAAAAAAAATTGAATAATCAAGTTTTAAAGTATTTTATTATGTGTCCATTAATCATAGTTAATTTTTAAGTTTATTTTAAACAAATTTAAATATAGTGATTAAGTAGTTAATCAAGAAAGTTAAATGTTTTTGATTAGTAATTAACTTAAAAGTATTAAGTTAATTTATATATTAATGATAATTTTTTTCCAAGGTTTATTAAATAAAGATTTAAATGATAATTAAGAAATAAATTAAGATAATGATTTACCTTTGATTTATTAAGTACTTGAGTAATTAAAGGATCGTTAATTAATGTGATTAACTAAAGGGTTAATTTGTAATGCAATTAATCAATGGGTAATTATTAGTGCAAGTAATTAAGGGATAATTACTTAATGAAATTAATTAAGAGATGAGTAATTACTTAAAGGTTAATTACTTAATGAAAGTAATTAAGGATAATTAATCAATGATTAAAGGTTAATTAATCAAGTGATTAAAAGATAGTTACCTAATGTAAGTAATTAAAGGGTTAATTTGTTAATTAATTAAGGGTTAATTAATCAATGGGATTAATTACTAATTAAGGGTTAATTAATTAATGCAATTAATTGAGGGTTAATATATTAATGTAATTAACTTAAGGTTAATTAATTATATGACTAATTAAGGGATAATTAATTAATGTAAGTAATTGAGGATAATTACTTAATATGGATAATTAAGGATGATTAATTAATTCTCATTAATTAATTAAGATAATAACAAATGATTTGTAATTAATTAATGTTAATTAAACAGGGCTAAGTAATTTATTCATAAGTAATTATTTTATTTGGTTTAAATTAAATTAATTATAAACTATGTAATTAATTTATCTTGCTTATGGATGATTGGATTATATTGAATGCCTTGAATTGTTTGATATCTTTGATGTGTGATGTTCTGTGATATAAATTGCTTTGGATTGAGCTGTGATAAATGTAAGTTATTTATCTGTGATGAATTTACATATTTATCTTTGAATGGAAAATAAGCGTTATAGGATTATACCGCTTATTGATATTGTTGTGCTTGGATTTATGATGGTTGTGATATTTTATTGTTGCTTGCAAACCCCTAGACAAAAAACACACACATAAATACGGATTTCGTGAGAAATTTGTTAAGTCATGGGTATATTGAATTTAATATTATTTTATTCAAAATGGTGAAAAATTTTAAAGGTTGAATTTTGAATCCAAAATGGTTTGGAAGTAAAATTGGGTTAAATATGAAAAAATTTTGAAAAGGAAGTTTTGAAATTAAAAAATATTTTGGGAAGTTAAATTTAACTCAAAATAGAGCTTGCCGAGAGTACGACAGTTCGCTGATTTTGCGATTTATACTTTAAAAGGCTATAACTTGAGCAAATTTAATCGGATTTTCCCGAAACGAAAGACCTTTGTTTTCAAATGATAACAGCTTTCATATTACGAAAGAATTTCTAGATTTTATTGAAAGGATTTCGAGTTATGGGTAAACCAAATTTGAAATGGAAATAGTTTTAAAAGCTATGAATAAATCTTTGTTAAAGATTTGGTAAACTTTGTTTCAAATTGAAGAAGATCTTAAAGATAGATCTTTTATTCAAAAGATTTAAAAGTGGAATTTCTTTTAAACCATTCGAAAGAAAAGGTTTTGGGAAATAAGTTGTGACTTAACTAAGAGCCGAATGTATCCATATGTTTTAAAATAAGCGCTCATTATTCGAATAAGCCAGGAGAGGACATTAAGTCATAAAACCCATTCCGAATAATGATACGACGAAATGGGATTGCAGTTGAATACGGTGGTTGAAGACCGGGTATTTTCGAAAACGAAAGGATTACCTAACGATTTTCTCTGCACTGAGTTACTCCAGTATAAAGATTACCCTAAGTGATGAGGAGTCGGAAAGTGATTAGGGAATATCCGGATTTGCAAGGGCTTCTTTTCTTAATTAGACGAAGTGCCTTCGGTTCCATGGTATGTGCATTTCCTTACGGTATGTCCCCCTTATGGTATGTGCATTTCCTTCTGGATAAAAAGTGGTATTATGGTGCGGAGCCTAGATATTTTACTTATGTGGTTGTTGGAATTTGTGGAATCCCAGGATAAAGGTCGGTTACGACCGGGGGATGGCATACTCGTGATAGTTAGTTACCTTGTTACAGAGGTAACCCAACCTTGTGTTGGCAGAGATCCGGTTAGGTTCTCGGGGCATCCCTCCAGAGGCGTACCCTTTCGGAAAGGAAGTTCTTTAGCCTTGACCATTTGTTGGAAATCCAATCACTCAATACGAGCCCTTTACGATTTCAGTTGTAGAACCTACCATCTCAGGTAGTAGTTATAGTAGGCATACTATAATGGTACGTTTGTTGGCTAAGATTAATATTGTACTTTTGAAATGTTTTCCACACTATGCATTAATAATAATATCAAAAGGATTTTCGTGTATGAAGCATGTTTGAATGCTATAAGAAGAAATCTCCTCCATGTGTGCGATTGCATTGAGTTTGTGCCGGGAGGCCTTATGGTAGATTTATTTTCCAAAAAGCATAACGGATTTCTTTTTATTTTCTTTTTGTTCAAACAACTGTTTTATGTTTGCTCACACCAGTCCCATGACTGACCCGGAGTTTATTGTTCCCTTTCTAGAGTCATGTTATTAGTAGGTTCAGGAGATAGTTCAGATAGTAATGTGGATCTAGAAGTTTTTGGTTCGGGATCGCATTTGCTTCACTTCAACATGATTGTGGTTTTGAGCTTTTGGTTGTTGAGCTTTCTTGGTTTGTCTTTGGAGCTTTGGACATGAAGAGGTAGTTGGATTCTCTCTCTCTCTCTCTTTTGGAAAACTCTGTTGACGGTTGTAAGCTAGACAGTCACATTTATTGTTATTGTTCCGTTGTTGTGTTTATTGGCTCTGATGTTGGAGATCATTTTTGTATTCATGTTGTATCCATTTGGTATATCAATAAAATTCTTCTTTGTTTCCGCTGTGTTGTTTTCACCTAATGTGTTATAAACTTCGGCGAACCGGACTCCAGCGTTTGAATCTCCGACATTCGAATACGGATGATGTATTGGATGCCGATTTTCGGACACTGCCGGCCGGGTCGTTACATTTGGTATCAGAGCTAAAGGTTGAGTAAGAACTTTAGCTTTGGAGTATAACTCATTAGGTGACTCATTAGAGATAGGGTTAGAAATGCCCTAGAATGAGAATCCCTAAGATATCTTGTCCGAATGCCTAGATCAATTTTCTTACTGTTCACTGATAGTGAGAATGAGTGCAAGAAGAGGACGAGATAGGGGACAACGGAGTACCACTACAAATGGTCGATACCATGTAACAACAAGGAACAACTTTTTCCATCAACTTTCTTTTGATCATCATCCAATTTCAATTCTTTGATGGTTTCCTGGCAGCTCCAAGAAGAAGTTTTGGTATGGTGGGGGACCATTACTTTGGCCCGAATCGGAGTATGAGTTACGTGGGATAGATTCAAGCAAGTACTAGAGCAGCGTTATATGCCTTCCGCTAGTATTTCCAAGATGTAAATAAGAAACAAGGTAATCTTAAGGGAAAGGATTGTTGGAAGGTAGTTTTCTTATCTGTGATAAAACTTGTTAGAGTTCTATTCGACACTGGAGCCACGCATAGTTTTATTTCCCAGCAAACCATAGAAGAGTTAAATCTTGAACCCAATTTGTAAATGAACCTATTTGTGTGAAGAACCCGGTAGGAGACCTTGTAAATTTTTGTTTACGTTGTAGGAAGCTTCCTATTTCATATTCTCATCATAAATTTCCTATCAGTCTTTTCGTTCTTGACTTTAATGAATTTGAAATTTTAATTGGAATGAATTGGTTAACAAAATATGAAGCCAAATTAAATTGTATCAATAAAACAATTTCGGTCAAAACCAAATTTGGAAATTTTGTTGTGATTTCTTGTGAGGAACCAAGTCTGAAGAGGGACAAGCTAAAGTAGAGTTTGAAATCCGTACTTATTAGTTGAGATAAAAAGCGGTTAAGGAATAAAGTGGTGAAATTATTGAAAGTGCAATGGATTGGAGATTCAAATGATTGTACCTGGGAAACTCTTAATAATATTTGGAAAGCCTATCCGGATTTGTGTTAGGATAGTTAGTAATATTTGTTTGAATGAATTGTTTTCTTTGGTTGTTAGTATATGGCTGATATGTATGTTTGATTGTTTGAATATAAAGCTTTGGGGTTATCTTTTGCTTTCAAATTTCGAGGACGAAATTTTCTTAAGGGGGGAACCTGTAACGATCCAGTTTTTAAACAAAATTTATTTTAGTAATTAATATAATTTTTTGGAATTAATTGGTGAATTAATTTGAATTTTTCCAAAATAAATAAGATATGTGTTTGATTTATATGTAATAGATTATAAATAGAATTTGATTTGAAATTCAAGAGTAAATAATCTTAAAAATAAATTGGATTTAAATATTCTATATTTTAAACTTAATAAAAGAATTCTAATTATAACATATGTGTGTGCGTGTGTGTTGTGATTTGGAAGTTATATTTTGAATTCAATATAATAAATTTTCAAAATTTATTTAAAGTTAAATTCTATATTTAAAAACTCTAAAGATAAATATTTATTTATTTAAAAATATGATAGCTTAAAAATAAGATTTAAATAAAATAGAAAATGAATTGATAAAAATATATATATATATATATATATATATAACTAAGATAAAATAATATAAAATCATATTTAAACATTTATAATATGCAAAAGACAAATGTAAAAATTATAGAATGCCATTCAACAAATGTAAGTAGATTATGCCATGCATTAAACAAGTGATAGTTTGATGATAACATGAAATACAAGTGTCATTTTCTTTTTCTTTTTAAAAATAATAAGTGAAATGAAAAAAAGGTTATATATACATACAACTATACTCCCACGCTTTCTCTTCTTTCATATGTCTCAAAACAAAAACCAAAAAAGAAAAAACACCTAAGAAAGAAATCAAATTCAAGTTTGAAATTCAGATCAAAACCAGAGATGAAATTTAGAAGCAAACAAATTAGTTTTTTCAAAACCAAAACCTGGAAATAAAAGTAAAGCTTAAAGAAAATTTCCAGATCAAAGATTCAAGAATTTTCAAAGATTAAGCAAATTCAAGTTGCAATTCATATTCAACTCAGTTCAAATTCAGATCATCTCAAGCATTATGTTTCAAGATCAAAACTCAAATCACTTTCCAGTTTTCCAATTTCATTTCCTAGTTCTGTTTTTATATCCAAGTGAGTAAACTACTATTTTAAAAACTTGAATCTAGGTCAAATCTTGATGCATGTAAGATAAATATAATGTTGTGAGAAATGCTTGCTCTATACAAAAATGCATATATCTATGTGTGTATGTCAGTGTATAGGCATATATGCCTCTGATATAAGTTTACATGCTTTTAACAATTTCAAAATTCAAATCCTCATCTACTATTTCTTTTTAGAGTTTGATGTCTAAAAAAAAGCGTTTGAATTTACAGGATCTAAGTTTTAAAAAAATACTTTCAAATATAATTATCAAGTGGTTTTAATGGAAATTAGACAATACAGTGATAACTCAATGCATGTTGGAAATTCGAGTGATATAATTTCTTATTTCAATTATATCATCTAATTCGTTCCCAAAAATTATGACTATTAAAAGTGGAATCAAGATTTTTAACTGTGTTTCAACAGAGGAATCTCGGGTTGAACAGAAATTAAACTTCGGTTGATTTCTCTCTGATCGGCAAAGTGTGGGTGTCATGCTTAATGATGGAGGAAGTTGGTACGATGTGGATCACAGCAAAAATGGTCTGAGGTTTTATCAACCACCGTGGTGGCCGGACGATGGTGATATAGGGTTTAATGACATGTTTGGGTCAACGATGGTTGG
Source organism: Allium cepa (assembly GCA_030765085.1). Classification (NCBI taxonomy): domain Eukaryota; kingdom Viridiplantae; phylum Streptophyta; class Magnoliopsida; order Asparagales; family Amaryllidaceae; genus Allium; species Allium cepa. The sequence continues at coordinate 675,526,036 of CM060929.1, forward strand.
GAGGCTCGTGAGTAGTCATGGTCGCTTCGGAGGCAACCATTGGTGGGGGAATCGAAGCTCGAGACAGTGATGCAGCTTCGGGTATGATGGCGAGGTGGTTGGTGGTCGCAGGTAGCGGCGCGAGGCGAATTTAGTTGATCGGTTTTGGGGTTTATGGTTGCTCAATTTGCTAGTTTTCGTTTCCAGGCCCGATCGTTAGAGCTGGGTGATCAGAGCGTTAGTATGGGTCATCGGCGACCTGTAGGCGATGTCGAAGTTGGTCAGAACGTCGACCAACTCATGTACATGTGCACATGTATCCATTCATACGTGATTATGCTGTGTTGATTTGAACTCGGGAAGAAGGAAGGATAGTCTTGGAGGAAAACTCGGAGAAATGAAGTTGGAGCTCGAGTATGTGTTCCGGTAGTTCACGTGGGTTTAATATGATACAGGGTATAAAAATTTAAACAGAAAGAAAAAAAAAAGTGGAAAGGGGAAGTGACTCGGGAATAGGCTTGGGTATTTTAGGTTTTGGCTCGGGTATTTTGGGTTCTGGCTTGGGTATGTGCAAAACAGTTTTCAAATTTTGATAATAAAAACAATTTCTTACTTAATTACTTTATAAAATGAATGTCTTATTTAAGTTTGGATTAGACAAGAATTATAAAATAAATTTTCTTAAATAATCAAGTTTTAAACTATTTTATTATGTGTCCATTAATCATAGTTTATTTTTAAGTTTATTTTAAACAAATTTAAATAGAGTGATTGAGTAGTTAATCAAGAAAGTAAAATGTTTTTGATTTTCAATTAACTTAAAGGTATTAAGTTAATTTATATGTTAATGTTAATTTATTTCCAAGATTTATTAAATAAAGATTTAATTGATAATTAAGATAATGATTTATTTTTGATTTATTAAGGTCTTGAGTAATTAAAGGATCAATAATTAACGTGATTAATTAAAGGGCTAATTTGTAATGCAATTAATTAAGGGTAATTAATTAGTGCAAGTAATTAAGGGATAATTACTTAATGAAATTAATTAAGGGATACTTAATTACTTAAAGGTTTTTTACTTAATGAAAGTAATTAAGGATAATTAATTAATGATTAAAGGTTAATTAATCAAGTGATTAAAATATAGTTACTTAATGTAAGTAATTAAAGGGTTAATTTGTTAATTAATTAAGGGTTGATTAATCAATGAGATTAATCAATAATTAAGGGTTAATTAATTAATGTCATTAATTGAGGGTTAATTTATTAATGTAATTAACTTAAGGTTAATTAATTTATATGATTAATTAAGGGATAATTAATTAATGTAAGTAATTAAGAATAATTACTTAAGATGGATAATTAAGGATGGTTAATTAATTCTCATCAATTAATTGAGATAATAACAAATGGTTTGTGATTAATTAATGTTAAGTAAACAGGGCTAAGTAATTTATTCATAAGTAATTAATTTATTTGGTTTAAATTAAATTAATTATAAACGATGTAATTAATTTATCTTGCTTATGGATGATTAGATTATATTGAATGCCTTGAATTGTTTGATATCTCTGATGTGTGATGTTCTGTGGTATAAATTGCTTTGAATTGAGCTGTGATAAATGTAAGTTATTCATCTATGATGAATTTACATATTTATATGTCAATGGAAAATAAGCATTATAGGATTATACCGCTTATTGATATTGTTGTGCTTGGATTTATGATGGTTGTGATATTTTATTATTGCTTGCAAAACCCCTAGACAAAACACACATACAAAAATATGGATTTCGCAGGAAATTGGTTAAGTTGTGGGTATTTTGAATTTAATATTACTTTATTCAAAATGGTGAAAAATTTAAAGGTTAAATTTTGAATCCAAAATGGTATGGAAGTGAAATTGGGTTAAATATGAAAAACTTTTGAAAAGGAAATTTTGTAATAAAAAAATATTTTGGGAATTTAAATTTAACTCAAAATATAGCTTGCCGAGAGTACGGCAGTTCGTTGATTTCACGATTTATACTTTAAAAGGCTATAACTTGAGCAAATTTAATCGGATTTTACCGAAACGAAAGACCTTTGTTTTCAAATGATAACAGCTTTCATATTAAGAAAGAATTTTCAGTTTTTGTTGAAAGGATTTCGAGTTATGAGTAAATCAAATTTGAATTGGAAATAGTTTTGAAAGCTATGAATAAATCTTTGTTAAAGATTTGATAAATCTTGTTTCAAATTGAAGAGGATCTTAAAGATGGATATTCTGTTTAAAAGATTTAAAAATGGAAATCTGTTCAAACCATTCGAAAGAAAAGGTTTTAGGAAATAAGTTGTGACTTAACTAAGATCTGAATGTATCCATATGTTTTAAAATAAGCACTCATTATTCCGATAAGCCGGGAGAGGACATTAAGTCAAAAACCCATTTTGAATAATGATACGACGAAATGGGATTGAATTTGAAGATGGTGGTTGAAGAACGGATATTTTCGAAAACGAAAGGATTACCTGTCGATTGTCTCTACACTGAGTTGCTCCGGCATAGAGATTACCCCAAGTGATGGGAGTCTGGATGTGATTAGGGAATATCCGAATTTGCAAGGGCTTCTTTCCTTAATTGGACGAAGTGCCTTCGGTTCTATTCAGACACAGGATGGACTTGTATGGATGTATGTCTAATGTTACACTTTGAGATATAAAGCTGGTCTCTATCAAACACATTTCTGTTTAGTGGCGAAGAATTTATTCTCTTAGCTTAACATCCTTCTCTGAGATGTACGAGCTCAGAGGTTATATAGTTGATATTTACTAGTGATATATTCCCAATTTGATAATGTGGCATGCTAAGTGATGATCATTGGTTGATCGAAGCATGGCTTTTGTGAAAAGAGTAGCTTTGTGGGACGAGATTTAATCGAACCTCACACCCTGGAAATGGTCGAAACAGGAAGGATGCAGCAAGGTTACGGGGGTCGCGCCCCTTAGGGTATGTGCATATCCTTCTGGATAAAAAGTGGCATCATGGTACGGAGCCCAGATATTTTACTTATGTGGCTGTTGGAATTTGTGGAATCCTGGGATAAAGGTCGGTTACGACCGGAGGATGGCATACTCGTGACAGTTAGTTACCTAGTTACAGAGGAAACTCGGCCTTGTGTTAGTAGGGATCCGGTTAGGTTCTCAGTGCGTCCCTCCAGAGGCATACCCTTTCGGAAAGGAATTTCCTTAGCCTTGACCATTTGTTGAAAATCTAATCATGCAATACGAGCCCTTTACGATTTCAGTTGTAGAACCTGCCATCTTAGGTGGTAGCTATAGTAGGCATACTATAATGGTACATATGCTGGCTAAGATTAATATTATACTTTCGAAATGTTTTCCACACTATGTACTAATAGTAATATCAAAAGGATTTTCACATATCAAGCATGTTTGACTGCTATAAGGAAAAATCTCCCCCATGTGTTCGATTGCATTGAGTGTGCGCTGGGAGGCCTTATGATAGTTTCATTTCCAAACAGCATAATGGATTTGTTTTTGTTTTCTTTTTGTTCAAACAACTGTTTTATGTTTGCTCAACTAGTCTCATGACTGACCCGGAGTTTATTATTCCCTTTCTAAACTCTAGGTGCCCATAATTTTCCATATGGGTAGCCTAGAGTCAGGTTATTAGTAGGTTCAGGAGCTAGTTCAGATAGTAATGTGCATCTAGAAGTTTTTGGTTCGGGATCGCATTTGCTTAACTTCAGCATGATTGTGGTTTTGAGCTTTCTTGGTTTGGAAGTCTTTGGAGCTTTGGATATGAAGATGCAGTTGGATTCTCTCTCTCTCTCTTTTAGAAGACTCTGTTGATGGTTGTAAGCTCGACCGTCACATTTACTGTTATTGTTCTGCTGTTGTGTTTATTAGCTCTGATGATGGAGATCATTTGTTGTATTCATGTTGTATCCATTTGGTATATCAATAAAATTCTTCTTTGTTTTCGCTGTGTTGTTTTCACCTAATGTGTTATAAGTTCCGGCGAACTGAACTCCAACGTTTGAATCTCCAACATTCGAATACAGGTGATGTATTGGATGCCGATTTACGGACGCTGCCGGCTGGGTCGTTACAACTGCAATTGAATTTACAATTGGATTTCCCATTACTATCTATTATACTAAAATGAGTTAAATAGGCTCACTATGTTAATCGAATTAATATTCAATTAAAATTCCTGTTGTTTGAAACACTATTCAAATATAACTATTTAACTCAAATATTTTAAACAATCTATACATTTGAATTCAAATTTAAAACCATTAAAAATGATTTATTCAATATTTAAAATAAATAAAATATTCAAAATCAACGACTAAAATTCGGGGTCGTTACAGGTTTGATGGAGCTTATAGTGTATCTGTATAGACTACAGAATTTATATAAAAGTATGTTAAGGGGGATATAGGTAACACCTTAACGCTATTTTAATACTTTACTTTACTATAAACATATTATAACAGCGTATTGTATTACATATGTAGATAGTTTAACGGATCCTTAGAAGATGGAACCCCGAACATCTCTTAAGTTATTGCATGCACGTTAAACACTGGATAGGTTGTGTAAAATCCCGTAAACATCTCTGAAGTCGTTACACTTAAATTTGCTTATTTTGATTTAACTTACATAAGATATTTTAGTTCTGACTCGAATGTTTTGTCTTTTTATTACGCTCGAGTTAGCCTAAGCATTTCAATGTTGAAGACCTTATTTCTAGGGGGAGAAGACGAAGATTTAGTATATTATTGCTATTTATTATATTTATTCCACTACATCAGTTGTTCCACTGCATTATTTATTTATTCATGCTGTATGTTTAACTCCAATCTATATTGTAGAAGTGTAATCAAATGTTATTTGTAAAACAACTTCATGAACTGTTTATTTGATTATTATATTTTGTCGTTCCACTATGAGATTCTATGTTTTTGTTTTTCCTTTATTTTCTCTTATTTTCTAATTTACCCCAATAACAATCCTCCCTTTTGAATAGTTTGAGTTGACATGTGTGGTTAATTGTCGATTTAAACCATCCAAAAAGGTGGGTCGTTACATTTAGTATCATAGCTTTGGTTTAACGATAAGCTTAGCTTGGTGGGGTTTGACTCATTTGAGATAGGGTAGTAATACCCTAGAATGAGTCTTTATGAGTTTAAATATATGCGAGAGCGTACTTGTTAGTGTTATAAAATGTTTTTGTATATTGTGTTAATTTATTTAGTTTAGTATTTATAAATTATGGTCGGCACATAGGACATTATGGCATCGATAGAGATTTCTAAACACTTAATAGGGCAAACCGACACAATATTGTTTTAAAATACAGGTAAATGAAATAATTTTACTTAGTATTATATTTTGTATATAAAAGAATAATTTTTATAAATTTATATAGTTGTATGTAATATGCTTGTTTGTTAGGAAGTGAAATTTTTGAAATGTTGGTTGTAAAATAGGATTTACAAATAAATGAATTTAACTGGAAATATGAGAACTTAAGTTCTGGGGTTTTGAAAATTAGTTTTCAAAATATTTTTGAATATAATATTAGTATTATATGGACATATTTTTGATATAAATACGTTCAATGTGATTTGAAAGAAATTTCTTAAAAGAATTTTAAAAGGAAATAAGTTCTGTACTCCTTCTATCGCTGGAAAATAATTTCGGCGATGACGGCCACATCATCTACATTCATTTTCGAGTTTCAAAGTGGGAAGACCACTGTAGTAACTTTATACACATTTGTTTTGATAAATAAATCTTAATTTTATATTTCTAAATATGATTGGATATATAAAAAATATTATTGGATATATAAAATATATGAGTGTGTGCGTATTATTTTAAAATGATTTGAAATGAACACGGTATTTAGTTCTTTAATTTCTACATATTAGGATTTCAATTATTGTAATGAAATGAAATATTAACTATTTTAATAATTGGAAACTTTTAAAATAATAAATTAGAAGCTAAGTGATTAATGAAACTATAAAGAAATTGAAAATTTGTCACTTGTAAATTTAAGATAATAAAAGTTTAGAAGATATGTACTATTGAATATTTTGTTAACTAAACTGAATAACATAAACTTGTGTAACATTCAATTACATTCTAAAACATATATAAAACTTACCTGAAATATTTAAAAGTTGAAATGTTAAATATAGATATGTAATAGAATATTATACAAGCAAATCTTAATAACAAAATGCTTCAAAATGAACAAATGATTATAAATGAAAATTTAGATGGGCAAGAAGTATTATAAACATGAGTAAATGTTTTGAAATGCTTAACAAATTAAATTGAATAGATAAATGTGAATACTATTTAGTAGATAATTTTAAACCTACGAAGTTGTTGAAATAATTCATTTATATATTTAAATTTTATTTATTCATAAGTAGATGTAATATTAAATGATATTGTATATGAAGATATGAATGTAATTTACAAAGCTAAGAAAGTTAAGCTGAAATGATCCATGAAGAATATTAATATTAAATTAAAATTAAACTATATAAATGTAAATGTTAAGTAAACTGCAATGGAATGTGTGTAATACTTCAATAATGAATCCATTGATGATTTTAAATAGTGAATGGGAAAAATTTATGTAAGTAAATGAATGAAAGAAGAGAAGACACTGTATGAATGAATGAGACTAAATGAAAAAGTAAATGATGAAGAAGAAACCTATCGAATAAACTTAAATAATATTTAAAACTCTATGTTGTTTGACTTATGGGATGTTGGGAAATGATACTTCGATTGTTTAAGGTTGTATGAATAATCTATTAAGTAATTATCTAAGTCTGCTGCGCGTAGGGTATATTGGATAGCTTATTCATCACCCTTGTACGCTGAAAAGTTTCTGAACCTGAACAAACCATTAGTTTTGGTTGTTATGGATGTATGATTGATTTCTTTGATTTCATATAACAGTTGTACTATTTTGTTTGTATATGTATTGTGCTTATTTGCTTTTGTTACTAGTTAAAACAATTAAATATTTCTCTTGTACATAATTATCACTATTTTGGATTATATAAGTGAAATACAGGTTTTAGAAGCAATAGCCACTGCTTTTGGTTTCATATATAAAGTTATTTGCTCGATAAATAGGTACGTTTTCGGATTACGGTTTTGCAACGATATTTTAATATATTTTTTTCCATGGCTGGGATGTTTTATTTTTGAAGTATGATACATACATACATATGTATATTGTAATTATTGATATTGTTATTTTTTGGACCTAACTGCGCAAAGGTGACTGCCGAAATTTTCCGTGAATTTAAGACTTAGAAAATTTTGTGAAAATGAAAATATTTCAAACTTTTATTAAACTTGAATATGAAGGATTTAATTGTTTATAAATTGATATATTTTATTTAAAGTACTTAATTATGTAAGTTTAAAGTGTTTATAAATTGAATATTTTGAATAAAAACGTATTAATTTCTTAATTCCTTCTTGTCCCTTTTCGAGGATGAAAAGTTCTAAGTGGGAAGAGTGTAATGACCCGTAATTTTTGATAATTATAAATATTAAATTAAATAACATTTTGAAATTTAATATTATGAGAAATTAAAATTTATGATTTATAAATGGAAAGGATTACTAGAATTTAATTTAATAATGCTAATTTGATGTAATTGATAATAATTTTAATGTAATTCCAATCAATTGAAATAATCATAAATTTAAATTGGTTAAAATTGTAAATATGGAATAAATTAAATGTTGGATTTAATGTTGAAATTATGTGTAATTAATTGAAATTTTTTACTATAGAATATGAAATTAGTGATGTGGTAAGTAGTTATAATCTTTGTTTGTAAATAATAAATTTATGAATAGGATTAAATTACATAAAAGTAATAATTATTTATTGATCATCTTATTTTTGTTTGATATGTTGAAGTAATTTGGAAATAAATAAAAATTAATGTAATTAAATATTATAGTTAATATGATAAAAGATGAAGACTGTAAAATATGAATGTAATAAAATGTAAACTAATGTTAATTATGTTCATAAGGTAATAGTTGACTAAATTATAAGAGTGAAATAAAAATAAAAGAATGTATTGGAATTTAAATCATAATAAAATAGGTTTTATTCCTATTGTAATTTAACGTTAAAATTTATATAATATTTAAATATTGAATCTGGAATGGAAAATTTATTTTAAAAGATCATAAATTTATATGTAATCAAGAATAATAAATTTTCTAACTTTTAAATTTGAATTTAAAAGTGATTAAATCCATTTAATAATAGTTTATTTAATTAACGTGAAAATTTGCCATTTTGGCCACCATCTCGGATTTCGACGAAACCAGTTTCATTGGATCTATAACGGTGAATTTTTGTAGGATTTCAAGTTTTATAGCGATCGGACTTATCTTTTGATCGTGCAGGCTCGAAAATCGTAGTGATCAATTTAATGAATTTAATTAAAATAAGCTGATTTAGAAGCTAACTTCTGTGTACAATGGAATTGGGGCTTGAAACTAGTTCAATTGAGTTTAAAAATATCGAAAACCTATATTTTGATATATTGGATGACCCATTTTTGTTTCGGAAACAAAACGGACTTTTCGGGTCATCGTCATCGTTTCAACGCAATTCAATCTGTCCATTTGTTCTTATTTACCTTTGCCTATATATAGGCAATTATAACCCTAGCTGTTTCTCATTTCATTATTTTTGTACGTACCTCTACTTCTTATACGTTCCTCTTTCTCAAACGATAGAACACCAAAACCTAATTCCCAAATTCCAAACCCTAATTTCAATTTCAAAAATTTAATTTTAAAATTCAAACTCCTCAAATCATAACATATTATATATCAGTGGAAAGCCCACAATAAGCGTAAATCTACTACTGCAATTCGTTTTTCAATTCGATTCAGGGTTTCGCCAGAAATCGAAGATCTTTCTAGGTTCGTCCATCTTAGGGTTTGTCGTTTAACGGTGGATTTTTGACTATTTGGCGATCGGAGGGTACCATAGAGTAAGGCTTGGCAAATGGAGTCGATCCTTGTGATTAGCTTGATTGGAATTTTCCTCGAGATGGACAGAAAATGGCTCAAAGGCGTACGGCAGCGGCAATTCATTGGCTAAATGAACGCGATTGCGAGTTCATGGTGGGGTCGGCCTGAGGTGGTAGAAGGTGCGGCGAGCTTTGATCTGAGCATAGGCGGCGGAGGAAAGCGGCGTTGGTCGATCTTTCATGGTGGCTAGGGTTCTGTTTGTGCATATTGTTCTGAAACGAGGGAACGTGAAGGTGACTTGTTAACTTATTTGACTTTTATTTATTTTAATTACATTTAAATCTTTAAATCTTCTAACATCCATGCTTTTTCGTACGAGCACAGATTCACGCACGGTTTTCTCCATTGCGATTGTATCGAAATTTCAGACATCATGGATCTAGGTTGGCCGCATTCTGAGACTGTTAGAATTTTGGGCTTTGTTTGGATTTTAAATCGACTAAAAATCAAAGGTGAGTGATTTAACCCAATCACGAATACTAAATCAGCTTATGTTAGTTAATTTAAATTTATGATGTGATCTGAAATTTATTGATTGCTGTTTGGTATATTTAAATTGTCATTCAAATTTAATTTGAAGTTATATTGAATTTAATTGCCATTTGAACAAATATTGGAATTGAATTGCTAGTTAAATGCCCGATAAAGATAACTAGTTAATTGTTGTCATTTATTGGTTGATTTGAATGATGATTGTGATGGATGCTTAATTGTGGACACTTTGGATGATTTGATGTTATGTTAAATTATATGTTGTTATCGCACCGCAAGTTCCCTTAGTTATTGTTAGGAAAAATCTCTATGGGTTGAAATGATACATACTCGAATGGTCTTATAGATTAGGGAAAAATCATTATGGGTTGAAATGATAAACTTGAGCGATTTTATGGATTTCGAATTTTACTAGGGATTACGTGTTGAAATGATATATGCCCGTAAATTTAAATTTATTACGGGTTGAAATGATATATATCTGTATCACTTGACCATAGGGTAGAAAATTATATGCGGACACCGGATTGGTTAAATTAAATGATTTATCCTTAAATTTTGAATTCAATTAAATGATATTATAAAATAAAATTTGATTTATACGATCTGAATTATTTTCAAAATCCAAGCTTTCAAAAGGTTGAAATTGAAATTGGTTTAAATGAATTATTCAAAGAATTTTAATTGAAATCTTAAGCTGAATTTTGAAATATAAATGAAATTTATCAAGATTGAGTTATCGTAAACGTTTGAATATTTAAAGTTCGAAATCTATTGAATTTGAAGTGGTTTAGATTTGTAGTTCAAACATGGATTTGAAATCGATATAAATTGAAATGGTTTTTAATGAGAATTTGAATTGAAACCTTTAGCATTTTGAATTGAAATAGTTGAACTGGGATAGATTTAAATCGAATTTTTGGAACTACAGTTGGTTTGAATTGATTTGTAAATTGGAAGAAACAATTCTAATTTGAAACTATTTTCAATATAAACTCTTTTAATATACAAACTCTTTTAACATATAAACTATTTTCTCATATAAGCCATTTTAATATATTAATAATTTTTAATGCATTAATTATTTTAACATATAACCTATTTTAATATATATACTATGTCTAATATATAAACTATTTTAATCTATAACCTGTTTATAATATAAACTATTTTAATATATATTATTTTAAATTTATAAACAACTTTTTTTGGCAAGGCCATCGGGTTTAAAAAATGGACCCCTGTCATCTTATTGATATACCGAGAAAGATGTACAAAGATTGAAGAAACAAGCCACCCAACAAATTAGGCAAGCAGGAAACAAAGAAACAAGAGAACTAAGGAAAACAGGCATACCAATAGCAAAAGAATTAAAAAAGAACATCAACACATGAACACATGAAGATCTGAGACAAGCAAAATTCAGGAGAGAGCATTCAGAAATTCAGGGTCGAAAACATGGCTGGAAGCAACAATTCCAAACCTCAATCCCGCAACTATAGTTTCTTTCATTTGCATAGATGATTTTCTTTTAGCACTAAAGATGATAGCATTTCTATCATCCCAGATTAACATGGTGAAGACTTTAAGGGTGAAAAGAAGAATATAAGAAGCTTCACATTTCCATCTCGTAGCCTCGAAAATTAAATCCCATTCAACTTCACTAACTAATGCAACTCTCCTACTAGTGGTAAGGATATTCGTAAAGTACCATAACATGTACATAAGGACGGTTAAAGAATAAGTGAAGAGAATCCTCCTTAATTGTTTGGCAAAAACTGCAAGTGGTATCAATATTGACTCCTCTTTGTCTCAACATAGTTTTCGTTCTCAAGGCATTACTGAATATCTTCCAAAGGAAAAGGTTCTGTCTCTCCAAGTTATGATTTAGCCATATTCGCTTATGCCAGCTGAAAGACACGCGATTCCTCTGGCTAATAAGGTGCTTGTACATGCCATTAATCTTATACTTGTCCTGACAAAAGGACCAAGATATTCCATCATGCTGAGAAAAGGAAACATGATAACCACGCAAATGATTCCAGTGTTGTCTGACATACTGATTACTAGAATAAGGGAGAACAACTCGACCATGATTAATAAAGTTATTCGCCAAGGCATTCTTGCTAATTCCAGATTGCACTTGCTGGTCGAAAGAAAGTAGGTGATAGAGGATAGTGCCTTCCTTCACCCACGGGTCATGCCAAAAGGACATACGATCATTAACACCAATTTTACTTTTAGCATAAGGAAGAATATCAGTCCTTAGTTTCAGTATACATCTCCATGTCCAACTGCAAGAATGAGGAATATCCATGGTCCAGAAATTTTTTTTGCCAATAACATACTTGTAAGACCACCTTACCCAAATGTTGTCTTTATAATTCAGTAGGTTGTCAATGTGATAAACCGTGGCAGCACGATTCCTAGAAGCATATTTTTGATACCTAGGCCACCTCTGGACTTGGGCAATTCAAGTTTGGAGAAGGCACACGGAGATATCTTATTTGAGTTTACAGATCCATGCCAGAAAAAATTTGACATAGCTCTCCTAATCATATTGACCAGCTTGGTAGGAAGGATAAAAGATCTCGACCAATACATAGTCATGGAGAAGATAATAGATTTAATGAGAGTAAGCCTACCAGCCTGACTAAGTACCCTATTAGTCCACACAACAAGCCTAGCGGTGATCCTCTCGTACAAAGGAATGTATTGGGAGTAAGAAATTCTAGATGTAGCCAAGGGAATTCCTAAGTACATGGAAGTGTCAGCTCTTTGCGTGATGGAAGTACAGTTAGATATTTGATTGATTATGTCATTACCCACACCAGCTATCATCAAATCAGACTTAGCTAAGTTAATGGATAGACCGGAAATTCTGAAGAATTTATCAAGACCATCCATGATAGAACTAACACTGGTCATAGTGGGCTTGAAGAAAATCACCAGGTCATCAGCAAACATTAAAGAAGTAATGTGGGGATTTTTTCATTTTGGGTGAACAGAGAAACCACCATTATAACAAGTTGAATAAGAATTTGAGTTAAAACTTCCATCATGAGAATGAATAAATATGCAGACATTGGGTCACTCTACCTAATATCTTGTTTACTTTGAAAATATCCCACATTACTGTCATTAACCATTATGGAAAACCTAGCAGTTGAGATGCATGCTTCAATCCAAGCCACAAAATGTTTGGGGAAATTCATCAGACCCATAATTCTAACAACAGAGTCCCATTGCAATGAGTCAAAGGCTTTAGAGATGTCAAGCTTGAACATGGCTCTGGGTGATACATGAGAGGTGTTGTACCCCTTCAGTAATTCATGAGACAACAGAACATTATCGAGTATATTTCCGCCACTAAGAAAAGCAGCTTTATTGGAAGATATAATGTTAGGCATAACCACCTTGATCCTATTACCTATGATCTTAGATATGCACTTATATATGGTGTTACAACATGAGATAGGCCTAAATTCAAAGACAAGACAGGCATTCTTCACTTTAGGAATGTGGGCTATGTTAGTAGCATTAATTGAGCCAATCATTTTGCATTTGTTAAAGAAATCATGAATAGCCTTCGAGAAGATAGGACCAATAACTTCCCAGCATGCCGTGAAAAAACAGGCATTGAAGCCATCAGGTCCTCCAGTTGATTTAGCATTGAGAGAGAATAGGGCAGTTTCAATCTCAGAGTCAAAAATAGAAGCGGAGAGGAAGTCATTATCTTCATGAGAAATTTTGGGAATGTTGATCGAATCAAGAAGCTCAAGCGATGGTGTGAAGTCATTAATGTTACCAAGCAACTTGCTGAAATAGTTAAGAAACATATTAGCAATAAGGGGAGGGTCAGAAATAAACTCACCATACTCATCTTTAAGAACACCGATTCACTCCCTTGACTGTTTAGCTTTAAGTGAGGAATGGTAGAAAGATGAGTTCCTGTCACCATCCTTGAACCACTCCATTCTGGTTTTTTGTTTAACCATGAGGCTTTCATGCTTTAACGCCTCAAACAGTTGGGAAGACAAGGATGCTTCTTGAGCTACCAACTCACAGCTAGAGGGGTCAGACAGCATGGACTCTTGAACGTGTTGACGTTTGTGCGAAAGGCAGGTAGAAGCCAAGTTCCCATTGCCAAATTTACTCAATGACCACATTTTTAATTCAGATTTGACTGCTCTAAGCTTACACTGCAAGACAAACATAGGATTACCCAAAAAATGAGAGGACCAAGCCTTGTTAACAATAGGTAAAAATTTAGGGTGAAGAACCCAAGCATTAAAAAATTTAAAATTAGATTTTCTTATCCTCATAGCAGCACCAAAGGATAAAATTTAGGGAGAGTGATCAGATAGGCCAGGCATCGGAAGGAGATTAAACATATTCGGCCATTTGTTTAAAGCATAAAGATTAGAAAAGGAAAAATCAATTTTGGAGAAAGTTCGAGGAGTGGATCTTCTAGAGTTGTTCCAAGATAATGGAGCACCCACAGTGGAAATTTCAATAAGATTAGATTGAGAGATGGAAGAGTTTAGAGGCCTGATTTCACTAAGAGACAGGGGATTGCCACCAAGCCTATGAGATAAAAGAAAGGAGCAGTTGAAGTCTCCAATAACTATCCAGGGATGAGATTCTTTTCTAAACGATGGGAGGAGATTAAGAAAAGATTGTCTGGCATTTATAGAGTTTAGACCATAAATCACTGTAAGGTAAAAGGAGGTGGAGGTAGTGACATGGATACAGTGCAGGTGGATAAGCTGAGAAGTTGAAATGATCGGGGATAATAAATAGATTGAGGGGTTAAATAAAACAAGTATTCTTCCATAGGGAGCATCAAAAAGATTATTAATCATCTTCCAAGACGGGTTAATGAAATTAGCAGCTCTGGAATAAAGAGATGCATTTAGCTTAGTTTCTAATATAGCAAGAAGATCAGAGAGTGAGTGTTAATGATGCTTTTACATTGGTTTAATTTAATATCTGAGTGGGCACCTCTTATATTCCACGCTCCGATGTTATTCAACATTGATCAACAAATTGATTATTAAGGAGTTTCTTTTTGTTACCCCAAGTTAGAGGAGTGGTTTGAGCATTAATTCCTGGAAAAGTAGACGATAAGGTGGTACCAGCATATGGGTTGAAGTCCAAATTAGATTGCTGTTTTGATTTCTTGGATGACTTGCAGTTACGAGCCGGAGAATGACCAGTTTCTTTTTGCACCACAAACTGACTTGCAATGCCAGAGGGGGGGGTTAGCAGTGGGAAGGGATAGAGAAGGAGGAGGGGGTTTCCAAGCAAGGGGAGCATGAATATGACTATATGGATGGTCAGATTTCTGGAAGATGGCAGAATCATTTGGAAGAGGATATATTATAGAATCAGAGTTTGATATGCTACTATTTTGGTTGTGCACATTCATAGTGGATACATGCACAGCCTTAACTTGAGAAGAAGATGGGATTGATTTAGCAACGAAGGATATTTTCTTACTAATGTTTGCTAGAGACGAAGATAATGAGCAAGGTTGTTTACATATTGCAGGAAGATAGAGAGAAGGGGGAGATTCAGAGGGGGGTGGGATAGCAGAAAAATTGCTTATGCAAGGAGGGTCGGAAATATCATTGTTTTCATTGATATTGCATGCATCAGAGTGGGACTCAGAATTAAGTTTATTTTCCATAACTTGTTTTTCAGTGGCACACTTTTCCTTGACATTAGTAGGTCCATGATTACCACTAATGATAACCACATTCATATCACTCCCAACTGTATTAAATATGCAAGCATCCTCTACAGTATCTATCTCACCCAATTCAGCAAGAACATGAAAACCATTTCCTTTCAGCATGTTTGAATTTTCAATAACACTATTCATTTCTTCATCATCCACTATCTTAATAGGCAAATCAATTTCTATTTTCCCCTCCTCAAGCTCATCACTTCGAGTCTCCTTTTCTTTATCAGAAATGGTAGCATCATGAAAAGCCACCGTATTGTCTTTCTTAAGAGTAGATTTAATCCTCTGTCTTCTAGCTTTATTCACTACTTGCCATTTTTGTTTCCTCTGAATCAAAATTTTACCAGCATCTTTTGTGTTGACCTTGGAATCATTAACATTGGCTTCATTAGATTTGTTTTTCTTTTCATTCTTCTCAATGGACACACTTGAATTAATACCCATCTTTTCGCAGTTAGAATCAGAATGACCAAATACACAACAATGTGTGCATATATCAGGCTTCCACTGGTAATCAATATGAATAATTTGCGTTCCTCCATCTAGAAGCTGATCCGGAAAGGAATCGATAAGACCCCTATCAGGTTTAATTTCCACCAAACACTTAGCAAATTTTAGCCTGTCCAACCTCTCAGTTGATTCATCCATACAAACAAGTTTACCCAATCTACTAGCTAACCAGTTAATTCCAGTATGGGTCCACTAAAACATTGGTATATTTGATAATTTCACCCACACTGGCACAGATGATATACTCCCACAAGCATTTCCCACGTAAGGATCCCATTGTTTTACTACAAAGAGTTTGTTTCGCATAATGATGGGGTCACCTTGCAGAATTTTGTTCTTGTCTTCGTCACAAGACGAGAGGAATAAAAAAAGGAAACCCTTAGATCTAACTTTGATCGATCCTTTAAGTTTCCAGAATTTCTTCAGGAAGTTAATGACTATTAAGTAAAACGGCTTATCAAGGAAGAAACTGACCAGGTAGTTGCTCCATTCATGAGCGCCTGCTTCAATAACGGAGGGGGAAGGTATCATAATCTCATTCTTGAACTCGGGGAATATCTCAACTGGTATGTACTTCCCTGCATTGCTCGGTTTACGCTTGAAAAGGGAAGCCCATATCAGTTGAGAAGGCTGAGGAAGAAGAGGCAACAGAGGAACATAGGGAGGCAAAGGAATGGATGAAGAGGAAGGGATGTAGAGAGATGGCACCGAAGGCAGAGGCGGAGGAGGGGGGTCAGGAGCAGGACGATGTTGACATGAAGGAGAAGAAGTATGAGGAGAGGAGATGGAATCATGAAATATGGGAGAGGACGAAAGAAGTACGGGAGGGATGGAGTTTGCTGCCATGACGAAAGAATTTTGAAAAAAGATTGAACTATTTTAATATATAAACAACTTTTAATATATAAACTATTTCGAATATATAAACTATTTTAATTTATAACCTTTTTTAAGACATAAACTATTTTTAATGTATAACTATTCCAACCTATAAACTACTTTCAATATTCAAACTGTTTAAAGCTGGAACTGTTATGATTTAGATTTAGTTGATTTAAATGCTAATATTTGATATGATGGTTTAACCTGTTTTATCGTTATGATTTTGAAAATGAATATGATTTAAAGTGATATGATTTTGAATCGAATATGATTTCAAAAGTGATACGATTTTGAATTGAATATGATATTTTGATATCAATTATGAATCGGTTTTGGAAATGCAAAAGAACCAATCGGTGTGAAATAAGCATTTGGTCGTTAAAGACACCGAGATCACACTTTTTTCTAATATCGAAAACCACTTCAACAACTATGCACGTGGTGGAGAATCGAGAATGAAGTAGGATGGTTTGGCGAACGACACTATATGAGGTATGAATGCAGCCCTGACCCCCTTGGGTCAACTTGATATGACTAAAATATGAGCTATACCTAGGCCAAGTGGGGTTGTTCCCCCGATCGGGCATATTTCTTCGATACCATATATGTTACTTCGTGATTTGATTTGGTGGCCACCCTTTGATTTGATTATTGAAGTGTGTCTCGAGGTGGGCGGTAGTAGCTGCTATGCGTTACCACCAGCCCGGTTCTGCAAAACAGTAGTACCCTACCATGGGCATTGCCTCACGTACCTTGTCATATGCCTTATCGAGTCCATTATGACTTTGGTTTCTATCGTACCTATGGAGTGCTCCCTGAGTACCCCACCGGTTTGGTGGAGCTTACAGCATCTATATAGACTATGGTATTTATATAAAAATTTGTTAAAGGGGATATGGGTAGCGCCTTAACACTATTTTAATACTTTACTTTACTGTAGGCATATTACAATAGCGTATTGTATTACATATGTAGATAGTTTAACGGATCTTTAGGAAATGGAATCCTGAACATCTCTTAAGTTATTGCATGCATATTAGACACTGGATAGAAGATGTAAAATCCCGTAAACATCTCTGAAGCCGTTACACTCGTTTTTACTTATTTTGAATTAAGGTACATAAAATCTTTTAGTTCTGACTCAAGTGTTTTTTCTTTTCATTACGCTCAAGTCAGCCTGAGCATTTCGGTGTTGAAGACCTTATTTCTGTGGGATGAAGACGAAGATTTAGTATATTATTACTATTTATTATATTTATTCCACTGCATCATATTGTCCTGCTGCATTATTTATTTATTCATGTTGTATGTATAACTCTGATCTATATTGTAAAAGTGTAATCAAATTTTATTTGTAAAACAACTTCATGAACTGTTTATTTGATTATTATATTTTACCATTCCACTGTGAGATTTGGTGTTTTGTTTTTCCTTTCTTTTCACTTATTTTCTTATTTACCCTATTAATAATGCTCCCTTTTCAATGGTTTGAGTTGACATATATTGTTAATTATCGATTTAAACCGTCCAAAAAGGTGGGTCGTTAAAATAAATTTTAACGCGTTTCTAGCTCGCACGACCACATGATACGTCTAATCGCCATGAAATTCGACGGCTTATAATAATTCACTATTATGGATCTAATGGAACTGATTTCGTCCAGTTCTAAGACCGTGACACGGAAGCTATTTTCACACGTTAATTAAAACGAATTATTATAAAAATCAAACTAATCACTTTTGAATCTAAATTAAATGTTTGTTATCTCTATTCTTATTTAAATAAAATTTAAATCAACTTTCGAAATCATTTCGCTCATACTAAATTTAAAATTTAATTCTATAAAAAATTCCAATTATTCAAATAATCCTTTTATTTGAATTTCAAGTTATTTAACTAATAAAAATAATTTTTCAATATTTAAAATCAATTAAATATTTCAAATTCAAATGATTGAAATTTCGGGTCATTACAATTATTTTATATTAATTTATTATGGCCGAAACATTTTAATTATTATAATATATATATGTTAAATATTAAAATCACTGTGGCTTCGAATCTGATACGTTTTCTAGCTAGTAAGTTATAAAAAAATTAATTATTTAATTATATATATCTATATACATATATCTTTATTTTTATTTGCGGTACAATATATAGTCATATAAATAAATAAATGCATTCTATAATATTTTACTGGTAAAACATATTTTATACATACATGCATACATACATAAACACATATACACATACACACACAAATAATCATTTGAAATTTATAACTATATGTTCATGCACATATTTGACAACGTACAGTACATGCAAAATAAGCTAACGTGTCCGTTGTGATGTAAATTCTAACATCTATACATGGGCATGTTGTACCTTACATGGATTGCTATATTACACATGCACAGACACAGACACACAGACACGTATGTATATATATGTATGATATATATATAAGTAAAACCGAAAGTAAATAAATCTCTGACTATAATTTGTAAATTTAAATAAAATATATAATTTTATTTAAAATAAATCTATAAAAGTTCTAAATGAATTTAAACTTCATAGACCCATTAAAGATCCAAAACGGTAAAAAAATTGAAATTCACCTATTTCTTCCGATGTGGGCAGGTCTAGTTCCAACAATAGTATCAGAGCCCAATTGCCCATGTGGTCTAAATTAGTCATGTTAAGGCTAACTAATTAAGCTTGCCCACTTAGTATGGTGTCTAGAAAGGTAATGTCTAGGATTGAAATTAGGTAATCAAGTACCATATCCTACATAGTTTCCAGCCCAGCTTGAAAGGTGAAGCGAACCCAAAGGTTACCCCTAATAGAAAAGCCTCAATTTGAGTTGGGCCATAGGCTAATTGTGACGACTCAGATTTTCTAACATTGTTATTGAGCAATTCATTAGTTTTAAATTTTGAAATATTGATTTTATAAGTCGAACAAATAAATCTCTGATAATTAAAATATCTGCATATATATAAATTGATTTTAAAACTATATTAAATATTGGATTATAAAATATCTGGATATGATAAATATTATAGAAAAATAAATTATATGTATATATGAGCTCCACCATTTAAACTAAGATAAAACAGCCATAAAAATATATAGATAAATGTATATACAAGCTTTATGATGTAGAAAATATTTATAAGTATTTATGTGTGTATGTTATAAAAATATTGTAAAAGTGTGTGTGTCTATATATATATACACACACACACACACACACACACACACACACACACATGAATGTAAAACTTCATAATGGAAAATTTCAAACTTGTAGACGTATGTATATATGTTGAACATGTAAGTGTATATAACATGGGTGTATTTAAAAGTATATAGAAATATATAGGTATATAAATGTGTATATATGTGTATATGCCCATCTATAAGTAAAAATATATGTATGTATGTTATGTAAAATATTGCATATAAAATGTATATATGGATATGTGCGTGTAAGAACTTCATGGTGGAAAATAAAATAAATATATATACATCTACATAAATTAAGAAGTATATACTTGATGATAAAAATATACTCAAGTATATGTATATGGATATATGGTCAAAACTAGTGTACAAGAAAAATATATCTATATATTTATATGATGTATACATGTATGTATGCAAGGAGACCACATCATGGCATGTAAGTCAATTCTAGCACATAATATATCATATCAACCCAAGATTTCAAATCATGCAAAAAGGAAAAAATCAAATTCAAGTCAAATGAAAAGGCAAATCAACTTATATAATCAAATCAAGTCACATGTTTTCAAAAGTAAAATAAAAATAAAATTGTGGAATAAAACTTACTGTACACAGGAAGCTACAGCTGCCCTTTTTCTAGTATAAATAAGTTCTACCTTGTTCACATTTTGCATTCTAATGGAAGAAAAAAAAGCAAAACAAGCTGCCATTAAGAACTTAAAGAAAAATCAAAAGCAATCAAACACTAGGAGATCAAAAGGAAAAGGGAGAGCAAGGTTCTATGCCCAAAAAAATAAAAAATAAATAAACACTGCTCTGTTCTAAGAAGAAAAAATTAAGTAAAACATATATTTTTATATGCTGTAAATTATGATTATGAAGCCTTGAAGTGTTGTTGTCACGTATGCTTGAAAATAGAAATACAAGAATTCTCACATATGAATATATGTTAAGTTATAACCAAAGGAAACCAAAACTTGTACTACAGCTTCACCTTTGCTGTATATAAGAAACAGTACTTCAAAAATCCCTATCTTTCCCTCAAATCAGTTTTAGGTTATGATGTTAAAAAGGAAATTTCTTGTTTCTATTATACTTTGTTTTAAAATTTATTTTATTTAACAATATTTAGTATAAAGGATAGAAAATGTATTTTTACAGTAAGCAAACAAAGAGAGGAGGGAATTCGAATATCAAATTTTGGGTTCTTGCTTATATCAACATGATCAGCATGGAAAATGATGAATTTTGGTGGTGGTTTCGTGATTTTTTACTTCCGTATTTGATGATATAGAAGTAGTTGAACATATATTGGTATTTGACCAGATTATGGCGAAATAGGCGGCGATAGGGGTCGGAGACGGGTCAGAAGGTGGCTGCGGAGGTGCGGAGCGTGGGAAAAATGGTGTTGGATTTTATAAAAGGTCGTGGTGGTCGGTCGGAGGTGGTTAGGGCTTGAAGGTCAGTTTTGGGATGGTTTTGGTTATGAGGTGACGGCGACATCGAGGAGGTGATAGGGGGCTGCGGTATGGGTGGAAAAGAAAGTGGAGGCCATGGCAATGATGCTAGTGAATTTTAGGAATCTCCGGGTGGTCGAAGGTCGCTAGACGAGGCGGGGAAAGGTGATGATTGCCTGGGTTTGGGTTCGAATACAAGAATTTGATTTTGGGTTTGCCGTGAAATTTTGGCGTGTCCAAGATGTTTCGGTGGTCGGGGATGATTTGAGACGGCTGTTGGAGAGGAGAGCGAGGCGCCGCCAGCGTGTGCACGTGCACGGCTAGGGTGACGTGCTGGTAGATGGAAGAAAGGAGAAAGGAAAGAAAGCTGGAAAGAAAAGAAAGGAAGAAAGGGAAGGGAGATGAGATGGGCCAAAGTAAAAGAAAAGATAAGTAAACATAAGAAGTAAAAGAACAGGAAAAAGGAAAAAGAAAGAGAAATAGGAAAAAATAAAGAAAATAAAAACAGAAATGAAAATAAAAATAAAAAAAAATAAAAAAGAGAGAAAAAGGAAAAGAAGTAGAAATGAGATTTATATATCGATTTATATGACAATTTATATTTTCTTTTATTTATACTAAAAATCTATTGATGAATTAAATCCATGGTTTAAATTTCAATGGTATTTTATAATTAAATGGGCAATTAATTATATTATTAATTGGCTTTTAAGATTGATACAAATTAACAAGTTGGATATTAAATATGTGTTAAGTTTTAATTAACTAGAGGTAAATCGTTTTTATTGTACTTAATTTGGATTTAAATATACATGGATATGCTTAGTCGAGGAAAATTAAATCCCGGTAAGGGAATTGTTTTGATATTGGTTATTGATCGTTATATTAGCTAACGATCTCTATCTCATCTTAACTCTATAGGATATTCATTTAACTTATTCTTGTATGTACCATCGAGTGGTCGAATAAATTAAAATGATTAGATTACAATGATAATACGTTTTATTTGAAATAAGACATCTGTAATAAATTACCATAAACAATATTGTCACTCTAAGTAATAAATTGTTTATTTTAAACGATTTACCCTTTTAAATTTATTACTTGAATTCGAAGAGACGGGGGTCGGATATCGGTGTTATCCGGAACCACTTCAATTTAAAAGTCATTACGAACCTTTGCGGGTTTGGTTATTGAGTTTGATAACTGGAATTAGATTTATTCGACAAAATTTGACCATTTCAAATAAGCAACTGTATTTAGACATTATTATAATATCAATGGATTTCCGTAAATGTGTTTGGTTAAAATCAGAATAAAAACTCGTCGTGTTGTATGAGTTACCTTGGTTTCAAAGATTTTCATAACTTAAGTATTTCAAATTAATTGGGTTAGTCACGCCGGTTTCCAACCTGACTCGGGTGTTACTTTATTATAATGCTCGGGTCAGACCGAGTATTACAGAATTTCAGATTAGGATGCTTTTGGAGCTTAGGAGACAAGTGGGGTGGCAGAGACGTATTGCACGTACTTGGTTATATTCCACTGTGTATTGTAGGCTGTATGGACAGCAGTTTAGGACAAGTTATTAGAATTTTCAAGATTTATTTGTTGATAATTGTACTTTGATAACATGTATATATATTAACAGTTACAGCTTTTCTTTATATAAAATGTTGTCATTGTATATTATATTTTGTTCCGCTGCGATTGTGAGATTCTGTGTGCTGTTGTTTTCTGTTCTTCTTCTCTCTTTTTTTTTCCAACCCTAACAGTCTGGTATTTCCGGCACTTGACTGCTCGGCACTTTATATATATAGTGGACGTATTAGTGTCAATTTTCGAGGGTCAAAAATCTCTCAGCCGTTACACGTGGTATCAGAGCTAAAGGTTAAGTGAGAACCTTGGCTCTAGTGGGGATTACTAATTAGAGATAGGGTCAATAGTACCCTAGAATGATTTGAAAGTATTTTATATAAGGGTGTACTTGTTATTTTTTATATAATGATTGTAAAAATGGTCCTAAATGATTTTATATAAGGTTATATTTTGATATATAAAGAAATTGACTTTCAACTATTATAGTATATTAATGTAATTGGTTGTTGTTCTTGAAATTAAATAAGATTATAAGATTCAAGTGGTAAAATATATATAACCAAATAGAAATTGGGGTAAGGATTAATTACACAAGTAAGTTAAGCTAGAAATGGATTTAAACCAGAATTTAAAATTTCCGAAATTCTGAAAGTTTTTTTCAAGGTGTTTTAAAACGAAATAAGTTACCCTGATTATATTTTTCCAGAAATTATGATGAAATATATAGTGTGTTTGATTTCTAGATATGATATTTGTCATAAATTGGGTATTGTGTCTTAATAAGTGGTGTTTAATACAGAATAAAACATGATAAAACAGAGTGAAATGTTTAGGGAAGTGAAATCTTATAAGCAAGATTACAAATGTGACTTATAAAATTAAAGTGGATTGAAATTGTGAAGTTTAAATCTAAGCCCCATAGAAATTTTGAAACTGTTTTAAAGTTTTGAAGGAAATAATAAATAATATAATTTAGAATATTTTTCATTATAGAAATCTTTGTTTTTAAACAAGAGTTGTTTTGAAGATGAATTTGTTTGGATTAAAAATAAAGAATGGTTTAAAATTTAAAGTTTGATTTGGTATGTCTTGTCGAAATCTCCCCTTATCAAAAATTAGTAGGCTCCTTTCCTGTATTGAATGCAGATAGCACAAGGCAAAATATAAAAGTATCATACCTATAGAAACCAGACGTATGCACTGTATGTAAGGTGTTTTGCCATAAAAATAAGAATTGTTCTTTGAATACGGAGCAAATGATACAAAATACTAGTGGAAAAGTAAATGAGGTGCTAGTTTATGTCGATTTAGATGAAGTGGAGATTAAAAGAACCATTCACAAACCTGTTTCGAAGAAAAACATAGTATGGAAAAAGATTTTGAAAAAGAAAAGGGACATAAATATTGAAAAAGGTCGAGCTACAGTTGAAGTAGACGGTAAAAAGATATCAAATGACAAAACCAGCATTGAACAGTCAATAAAAAGAGTTTTAAAATGATAATGCAATAAAATTCAGCAACAAATATTCAGTTTTACTCTTACAAGAAGAAGGAGAGATAAATGAAACTAATAAAGAAGAATGCAACGGAATAGTAGAAAAGGAAGCAGATTTTGATGAAATAAGTAACATATCAAATTCTGCTAGAAAAGAGACTCAACAAATTAATAGAAAGAAAACAGATTCCTTAAATGAAAAAGACAAAGAAATAAAATCCACTGTACAAGTGAGTGCAATGGTAAAGACAAAGCAATTTCAAAATTGCAATGAGAACACAATATCTGGTACTGTGCATGTGCGCTGTTCAGACATGCACAACCATATGGCCTCTACATCAACTCACCAGGCCATAATGCATGCTTATATCTTTTCTGAACCAACTCGACCCACCATTTTTTTCAATACCTCCGAAATTGCTCCTTGCTACAACTCACACTTTACCATAACTCATTCAATTAATTCCAATTCCAGCCTACCTCCACTGCTTCCCACTCCTCCTTCAGATCTTCACCTTTTCAAATCTCTTGATTGCGCTCACATGCATACGGTATTACAAAATTTCAATATGTCTAAACCATAATCAGTCTGAAATGTTAACCATTGGAGGAACCTGCATTTTCAATCCTACTGATAGCTCTGTTAATCCAAAATCACCTACATTTACCGATGACCTCCCCGACCATTCTCTACCACACTGTAAATTCCTTTAATTGTCAACAAATCAACCAAAAAGAATCAAAACTCTAACAAAAGGAAGCCTATCTCCCTCAATTCTTCTTTGAAAGAATCAAAAAAGAAAAAGCCTACAAACAACATCAAATCTATAAACATGCAAACCCCAATTTCTCTATCTCCAGTTGAATCAGAAAATGATTCAGATTCTCTCATGTATCAAATTTCACAAAATACTCCATCTTCCAATGCGAGAAGAATGAGAAGCCTGAATAAAAACCCACCAAAGTTTATCAATGATGAACAACATAGCAGCTTGGAATATGAGAGGGGCCCATCGTCATTCAAACCTTGACCATATTAAATCTCTAATTCGAATCAACAATCTCTCTTTAATCTCTATTTTTGAAACAAAGCTTGATACCACTTTATCTCAGAAAGCAACCAAATACATGAACAAAAACTGGACCTTCATATCAAATCTTTCTCAATCACCGTATGGTAGACTCCAAGTCCTGTTTGATCCAACAATATATATAGGTTGTCCCTTATCTTATTTGACTCTCAATCCATTCATACGCACGCTCTCCACATTCCTTCAAATACTTTAATGTATTACACATTTATATATGCTTCAAATTCTCCACATCTCAGAAAAAGAATGCATGATAGAATTCCTCATTTCAGACAGTCAACACATTCATGGATGATTGTTGGTGATTTTAACCGCTCTTTTCTATCTTCTCATCAAACTGGTGGTAGACCTCTAACCCTCTCCGAGCTTTCTCCTCTAAATAATACTTTACATAATGCTTCTCTAATTGAAATCCCGTACTCTGGATCAGAATTCAAGGACCAACAAAAGCATTCACCACCCTCCTATTCTATCTAAAATTGACCATGGCTTCATGAACATCCTCTCTCTCCTTCAATGGATATCTATAAACATACACATCCTAATGCCACTCCTATCTGACCACTGCCCATTAATCTCTCCTTTGATTCTACTATCATACACAAACAGGTAAATTTCAAATTTTATGACGAATGGACTAATAATGTTGAACTGAAGCAGGTAGTTTCTGAAGCTTGAAAAATGCATACATATGGGAACCCGATTCATTCATTGCAAAAAAACCGAAGAACACAAAAGAAGCAATCAAATTATAGGCAAGGAAAATATATGGTCAAGCTAATAAGCAATCCAATAATATAGCAGTGCAACTTCAATAGGTTCAGCAGATGATATTAGACTCAAACTCTAGCCCGGAGATAATCCAGAAAGAAAGAGACTTGATTGTGCAGCTTGAGAAAGCCTACATATCTGAGCAAATATGGCAAAGTAAAAGGATAAGAAACAATGGTGAACATATGGTAATAGGAACTCTAAACACTTCCATGCTTCATTGAAGACCAGACAAGCAAAGTCAATGATTCATCAGATTAATGATACGCAAGGAGTATCTTATACCATCCCTGATCAGGTTGATGATGCTTTTCTGAATTACTACACTAACTTACTTGGTGGTCACCCATCAAAATTTGATAATTCAATGTCAAATAATCTTTCAATCCCAAAGCTATCATCAGACATGCAGAGCTCTCTGATTAGTCCTATTACAGACGAGGAAATAAAAAACTGTATATTCACAATGAGAAAAGAAGCATCCCCAGGTCCCGATGGATACATAGTTTCATTCTTCACGCATTCCTGGGACATCTTTTCTGAAGATGTATTCAAGGAAATTCATAATTTCTTCAACGAAAGTGTGTTACATGCCACTGTTAACTCTACTAATCTTATCCTGGTCCCCAAAAATGCGTCACAACCTGATGTCTCTCAATATAGACCGATTGCGTATTGTAATGTAATTTACAAGTGTGTATCACATATTCTAGCTTCTCGCCTCAGAAATGTGCTTTAACATAAAATATCTCCAAATCAAGTAGCTTTCCTTCCCAAAAGAAGTATATTAGATAATGTCCTACTATCTCATGAACTATTAAATGGATATTCATCATCATACAAGTCTCCTAGAGCAATGTTAAAGATTGATATAAGAAAAGCATTTGACTTAATGAACCGGTCTGCTATATTGGCTATTCTTGAAAAGATGGAGTTCTCAACTATTTTCAATAAATGGCTCTATGCTTGCATCTAAACAGTCAGATACTTGCTGGTCTTCAATGCACACACAGTTGGGTATTTCAAAGGAACCACTGGCTTGAGACAAGGAGACCCTATGTCAGCATACATTTTCATTCTGATCATGGGGATCTTTACCCTTGCAATTCAAAAACAGGTGGAACTGAAATTTTTTGCATTGTATCCATTCCAAAGTGTAGAAACCAAGGTTTGAAGTTCCGTCCGGCACGTCGGAAATCCGGTCATCCCGTTCCGGATCCGGCACCGACCGGACTGGAATTCGTGTAAAATTTTGTTCCGTTTACTGATGCTTAATAAATAGTTAATTAAACCATTTGTAGTGACCTGTTGTATAGGTGCGACATAGATAGCAGCTACTTGGAGTATTACAAGGAGAAAGACAACTGAACTGCAAGCAACAAGAATCAATCAACCAATTTTAGAGCCGATTTGCACGATTGAGCTTGGTAGAAGAGAAATCGAGCAAAGCCTTGTTTTAGGGCAAGAGAATAAGCGTGCGCGAGTTGCAGGAAGGAACAAATATGGAAAGCTTTTTGACGTTGACGAAGCTGATTTTAGGGTTGGGAATAGAAGCTTTTTGATGTTTTATGCCAGGCTGGTTTAAATAAACGGTTGGTTGGGCTTTTTTATTTAAAGACATTCAAATGAACTAGATTTGAGAATTTGTTATGTGATTGGACCATGTTAAATTATGACGATAATCTACTGAAATCTCACTTACAGTATATTTTGTTAAAAGTAATAACAACGGCACAAATTTTTATTTCTTAAGATGCTCATATAAAAAATGTTTTGAATAATAAGATCCGGAACCGGAATTGTAACGGAATTTCCGGAATATCCGAAACGGAACCGAAATTTTAAAAATTTACAATAACCGAAACGGAAACGAAAACCAGAATTTTAATCCTTGGTAGAAACCCGATGGTAACTACAATTGCATTTATTGATGATTTGATAATCTTCACAAAACCTATAGTTAGGTCATTACAAACAATAATGGATACTCTTACATCCTTCTGCAACTTTTCCAAGCTTCAAATAAACCTTTAGAAATCCCACCTCCTTTTAGCTGGTCTTTTTGATGCTCACAAAACAGTTTGCTTGAACATAACTAAAATGCAACCTCTTAACTCTGATATGGCTTATCTAGGGATAACTCTAGCGACAAAACAAATTACTATTTCCCAATGTCTTCCTCTATTTGAGAAGATCACTGCAGTCATGGATAGATGGGAGAATAGGCATATAGCTCCACAAGGAAGACTTGTAATAATTAAAGCTGTAATCCGCTCTATGATTGTACATTGGAGTAGAACATTTCTGCCTCCTTCCAAATTGTTAGCATGATTAGATCAGAAATTATAAAGTTCCTATGGTCTGGCTCAATCCACGCTAGAAAATTATCTTCAATTGCACACACAAGAAGTTGGAAAAACCAAAGAGAGAAGGGGTTTTGGGGATAATGAATATGAATATGAAAATATGGAATTTAGCTACCTAGTCTAAGCATTTCCATAACCTCATAACCAATACAGATACACTATGGGTTCAGTGGTCAACAAGAAACAATTTAAAAGGAAATGAGATATGGATAGCCGGAAAGTAAACAATCTCATAGCTGGATATGGAAGACCATGATGAAAGTACGTGATATATTGCTACGTACCTCATGCAAAATTACAGCTTGCCTCTAATAGTTCATCCAAATTCTGGACAACCCTCTAGATTAATCATGGCTTGATGCTTCAGAAAATCCTCTTATATGACAACATGATACAGATGGGATCTCCTCAAATGCCAAAGCTATAAGATATATAGTTTATGGAAGAATTACCTTGAATCGCCCAAGCAACTCTGCTATAAATGGGATAAATATAATGGCCAGTCCTATAGCTTCATACAAATAGATGAATAGAAGTGGACGAACAAGCATAAAGACCATTCCAAAAAAATAGTTTATAAAGCACTTGTAGCAAAGATGAACAATAGCTGCTTTCCATGGCATACACGAATATGGAACAAATATGCAGATGAAAGATATAATTTCATGCTATGGAAAGGTTTTAGAAATGCCTTGCATACATTACGTAATCTTTCTTACAGAGGAAGTAATGTCACAAATATTTGCAAATATTGCCACTCTATAGAAGATGATGTCTGTCAGTTATTTTTAACTGCACCTTTACAAGCTACATATGGAAAAAAATCAAACAAAGAGATGGATTCGGCTCGGCTAGCAAGGACGGCAGGATTGAATGGATCAGAATTTATAAAGCGACAAGGTGGAAGCAACAGCTAACATATGAACTCCTTTTAATGCTTAAGGTCATGGTTACTATGGTATGGGAAGAAAGGAATAACATAATCTTCAATTAGAGAAGAAATAATAGAATGCAAATTTATTATGAAATATGCAGGAAGATTCACGAGATGATTACCCTTTCTGCTTACCCATTTGATCAAGCTTTTATTGTCAAGTGGTCATAACGGTCTTCTGCCCGTTTTACTTGTCTTTCTCCTTCTTAACCCTGTGTTTTTTATGTTTCTTTTATATTTTCCTCCTTTGTATGCTCTCTGTTTATATAGTAACGAACTCTTTTCGATATAAATAAATGGTAGGGGCCATTAATCCCCGCTAGCTTTGCCAAAAAAAACTAATGATTTTCAAAATATTTGAAGTTATTTAAATACTAATTTTGAAATTTATAGTTTATTAATAAGATTATTAAAATAAATTAATTAAATCATTTGATTAGTTAATACTTATATGCGTGTATTATATATGTTGATATATGTTATGTTATTTTAAAAGCGTTTAAGATAACGTAAGTATACACGTATGTATGTAAGATAAATTTTGAAACTAATATAATTTAATTAAAATTATTTAATTAAAAAATTAATTAAAATGTTATTAAATAAATAATAAACGCATATATATGATATATGTGTTGTGCTATAAAAGTTATAAAATGTAATAAATATTTGATATAAATGTTATATTAAGATGATATAAAATTAAACAAATTATTGTGAATAATATTACCTTCTCAACCATATAACCCAAAATCATGTGGTTATGAAGATTTAATAATATCAAATTTAAACTAATAATAAAATAATTAAATGGCAATGTTGTGAATAACATACCTTCTTAACCACGTAACCCGAAATCACGTCATCGCCTTTATACCCACATTGTCTTCGCCTCAGATGCCATCATTTTGATCCAAGTCCACCTTGTGATGCTTGTGCTGCCAATATTCATTTTAAACCTCACGACCACCTCCGACGTTATCACCTGCCACCACCGATGAGCCTAAATATGAGTGTTTATACTTAATTTTTGATGAGAAATGGTGACTATTACATGATCAGAGACCATGAATCTACTTCTCATGATGTCCTCTACACTTTGTTCCCTTCCAATCATGGATTATTACCATTTCACCATTGAATTGAAAAACCCTAGATTCGCCGGTCGAAAATTGTTCATCGATTGTTGGTCGACTGAAGCATTGGATGGAAAAAAAGAATCTCAGTAACCACTTCATCTAATTGAGAGCTTCAAATCATATATAATTTGATAGGGTTTAGACACTTTGAATTTTAATCACTTTTAATAAATTGAATAATCACTGTTAGCGAGTAATTAGGTCAATTTCAGGGTTAAGGAAGAAAACTGAAGATAATGGTGACGGCTTGGGTTCCACAGCCTCACTTCTATAGTCTTTGGGTCGAATTATGGGGTGTTTATTCGGTTTGGTCGAAACGGCTACACACACTATGTAAACATTATAACGCCTTTATTTTGCAAACCATAAGTTCGAAAGCATCAAAACTACATATCAAACTGATTGTCTTGGAAAGACCTTCACAATGGTTATTAACACAATACCTAATTCACTCTTTTATCAAAAATTCAATTTTAATTAATTTAATATTTTGCTATATTAAATTTGTAGGTCGTTACATAACCGGTCCTCTCCATAAATGTGGCTCGGGGGTAATCCGGACTATCCGCAAATAAGTAAAGTAAACTCGTACCAAAGGATAGAAAATCATACCATAGCATGTCCTTCTCCTATAACAAAAAAGTCACCACATCCTAGTAATGTTTAATATAAATGTTAATAAAGCTCTTACATTAATCAAAACTTTCTTTATTAATTAATGCTCCTTTCCTTTATTAATTTAAATTTTCTTTATATACTTGAATATATATTTAATTTCTATTTATAAAAGATATGTACTTGTATTCTACTATTTCACTATTTGCTTGTACTCTTTTCAACACTTAAAAAAGTGTTCGTATAATTATCTCAATGGTATAAGTATATTCATAAATTACTTAACAAAGTTTTCCTTACTCAAATTATATTCAAAGAGGTTAAAAACAAATGTTACTAGAACATTGTTACATAAACCACTTCTCTTTTATGAATTAAACATACAACGTTTTCTATCTTTATTCCAAAATGATTCCACACTTGTTATTATCTTTAAAATTACATTATTAAAGATCTAACAATACTTATAATATTTTTTCACTTTAAAATATAATTTAAGGGTTTAAAAACAATTATTACTAAAACACTGTTTACTACAAACCCAAAACACTTCACATTTAGTCATTTTCTTTAAAACTCTCTTTTAAATGTTTAAATACACTTAAAAGGACTTATGAAAAGTGTCACTCAAACATTATCACAACAAACCCAAATCATTTTATACTTTAAAAACATTTCTCTTTAAATTCACTTTTAAAGGTTTAGATATACTTAAGGATTTAAGATAATTGTTGTTTAAACATTTCCACAACAAACCCAAATCATTTTATTTATACTTAAGCTTAAATTATTCATTTTTTAAACATCTATTTATATTGCATAATTTGCAATAAGGGTTAAAAACAATTGTTACTAAAACAATATTTATAACCTATAACCTTTTACTTATAGTTATCTACTAAATATATATTTAGTAAATATCTAATTATATATCCAAGTATAATTAATAACAAGGGTTAAGAACAAGTGTTGCTAAAACATCGTTTACAACAACCCAAAACAATTTACTTATCCACTAATGACTTTAAACAATTATTTTAAAGATTAAAGCATGTCCAAACTTGTTAGCTAAGATAACACACTTTTAGTTGATTTCACAAAACTATTTATTTTAACTTAAGTGTTAACACCCAATCTCTTTTTATTACATTTATAAAATACTTAATTTATTATTTAAAATTCATACGTATAGAAATATTTTTAAAGTACTTATTAATATGTTAAAATACTTTTAAAACTACTTAGGCTATATGATAATTATTTATATAGAATAGCATTTAAAAATATGGAATTTTGAAATAAAAGAAAAACCAAAATAAACATGTTTTATTTTAAAAGCCACTTAGTTTTAAAATTCACGATTAATTGTTAAAAATATATTTAAACTTAAAACCAATGTTAAAACACTCTATTATAAGTTAGAAAACAACCATAAAGATACTAAAGAAAAATACATACTTTAAATAACATTTTTAAACAATTTATAGCTTTAAATATCAAAGCATTTTTGGAAATGCTAAAGTTTTGTTACAAGCTTTAGCACATTTTTGCTACAACCTTGCATTTAGTTTTCAATACATTAACAATTGATTTTAGACCATTCTTTTGAGAATAGTCCGTATACTTTGGATACTTGAAAATCATGAAAAAAAAATCCAAAAGAAATAATTATTTTATAGAAATTCTGAAAAATAAGGTATTTTATCAAAGTGCTAATATAGCGATTATTTCGCTATAAATTTTGCTTCTTCATTCAACTAGCTATTAAGTAATTTAAGCTTCAAAACTTTAACGATAAGAATAATATATTATTAACTTCATAAAATAGTAAAGAAATCCCTAAGAAAATTTCCACAAAAATAAAGGTTATTTTCCAAAAACAAGTTATTTAAAAATGCCATTATAGCGACTATTTTAGTTCAATCTTTCTTAACTTTGTTTTCTGTTTCCTATATCTTTTCAAAATATATTCTTTACTTTTCAGAACACTTATATAAGTTTATAAATTAGCCAGAATAAGTTATATTAAAATATGTTATTAAATCACCATTTTTCACAATTTAATGTTAAGGGATTTCAAAGTGTGTTTATAGCAATTGCTATACGGACAATTCCTTATTCAATTCCATATATTTAGTGTCATTTCATTTTATACACACGTGTAACTTCCAATTTCAAACCATATTTAACAATTTAACCATATGTATTCAAATCATTCGTCCATTTTAAATGTCCAAATTAACTTATCAGGATTCAATGGTTTAATCAACTACTTTATCAATTTACATACTTAACAAAGAATATAATCAAGGGTGTAACTTTAAGTAGTTAGTTTCTATTATTATTACTAATAGCAAGCAATATTAACATGTGATTCAGCAAGCAATTATCAAGCAATATTGTCACTAACTAATTTAGATAATTAACTTCATTCAAAGTGAGACTAACTCACTTTCATAACCAAGTATTCTTCCTACCAACATTCATTTCAAACAACACTTCACTATCACTTCCATACAACCAAAGAACACATCCAAGGCTCTACCCCCTCAACATTTGCTCACAACCCAAGGCATATTTGCGCCCCCATGCTCACGGCCTCAAATCCATTTCCTCATAGCTCCATCTTCCTTCGATTTTTTAGAGGCTAAATCATGTTCTCTAAGTGATATAAGAACTTAGGTAGAGTTTGGAAAAGAATGGAGTTGAATTGATATGAGTTTATGAAAGTTAGAGAAGAGGAAGAAGAAGACATTGTTTTAGAAGTGGAGATATGTAGAATTTAAGAGGTCTTTCCCATAGCCTTGAAAAATGAATGGCTAAAGACCCTTAAACCCTGCAACTATCATGCTTGCCCATACCCTTACACACACCTTACCTTTTACACACCATACCTTTAATTAAGCCTTAATTTAGGGGTCCTTTAGTCCACTCTCCTTTTATTAATTAATTACTTAGTTTATTAGTCTGTTATTATAAAAGGGAGATGTTTAATTCTTGTTAATGTGTTGATATATAACATCCTTGTGTATAAATATTCGAACAACTATTATTTAATAAAAAGTTGATTTTTAACAAAATGTTTTTTGACCATATTTTCAGTATTTCTTCAAAGTATATATCTTTGTAAACAAATTTCAAACATAAGTTTTCAAACTTTAGTTATTAATCAAAAAGTGTTTAAAAAGTTTATAAAATCATACTTAATCACATTAAATCTTAGATAAAAATATTTGAGTAATTCCGATATTTAAATACGAAGTTTTCGAAATTACGGTTCGTTGCATTTTCCCCCCATAGAATATTTCGTCCTTGAAATTTCAACATAGAATTCAAAGAAGCAGCCATACATTAGTGCTAACTAGTATTATGATCAATAGCAACATAGCTTACATTTTCCTAGGTTAACCTTTTCATCGCATAAGGATGAAAAATAAACTACTAAGCGTACATTCTGCTCAACTACCTCAAGTTATTACTTAGTCGATTATTCATACTACCTCAAACAATTCAAAGAGTCATTTCCCAAACTTTCCACAAGCCAAAAAAACATAGTCTTAAGATTGTATGACGTACATATATCATTCTACACAATATCAATCTGACCACTTACTAGATCACAAAAATTTCACTTTCGAGCTAGTATATCCCACTTGACTTCTTTAGTGTGAACTCGAATAAAGTTCCATGATGAGACAACTCCATTCTTCTTTCATAGTCATATACTATAATAGAAAATTTTAGAGTCATATCAAAAATCCATAACAAGTATTCGCCGTTAAAAATCTAGTGAAAAATCTTTGTTCGGACCGATGTATATCACCTCGAAATCATGTACTCGAATCCTAGATCGAGAACCGTCATGCAAATAAAATGATCTACGTATAACTTATGTATTTAATTCAGTTCATTTCTTAACTATACCAATTTCTTTCCAATTCTCATTTATTTTCACATATAGTATTTCTCACTTAATAATAATTTCATTTATGCGACATTTACTAAAGTTTATAAATATTACATAAAGACTTATCTTTACTTATAAAATATCACTCGGTTATATAATCACTTCTAAAAGCTACATCTTTATTTATAAAACATTTCATTAACTTACGTTCATATTCATTTCCCTAAATATAATTCTCTTTTACGACTCAAATTATTTATAAAATATTTCATAAAATATTAACTAAGTTTATAAACGTTTTTGTAACAACTAAACCTTATTTAAAACAATTCTTGAAACACAATTCCATTTTATAATATTTCAAGATTTAAGTTCATACTTATATAATACTCTACTACATCCTAAGAGTATATACAAAACATTCTTTTACATTTTCACTTCCTAAAATTTGGATGAAGGCCAAAAATAATTTTGGATCTTTAATTGAGTCAACCTTCTAGACTTATTTATCCATTGGGCTAGGCAAGTAGCTAGGTAGAGTAAGTGTGACGACCCAAAAATTCATACCCTTTGAATCGACAATAAACCACACATGTCCGACCAAAAAAGCACAGACTGACGGAAAGTCAGGAGAAAGAAAAGAAGAGAGAAGAAGAGAAGAGAAGAAAGAGAGAAGATAGAACAAAAAAGAACAATACAGAATCTCACATCGCAGTGGAAAACATATAATATCATATCAATGATCTTTACCTAATAGAAACTGTATATACGTACATCAATCAGATTACAACAATCGAACAATAATTATCAGCCTAGATAGTTATAATAACTTGTCCTCACAATTGCCGATAATATACAACAACTAAGCACAGCGAAAAATCAAAATAGATACGTGTATACGAAATGAAGATCCTCATCTCGCCTGCTGAAGCTCCAAAAGCATCAAATCTGAACCTGTAAATATACTCGGTCTGACCCGAGCATTGAAAGGGAAGAACTCCCGGATCAGTCTGGTAAACCAGCGTGAGAAACACACTCAACTGAATTTATTAAATTACCAAACTTTTCCTTTATCAAAAAAAAAGTATCTCGTAAGACATGACCATTTTAGAATCATCCTCAGGATTAGTAGCAGTAGCCTTTACACTTCAAAGAGCACCATCTTCAATCATCAACATGTCTTCCACTCAAACGTACATGTTGGTCTTAAGTGGTTTTCGGATATAGATCCAATCCTAGTCTCTCCGTATCAATAACCGATAATTTTCGGTTAACTCATTCTCGGTTTTTTTGGAAGTTAGTATTCGAGTCCCTATAGAAGAACTCAAATTTACGTTCATACTTCCCAAGTCAAATTGGTCAAACTTGATAGTTAGTTATTTAACTATCAAATAAACAAACATCCAATCATGGTTTAGTTCCCATATGGGATCCATAAGCTTTATTAATTCTCTTTGATTAAAAAACACTTTATAAAACTAGAACAAAAGACCTTTCCAAAACACTATTTCCAAACCTGTTACGTTTCCTTTATACTTGGAAAAACATTTATATACTTATCGCAACCGTATAACTATATTAGCAAAAAAATTTACATTTCATGCCTTGAAGAGAAAATTATATGCTTATCTTTTCAGTATAAGTACAATTACAAACTTTTCAAAGTTTTCTTCTTTCCAAATCCCATATTAAATAACCAAACATTTCTTCCAAATAAAACATTCCGCTTATCCTTTGTCAAAAATTCCCTTTTAAATGCTTATCCAATATTTCAATTAACTTATAAATTTTCAAAATAAAGTTATAACCCACTTCTATAAACCTTTAAGTTAATTTATAAACCTCTTTCCAAATCTCTGAAATGATTTATAAACCTTTTTCCTATTTTTAAAACTCTTTATATAAACCTTTTAATACCCCTTTATAAAATATCCTTTATAAATATCATTTACAAACATAATTTGTAAAACACCTTAATAACCCTTTTCGTTGGTAAAAACTCCTTTTTATAAACAAGCTATCGTTCATAAATACCTTTATAAGAAATATAAAACTTAGGAAAAACTGTTCATAAACTCATAGTCTTAAATTGATTAAAGAATTAAATTAAATTCAAAACCATTCTTTATAAATTCCGATGAGGCTTAGCAGTCCCAATGGTACTGATTTAAGTTACCATTTTATTTCCATTTAATTCCAATTAACTTAACAGTTATTTATATAAGAAACATGTATGTAAGTACAACTCATATATGTAACATCCCATAATTTTGTAAATATTTTAACAAATTTTTATTTGAAAACTTTGATTTTTAAATCATTTAAAAGTGAATTTTATAATTTTTCAATGTAATCTTGGAATTTGTGTGTAATTTATTTTCCATATATAATAAAATAAACATTTTGTGAAAACTTTATATTTTGGTCAACTTTGGTCAAATTTTGAATTTCAGTTTAAAATTTAAATTTGAAATTTTATTTTCAAATCTTTTTCTTTGGAGCGGAATATAATTCCGAGATCCGTTCTGCTTTTCGTTTCATTAAATTCTATTTTGTACTTTTTAAATTAGATAAAATACAGCGTTTTACACACAATCATTTTCCTTATTTTTATTTTCTACTTCTTATGTTCATTTTTATATTTTGTTTTCTATTTTTATTTTATTTTGGATTGCACTTTGATTATTTATTTGGATTTTCATTTTGAAAATAACTTTGGAAATTTCAAGAGACATTAGTTTCTTTCTCCTTAACTTATGCCTTTCCGTTTTCTAGCATTCACTCCTTTGCTTGTTGTCCAAACCACTCCTCTAATCGTGCAAATCATTCCACAAATCATGCACAAAACATCTCATCTCCTCATTTATCATTTGCGTGAAAGAGAAAAATATATGTATATACAAGTTCTAGTTCCATGGCTTCCTTCTCTTCCTCCTTTTCATTTTTCTTTTTTTTCTCTTGCTTTGCTCAAGCATGGTTCGGCCATCAAGCCACTAGCCGACCTGACCAAACCAAGGCCGAGACCACCATGATGCCATACATCACCAAAATCATGTGCAAAGCTGTAACGATCACGTTTTTGAATCGAATTTAAATTGGTAATTTAAATAAATTTGGATTAGATTGTGAATTAAGTTGAATTTTTTCCAAATTTAAATGGATATTTGGTTAGTATAAATGGGTATAAATATGATTTTTAAATTGAATTTCTAATTGGAAATTCTGAAATAAATATTTTGAATAATATTTTAATTACAAATTTAATTGTGGATTAATTTAAAGATTTGAATAGATATATATCAAAAGATTGTAAATAAAATTAATTGATTTGAAATCCAATATATTATGAATAGAAATATTGATATGTGAAAAACCTTTGAAAATAAATTTGAGTTTGAAAAACTCTATAATATAAAATTAATAAAAATCTGTTTGGAATCGTAATACATGTGTATATCTATATTTTGAAAGTAAAACTCTATATTTTTGTAATAGAAAAGAATTTATTTTGTGATTATAATAATGATGATTTGAAAGTTATATTTTGAAATTGATATAAATAAATTACAAAAGCTATTTAAAAAGTTAAAATCAAACATATACATATTATATACTTATTTATTAGACTTGATAACACATTTTCTTTTGAAATAACTAAATAATAGTTTGTATATTCATGAATTTAAAATGTAAAAACATTTACATATATATAAATGTAACTAATTAAAAGATTTAAAATACAAATGTCAAATTCAATGAAATAAGGGTTTAAAACAAAATTTATAAATAAAATAAAGAAAAGGTTTTGGACATAAATTTACTTATTTTAACAAGTGTAAGATTTTTAAAATTATGTTGTGACAAATGTTTGATAAGGAACATCATTAAATTACAAGTGTTAAATTTAGACAAGTGTCATGTTCTTAAAATTTTATTTTGGAAAAAAATAAAATAATAGATAATGAAAAGAGGAAAAATTTTCTCTTCTTATTTTTGTTTCAGGAATTCAACACTGAAACCTGCAAATTGAAAACAAGAAAAATTTCTCAATATCAAAACAAGTTGCAATTCATGGTCTCAAATCAAAACCTGAAAATAAATTCCAGAAAACAATTTTCCTCAAGTTTTCAAAGCAAAAATCTGAAGCTATGCAATAGGAAATCGAAATCTGGGAGCAAGCAAACAATTCAAAAAAAATAATCAAATACCTGAGAATTTAAAAACAGGAAAAAAATCAAAAAGAAGTGAAATCCGAGACATTTAAATCTAAAGCAATTGGTTATTGTTTCAACAAGGCAAGGTTATCTCTGATCAAAAGCAAACAATAGTTTGGAAGAAAAAAATCAAAATCAATCAACCTCAGATCAAAACTGGAAATTAAATCAAAGACCTGGAACAACAATTTAAGCTATGGACTTAAAAGAAAATCAAAACAAATTATTAATTAGAGCATCTCAAACTTAATTGAGCAATGCAAAGACCAGGCAAGTTTAAAAAGCAAATCCAGTTCAATCAAAAACGCTAAGTTCCAAATTTCTCAGAGCATTTCCAGGCTTCACTGTCTTTGCCTTCTGAGATCAGGTGAGCAAACCCACTTAATTTCATTTCTATGCCTTGATGTTTGAATTGACACTAAAAGTATATTGTGAGAAATATTTGTTTAGTGGTTAAATAAACCTGCATGCTTGTGTATATATATGTGAATACAGGAATACACCCTTGTTTATTGCCTCTGACCATTGTGTATAGGTTTCTAAAACCACTTAAAAGATTTCAAATCACTCCACCCAAATGATTTTAGGCTATAACTTTTGAATGAAAAATGATAGAATGAATGTGAATTCATTTTTAAAAATAAACTCAAATGTTTAAATTTAGTAATTATCTCAAAAATGATAGATTACAGTAGAAATGAATTATAAATTAAAAATTCGATGGTCATGAATTTGTGTTTCGATTTCATAATCGAATTCATATTAGCAAATAATGATTTTTGAAAGAAGTTTTATGATTTTTAAATGAGTATTTCGAGAGGAAGTGCAAGTTGATCAGCGAATGGGTTTCGGCCAAGTTCCGATCAACGATGAAGTGGTGAGCAGCGAACTCATTACTGAAGGAAGCTGGAATTTGGGCAAACCTAGGAAAAATACTAGGCGAATTTTTAGGTCACTATGTTGGCCAGATATTAAAGATGTAGGATTTAATCCAGAGGTTCGGTTGTCGTCGTTCTCGAAGAATGGTGTCAACGGTGAAGCACCAAAATGGGACGGACCTAGGGGAATCGAAGGTCGGCAGTGTGACGAAGCTTTGTTAAGGATGGCGTGGACGATGGTGACTGGGATCGTCGGTGAGAGGGTGTTTTTTTGACTGCACTGGTTCCAAGAAGAAGTGAATGAGCTCGATTTTGATTGACAACGAGTTAGAGTAATCTGAGTGCCCAAGCAAGTCGAGTGGATTATAGGTGGTTGGTGGTGGTCGATGACCTGATCGGAGTGGCTCCGATGTGGTGTACACGTGCACATGCATGGACAGTGTCAATGGTTTGGGGGAACAAGATGGTTCGTGTTCAAGCACGAGGAAATGGAGGGTTGACTCGAAGTTTTCTCATGTTTAACTCGAGGAAAGGATGTAAGCGTGTATGTAACAGTTTTTGAAAATGTTAAAGGTAAAACAAGGTTTTGAAAAATACAATATAAGGTGGCTCGGGAAAGTTGTGTGGTTGCTTCGAAGTGGATCTCGGGGAGATAGGAATTTGGCTCGGGTATTTCGTTGTTTGACTAAGGGCTGGAGAAAAAAAATGAAATAAATTTGAAAATGTTATAATCTTATGTAACGTTTGTTTTAAAAGTTAATTTTAAATAAACTTAGTAATGGATTAATGATAATTTTAATTCAAAGATTAAAGGTTTAAAGCTTAAATGTTTTAAATAAATAAATGATAGTAATTAAAGGTTAATTAATTAATAAAAGTAATTAATTAATGGTAAAAGTTAATTAAGTAATTAAGAATAATTACTTATTTTGAATTAATTAGGATTAACTAATTGAATGATAATTAACTAAGGGTTAATTAATTGATTAATTAATTAAGAATAATTAATTAGGGGTAATTAATTAATTAAGATTAATTCTTAATAATTAAAGGTTAGTTAATTCATTAATTAAGGTTAACTAATAAATAATTAAAGGATAATTAATTAACACAAACCGTAATGTTAATCAACCAGAATTAGTGATTAATCTGGTTATAATTAATCAGATGATCAAGTAACCTTATTTATTGATGACTGTATTATATTAAATGTTGTGTATTGTTTTGTCATCTCCGCTATGTGATGTTGTGTGATTAGAATTGATTTAATTCAAGCTGTGATGAATGTAATTTATTTATCTATAATGCATTTATATTATCCATTCTGTGATTCTGTGTATATAGATAAGCGTTATAGGATTACACCGCTTATCGATATTGCTGTGATTGTATCTGTAATGATTGATGATGTGATGATTAATGATGTTGCACTATTGTGTTAAAACCCCTGGACCACACTATATACACATAAATATGGATCGCACGAGGAAATTGGTTAGGTCACAGATTTTTCGAATGGTTTTAAAAATTGAATTTTGAATCCAAATAGTTTTTGAAAATGGAATTGGGTTGAGTTTGAAAAGGATTTTGAAAAGGAATTTTTAAAGATTAAAGTTATTTTGAGTAACTTGATAAAGTTTTGAAATTTAAATAGTTCGATTTGAATTTAAATTCAAGATTTGAAATTGAATTCCACGACTGGAAATTATCGTTTAAAGGGTTATACAATTTATTAATGTGTTTTAAAACCATTTTAAAAGCATTGTTTCGGGAATTTGAATTTGACCCAAGTTTTAGACTTAAAGGGGTTTAACTCGTGCAAATAAAATAGGATTTTTTTCGAAAACGAAAAATATTTGTTTTCAAATAATAATAGCCTTTATGTAAAGAAAGGATTTCCAATTTATGTTGAAAAGATTTCAAGTTTGAAATAGAATTTTTTTTGGAAGCTATAATTAAATCTTTGTGAAAGATAATTAAATCTTGTTTTGATCTAAAAGGTGTATCTTTTAATTTCAAATGAAAATTGTTTTTGAAAGCTATGAATCTTTGGAAATGGGTTTGAAAGCTATCTTGTGAAAAAATTGTTGAACCCTGTTTTGAAATAAATATATCTTTTATATAAAGGGTTTGAAATGGAATAATTTCAAAAGCTATGAAGGGATCTTTGTGAAATTGTTGGTGAACGTTGTTTTCAAACATAAGAAGATCTCAAAGATAGATCTTTGGTTTAAATATTGGAAATGAATCTTTGTGAAAGATGAGTGAACTTTATAAAGTGAATCTTTTTGTTTAAAAGATTAAAATGGTAATTTGTTTAACCATTTAAATGGAAAGTTTTGGGTTTTAAAGTTGTGACTTAACTGAAATCCCAATATCCATATGTTTTTAAAATATTGCGCTTATTATTCGGTTTAGCTGGGAGAGGACCTTGTGTCATATAACCCATTCCGAATAATGATACGACGTTATGGATAGCATTTGAAGACAGGTGGAGAAGACCGGATATTTTCGAAACTGAAAGGATAACTCGTCGAATGTCTCTGCACTGAATGGCCCCGGTATAGAGATCTCCATATGTGATGGGAAGTC
The DNA here is from genome assembly GCA_030765085.1 of Allium cepa. Classification (NCBI taxonomy): domain Eukaryota; kingdom Viridiplantae; phylum Streptophyta; class Magnoliopsida; order Asparagales; family Amaryllidaceae; genus Allium; species Allium cepa. The sequence goes on from CM060929.1 coordinate 675,569,075, forward strand.
CAGACGTGATTAGGGATTATCCGGATTTGCAAGGGCTTCTTCAGAAGTGCCTACGGTTCTGTTTGAACCCGAAACAGACTTGTATGGATGTGTGTCTGACATTACACTTTGACATGTAAAGGTGGTTCCTATCAAATGCATTTCTGTTTGGTGGCGGAGATTTATTCTCTTAGCTTAACACCCTTCTCTGAGACGTATGAGCTCAGAGGTTATGTAGTTGATGGTTACTAGTGATACATTCCCAATTTGGTAATGTGGCATACGAAGTGCTGCTGATCATTTGTTGATCAAAGCATGACTTTGTGAAAAAGCATAGCTTTGTGGACGAGACCTCATCGAGCCTCACAACCCGGTAATGGTCAAAACAAGAAAGATGCGGCAAGGTTTCAGGGGTCGCACCCCTAGGGTATGTCCATTCCTTCTGGAAAAGGGTGGTATCATGGTATGGAGCCCAGATACTTACTCATGTGGACACTGTATATTTATTACTGTGTGATGTTGCTTTGTGGTTGAGGATCCTCGGATAAAGGTCGCAAACGACTCGGGGTGGCATATCTTAGGTTGTACTCCCGGGAAGAAAGTACACCGGCCTTGTGTTGGTAGAGAGCTGGGTAAGTTCTCGAGGTGTCCCTTCAGAGGCGTACCCATGTGGCAATGGGAAGTTCCTTGGCCTGACCATTTGTTGGAAATCCAATCAAACAATAAGAGCCATTTACGATTGCAGTTGCATTACCTGCCACCTCGGGTGGTAGCTATAGTAGGCATAGTATAATGGTACCTATGCTGGCAAAGATTAATATTATATTTTCAAAATATTTTCCACTATGCACTAATAATAATATCAAATGGATTTCGCGTAGTAAGCATTTTTGACTATCATGAGGAGAATCTCCCCCAAGTATGCGATTGCATGGTGTGTGTGCCAGGAGGCCTTATGGTAGTTTCATTTTCCAAAAAGCATTGTAAATTTCAATATTTTCAAAAATACGTTATTGTTTGTTTTAAAGATAAACTATTTTTGTTTGCTCATACCAGTCCCATGAATGACCCGGAGTTTATTGTTCCCTTCCTAAACTCTGGGTGCCCACAATTTTCCACACGGGAAGTCTAGAGTTGGGTTTTTCCAGATAGTAGATACAGATTTAGTAGCTTTCAACTTTCTCTTTGGAATTATTTGGAGACTTTGTATATTGAAGTCTTTGGTTAGGACGACTGACCTTGCTTAGCTTGGTACAACTTAATGGTGGTTCGAGCTAATTCATTGGCGTTTCCACTGTAGCATTTCATTGTATCTCTGATATTGATCATTGTTGTATATTTGGATACTGTATCATTGGAGTTGTATATGATATTCAATCTTTTCTTTCGTTGTGTTGTTATACTTAATGTGTTAAGCTCCAACGCGAGTCAGATTTCGACGTTTGGATCTGCGGCATTCGAGTACAAGTGAAGTACGGGTGTCGATTTTCAAACGTTGAAATTTGGAGCGTGACATCTTGGTATCAGAGTTGAAGGTTGAAACTTTAGCTCAGGAGTATAACACATTAGGAAACTCATTAGAGATAGGGTGAACTATACCTTAGAATGGGTATATCCCTAAGATATCCGTCCAAGTGCCTCAGTAAATTTTCCTACTATTCACTGATAGTAAGTATGAGTGCAAGAAGAGGACGAGATAGGGGACAGGGGAAAAAGACTACAAATGGTCGATACCCTGCAATATCGGAAATAATTTTCTATCAATTTCTTTGATCATCATCTCTTTTTAATTCTTTGATGGTTCCTGGCAGCTTCAGGAAGAAGCTTTGATTTTGCATGGGACATAAACTCCAGATGGGTCAGAATTGTTTGTTTGGATGGATTGTTGCTTTGATTGCTATGGATGATAGGTGTACTTTGGTTTCTAAACTAAGAAGTTTTAGAATTATATCCATATATCTGTCTATTCTTTGGGGTCCAAATATGTTCTACGAATGGTTAGTTATCCCTTCGAACTAATCAGTGCCCATGCGTATTCATAGATCTGGTGAGCCGAGTATCTTGTAGTATTGTATGAGTTCGTTCTCATATTTATTGTTGACATTCTGATTTGTAAACCAAATGCAAAATAGATGTTCAGTTTGATCTGGTGATTCATCTCTCTATCTTTCTATATTCTTTGTGGTCTCTCTGCTTTCAAATTTCGGGCACGAAATTTTTTTAAGTGGGGAATCTGTAATGATCCCATTTTTGAATCGAAATTAAATTGGTAATTTAAATAAATTTGGATTAGATTGTGAATTAAGTTGAATTTTTTCCAAATTTAACTGGATATTTTGTTAGTATAAATGGGTATAAATATGATTTTTAAATAGAATTTCTAATTGGAAATTCTGAAATAAATATTTTTGAATAATATTTTAATTACAAATTTAATTGTGGATTAATTTGAAGATTTGAATAGATAAATATCAAAAGATTGTAAATAAAATTAATTGATTTGAAATCCAATAGATTATGAATAGAAATTTTGATTTGCGAATTCCAAAATAAAAACCTTTGAAAATAAATTTGAGTTTGAAAAACTCTATAATACAAAATTAATAAAAATCTATTTGGAATCGTAATACATGTGTATATCTATATTTTGAAATTTATTTGAAAGTAAAACTCTATATTTTAATAATAGAAAAGAATTTATTTTGTGATTATAATAACGATGATTTGAAAGTCATATTTTGAAATTGATATAAATAAATTACAAAAGCTATTTAAAAGGTTAAAATCAAACATATACATATTATATACTTATTTATTAGACTTGATAACACATTTTCTTTTTAAATAACTATACAATAGTTTGTATATTCATGAATTTAAAATGTAAAAACATTTACATATATAAATGTAATTAATTAAAGGTTTTAAAATACAAATTTCAAATTTAATGAAATAAGGGTATAAAACAAAATTTATAAATAAAATAAAGAAAAGGTTTTGGATATAAATTTACTTATTTTAACAAGTGTAAGATTTTTAAAATTATGTTGTGACAAATATTTGATAAGGAACATCATTAAATTACAAGTGTTAAATTAATATAGACAAGTGTCATGTTCTTAAAATTTTATTTTGGAAAAAAATAAAATAATAGATAATGAAAAGAGGAAAACTTTTCTCTTCTTATTTTTGTTTCAGGAATTCAAAACTGAAACCTGCAAATTGAAAACAAGAAAAATTTCTCAATATCAAAACAAGTTGCAATTCATGATCTCAAATCAAAACCTGAAAATAAATTCCAGAAAACAATTTTCCTCAAGTTCAAACAGTTTTCAAAGCAAAAATCTGAAGCTATGCAATAGGAAATCGAAATCTAGGAGCAAGCTAACAATTCAAAAACAAAATCAAATACCTGAGAATTTAAAAACAGGAAAAAAAATCAAAAAGCAGTGAAATCCGAGACATTCAAATCTGAAGCAATTGGTTATTGTTTCAACAAGGCAAGATCATCTCCGATCGAAAGAAAACAACAGCCTGGAATAAAAATATCAAAATCAATCAACCTCGGATCAAAACTGGAAATTAAATCAAAGGCCTGGAACAACAATTTAAGCCATGGACTTAAAAGCAAATCAAAACAAATTATTAATCAGAGCATCTCAAACTTAATCGAGCAATGCAAAGATCAGGCAAGTTTAAAAAGCAAATCCAGTTCAATCAAAAATGCTAAGTTCCAAGTTTCTCAGAGCATTTCCAGGCTTCACTGTCTCTGCCTTCTGAGATCAGGTGAGCAAACCCACTTAATTTCATTTCTATGTCTTGATGTTTGAATTGACACTAAAAGTATATTGTGAGAAATGTTTGTTTAGTGGTTAAATAAACCTGCATGCTTGTGTGTATATATGTGAATACAGGAATACACCCTTGTATATTGCCTCTGATCCATGTGTATAGGTTTCTAAAACCACTTAAAAGATTTCAAATCACTGCACCCAAATGATTTTAGGCTATAACTTCTGAATGAAAAATGATAGAATGAATGTGAATTCATTTTTAAAAATAAACTCAAATGTTTAAATTTAGTAATTATCTCAAAAATGATATATTACAGTAGAAATGAACTATAAATTAAACGTTCGATGGTCATGAATTTGTGTTTCAATTTCATAATCGAATTCGTATTAGCAAATAATGATTTTTGAAAGAAGTTTTATGATTTTTATGTGAGTATTTCGCGTGGAAGTGCAAGTTGATCAACGAATGGGTTTCGGCCAAGTTCCGATCAACGGTGAAGTGGTGAGCAGTGAAATCATTACTGAAGGAAGCTGGAATTTGGGCAAACCTAGGAAAAATACTAGCGGAATTTTCAGGTCACTATGTTGGCCAGAGATTAATGATGTAGGGTTCAAGCCAGAGGTTCGGTTGTCGTCGTTCTCGAAGAATTGTGTCAACGACGAAGCACGGAAAGGGGCCGGACCGAGGGGAATCGAAGGTCGACAGTGTGACGAAGCTTTGTTCAGGACGACATGGACGATGGTGACTGGGATCGTCGGTGAGAGGGTGTTTTTGTTGACTGTACTGGTTCCAAGAAGAAGTGAATGAGCTCGATTTTGATTGACAACGAGTTGGAGTAATCTGAGTGCCCAGGCAAGTCGAATGGATTATCGGTGGTTGGTGGTGGTCGACGACCTGATCGAAGTGGCTCCGATGTGGTGTACATGTGCACAGGCATGGACGGTGTCAATGGTTTGGGGGAAGAATATGGTTCGTGTTCAAGCACGAGGAAATGGAGGGTCGACTCGAAGTTTTCTCATGTTTAACTCAAGGAAAGGATGTAAGCGTGTATGTAACAGTTTTTGAAAATGTTAAAGGTAAAACAAGGTTTTGAAAAAGAAAATATAAGGTGGCTTGGGAAAGTTGTGTGGTTGCTTCGAAGTGGATCTCGAGGAGATAGGAATTTGGCTCGGGTATTTCGTTGTTTGACTGAGGGCTCGAGAAAAAAAATGAAATAAATTTGAAAATGTTTTAATCTTATGTAACTTTGTTTTAAAAGTTAATTTTAAATAAACTTAGTAATGGATTAATGATAATTTTATTTCAAAGATTAAAAGTTTAAAGCTTAAATGTTTTAAATAAATAAATGATAATTAATTAAAGGTTAATTAATTAATAAACGTAATTAACTAATGGTAAAATTTAATTAAGTAATTAAGGATAATTACTTATTTTAAATTAATTAGGGTTAACTAATTGAATGAAAATTAATCAAAGGTTAATTAATTGATTAATTAATTAAGAATAATTAATTAAGGGTAATTAGTTAATTAAGATTAATTCTTAATAATTAAAGGTTAATTAATTCATTAATTAAGGTTAACTAATAAATAAATAAAGGATAATTAATTAACATAAACCGTAATGTTAATCAACCAGAATTAGTGATTAATCTGGTTTTAATTAATCAGATGATCAATTAACCTTATTTATGGATGACTGTATTATATTAAATGTTGTGAATTGTTTTGTCATCTCTGCTATGTGATGCTGCCTGATTAGAATTGTTTTAATTCAAGCTGTGATGAATGTAATTTATTTATCTATAATGCATTTATATTATCCATTCCGTGATTCTGTGTATATAGATTAGCGTTATAGGATTATACCGCTTATCGATATATTGTTATGATTGTATCTTTAATGATTGATGATGTGATGATTAATGATGTTGCACTATTGTGTTTAAACCCTTGGACCACACTATATACACACAAATATGGATCGCACGAGGAAATTGGTTAAGTCACGGATTTTTGGAATGGTTTTAAAAATTGAATTTTGAATCCAAATAGTTTTTGAAAATGGAAATGGGTTGAGTTTGAAAAGGCTTATGAAAAGGAATTTTTAAAGATTAAAAATATTTTGAATTACTTGATAAAGTTTTGAAATTTAAATAGTTTGATTTGAATTTAAATTCAAGATTTGAAATTGAATTCCATGATTGGAAATTATCGTTTAAAGGGTTATACAATTTATAAATGTGTTTTTAAACCATTTTAAAAGCATTGTTTGGGGAATTTGAATTTAGCCCAAGTTTTAGACTTAAAGGGGTTTAACTCATGCAAATAAAATTGGATTTTTACGAAAACGAAAACTATTTGTTTTCAAATAATAATAGCCTTTATGTAAAGAAAGGATTTCCAATTTATGTTGAAAAGATTTCAAGTTTGAAATAGAATTGTTTTGGAAGCTATAATTAAATCTTTGTGAAGATAATTGAATCTTGTTTTGATCTAAAAGGTGTATCTTTTAATTTGAAATGAAAATTGTTTTTGAAAGCTATGAATCTTTGGAAATGGGTTTGAAAGCTATCTTGTGAAAAAATTGTTGAACCCTGTTTTGAAATAAATATATCTTTCCTATAAAGGGTTTGAAATGGAATTGTTTCAAAAGCTATGAAGGGATCTTTGTAAAATTGTTGGTGAACGTTGTTTTCAAACATAAGAAGATCTCAAAGATAGATCTTTGGTTTAAATATTGGAAATGAATCTTTGTGAAAGATTAGTGAACTTTATGAAGTGAATCTTTTTGTTTAAAAGATTAGAATGGTAATTTGTCTAACCATTTAAATGGAAAGTTTAGGGTTTTAAAGTTGTGACTTAACTGAAATCCCAATATCCATATGTTTTTAAAATATTGCGCTTATTATACGGTTTAGCTGGGAGAGGACCTTGTGTCATATAACCCATTTCGAATATTGATACGACATTACGGATAGCATTTGAAGACCGGTGGTGAAGACCGGATATTTTCGAAAGCGAAAGGATAACTCGTCGAATGTCTGCGCACTGAATGGCCCCGGTATAGAGATCTCCATATGTGATGGGAAGTGCAGACGTGATTAGGGATTATCCGGATTTGCAAGAGCTTCTTCGGAAGTGCCTTCGGTTCAATTCGAACCCGGAACAGACTTGTATGGATGTGTGTCTGACATTACACTTTGACATGTAAAGGTGGTTCCTATCAAATGCATTTCTGTTTGGGGGCGGAGATTTATTCTCTTAGCTTAACACCCTTCTCTGAGACGTATGAGCTCAGAGGTTATATAGTTGATGGTTACTAGTGATACATTCCCAATTTGGTAATGTGGCATACGAAGTGCTACTGATCATTTGTTGATCAAATCATGACTTTGTGAAAAAGCGTAGCTTTGTGGATGAGACATCATCGAGCCTAACAACCCGGTAATGGTCAAAACATGAAAGATGCGACAAGGTTTCAGGGGTCGCACCCCTAGGGTATGTCCATTCCTTCTGGAAAAGGGTGGTATCATGGTATGGAGCCCAGATACTTACTCATGTGGACACTGTATATTTATTACTGTGTGATGTTGCTTTATGGTTGAAGATCCTCGGATAAAGTTCGCAAACGACCGGAGGTGGCATATCTTAGGTTGTACTCCCGGGAAGGGAGTACACCGTCCTTGTGTTGGCATAGAGCTGGGTAAGTTCTCAGGGCGTCCCTCCAGAAGCGTACCCATGTGGCAATGGGAAGTTCCTTGGCCAGACCATTTGTTGGAAATCCAATCAAACATTACGAGCCCTTTACGATTGCAGTTGTATTACCTGCCACCTCAGGTGGTAGCTATAGTAGGCATAGTATAATGGTACCTATGCTGGATAAGATTAATATTATATTTTCGAAATGTTTTCCACTATGCACTAATAATAATATCAAATGGATTTCGCGTAGTAAGCAATTTTGACTATCATAAGGAGAAATCTCCCCCAAGTGTGCGATTGCATGGTGTGTGTGGCAGGAGGCCTTATGGTAGTTTCATTTTCCAAAAGCATTGCAGATTTCAATATTTTAAAAAATCTGTTGTTGTTTGTTTTAAAGATAAACTGTTTTTGTTTGCTCATACCAGTCCCATGACTGACCCGGAGTTTATTGTTCCCTTCCTAAACTCTGGGTGCCCACAATTTCCATACGGGCAGTCTAGAGTTGGGTTTTTCCAGATAGTAGATACAGATTCAGTAGCTTTCAACTTTCTCTTTGGTATTATTTAGAGACTTTGGATATTAAAGTCTTTGGTTAGGACGACTGACCTTTCTTAGCTTGGTACAACTTAATGGTGGTTCGAGCTATCTATGGAGATTGCTAATATTGGTGTTTCTTTTGGAGTTTCAAGTTCTAGTTGTTTCCGCTGCTAGTTCATTGGTGTTTCCACTGTAGCATTTCATTGTGTCTCTGATATTGATCATTTTTGTATATTTGGATATTGTATAATTGGAGTTGTATATGATATTCAATCTTTTCTTCCGTTGTGTTGTTATACTTAATGTGTTAAGCTCCAGCACAAGTCAGATTTCGACGTTTGGATCTGCGGCATTCGAGTAAAAGTGAAGTATGGGTGTCGATTTTCAAACGCTGAAATTTGGAGCGCGACATCTTGGTATCAGAGTTGAAGGTTGAAACTTTAGCTCAGGAGTATAACAGATTAGGTAACTCATTAGAGATAGGGTGAAGTATACCCTAGAATGAGTATATCCCTAAGATATCCGTCCGAGTGCCTCAGTAAATTCTCTAATAATTCACTGGTAGTAAGTATGAGGGCAAGAAAAGGACGAGATAGGGGACAGGGGAATACGACTACAAATGGTCGATACCCCTGCACTAGCGGAAAAAATTTTCTATCAATTTCTTTGATCATCATCTCTTTTCAATTCTTTGATGGTTCCTGGCAGCTTCAGGAAGAAGCTTTGATTTTGCATGGGACATAAACTCCAGATGGGTCAGAATTGTTTGTTTGGATGGATTGTTGCTTTGATTGCTATGGATGATAGGTATACTTTGGTTTCTAAACTAAGAAGTTTTAGAATTATGTCCATATATCTGTCTATTCTTTGGGGTCCAAATATGTTCTACGAATGGTTAGTTATCCCTTCGAACTAATCAACGCCCCTGCATAATCATAGATCTGGTGACCTGAGTATCTTGTAGTATTGTATGAGTTCTTTCTCATATTTGTTGATGATATTCTGATTTGGTAAACCAAATGCAAAATAGATGTTCAGTTTGATCTGGTGATTCATCTCTCTATCTTTCTATATTCTTTGTGGTCTCCCTGCTTTCAAATTTCGAGGACAAATTTTTTTAAGGGGGGAATCTGCAACGATCCCGTTTTTGAATCGAATTTAAATTGGTAATTTAAATAAATTTGGATTAGATTGTGGATTAAGTTGATTTTTTTCCAAATTTAAATGGATATTTTTTTAGTATAAATGGGTATAAATATTATTTTTAAATAGAATTTCTAATTGGAAATTCTGAAATAAATATTTTGAATAATATTTTAATTACAAATTTAATTGTGCATTAATTTAAAGATTTGAATAGATATATTTCAAAAGATTGTAAATAAAATTAATTGATTTGAAATCCAATAGATTATGAATAGAAATTTTGATTTGCGAATTCCAAAATAAATGCCTTTGAAAATAAATTTAGGTTTGAAAAACTATATAATATAAAAATAATAAAAATCTATTTGGAATCGTAATGCATGTGTACAGCTATATTTTGAAAGTTATTTGAAAGTAAAACTCTATATTTTAATAATAGAAAAGAATTTATTTTGTGATTATAATAACGATGATTTGAAAGTTATATTTTGAAATTGATATAAATAAATTACAAAAGCTATTTAAAAAGTTAAAATCAAACATATACATATTATATACTTATTTATTAAACTTGATAACACATTTTCTTTTGAAAAAACTAAACAATAGTTTGTATTTTCATGAATTTAAAATGTAAAAACATTTACATATATATAAATGTAATTAATTAAAGGATTTAAAATACAAATTTCAAATTTAATGAAATAATGGTTTAAAACAAAATTTATAAATAAAATAAAGAAAAGGTTTTGGACATAAATTTACTTATTTTAACAAGTGTAAGATTTTTAAAATTATGTTGTGACAAATGTTTGATAAGGAACATCATTAAATTACAAGTGTTAAATTAATATAGACAAGTGTCATGTTCTTAAAATTTTATTTTGGAAAAAAATAAAATAATAGATAATGAAAAGAGGAAAACTTTTCTCTTCTCATTTCTGTTTCAGGAATTCAAACCTGAAACCTCCAAATTGAAAACAAGAAAATTTCTCAATATCAAAACAAGTTGCAATTCATGGTCTCAAATCAAAACCTAAAAATAAATTCCAGAAAACAATCTTCCTCAAGTTCAAATAGTTTTCAAAGCAAAAATCTGAAGCTATGCAATAGGAAATCGAAATCTGGGAGCATGCTAACAATTGAAAAACAAAATCAAATACCTGAGAATTTAAAACCAGGAAAAAAATCAAAAAGCAGTGAAACCTGAGACTGAAGCAATTGGTTATTGTTTCAACAAGGCAAGATCATCTCCGATCAAAAGCTAACAACAGCCTAGGAAAAAAAATCAAAGTCAATCAACCTCAGATCAAAATTGGAAACAAAATCAAAGACCTGGAACAACAATTTAAGCTATTGATTTAAAAGCAAATCAAAAAAATTATTAATCAGAGCATCTCAAACTTAATCAAGCAATGCAAAGATCAGGCAAGTGTAAAAAGCAAATCCAGCTAAATCAAAAATGCTAAGTTCCAAGTTTCTCAGAGCATTTCCATGCTTCACTATCTCTGCCTTCTGAGATTAGGTAAGCAAACCCACTTAATTTCATTTCTATGCCTTGATGTTTGAATTGACACTGAAAGTATATTGTGAGAAATGTTTGTTTAGTGGTTAAATAAACCTGCATGCTTGTGTATATATATGTGAATACAGGAATTCACCCCTGTATATTGCCTCTGATCATTGTGTACAGGTTTCTAAAACCTCTTAAAAGATTTCAAATAACTCCACCCAAATGATTGTAGGCTATAACTTCTGAATGAAAAATGATATAATGAATGTGAATTCATTTTTAAAAATAAACTCAAATGTTTAAATTTAGTAAGTATCTCAAAAATGATAGATTATAGTAGAAATGAATTATAAATTAAAAATTCGATGGTCATGAATTTGTGTTTCAATTTAATAATCGAATTCGTATTAGCAAATAATGATTTTTGAAAGAAGTTTATGATTTTTAAGTGAGTATTTCGAATGGAAGTGCAAGTTGATCAGCGAATGGGTTTCGGCCAAGTTCCGATCAACGGTGAAGTGGTAAGTAGCGAAATCATTACTGAAGGAAGCTGGAATCTGGGCAAACCTAGGAAAAATACTAGGTGAATTTTTAGATCACTATGTTGGCTAGAGATAGATGATGAAGGGTTTAAGCCAGAGGTTTGGTTGTCGTCGTTCTCGAAGAATGGTGTTAACGGCGAAGCACCGAAAGGGGCCGGACCTAGGGGAATCGAAGGTCGACAGTGTGACGAAGCTTTGTTCAGGACAGCGTGGACGATGGTGATTGGGATCGTCAGCAAGAGGGTGTTTTTGTTGACTGTACTGGTTCCAAGAAGAAGTGAATGAGCTCGATTATGATTGATAACTAGTTGGAGTAATCTGAGTGCCCAGGCAAGTCAAATGGATTATCGGTGGTTGGTGGGGGTCGACGACCTGATCGGAGTGGCTCCGATGTGGTGTACACGTGCACAGGCATGGACGGTGTCAATGGTTTGGGGGAAGAAGATGGTTCGTATTCTAGCACGAGGAAATGGAGGGTCGACTCGAAATTTTCTCATGTCTAACTCGGGGAAAGGATGTAAGCGTATATGTAAAGGTTTTGAAAATGTTAAAGGTAAAACAAGGTTTTGAAAAAGAAAATATAAGGTGGCTCGGGAAAGTTGTGTGGTTGCTTCGAAGTGGATCTCGGGGAGATAGGAATTTGGCTCGGGTATTTCGTTGTTTGACTAAGGACTGAAGGAAAAAAATGAAATAAATTTGAAAGTGCTTTAATCTTATGTAACCTTTGCTTTAAAAGTTAATTTTAAATAAACTTAGTAATGGATTAATGATAATTTTATTTCAAAGATTAAAGGATTAAAGCTTAAATGTTTTAAAAAATAAATAAATAAATGATAATTAATTAAAGGCTAATTAATAAATAAAAGTAATTAGTTAATGGTAAAAGTTAATTAAGTAATTAAGGATAATTACTTATTTTAAATTAATTAGGATTAATTAATTAAATGATAATTAATTAAGTGTTAATTAATTGATTAATTAATTGAGAATAATTAATTAAGGGTAATTAATTAACTAAGATTAATTCTTAATAATTAAAGGTTAATTACTTCATTAATTAAGGTTAATTAATAAATATTTAAAGGATAATTAATTAACATAAACTGTAATGTTAATCAACCAGAATTAGTGATTAATCTGGTTTTAATTAATCAGATGATCAATTAACCTTATTTATGGATGATTGTATTATATTAAATGCTGTGAATTGTTTTGTCATCTCTGCTATGTGATGCTGTGTGATTAAAATTGTTTTAATTCAAGCTGTGATGAATGTAATTTATTTATCTATAATGCATTTATATTATCCATTCTGTGATTTTGTGTATATAGATAAGCGTTATATGATTATACATCTTATCGATGTTGTTGTGATTGTATCTGTAATGATGATGATGTGATGATTAATGATGTTGCACTATTGTGTTAAAACCCCTGGACCACACTATACACACATAATATGGATCGCACGAGGAAATTGGTTAAGTCACAGATTTTTGGAATGGTTTTAAAAATTGAATTTTGAATCCAAATAGTTTTTGAAAATGTAATTAGGTTGAGTTTGAAAAGGCTTTGGAAAAGGAATTTTTAAAGATTAAAGTTATTTTGAATAACTTGATAAAGTTTTGAAATTTAAATAGTTTGATTTGAATTTAAATTCAAGATTTGAAATTGAATTCCATGATTGGAAATTATGATTTAAAGGGTTATACAATTTATAAATTTGTTTTTAAACCATTTTAAAAGCATTGTTTCGGGAATTTGAATTTAACCCAAGTTTTAGACTTAAAGGGGTTTAACTCGTACAAATAAATTTGGATTTTTCCGAAAATGAAAACTATTTATTTTCAAATAATAATAGCCTTTATGTAAAGAAAGGATTTCCAATTTATGTTGAAAAGAATTCAGGTTTGAAATAGAATTGTTTTGGAAGCTATAATTAAATATTTGTGAAAGACAATTGAATCTTGTTTTGATCTAAAAGGTGAATCTTTTAATTTGAAAAGAAAATTGTTTTTGAAAGCTACGAATCTTTGGAAGTGGGTTTGAAAGCTATCTTGTGAAAAAATTGTTGAACCCTGTTTTGAAATAAGTATATATTTTATATAAGGGGTTTGAAATGGAATTGTTTTAAAAGCTGTGAAGGGATCTTTGTGAAATTGTTGGTGAACGTTGTTTTCAAACATAAAAAGGCCTCAAAGATAGATCTTTGGTTTAAATATTGGAAATGAATCTTTGTGAAAGATTAGTGAACTTTATGAAGTGAATCTTTTTGTTTAAAAGATTAAAATGGTAATTTGTTTAACCATTTAAATGGAAAGTTTTGGGTTTTCAAGTTGTGACTTAACTGAAATCCTAATATCCATATGTTTTTAAAATATTGCGCTCATTATTCGTTTTAGCCGGGAGAAGACCTTCTGTCATATAACCCATTCCAAATAATAATACGACGTTATGGATAGCATTTGAAGACCGGTGGTGAAGATCGAATATTTACGAAAGAAAAAGGATAACTCGTCGAATGTCTCTGCACTGAATGGCCCCGGTATAGAGATCTCCATATGTGATGGGAAGTCCAGACGTGATTAGGGATTATCCGAATTTGCAAGGGCTTCTTTGGAAGTGCCTTCGGTTCTGTTCGAACCCGGAACAAACTTGTATGGATGTGTGTCTGACATTACACTTTGAGATGTAAAGCTAGTTCCTATCAAATATGTTTCTGTTTGGTGGCGGAGATTTATTCTCTTAGCTTAACACCCTTCTCTGAGACGTATGAACTCAGAGGTCATGTAGTTGATGGTTACTAGTGATACATTCCCAATTTGGTAATGTGGCATATGAAGTGCTGTTGATCATTTATTGATTAAAGCATGACTTTGTGAAAAAGCGTAGCCTTGTGGACGACACCTCATCGAGCCCCACAACTTGGTAATGGTCAAAACAGGAAAGATGCGGTAAGGTTTCAGGGGTCGCACCCCTAGGGTATGTCTATTCCTTCTGGAAAAGGGTGGTATCATGGTATGGAGCCCAGATACTTACTCGTGTGGACACTGTATATTTATTACTGTGTGATGTTGCTTTGTGGTTGAGGATCCTCGGATAAAGGTCGCAAACGACCGAGGGTGGCATATCTTAGGTTGTACTCCCGAGAAGGGAGTACACCGGCCTTGTGTTGGCAGAGAGCTGGGTAAGTTCACGGGGCGTCCCTCCAGAGGCATACCCATGTGGCAATGGGAAGTTCCTTGGCCTGACCATTTGTTGGAAATCTAATCAAAAAATATGAGCCCTTTACGATTGCAGTAGTATTACCTGCCACCTCAGGTGGTAGCTATAGTAGGCATAGTATAATGGTACCTATGCTGGCTAAGATTAATATTATATTTTCGAAATGTTTTCCACTATGCACTAATAATAATATCAAATGGATTTCGCGTAGTAAGCATTTTTGACTATCATAAGGAGAAATCTCCCCCCAAGTGTGTGATTGCATGGTGTGTGTGCGAGGAGGCCTTATGGTAGTTTCATTTTCCAAATAGCATTGTGGATTTCAATATTTTCAAAAATCTTTTGTTGTTTGTTTTAAAGATAAACTGCTTTTGTTTGCTCATACTAGTCTCATGACTGACCCGGAGTTTATTGTTCCCTTCCTAACTCTGGATGCCCACAATTTTCCACACGGGCAGTCTAGAGTTGGGTTTTTTCTGATAATAGATATAGATTCAGTAGCTTTCATCTTTCTCATTGTAATTTTTGAAGACTTTGGATATTGAAGTCTTTGGTTAGGACGACTGACCTTGCTTAGCTTGGTACAACTTGATGGTGGTTCGAGCTATCTATGGAGATTGGTGATATTGGTGTTTCTTCTGGAGTTTCAAGTTCTAGTTGTTTCCGCTGCTAGTTCATTGGTGTTTCCGCTGTAGCATTTCATTATATCTCTAATATTGATCATTGTTGTATATTTGGATATTGTATCATTGGAGTTGTATATGATATTCATTATTTTCTTCCGCCGTGTTGTTATACTTAATGTGTTATAAGCTCCGGCACGAGTCAGATTTTGACGTTTGGATCTGCGGCATTCGAATACAAGTGAAGTACGGGTGTCGATTTTCAAACGCTGAAATTTGGAGCGTGACAAAAGCCTAGCCTAGATCACCATATTCCACCACTTAACTTCTATTAGCCTCGGCCACACCATACAAACACCATCTCCTTGCCATGCCATGATCCATAACATCCCTAGCCGTGCCTATTGGTGTACCTTGACCAAGATCCAACCCAGGCCGAGCACTTGGGACATAGGGTCGAACCCACTTTTCCACTAGACCCTTCATTTCCAAGCCTTTTTGCCTTCCACCATTTGTAACTTGCCACTTTTCACCTTCCATTGCGTGGCCGTGCATTTGCTTGACTCAAGCACGCCCATCCCTCAGCCTAGCTTGCACAAAACCGTCTTGGCTAAACATACTTCGAAGTGATCTAGCCATTTTGGGTATGGCCGAGCCCACTTGAATTTTTAAGGCATGTCTTTGTCATTTGATTCATAACTTTTCAATTATTCAATTCATATTTGTTGTATTGAAATCATATACTTATAATTGTTGTATTTGTTTGTATACAAGATTGGATCTTGACTCTTCATCGACTTAAAAATCTAGTCGTTCCTTGTCGTGATTTTCGGAGTTTGTTGTGTATCTCTAGTTTGACAATTCTAGCTTTAAAAGGTGAGTTTACCACTCTCGACATCCATACTTTTATAATTATGAAATGATGACAAGTGAATATGTAAAACTGATATGTTATGTTCATACATACCTGTGATATATTTATATGATGTTGAAAGCTATGTATATACCTGTTACATCATTTGATATAATATTATATGTTATACTGTTCATTTCATTTACTGTATCTCACACTGCAAGTTCCCTATCACCATGGGTTTACATGATACATACTCGAACGGACTTTAGAATAAGGAAAAATCATTATGAGCAGAAATGATAGGCTCGAATGATTTTTTATTGTATTTTATTTACTTGGGATTGCGGGTTTGAAATGATAGAACCCGGATTTACTTTTTAAATTACGGTTTGAAATGATACATAACCGTATCACTTAACCTAGGTTAGAAAATATTATACAGGCCCATGGTTAATATTTTTAAAATAATATTTTCCTTAAAAAATTTTATTAAGTATTTTGAATATTTAGAAAATATGAAACTTTAACTTAAAGGTTTGATTTAATGATTTAAAATATAAAGAGATATTGGCTTTCAACAATGTAACAACCCTGTATTTTCTGATCAATGCAATTATATATTTTAATTATTTTAATTTAAATTCCTAATTTAAATACTTTAATTTATTTATTAAAATGAATATATTTTGTTATTTGAAATATAAATGTTGATTTTGATGTGGATTAGAATTTCAATCATGCATATATTGAATATTTCCAGAAAAGTGAATTTTGGTCAATCTGGTCAAACTTTGACTTTTAAATTTAAATTTTAAAAGTTTGAAAATTTGAATTTTATCTATTATTATGAAATTAAATAAAATTTCAAGAACACTGCTTTTCGTTTCGTTCAAATCCGAATAATATTGTGAAAGTTATGCTTTTTACAAAATTGGGTGTAAATTGTTTTATTTAAAAATATTGTTTATTTTAAATTAAATAAATATTTTTTTTACTTGTCATATCTTATTCTAAATTGTATTATATGTTATGTTACATATATTTTTACCTTTTAAATATTTTTAAAGTGATGTTTGAATTTTTCCAAAGCTCATTGAATTTATTTTCTATTTTTAAAGGTTAGTTTCCATTTTTCTGTTATTTTCTTTATTTAAATTATATTTAATTAAAATTTATTTATTCATTTTTATGTATGCATTTTATTTTTATGTTTTTATCTTTATTTATAAATATGTTTCATGTACATACAATTTTTCAAAAGTTCATTTCATTATTTTCAAATTTTCAAGCCTAGTTTACATTTTCTTTGCTATTTTCTTAATTTAATTATATTTAATTAATATTTATTTATTTATTTTTGTTTATTTAAAATATTTTCGTGTTTTTATCTGTATTTATTCATATTTTACATGTATTTAAAATTTTAAAAGAAATTAGAAATTTAAAGAGACAAGGCTCTTCATTTCTTGTGACTTTTCAATAGCTAGTCTCTTCATATCCTTGGCTTTTCATTTTCTCCTTGATAGCCGTACATTTCCCATTGCCTTTCAGTGAAAATACTTCTCATCCTCTTCAAATCATGGCTATTTCTCATTTGAGAAAAAAATTCAAAGTTAATGGCTTCTCTTTATTCTTTTCTATCTTTCTTCCTTGAATTTGCCTTGTTCTCTACTTAAATTTGCCTTGACTTCACATATGATTCTCGGCCTATCACCTCCACCATCAGCTCCACCATCTACAGCAGCAAACATCTCCTCCTCCTCTGACCATGACAAGCCATGCCATCCAATTGAAGCCATCTCCACCAAACATTGCTTAAAACTCCAAATATTGCCTAGCCGAGCCTTGTATTCCCATTTCCTTCATGTTTAGCCTTGGCCACCACCTCTAACACCACCACCACTTGCTGCCATGACCTATAGCCATCATCATCACCTCTGACCTGACCTAAAGATGCACCAGGCCGAGCCCATAGGACCATAGGTCGAGCCTATGTACACCAAAACCTTCCATTCCTTGACCCAAACCCCTTTCCTCCTTTACCTTCCACTTGTTTTGCCTTTACCTTCCACTTTCATGCCCTAAGCCTTGTCTCTAGGCCATGGACGAGCCATGTTAACATCTTGGCTGAGCCTAGTGTGGTGAGATCAAGCCCATTTGATCATGTGACAAGCTTACGTTGTCATGTGCAAGTCTTTTGCTTCTAAGGTTTGGTCATCTCTCTTGTTTTGCAAACTAAAGTTGTTAATTATATTTGTATGTCGATATCTATATTTGTGCTTATGTATGTTATATTTTGTGTTGTATACAAGGGTCTCCATCTATTCAAATCAAATCGTGCTTGTCGTGCCTTTGGAATCGCTCTTGTGTGTGTTGTTTGTCTCTAGCTTTGATAAAGGTGAGTCTTTCTCACTCTGACATTTATACTTATGAAATAGTGAATTGATGACAAGTGTTTAGTAATATAAAATGTTTATGCAAGTTAATGGTGATCATATGATATGCTATGCCATGTTGTTACCATGTTAAAACTGTTAATTATAACCTGACATCTGATATATGACATTATATTGTGACATTGACATTGTTTATATTGTTTATGCATATATTCACACTGCAAGTTCCCTGTTAGAATAGAATCATTATGGGTTAAAACGATACATACCTGAACGGACTTTAGAATAGGAAAAATCGTTATGGGCTGAAATGATAGGCCTGAGCGATTTTTATTGTATTTTATTTGGCTTGGGATTGCGGGTTTGAAATGATAAAACCCGGTTTTCTTTGTAAATTACGGATTGAAATGATATATATCCGTATCACTTGACCTAGGTTAGAAAATTATATATAGACCCCGTGGTATATTTTTAAATGATTTTTTTTAAATATGTATTTTCAAAAGTATGAAATTTTGATTTAAAATATATATATTATGGTTTTAAGAAAGTTAAATATTAAATCTTGAAATTGTGAATTTAACTGAATTCAAGTATGTAAATTTGGAATAAATGTGACGTTTGACTTTAAATTTTATTTTAAGATGTAAATAAATAATGGAAATTAAATTTAAAGTTTTGAAATGATATTTGAAGTAAAATTTTGAGTTTATTAAATTTATAAATTAATAAACAGTGAATTTTGACTTAATAAATGAATGGAGTTTGCAAAATTGAATATTTGATCTTAAAATTTTATTGTGTTAAATCATATGTTAAAATGATTTTAAATGTGAAATTTTGAAGTCTAGAAATATGATTTTTAGGTTATAATAAAAATTTGGAGTTTTATTATTATTTTGAAAAGCTAAAATGAAATCTGGAATTTTATAGCATTTTCAAAATGCTTTAGTCTTTTGACAGCATTTTAATGCTATTGTTTTGAATCTAACAATGTTTGAAATAACTGAATATCTATTACGACATTTTATAAATGTCGATATTCTTGAAATAAACCATTTTGGAAAATATAAGCTACGATAGCACTTTATAAATGCTGTCGTTGCTATAATTTGACAATGTTTTGAAATGTTATAGATTTTAACACTGTTTGGGCTATATTTTAAAGTGTTAAATAATTTAACTTTTGAAATGGATTATCTGTGAAATTTTAGAAGTTTTGAATATTTAAATTTGAATTTTTAAGGAATTTAAATTGAATTTGAATTTAAATAAAGTTTACTTGGTTATGTGTTAAACGGAATGAAATGTAATATAATAAATGAATTTTTGAATGGAATTTTGGAATGTATTTTTGGTAATGATGTTTGAAATAATAAATGAATGACATATTTGATTTTTAAATGATATTTAACTTTGAATATTTGGATTTGAATTCAAATAATGATTTGATTATGAAGTTTTGAAAGGATGTAATATTTTAATGATTTTGAAATGGTTTGGAAATGATTTGATCTTTATTTTAATAAAGAATGTGAATGTTGAATGATATTTGATTTTGCTTTATTTGATAAAGGAATATTTAAAGTTTATATTTGTATGAAAAGATATTTGGTTTAATTGTAATTTAAGTTTATTTTAATAATATTGGATTTATGAAATGAATATTTCAAAACTAAGTAATAATGAAACTAGATTTGAGATATATGAAATTATAAAATTTAGTTTTTGAAATGCGGGATATTAAAGCTTTGAAATATATTAAAAATTGAATAGTTTAATTTGTGGATCAAATCTATATTTGAAATTGATATGATTTGAAATGGTTATTGGGAAATTTAATTGAAACTGATGGTTTGAATTGAATTAAGTTGGAAATTGAAAATTTGGGATTAATTGAATGAATTGTAAAATGTAAAGAATTGAATGAATATCCCATGATTTCAAAGGTATGATTTTGAAATGTTATGATTTTCAAAGTGTAATTGCTTCAAGTATTTTTGGTTTCGAAAGAGTTATACTTTGAAAATATTATGATTTTGAAATGAATATATGTTTGAAATGTTTTTGGTTTCGAAGTATAAACTATTTTGATTGAATAAATAGTTTTGAAATAAAAATGGTTTTGGTTTCGAAGTATAAACTATTTTGAAAGGAATATAGTTTTGAAATGAAATGATTTGATCCTTTTGAAATATAAACTATTTTGAAATGACCACGGCGTTATAATAACGTTTGGTTGTTAAAGAGACCGGGATCGGAAGTTGTCATACTCTCTGCCAACTTCGAAAACCACTTTAACAACCGTGTACGCGGTGGAGATTCCAGAATGAAGTAGGATGGTGGCGACGTTCTTGAGGTATATACGTGGACCCAACTCCCGTGAGTTGGCATAAGGTGGCTAAAACAGGAGCGATCTCGGGCCAAGTGAGGTCATTCCTCCGATCGGACACATTCCTTCGATACTATACTCTTACTGGTGATTGATTAGATGGCCATCCTCCGATTTTGATATGGGGGTGTGTTCCGAGGTGGGCGTATGTGGCTGCTGCGTTACCACCAGCCCGTGTGCGTAATTGGTATATCTACCCTGGCATTGCCTTGTGTGCCATGTCACCTACCATACCGAGCCTTTACTACGAGTTTGTTTTTCTCCCGTAGCCCGTGTGGTATCCTCTGACAGTCACCCGGAGTGGAGATGGCATGATATTGGATGGACTACTGGGACTATTATGTGTGAAGGGTGATATGGGTAGCCCGGAACGCTATTTAAAAGTATGTTTATTTTACTGTAGACATTATTATAATAGCGTAATATTACTACATAGTAAATAGTTTAACGGATCCTTAAAGGATGGGCGATCCCAAGCATCCTTTAAGTTACTGATGCATTTTTGTTACTGTTCACTTGAGTTGATTTACAGTTCATAAGTATTTATGTCCTGACTCGAGTGTTTTGTGTTTTGCTTTACGCTCGAGTCAGATTGAGTGAGTTAGCATTCAAGATTCACCTTTGGAGCTGGAGCTTTCCTTGAAGATCTAGCCATCTATTTTGCTTTTTGTATCCAGTGATTTCAGTGATGTATTCTAATTTATACCTGATGTATCTTGTTACTCTTCTGTTGTATCTTGTTTAACTCTGATGTATCTTATTTTTATATAGTAGCTTCATGAACTACTATCTCTTTTATTTCCGCTGCATTATTATTTACTCTGTGTCTGTGATCTGTGACGATGTATTTACTGTATATTCTGAGATTTGCCAAATTTTATTTACAACGCGGTATTTTGAGCAATTCAAGTCCGACATGTGCGGATGCGAATGGTTGAAAATATCGGGTCGTTACAGTTGGTATCAGAGCTTTGGTAGCTCTAGGTAAAACTCAGCATATAGAGTAAATGAATTTGCAGAGTCACTTTCATTCGAGTTTGAATCCCTTCCTTTTGACTCGATTCCTTTGATTTTGGAACGTTCCCTGCGGTTTCAAAATCCATTTCGTGTCCCTCACTATTCATCTTCATTTGATTCTGGAGTATCCCATGACTCCACTTTAAATGATCTTTATAATGAGTCGGCGGTCTCGCCAACCTCAAATTTATTTGTAAAGGGGGAAACTCCTTTACAACAGCATCGATTCACCAGAGATTCTATATCCTCGGTTTAGGTGCTAGTACCTCTTATAATCCCGAACTCTATCCTTGAGACCGAATGTTGATTTACCCAAGAAATCCACATCGATCTTATTCTTTAAGTCACGGTTGACCTGGTTAAGGTTGCCCACGATTTATATAAACTCATCCATCTCCCTATTCTGTTATTTAATCATCTCATCTTTGTTTCCAACTTATCTTCAAATCGTTCTTGAAGTGTATTTGTAAACAAATATTTAAAATGTTTTATATATTGTGTTGTTTGAGTTGTTGATGTTGATTTGGGTTTCTAATTGATTCGTCTGATCAACGCCATCGATAAGATTTCCAAAACACTTGAACATAGCAAACTGACACAATATGTTTTTAAAATTTAGTAATGAAACAAATTTTTGTGAAATAAATTTTGTACCTTTATTATATATCTTTATCTGGATTTTATTTGAATTGGTTGTTAAGAAATAATATTTGATTTTATATATCATTTTCTATCGTTTCATATATCTAATTGAACTACAAAACATGGTTATAAATTTATTTGGAAATTTAAAATGAATGTAAAATAAGAATTTGAGAATTTAATTTCCGATGGATTTCAAACTTGGTGTTTAAAGTTTTAAAGGATATATTATTTAAAGTATTTTGGAATAGAAATTTGTTTCCAAAGAATTTTAAAGTTTAAAACTAGTGCTCTTCTCTTTGTCGATGGAAAATAACTTCGGTGATGACTGCAGCATCACCGACATTCATTTTCGAGTTTCGAAGTGAAATGACCATTCTGTAGTCTTGCTACAGTTTTGATTTGGGAAAATTTAGTTGATTTTAATTTCTAAAATAAAACTAGATTTATAACATATGCTGATATATGATTTGAATTTGAATGGATATATATATATAGAGAGAGTATATGAGCATTTATTTATCTCTAAATAGTTTGGAATTTATCGGAAATTTAATTCCTAAATTTTATCTTCAAGGATAATTTCTAAGTATAATTTCAAGATTTGGATAAATATTCAAGCTTGAAATAATTGAATTAGAAAGTTTTATTTGTATAATACACAATTTCATTCCAATATAACTTACCTTAATTTTCAGAAGTTGAATATGTAATTGGATAATGTACAATAAAAAAAAGATTTTATAAATAAAATTTGAGTGGTTATTATAAATGTTATATACTTAAATTTTAGTTATAAAAGAGATTGACAGAGGTAAATAAAGAAAAGGGTAATGGAATAATTTACAATATAAAATGATGTTAAAGAAACTGAGAATAAATTAAAGCAGTTATAATTATTATAAATATATTTAACATGGGTGATAAGATATATTAAGAGAAATAAACTTAATTTTAATTAGAAATGAAGAAGAATTAAATTTTATTTGGTACATTTTGAGTATAATAAAAGATTTTTCAAATACATGATTTTAGGGATTTGTTAATTTAAGATAATTGGATGATAAGATAATGAAATTAGAGATGCTTAAGATTTATTTGACTTATGTAAAATTAATTTTCAGTTGAAATTTTATGGTTTCAAATGTATTATTTTATTTTGTTTTTCAAACTATCTTTTGGTTGTCCTAATTTCCCTTATCTTGCTACAGAATGGGAGGCTATTGCATATACCAGTCTGTTTAGAAATATTTCTATAATCTTTAATAATCTTTGGTACTCATCTTTGAATCTAAGCACTGCTTGCCATCCACAGACCGTCGGTCAAGCGGGAAGGGTGAATCAAATTCTAAAAGATTTTTTTTTGTGCTTGTGTTCTTGATTCTGGAGGATCTTGAGAAGATCATCTCCACATTGTTAAACTTACCTATAGCAACAGTTATCAAGTATAATTTTAATCTTCTTGTCATCTTGTCTTAATATTACTTCATTCTATCTTTTCCATGCTTTCCCATACCTCATTCCTTTTCGGGGACGAAAAGTTTTGAGTGGGGGAGAGTGTAACAACCCTGTATTTTCTGATCAGTGCAATTATATATTTTAATTATTTTAATTTAAATTCCTAATTTAAATACTTTAATTTATTTATTAAAATGAATATATTTTTTTATTTGAAATATAAATGTTGATTTTGATGTGGATTAGAATTTCAATCATGCATATATTGAATATTTCCAGAAAAGTGAATTTTGGTCAATCTGGTCAAACTTTGACTTTTAAATTTAAATTTTAAAAGTTTGAAAATTTGAATTTTATCTTTTATTACGAAAGTAATTAAATTTTCAAGAACACTGCTTTTCGTTTCGTTCAAATCCGAATAATATTGTGAAAGTTATGCTTTTTACAAAATTGGGTGTAAATTGTTTTATTTAACAATATTGTTTATTTTAAATTAAATAAATATTTTTTTACTTGTCATATCTTATTCTAAATTGTATTATATGTTATGCTACATATATTTTTACCTTTTAAATATTTTTAAAGTGATGTTTGAATTTTTCCAAAGCTCATTGAATTTATTTTCTATTTTTAAAGGTTAGTTTCCATTTTTCTGTTATTTTCTTTATTTAAATTATATTTAATTAAAATTTATTTATTCATTTTTATATATGCATTTTATTTTTATGTTTTTATCTTTATTTATAAATATGTTTCATGTACATACAATTTTTCAAAAGTTCATTTCATTATTTTCAAATTTTCAAGCCTAGTTTACATTTTCTTTGCTATTTTCTTAATTTAATTATATTTAATTAATATTTATTTATTTATTTTTGTTTATTTACAATATTTTCGTGTTTTTATCTGTATTTATACATATTTTACATGTATTTAAAATTTTAAAAGAAATTAGAAATTCAAAGAGACAAGGCTCTTCATTTCTTGTGACTTTTCAATAGCTAGTCTCTTCATATCCTTGGCTTTTCATTTTCTCCTTGATAGCCGTACATTTCCCATTGCCTTTCACGTGAAAATACTTCTCATCCTCTTCAAATCACGGCTATTTCTCATTTGAGAAAAAAAAAATTCAAAGTTAATGGCTTCTCTTTATTCTTTTCTATCTTTCTTCCTTGAATTTGCCTTGTTTTCTACTTAAATTTGCCTTGACTTCACATATGATTCTCGGCCTATCACCTCCACCATCAGCTCCACCATCTCCTCCACCATCTACAGCAGTAAACATCTCCTCCTCCTCTGACCATGACAAGCCATGCCATCCAATTGAAGCCATCTCCACCAAACATTGCTTAAAACTCCAAATATTGCCTAGCCGAGCCTTGTATTCCCATTTCCTTCATGTTTAGCCTTGGCCACCACCTCTAACACCACCACCACTCGCTGCCATGACCTATAGCCATCATCATCACCTCTGACCTGACCTAAAGATGCACCAGGCCGAGCCCATAGGACCATAGGTCGAGCCTATGTACACCAAAACCTTCCATTCCTTGACCCAAACACCTTGCCTCCTTTACCTTCCACTTGTTTTGCCTTTACCTTCCACTTTCATGCCCTAAGCCTTGTCTCTAGGCCATGGACGAGCCATGTTGACATCTTGGCTGAGCCTAGTGTGGTGAGATCAAGCCCATTTGATCATGTGACAAGCTACGTTGTCATGTGCAAGTCTTTTGCTTCTAAGGTTTGGTCATCTCTCTTGTTTTGCAAACTAAAGTTGTTAATTATATTTGTATGTCGATATCTATATTTGTGCTTATGTATGTTATATTTTGTGTTGTATACAAGGGTCTCCATCTATTCAAATCAAATCGTGCTTGTCGTGCCTTTGGAATCGCTCTTGTGTGTGTTGTTTGTCTCTAGCTTTGATAAAGGTGAGTCTTTCTCACTCTGACATTTATACTTATGAAATAGTGAATTGATGACAAGTGTTTAGTAATATAAAATGTTTATGCAAGTTAATGATGATCATATGATATGCTATGCCATGTTGTTACCATGTTAAAACTGTTAATTATAACCTGACATCTGATATATGACATTATATTGTGACATTGACATTGTTTATATTGTTTATGCATATATTCACACTGCGAGTTCCCTGTTAGAATAGAGTCATTATGGGTTCAAACGATACATACCCGAACGGACTTTAGAATAGGAAAAATCGTTATGGGCTGAAATGATAGGCCTGAGCGATTTTTATTGTATTTTATTTGGCTTGGGATTGCGGGTTTGAAATGATAAAACCCGGTTTTCTTTGTAAATTACGGATTGAAATGATATATATCCGTATCACTTGACCTAGGTTAGAAAATTATATATAGACCCCGTGGTATATTTTTAAATGATTTTTTTTAAATATGTATTTTCAAAAGTATGAAATTTTGATTTAAAATATATATATTATGGTTTTAAGAAAGTTAAATATTAAATCTTGAAATTGTGAATTTAACTGAATTCAAGTATGTAAATTTGGAATAAATGTGACGTTTGACTTTAAATTTTATTTTAAGATGTAAATAAATAATGGAAATTAAATTTAAAGTTTTGAAATGATATTTGAAGTAAAATTTTGAGTTTATTAAATTTATAAATTAATAAACAGTGAATTTTGACTTAATAAATGAATGGAGTTTGCAAAATTGAATATTTGATCTTAAAATTTTATTGTGTTAAATCATATGTTAAAATGATTTTAAATGTGAAATTTTGAAGTCTAGAAATATGATTTTTAGGTTATAATAAAAATTTGGAGTTTTATTATTATTTTGAAAAGCTAAAATGAAATCTGGAATTTTATAGCATTTTCAAAATGCTTTAGTCTTTTGACAGCATTTTAATGCTATTGTTTTGAATCTAACAATGTTTGAAATAACTGAATATCTATTACGACATTTTATAAATGTCGATATTCTTGAAATAAACCATTTTGGAAAATATAAGCTACGATAGCACTTTATAAATGCTGTCGTTGCTATAATTTGACAATGTTTTGAAATGTTATAGATTTTAACACTGTTTGGGCTATATTTTAAAGTGTTAAATAATTTAACTTTTGAAATGGATTATCTGTGAAATTTTAGAAGTTTTGAATATTTAAATTTGAATTTTTAAGGAATTTAAATTGAATTTGAATTTAAATAAAGTTTACTTGGTTATGTGTTAAACGGAATGAAATGTAATATAATAAATGAATTTTTGAATGGAATTTTGGAATGTATTTTTGGTAATGATGTTTGAAATAATAAATGAATGACATATTTGATTTTTAAATGATATTTAACTTTGAATATTTGGATTTGAATTCAAATAATGATTTGATTATGAAGTTTTGAAAGGATGTAATATTTTAATGATTTTGAAATGGTTTGGAAATGATTTGATCTTTATTTTAATAAAGAATGTGAATGTTGAATGATATTTGATTTTGCTTTATTTGATAAAGGAATATTTAAAGTTTATATTTGTATGAAAAGATATTTGGTTTAATTGTAATTTAAGTTTATTTTAATAATATTGGATTTATGAAATGAATATTTCAAAACTAAGTAATAATGAAACTCGATTTGAGATATATGAAATTATAAAATTTAGTTTTTGAAATGCGGGATATTAAAGCTTTGAAATATATTAAAAATTGAATAGTTTAATTTGTGGATCAAATCTATATTTGAAATTGATATGATTTGAAATGGTTATTGGGAAATTTAATTGAAACTGATGGTTTGAATTGAATTAAGTTGGAAATTGAAAATTTGGGATTAATTGAATGAATTGTAAAATGTAAAGAATTGAATGAATATCCCATGATTTCAAAGGTATGATTTTGAAATGTTATGATTTTCAAAGTGTAATTGCTTCAAGTATTTTTGGTTTCGAAAGAGTTATACTTTGAAAATATTATGATTTTGAAATGAATATATGTTTGAAATGTTTTTGGTTTCGAAGTATAAACTATTTTGATTGAATAAATAGTTTTGAAATAAAAATGGTTTTGGTTTCGAAGTATAAACTATTTTGAAAGGAATATAGTTTTGAAATGAAATGATTTGATCCTTTTGAAATATAAACTATTTTGAAATGACCACGGCGTTATAATAACGTTTGGTTGTTAAAGAGACCGGGATCGGAAGTTGTCATACTCTCTGCCAACTTCGAAAACCACTTTAACAACCGTGTACGCGGTGGAGATTCCAGAATGAAGTAGGATGGTGGCGACGTTCTTGAGGTATATACGTGGACCCAACTCCCGTGAGTTGGCATAAGGTGGCCAAAACAAGAGCGATCTCGGGCCAAGTGAGGTCATTCCTCCGATCGGACACATTCCTTCGATACTATACTCTTACTGGTGATTGATTAGATGGCCATCCTCCGATTTTGATATGGGGGTGTGTTCCGAGGTGGGCGTATGTGGCTGCTGCGTTACCACCAGCCCGTGTGCGTAATTGGTATATCTACCCTGGCATTGCCTTGTGTGCCATGTCACCTACCATACCGAGCCTTTACTACGAGTTTGTTTTTCTCCCGTAGCCCGTGTGGTATCCTCTGACAGTCACCCGGAGTGGAGATGGCATGATATTGGATGGACTACTGGGACTATTATGTGTGAAGGGTGATATGGGTAGCCCG
The DNA here is from genome assembly GCA_030765085.1 of Allium cepa. Taxonomy (NCBI): domain Eukaryota; kingdom Viridiplantae; phylum Streptophyta; class Magnoliopsida; order Asparagales; family Amaryllidaceae; genus Allium; species Allium cepa. The sequence continues at coordinate 675,597,589 of CM060929.1, forward strand.
GAACGTTATTTAAAAGTATGTTTATTTTACTGTAGACATTATTATAATAGCGTAATATTACTACATAGTAAATAGTTTAACGGATCCTTAAAGGATGGGCGATCCCAAGCATCCTTTAAGTTACTGATGCATTTTTGTTACTGTTCACTTGAGTTGATTTACAGTTCATAAGTATTTATGTCCTGACTCGAGTGTTTTGTGTTTTGCTTTCCGCTCGAGTCAGATTGAGTGAGTTAGCATTCAAGATTCACCTTTGGAGCTGAGCTTTCCTTAAAGATCTAGCCATCTATTTTGCATTTTGTATCCAGTGATTTCAGTGATGTATTCTGATTTATACCTGATGTATCTTGTTACTCTTCTGTTGTATCTTGTTTAACTCTGATGTATCTTATTTTTATATAGTAGCTTCATGAACTACTATCTCTTTTATTTCCGCCGCATTATTATTTACTCTGTGTCTGTGATCTGTGACTATGTATTTACTGTATATTCTGAGATTTGCCAAATTTTATTTACAACGCGGTATTTTGAGCAATTCAAGTCCGACATGTGCGGATGCGAATGGTTGAAAATATCGGGTCGTTACAGTTGGTATCAGAGCTTTGGTAGCTCTAGGTAAAACTCAGCATATAGAGTAAATGAATTTGCAGAATCACTTTCATTCGAGTTTGAATCCCTTCCTTTTGACTCGATTCCTTTGATTTTGGAACGTTCCCTGCGGTTTCAAAATCCATTTCGTGTCCCTCACTATTCATCTTCATTTGATTCTGGAGTATCCCATGACTCCACTTTAAATGATCTTTATAATGAGTCGGCGGTCTCGCCAACCTCAAATTTATTTGTAAAGGGGGAAACTCCTTTACAACAGCATCGATTCACCAGAGATTCTATATCCTCGGTTTAGGTGCTAGTACCTCTTATAATCCCGAACTCTATCTCTTGAGACCGAATGTTGATTTACCCAAGAAATCCACATCGATCTTATTCTTTAAGTCACGGTTGACCTGGTTAAGGTTGCCCACGATTTATATAAACTCATCCATCTCCCTATTCTGTTATTTAATCATCTCATCTTTGTTTCCAACTTATCTTCAAATCGTTCTTGAAGTGTATTTGTAAACAAATATTTAAAATGTTTTATATATTGTGTTGTTTGAGTTGTTGATGTTGATTTGGGTTTCTAATCGATTCGTCTGATCAACGCCATCGATAAGATTTCCAAAACACTTGAACAGAGCAAACTGACACAATATGTTTTTAAAATTTAGTAATGAAATAAATTTTTGTGAAATAAATTTTGTACCTTTATTATATATCTTTATCTGGATTTTATTTGAATTGGTTGTTAAGAAATAATATTTGATTTTATATATCATTTTCTATTGTTTCATATATCTAATTGAACTATAAAACATGGTTATAAATTTATTTGGAAATTTAAAATGAATGTAAAATAAGAATTTGAGAATTTAATTTCCGATGGATTTCAAACTTGGTGTTTAAAGTTTTAAAGGATATATTATTTAAAGTATTTTGGAATAGAAATTTGTTTCCAAAGAATTTTAAAGTTTAAAACTAGTGCTCTTCTCTTTGTCGATGGAAAATAACTTCGGTGATGACTGCAGCATCACCGACATTCATTTTCGAGTTTCGAAGTGAAGTGACCATTCTGTAGTCATGCTACAGTTTTGATTTGGGAAAATTTAGTTGATTTTAATTTCTAAAATAAGACTGGATTTATAACATATGCTGATATATGATTTGAATTTGAATGGATATATATATAGAGAGAGAGTATATGAGCATTTATTTATCTCTAAATAGTTTGGAATTTATCGGAAATTTAATTCCTAAATTTTATCTTCAAGGATAATTTCTAAGTATAATTTCAAGATTTGGATAAATATTCAAGCTTGAAATAATTGAATTAGAAAGTTTTATTTGTATAATACACAATTTCATTCCAATATAAATTACCTTAATTTTCAGAAGTTGAATATGTAATTGGATAATGTACAATAAAAAAAAGATTTTATAAATAAAATTTGAGTGGTTATTATAAATGTTATATACTTAAATTTTAGTTATAAAAGAGATTGACAGAGGTAAATAAAGAAAAGGGTAATGGAATAATTTACAATATAAAATGATGTTAAAGAAACTGAGAATAAATTAAAGCAGTTATAATTATTATAAATATATTTAACATGGGTGATAAGATATATTAAGAGAAATAAACTTAATTTTAATTAGAAATGAAGAAGAATTAAATTTTATTTGGTACATTTTGAGTATAATAAAAGATTTTTCAAATACATGATTTTAGGGATTTGTTAATTTAAGATAATTGGATGATAAGATAATGAAATTAGAGATGCTTAAGATTTATTTGACTTATGTAAAATTAATTTTCAGTTGAAATTTTATGGTTTCAAATTTATTATTTTATTTTGTTTTTCAAACTATCTTTTGGTTGTCCTAATTTCCCTTATCTTGCTATAGAATGGGAGGCTATTGCATATACCAGTCTGTTTAGAAATCTTTCTATAATCTTTAATAATCTTTGGTACTCATCTTTGAGTCTAAGCACTGCTTGCCATCCACAGACCGTCGGTCAAGCGGGAAGGGTGAATCAAATTCTAAAAGATTTTTTTTTGTGCTTGTGTTCTTGATTCTAGAGGATCTTGAGAAGATCATCTCCACATTGTTAAACTTACCTATAGCAACAGTTATCAAGTATAATTTTAATCTTCTTGTCATCTTGTCTTAATATTACTTCATTCTATCTTTTCCATGCTTTCCCATACCTCATTCCTTTTCGGGGACGAAAAGTTTTGAGTGGGGGAGAGTGTAACAACCCTGTATTTTCTGATCAGTGCAATTATATATTTTAATTATTTTAATTTAAATTCCTAATTTAAATAATTTAATTTATTTATTAAAATGAATATATTTTTTTATTTGAAATATAAATGTTGATTTTGATGTGGATTAGAATTTCAATCATGCATATATTGAATATTTCCAGAAAAGTGAATTTTGGTCAATCTGGTCAAACTTTGACTTTTAAATTTAAATTTTAAAAGTTTGAAAATTTGAATTTTATCTTTTATTACGAAAGTAATTAAATTTTCAAGAACACTTCGTTTCGTTTCGTTCAAATCCGAATAATATTGTGAAAGTTATGCTTTTTACAAAATTGGGTGTAAATTGTTGTATTTGACAATATTGTTTATTTTAAATTAAATAAATATTTTTTTACTTGTCATATCTTATTCTAAATTGTATTATATGTTATGTTACATATATTTTTACCTTTTAAATATTTTTAAAGTGATGTTTGAATTTTTCCAAAGCTCATTGAATTTATTTTCTATTTTTAAAGGTTAGTTTCCATTTTTCTGTTATTTTCTTTATTTAAATTATATTTAATTAAAATTTATTTATTCATTTTTATGTATGCGTTTTATTTTTATGTTTTTATCTTTATTTATAAATATGTTTCATGTACATACAATTTTTCAAAAGTTCATTTCATTATTTTCAAATTTTCAAGCCTAGTTTACATTTTCTTTGCTATTTTCTTAATTTAATTATATTTAATTAATATTTATTTATTTATTTTTGTTTATTTACAATATTTTCGTGTTTTTATCTGTATTTATACATATTTTACATGTATTTAAAATTTTAAAAGAAATTAGAAATTCAAAGAGACAAGGCTCTTCATTTCTTGTGACTTTTCAATAGCTAGTCTCTTCATATCCTTGGCTTTTCATTTTCTCCTTGATAGCCGTACATTTCTCATTGCCTTTCACGTGAAAATACTTCTCATCCTCTTCAAATCACGGCTATTTCTCATTTGAGAAAAAAAAAATTCAAAGTTAATGGCTTCTCTTTATTCTTTTCTATCTTTCTTCCTTGAATTTGCCTTGTTTTCTACTTAAATTTGCCTTGACTTCACATATGATTCTCGGCCTATCACCTCCACCATCAGCTCCAGCATCTCCTCCACCATCTATAGCAGCAAACATCTCCTCCTCCTCTGACCATGACAAGCCATGCCATCCAATTGAAGCCATCTCCACCAAACATTGCTTAAAACTCCAAATATTGCCTAGCCGAGCCTTGTATTCCCATTTCCTTCATGTTTAGCCTTGGCCACCACCTCTAACACCACCACCACTCGCTGCCATGACCTATAGCCATCATCATCACCTCTGACCTGACCTAAAGATGCACCAGGCCGAGCCCATAGGACCATAGGTCGAGCCTATGTACACCAAAACCTTCCATTCCTTGACCCAAACCCCTTGCCTCCTTTACCTTCCACTTGTTTTGCCTTTACCTTCCACTTTCATGCCCTAAGCCTTGTCTCTAGGCCATGGACGAACCATGTTGACATCTTGGCTGAGCCTAGTGTGGTGAGATCAAGCCCATTTGATCATGTGACAAGCTTACGTTGTCATGTGCAAGTCTTTTGCTTCTAAGGTTTGGTCATCTCTCTTGTTTTGCAAACTAAAGTTGTTAATTATATTTGTATGTCGATATCTATATTTGTGCTTATGTATGTTATATTTTGTGTTGTATACAAGGGTCTCCATCTATTCAAATCAAATCGTGCTTGTCGTGCCTTTGGAATCGCTCTTGTGTGTTGTTTGTCTCTAGCTTTGATAAAGGTGAGTCTTTCTCACTCTGACATTTATACTTATGAAATAGTGAATTGATGACAAGTGTTTAGTAATATAAAATGTTTATGCAAGTTAATGATGATCATATGATATGCTATGCCATGTTGTTACCATGTTAAAACTGTTAATTATAACCTGACATTTGATATATGATATTATATTGTGACATTGACATTGTTTATATTGTTTATGCATATATTCACACTGCAAGTTCCCTGTTAGAATAGAATCATTATGGGTTGAAACGATACATACCTGAACGGACTTTAGAATAGGAAAAATCGTTATGGGCTGAAATGATAGGCCTGAGCGATTTTTATTGTATTTTATTTGGCTTGGGATTGCGGGTTTGAAATGATAAAACCCGGTTTTCTTTGTAAATTACAGATTGAAATGATATATATCCGTATCACTTGACCTAGGTTAGAAAATTATATATAGACCCCGTGGTATATTTTTAAATGATTTTTTTTAAATATGTATTTTCAAAAGTATGAAATTTTGATTTAAAATATATATATTATGGTTTTAAGAAAGTTGAATATTAAATCTTGAAATTGTGAATTTAAGTGAATTCAAGTATGTAAATTTGGAGTAAATGTGACGTTTGACTTTAAATTTTATTTTAAGATGTAAATAAATAAGGAAATTAAATTTAAAGTTTTGAAATGATATTTGAAGTAAAATTTTAAGTTTATTAAATTTATAAATTAATAAACAGTGAATTTTGACTTAATAAATGAATGGAGTTTGCAAAATTGAATATTTGATCTTTAAATTTTATTGTGTTAAATCATATGTTAAAATGATTTTAAATGTGAAATTTTGAAGTCTAGAAATATGATTTTTAGGTTATAATAAAAATTTGGAGTTTTATTATTATTTTGAAAAGCTAAAATGAAATCTGGAATTTTATAGCATTTTCAAAATGCTTTAGTCTTTTGACAGCATTTTAATGCTATTGTTTTGAATCTAACAATGTTTGAAATAACTAAATATCTATTACGACATTTTATAAATGTCGATATTCTTGAAATAAACCATTTTGGAAAATATAAGCTACGATAGCACTTTATAAATGCTGTCGTTGCTATAATTTGACAATGTTTTGAAATGTTATAGATTTTAACACTGTTTGGGCTATATTTTAAAGTGTTAAATAATTTAACTTTTGAAATGGATTATCTGTGAAATTTTAGAAGTTTTGAATATTTAAATTTGAATTTTTAAGGAATTTAAATTGAATTTGAATTTAAATAAAGTTTACTTGGTTATGTGTTAAACGGAATGAAATGTAATATAATAAATGAATTTTTGAATGGAATTTTGGAATGTATTTTTGGTAATGATGTTTGAAATCATAAATGAATGACATATTTGATTTTTAAATGATATTTAACTTTGAATATTTGGATTTGAATTCAAATAATGATTTGATTATGAAGTTTTGAAAGGATGTAATATTTTAATGATTTTGAAATGGTTTGGAAATGATTTGATCTTTATTTTAATAAAGAATGTGAATGTTGAATGATATTTGATTTTGCTTTATTTGATAAAGGAATATTTAAAGTTTATATTTGTATGAAAAGATATTTGGTTTAATTGTAATTTAAGTTTATTTTAATAATATTGGATTTATGAAATGAATATTTCAAAACTAAGTAATAATGAAACTAGATTTGAGTTATATGAAATTATAAAATTTAGTTTTTGAAATGCGGGATATTAAAGCTTTGAAATATATTAAAAATTGAATAGTTTAATTTGTGGATCAAATCTATATTTGAAATTGATATGATTTGAAATGGTTATTGGGAAATTTAATTGAAACTGATGGTTTGAATTGAATTAAGTTGGAAATTGAAAATTTGGGATTAATTGAATGAATTGTAAAATGTAAAGAATTGAATGAATATCCCATGATTTCAAAGGTATGATTTTGAAATGTTATGATTTTCAAAGTGTAATTGCTTCAAGTATTTTTGGTTTCGAAAGAGTTATACTTTGAAAATATTATGATTTTGAAATGAATATATGTTTGAAATGTTTTTGGTTTCGAAGTATAAACTATTTTGATTGAATAAATAGTTTTGAAATAAAAATGGTTTTGGTTTCGAAGTATAAACTATTTTGAAAGGAATATAGTTTTGAAATGAAATGATTTGATCCTTTTGAAATATAAACTATTTTGAAATGACCACGGCGTTATAATAACGTTTGGTTGTTAAAGAGACCGGGATCGGAAGTTGTCATACTCTCTGCCAACTTCGAAAACCACTTTAACAACCGTGTACGCGGTGGAGATTCCAGAATGAAGTAGGATGGTGGCGACGTTCTTGAGGTATATACGTGGACCCAACTCCCGTGAGTTGGCATAAGGTGGCTAAAACAGGAGCGATCTCGGGCCAAGTGAGGTCATTCCTCCGATCGGACACATTCCTTCGATACTATACTCTTACTGGTGATTGATTAGATGGCCATCCTCCGATTTTGATATGGGAGTGTGTTCCGAGGTGGGCGTATGTGGCTGCTGCGTTACCACCAGCCCGTGTGCGTAATTGGTATATCTACCCTGGCATTGCCTTGTGTGCCATGTCACCTACCATACCGAGCCTTTACTACGAGTTTGTTTTTCTCCCTTAGCCCGTGTGGTATCCTCTGACAGTCACCCGGAGTGGAGATGGCATGATATTGGATGGACTACTGGGACTATTATGTGTGAAGGGTGATATGGGTAGCCCGGAACGCTATTTAAAAGTATGTTTATTTTACTGTAGACATTATTATAATAGCGCAATATTACTACATAGTAAATAGTTTAACGGATCCTTAAAGGATGGGCGATCCCAAGCATCCTTTAAGTTACTGATGCATTTTTGTTACTGTTCACTTGAGTTGATTTACAGTTCATAAGTATTTATGTCCTGACTCGAGTGTTTTGTGTTTTTCTTTACGCTCGAGTCAGATTGAGTGAGTTAGCATTCAAGATTCACCTTTGGAGCTAGAGCTTTCCTTGAAGATCTAGCCATCTATTTTGCTTTTTGTATCCAGTGATTTCAGTGATGTATTCTGATTTATACCTGATGTATCTTGTTACTCTTCTGTTGTATCTTGTTTAACTCCGATGTATCTTATTTTTATATAGTAGCTTCATGAACTACTATCTCTTTTATTTCCGCTGCATTATTATTTACTCTATGTCTGTGATCTGTGACTATGTATTTACTGTATATTCTGAGATTTGCCAAATTTTATTTACAACGCGGTATTTTGAGCAATTCAAGTCCGACATGTGCGGATGCGAATGGTTGAAAATATCGGGTCGTTACAAACAAGTTAACATTTTATAAGTTGATAATTGGTTTAAATTGTAATTTAAAAATCTTTATTTGGTTTTAAAAGGTAATTTAAAGATCTTTATTTGTGACAAATAACTCAATAAGTAAAGTTACTAATATGGAATTTTAAAATCTAACCTGGTAATTGCAATCAATTTTCAGTTTGAAATGAATACGGTTTGTATAATAAATAATGTATTTTGAATTGATAAAATGAAATGTAGTTTTGATTGGACTTTTATTATAAAATTTATTTAATTTGAAACCGTAGTTATTTGATGTCTAAATGAATAGATTTATAAAGAAAATTTGTTTGTATATTAACTATGGTAAAATATTTTATTTATGAAGTGGATATGTTTGGAAAATGAAAAATTACGTTTTAAATGAAAATGTATTTTTTTTGAATTATGACTTAACTTAAAAATTAGAAATTTGGTTTTTAAATGGAAATTTTAAGTTATTTAAATAAATGGAAATTTAGTTTTATTTGTGGAATGGGTATTTTAAAATAAAGTATTAAGTTAATTGTGAATAAAAAGTTAAGAAAATAGTGTACTTTTGACTTAATAAGTGAATTATTGTTTAAGTTGGACATTTATTCATAAAATTTTATTTTAATAAATCATAAGTTAAATGATATTCAAATGAATATTTTATAAAGTGGGAAATATGATTTTATAAGTAAAAATGGCTAAAATTGAAGTTTTATTGTTTCTGAAATGTTGTAATAAAATCAGAAATTTTATTGGTAGCACTTCAAAAATGTTGTGGTTTTAAGATAGCATTTGCTAAGTGCTATCAATTCTGAAACTTCACTAGGTTTGAAATAACTAAATGCCTATTCAAGCACTTTATAAGTGTCGTTGTTTCTGAATTTGAACTATTTCTGAAAATAACTAAATAACTACTATAGCACTTTATAAATGTCGTTGTTTCTGAACTGAACTGTTTTGAATAACTAAACACCTATTACAGCACTTTATAAGTGCTATTGTTTCTGAAATTGAGCTGTTTTGAAATAACTAAATACCTACCGTAGCACTTTATAAGTGTTGCTGTTTTGAATTTGACAATGTTTTCAAATATCACTATATCTATCGTAACACTTTATAAATGATGTTGTTGCTGAAAATATAATGTTTTGGGAATTTTATAAATAAATGAATGAACTTGGAAATGTTACAACTTTGGAGGGAATATTAGGTGATATTGATATTTAAATGGAATATTGTTTTGAAAGATATTAACATTGAATTTAAATGGTTCAAAAGAATCTTGTTTTGAAGATATTAACATTGAATTTAAATGGTTTAAATAAATATGTTTCAAAGTGTTATGATTTTCTAAATATTATTATTTACAAATGATAACATTTCCAAGCGTTATGATTTCAAAGTATTATGGTTTCAAAGTGTTTGGCCTCAAAAGTGTTATAACTTTGGAAGTACTATGGTTTTGGAAATGATTTTATTTGAAATTGAATTTATTTAAGAACTGTCTTAAAATATAGTGATTTGAACTCATTGAAATTGATGATTCAAGAACATGAATTTATGACCTAGTTTTCGTTTAAGGTGATTTTAAAGGAATATTTCACGTTTAAATAAATTGAAAGAATATTCAGTGATTTGAAATTTGGTTATATTTAGATGATATATTATTGAATTAGATTTTGAAATGGAAATGATACTATTGTGATATGGTTTTGAAATGGATATGATATTTTGGTTTTGAAAGTATATACTATTCTGAAATAAATATCCATGGGTTATAACAACGGTTGGTTGTTAAAGAGACCGAGATCGGATATGGGCATACTTTCTGTCGATACCGAAAACCACTTTAACAATCCTGTACGTGGGAGATTCCATAATGAAGTAGGATGGTGGTGACGTCCTTTGAGGTATGTACATTGACTCGACTTCCGTGAATTGGCATAAAGTGGCTAAAACAGGAGCAATTCCGACCCAATAAGGTTGCTCCTCTAATCAGACACACTCCTTCGATACCATTCTATTACATTGTGATTGATTGGGGCCCTTTGGTTTTAGGGTTGTGGCTCGAGGTGGGCGGTAGTGGCTACTACGCGTCACCACCAGTCCGGATGCGTAATTGGTATATCTACCCGGGCATTGCCTCATTGTGCCATGTTACCTACCCTAGCGCGCCTTGTACAATTTTGGTTTTGTGTCATACCTATAGAGTATCCTCTGGTAGTTTCCCGATCAGGAGGTTTTATGGTACTGTATAGACTATTGGCACTATGTATGTGTTAAGGTGGAAAATGTAAAGCCTTAACGCTATTTTTAAGTAAGTCTATTTTACTACTAGACACTATTATAATAGCGTATATTGCTTCATAGTAAATAGTTTTATGGATTCTTAGAGGATGGGCGGTCCCAAGCATCTATTAAGTTACTTGTGCATTTATATTACAGTTCACTTGAGTTGGTTTACATTATATAAGTATGTATGTCTTGAATCGAGTGTTTTGTGTTTTGCTTTACGCTCGGGTCAGACTGAGTGATACAGCATTCGAGACTCACCTTTAGAGTTGGAGCTTTGCTTAAAGATCTAGCTATATATATTTAATTTCAGTTATTCAGTTGATTCCAGGGATGTATTCAGCTTGTGCTTGTTTATCTTATTGAAACTTCTGTTGTATCTTGTATAACTTTGATGTATTTAGATAGTAGCTTCATGAACTACTATCTCTTTGCTTCCGCTGCATTTTATTACTCTATGTCTGTGACCTGTGATTTATATATTTACCATATATGATAAGTTTTTCCTTGAGACAAAACTCTGATACCAACTGTAACGACCCACTATTTTGGACCATTCAAATCGACGATAAAACCACACATGTCTGAGTTGAATAGCACAAAATACCGAATTGTTGATTTAAATTTGGAAAAACTCGGTTGTGCATTTATATTACAGTTCACTTGAGTTGGTTTACATTGTATAAGTATGTATGTTCTGACTCGAGTGTTTTGTGTTTTGCTTTACGCTCGGGTCAGACTGAGTGATACAGCATTCGAGAGTCACCTTTAGAGTTGGGGCTTTGCTTGAAGATCGAGCTATCTATTTCATTTCAGTTATTCAGTTGATTCCAGGGATGTATTCAGCTTCTGCTTGTTTATCTTATTGAAACTTCTGTTGTATCTTATATAACTCCGATGTATTTGTATAGTAGCTTCATGAACTACTATCTCTTTGCTTCCGCTGCATTTTATTACTCTGTGTTTGTGATCTGTGATTTATTTATTTACTATATGTTCTAAGTTTTGCCAAATTTAAATTAACAATTCGGTATTTTGAGCTATTCAAGTCAAACATGTGTCGTTTTATTGCCGATTTGAATGGTCCAAAATAGTGGGTCATTACAGTTGGTATCAGAGCTTTGGCTCTAGGCAAAACTTAGCATATATGGTAAATTTATACAGAATCACTTTTATTCGAGCTTAAATCTCTTCCTCTTTGACTCGGTTTCCTTTGGATTTTGGAACGTTCCCTACGGTTCCAAAATTCATTCTTGTCCCCCACTATGCATCTTTTGTTGATTTTTGAGTATCCCATAACTCCACTTCGAATGACCTTTATAATCTATAGGCGGTCTCGCCAATCTTCGTATGACTTGTAAAAGGGGTGAAGCTCCTTTACAATAAGCATTATTTCATCGGAGATTTATATATATCCTCGGTTTAGATGCTTGTATCTCTGATTATCTGTAACGACCCAGAATTTTTAATAATTTAAATTTGAATATTTAATTAATTTTAAATATTTATAAGTGAATTTATAAGTCAAATAAATTTTTATTTGAATTATTGGATTTAATTGAATTTTTAAATCGATAATTTAATACGTTAAATTATGGAAATAATTGAAAATTGAGTTAAAAATGATTTAAAATAATTTGGAAAATTTTATTTAATCATACTGGAGTTATAGAAATATTTTAGAACTTTTAAAATCAAATTAAAAGTTAATTTGTGAAAATTGAATATTTTAATATTTAATAATTGACTGTAAAATAGCCAATTTTTGAACAGTCTCAGAATTGAACGAAACCAGTTTCATTGGATCCGTAATAGTTAGTTATTACCGGATTTCAATTTTCGTGTCAATCGGAGCTATCGTTTGATCGTGGCAGCTCGAAACGCATCGAATTATTTTTAATTTAAATTTGGCGAGTCAAAATAGCCATTTTTCAAAAAGTCTCGGATTTCGACGAAACCAGTTTCATCGGATCCGTAATGTGATATTATTGTAAGGTTTCAAATTTCAAGTCAATTGGATTTACCGTTTGTCCGGTACAAATTAAAACGCCTAGAAATCGACTTAAATCGGTTTAATTTAAATTGAGCGTTTTCAGCCATAACTCGCACATACTTCCGAATTAGCTTCCGAAACCTGTTCCATTGTGTCCGGAACGCGGGATAAACCCTAGGTACGCTGGTTACGGCGTCTAAATCGGAGTTCGGAATTTCCGGGATGAATAGTGTCGAACGAAACTCTATAAATACACCTCTCTCTTCATAAATTTGATAAAATATCATTCCAAACCCTAATTCATTCATGTAGCCGGCCCTAAAACTGAATGGCCAGAAATTGATCTCATTTCTTCTCTTTGATCTCTCAATCCATCAAGAATTGGCCAAAGTGATCAACTACAAACTTGTAGAGAGCGTCGAGTACTAGAGATTCAACGGTTATGATCGGAAACGGAGTTGTGTGGAGCGAGATATGTGGGGCCGTTCGTGGTCAGGTTTGCACGACTTTCTAGGTGCAAGACATAGCCGAGCTCAAGGCTATCTTGGCCGAGCATGGTGGAGAGGAGGAGCTTCGCAACGGCGCGTCCTGATCGAGCTCTCGTCGAGTGTGGAGATCGTATAATTTAACCCTAGCTATCTAAATGGGTTCGGCCTTAGATTGTCTTCCTGGAGATGCAAACGCAAGAGGGAGATGAAGCTAATGCACGGCCTGATGAGGGGGGGAGCAAATCTAACGGCCCAGATTTAGTTTGGTATAAGAATTTGTTAATAAATGTTGGAATTTGTTATTTAAAACTCGTGTAACTTGTAAAATTCATAACTTTTTCATACGAGGTCGAAAAAATGCAAACTCAGTTGCGTTGGAATCGTATGGACGAGCACTACGCGATGGAGTTGGTTTGGAGTCGTTTGGAGTTAGTGAGAATTTCGGGTAAAATTAAACGCGCGTTTAATTTTATTCGAAATAAAAGCTTAAACGGAAATTAAAACCAAGGTGAGAATTTCTCACTCAATCGAATAGATTTCGATTTTATTTTAAATAGTTAGATTTAAAATATTTGAATGCATGTTTGAATGATGACTGTAAATTATTGATTGTTAAAATAGACATTATTCGCCGTTAGTAAGCGGATGTTATTTAATATAAACATATACCGCGAATATTTCATAAACAGTGAAATTGGTATTATATATAATATCAATATATATATATTGGCATATGTATATATTGCAGTTGTTGATTTCCCGCATTTTTTGTTTAGCGGATGAGACCCTATTGCGCCGTTATTAAGCGGATAATATTTATTAAGAACATGTACCGCGATAATTTCGTACTGGAGCGAAATTGGTATTGTGCTAATGTTTTTGGATGCAGGAAACAGGTTGGAGGGATCCAACTGGATTCCTCAACAGTATTTATTTTATTTCAGATATTTTAATATTTGATGGATTATCATATCGATATATGATATCGTTGTTAGTCGTGATTGACTATTTGGTGTGTAGCATCATTGGACCCAAATTTTGGGATTTTAAAATGGTTTTAAAGTGATTTTTGAAAATATACTTTATTTCTGGAATTGATCCATTATAAATAAATAAACGTTATAATTTTTAAAGTTATAAAAATTATGGTTTTTGTGAAATATAGTTAAAAGCTGATTTTTGAAAATAAGGAATTTATGACTTTATAAAAGAGTTTAAATGGAATTCTGAACTTGTTATAAAAAGTTTAAAAATAGGATTTATAAAATTTGATTATTTTATAAATCGAAATGATGAAATTATAAAAGAATTTAAAGACGTTTTAGAATAATAATATAAACTGATTTATATTAAGAGATTTATAAATGGATATTTATAAATTGAATTATAGACATTATAAAACGAGTTTTTATAAGTGTTTGAATGTAGTGAAAATGAATTTCATAAATGAATGAAATTTATAGAATTATAAACTGTGAAGTTATAAATGAAATTTTATAAGCAATAGGTTTATAAAATTTATAAAGTTATCGAAAGAATGAATTTTGGATAAATAAACAATCTTATAAGTTAAGATTAATAATTTGGGAAGTTAAATGAACGATTTTGTAAAATAATCGTTTTATAAGTAATTAACTTATAATATGAACTTGTAGTTTATAATTGAGTTATAAACTGGAATATGTTAATAAAGGAATTTATAAAAAGGAAGTTTTTATAAATAAATCGAAATGGAATTTATAAACGTTGTTTTATAAATTCACAAACGACTTATTTTGATAAGTTAATTGTTATAACTTAGAAATAGAGTTATATTCACGTTTTTAGACAGTGAATAATCCTTTGAATTAAAATGAATAAAAGGATGGAATTTGTTAAAGAAGTTTATTCAAGTTTTTGAACAGTGAATAACACGTTAAAGAAATTGTTTAGAATGTGAATGTTTTAAATAGAATTAAAACGATCTAACGATGTTTTAAAATGTGTTGAGATTCGAAACCATAGATTTCAACATTTATTGTTGAAATAGACGTTTTCGAGAAATAAAAGGAAATGGTGGACTATAACACTGTTGTTATAGTAAATGATTTCCGAAAGGAAATGTTTTGTATAGTATTGGGATTTATATATCTATTTTAATTTCGAATCCCTATACTAGTGATTTTGGGTTGTCGTAACGATGTTTTACGCAACATTCGTTTTGGCCCAAATAAATATGTTAAGAGAATGTTTTCCTTAATAGAATGAAATATATACTTAATTCGATTTAAGTATATTGAATATTTCCTAAGTGTTGAAAATAAAAGATTGTGAATTACTTATTTAATAAGTATGGGAATGTTTTCCAATATGAAGTGAAAAATTAGAATTTATCTTTTTGAAGATAAATTGAAATGAATGATTGAAATCATATATGCATGGATATTTTGAAATATAAATTCATTATGGAATTTATGAATGAAAAGTGAAACTTGTTAAAAATAAATATTGATTTATTTTTGAAGTGTTGAAATTATATATCTTGTAAAGATATTTTGGAAAATAAATAATTTGGAAAATTATTTGGAATCTGGTGATGTATGCATATCCATTGATAGTTCAATAACCGACTATCAGTATATTCCCTTTGAATGGGTATTTGATGTGAATATGATTGAATTTGAATGCACACTTATTTTTGAATAAGCGCTCACTATTCGGGTTAACCGGGAAAGGACCATGGGGTCGTATAACCCATTCCGAATATGTGATACGTCGTTAAGAATTGCATTGAAGATCGGTGTTGAAGACCCGGTATTTGCGAAAGCGATAGGATGACCTATCGATTGTCTCTGCACTGAGTTGCAACGGTATAGAGACTCCCTAAGTGATGGGAAATCCGATCAGGATTGTGGATATCCGGATTGCAAGGACTTCTTTGTAAGTGCCTTCGGTTCTGTTCGATCCCGGAACAGACTTGTATGGATTGTATGCCTGACATTACAATTTGAGATATAAAGCCGATTTCATTCAAATATATTCCTGTTAGTGGCGAAGAATTTATTCTTTGCTTAACACCCTTCTTTGAGACGTACGAGCTCAAAGGTTATATAGTTGAAGTTATCAGCAATATATCCCATTTTGGTAATGTGACATGCTGAGTGATGCTGAAATGATCATTGTGTTGATTATTTGTGATAGGATCATTTATTTGATCGTCTATCTTAGTGATCATTGTGTTGATCATTTATTGACCCAAAGCATGGCTTTTGTATAAAGTATGTTTTTGTGGACGTGACTTCGTCGAGCCTCACATCCCGGAAATGGTCAAAACAGGAAAGATGCGGCAAGGTTATTAGGGGTTGCTGTAGCTCCCCTTAGGGTATGTGCATTTCCTTCTGGAAAGGGGTGGTATCATGGTATGGAGCCCAGATACTTACTCATGTTGAAAACACTCTATTTATTATGGTGTGATGTTGGATATCGAGCGCTCGGTTGAAAAGGTCCTAAAGGACCGGGGAATGGCGTGCTCGTGTCAGTAGTTACCCAGTTAAGGGGTAACCCGGCCTTGTGTTGGCAGAGTTCCGGTTTGGTTCTCGGGGATGTCTTTCCAGAGGCATTCTCAGTGGCAATGGGAAGTTCCTTGGCCTGACCATTTGTTGGAAATCCAATTCCCAATACGAAACTTATACGGTATTAGTTGTAGAACCTGCTATTCACTTATGGTGGTCACCACTGTTTGGATGGTAGCTATAGTAGGCATAGTTCGAAATGTCTATGCTGGCTAAGATTTATATTCTACTTTCGAAATGAATTTTTTCTACACTATACACTAATAATAATATCAAATGTTATTTTAAATGCGTATCAAGCATCTTTGACTATCATAAGGAGAAATCTCCTCCGATTCTGCGTTTGCATGTGTGTGTGTGCGGGAGGCCTTATGGTAGTCTCATTTTTAAAAAGCATTGCGAATTGATTTAAAAATATTCCTCTATTTTGATTTTAAAGTAAATAAACTGTTTTGAGTTCTCACACCAGTCACATGACTGACTCGGAGTTTATTGTTTTCCTTCCTAAACTCTGGGTGCCCACCAATTTCCACACGGGCAGTTAAGAGTTAGGTTTATCAGGATATTCTGGATATTCAGGAGTTGCTGGAGGCAAGCTGGATGGCATGGCGTACTAGTTTATATAGTATTTCTTTTTCCGCTGCACTGTTTATTGTTGTATGTTGTTGTACACTCTGATGATATGATGTGATGTAATGAAATGTAATGTAATAACTGATATAGTTCTTTGTTTAAAGATTATTCATTTATTATTATATGTTGTTCCGCTGCGAATTGTGAGATTCTGTTGTTGTTCTGTTGTTTTCTTTTGTCCGTTCTATTTTAAAATTCTTCTATCTTCTATTTTTAAAATTCTCTGTTTTCTAAAAAAAAATCGTCTATCTTCTTTTCCCTCTATTTTTCTTTTTCTTTCTTCTTTTTCTCTCTTCTTTCTTTTCTTTTCTTTTTAAAACCCATAACATCTCGGTTTTCGGCCTTTGATTTCTCGGCAGTCGATAAAGTGAGTGTCGATGTCGAATTTTCATAGAGTCGAAAAATCCTGTTTGTTACATTTGGTATCAGAGCTTATGGTTAAGCGACAACCATGGTTCTGTAGGGTATAATTCATTAGAGATAGAGTCAGCAGTACTCTAGAATGAGTTTGAGTGTAATAATAGCTATGAGAGCGTATTTGTCAGTGAATATAAAATTGTTTTATATTGTGATGATTGGTTTATTGAGTGGTATATGAACTTTCGTCAGCGTGGTCCGCAAGACTATGCCGAAGGGGTTTCTAAACACTTGAATAGAACAATTCGGCACAGTATTGTTTTAATTGGGTAAATGAAATGATTTTGCCTTGATTATATTTTTATATATAAAGGAATAATTTTTCAGAATTATTAAAGTGTATATAAGTTGATTGTTAGGTTGTTTGAATAACCTGAATAAGAGAAAAATTGTATAAGCAAAAGAATTATAAGAATTGAGTTATAATTAAAGTGATTTACAATTGTGAAATAAACTTATATATATAAGAAGTGAAACTATATTTATGAATATGAGTTGTAAATAAAAGTGAATTTAAAGTTAAATGGAATATAACTTAAGAGTTGTTGAATGGAATTGATATTGGTATCGAAGTAAATAATCAAGTGGATTAAATGAATATGAACTTGAGTTATGTAATAGAATTCAACTTTGTAATTGAATTGAATGAATGGATTGAATGTTAATCAATTGAATGTAATTTAAAATTGATATGAAATAATGAATGTAAGTGTTAATTCATTAAAATCTAATTTTATTAGAAGTTGAATGGTTGAATAAAAATCAATTTAATTAAACAAATTGAAAGTGATGGTGTTAAACTAAATTGAATGAATATAAACAAAGGAATTTGGTTGAAATTAATAAACTTTGGTTGTTATTTGATTGTTGATTGGTTGTAATAATTCATTAAGTGTTAATGAAATTGGAAGCTATGTAATTGAATTCAAATTAGAAGTAAATAAATTTGAATAGAATTGAAAGTGAATTGGATTTAATTAGTAATGTAAACTAATTGAATTGAGAATGAATGTTAGTAAATCCAATGTTAATAAATCAAATATGATTTAGAGTGAAAACCAATTCATTAAATATGAATGAGAATATGAGGGAATGTTTATTGGATATGGATGTTAGTTGGTTGATGGTTGAATATATATTGCATTTGTTGTTTTACTACATTGCTATGTTGACATATATAGTTATTATGTTGCTATATGTTGTATATTGAGATTATTTGCATATGTGCATGTTCTCATGTTGTTTGTTGAGTTTAGTAGGTGCGGATCGCGTTTGCTTCGCATTTGGAGTTCGCTTTAGCGCTATATTAGCCGTATATGCTTGCTAATAAAATATAAGGTACATATCTCGGATTAAATATCGCACTTTTATACTTTTTTCCCTGCGGGATGCCTCATTACTTGATGAGATGTATATTTGTGATATATATACTGTCATTTTTTTTTCGGATCGAGCCGCGCAAAGGAGACTATGGCGAATTTTTCCGGAAATTTAAGGCGTTAGAAAATTTTTTGAGAAAATGGGAAAATTTTGAAAACTTTAACTTTGTTTTAAAGTTGAAAGTTAAATGATATAATTGTTTTTGAAAAGATAACTAAGTATGATTTGAAAACTTAGTAAAGTTATTGTAAGAAGTTTAATTATGAATTTTGGAAAGTTAATAAATTCTGTAACCTTTCTTAATTGTAATTTCGAGGACGAAATTCTTTTAAGGGGGAAAGATTGTAACGACCCAGAATTTTTAATAATTTAAATTTGAATATTTAATTAATTTTAAATATTTATAAGTGAATTTATAAGTCAAATAAATTTTTATTTGAATTATTGGATTTAATTGAATTTTTAAATCGATAATTTAATACGTTAAATTATGGAAATAATTGAAAATTGAGTTAAAAATGATTTAAAATAATTTGGAAAATTTTATTTAATCATACTGGAGTTATAGAAATATTTTAGAACTTTTAAAATCAAATTAAAAGTTAATTTGTGAAAATTGAATATTTTAATATTTAATAATTGACTGTAAAATAGCCAATTTTTGAACAGTCTCAGAATTGAACGAAACCAGTTTCATTGGATCCGTAATAGTTAGTTATTACCGGATTTCAATTTTCGTGTCAATCGGAGCTATCGTTTGATCGTGGCAGCTCGAAACGCATCGAATTATTTTTAATTTAAATTTGGCGAGTCAAAATAGCCATTTTTCAAAAAGTCTCGGATTTCGACGAAACCAGTTTCATCGGATCCGTAATGTGATATTATTGTAAGGTTTCAAATTTCAAGTCAATTGGATTTACCGTTTGTCCGGTACAAATTAAAACGCCTAGAAATCGACTTAAATCGGTTTAATTTAAATTGAGCGTTTTCAGCCATAACTCGCACATACTTCCGAATTAGCTTCCGAAACCTGTTCCATTGTGTCCGGAACGCGGGATAAACCCTAGGTACGCTGGTTACGGCGTCTAAATCGGAGTTCGGAATTTCCGGGATGAATAGTGTCGAACGAAACTCTATAAATACACCTCTCTCTTCATAAATTTGATAAAATATCATTCCAAACCCTAATTCATTCATGTAGCCGGCCCTAAAACTGAATGGCCAGAAATTGATCTCATTTCTTCTCTTTGATCTCTCAATCCATCAAGAATTGGCCAAAGTGATCAACTACAAACTTGTAGAGAGCGTCGAGTACTAGAGATTCAACGGTTATGATCGGAAACGGAGTTGTGTGGAGCGAGATATGTGGGGCCGTTCGTGGTCAGGTTTGCACGACTTTCTAGGTGCAAGACATAGCCGAGCTCAAGGCTATCTTGGCCGAGCATGGTGGAGAGGAGGAGCTTCGCAACGGCGCGTCCTGATCGAGCTCTCGTCGAGTGTGGAGATCGTATAATTTAACCCTAGCTATCTAAATGGGTTCGGCCTTAGATTGTCTTCCTGGAGATGCAAACGCAAGAGGGAGATGAAGCTAATGCACGGCCTGATGAGGGGGGGAGCAAATCTAACGGCCCAGATTTAGTTTGGTATAAGAATTTGTTAATAAATGTTGGAATTTGTTATTTAAAACTCGTGTAACTTGTAAAATTCATAACTTTTTCATACGAGGTCGAAAAAATGCAAACTCAGTTGCGTTGGAATCGTATGGACGAGCACTACGCGATGGAGTTGGTTTGGAGTCGTTTGGAGTTAGTGAGAATTTCGGGTAAAATTAAACGCGCGTTTAATTTTATTCGAAATAAAAGCTTAAACGGAAATTAAAACCAAGGTGAGAATTTCTCACTCAATCGAATAGATTTCGATTTTATTTTAAATAGTTAGATTTAAAATATTTGAATGCATGTTTGAATGATGACTGTAAATTATTGATTGTTAAAATAGACATTATTCGCCGTTAGTAAGCGGATGTTATTTAATATAAACATATACCGCGAATATTTCATAAACAGTGAAATTGGTATTATATATAATATCAATATATATATATATTGGCATATGTATATATTGCAGTTGTTGATTTCCCGCATTTTTTGTTTAGCGGATGAGACCCTATTGCGCCGTTATTAAGCGGATAATATTTATTAAGAACATGTACCGCGATAATTTCGTACTGGAGCGAAATTGGTATTGTGCTAATGTTTTTGGATGCAGGAAACAGGTTGGAGGGATCCAACTGGATTCCTCAACAGTATTTATTTTATTTCAGATATTTTAATATTTGATGGATTATCATATCGATATATGATATCGTTGTTAGTCGTGATTGACTATTTGGTGTGTAGCATCATTGGACCCAAATTTTGGGATTTTAAAATGGTTTTAAAGTGATTTTTGAAAATATACTTTATTTCTGGAATTGATCCATTATAAATAAATAAACGTTATAATTTTTAAAGTTATAAAAATTATGGTTTTTGTGAAATATAGTTAAAAGCTGATTTTTGAAAATAAGGAATTTATGACTTTATAAAAGAGTTTAAATGGAATTCTGAACTTGTTATAAAAAGTTTAAAAATAGGATTTATAAAATTTGATTATTTTATAAATCGAAATGATGAAATTATAAAAGAATTTAAAGACGTTTTAGAATAATAATATAAACTGATTTATATTAAGAGATTTATAAATGGATATTTATAAATTGAATTATAGACATTATAAAACGAGTTTTTATAAGTGTTTGAATGTAGTGAAAATGAATTTCATAAATGAATGAAATTTATAGAATTATAAACTGTGAAGTTATAAATGAAATTTTATAAGCAATAGGTTTATAAAATTTATAAAGTTATCGAAAGAATGAATTTTGGATAAATAAACAATCTTATAAGTTAAGATTAATAATTTGGGAAGTTAAATGAACGATTTTGTAAAATAATCGTTTTATAAGTAATTAACTTATAATATGAACTTGTAGTTTATAATTGAGTTATAAACTGGAATATGTTAATAAAGGAATTTATAAAAAGGTAGTTTTTATAAATAAATCGAAATGGAATTTATAAACGTTGTTTTATAAATTCACAAACGACTTATTTTGATAAGTTAATTGTTATAACTTAGAAATAGAGTTATATTCACGTTTTTAGACAGTGAATAATCCTTTGAATTAAAATGAATAAAAGGATGGAATTTGTTAAAGAAGTTTATTCAAGTTTTTGAACAGTGAATAACACGTTAAAGAAATTGTTTAGAATGTGAATGTTTTAAATAGAATTAAAACGATCTAACGATGTTTTAAAATGTGTTGAGATTCGAAACCATAGATTTCAACATTTATTGTTGAAATAGACGTTTTCGAGAAATAAAAGGAAATGGTGGACTATAACACTGTTGTTATAGTAAATGATTTCCGAAAGGAAATGTTTTGTATAGTATTGGGATTTATATATCTATTTTAATTTCGAATCCCTATACTAGTGATTTTGGGTTGTCGTAACGATGTTTTACGCAACATTCGTTTTGGCCCAAATAAATATGTTAAGAGAATGTTTTCCTTAATAGAATGAAATATATACTTAATTCGATTTAAGTATATTGAATATTTCCTAAGTGTTGAAAATAAAAGATTGTGAATTACTTATTTAATAAGTATGGGAATGTTTTCCAATATGAAGTGAAAAATTAGAATTTATCTTTTGAAGATAAATTGAAATGAATGATTGAAATCATATATGCATGGATATTTTGAAATATAAATTCATTATGGAATTTATGAATGAAAAGTGAAACTTGTTAAAAATAAATATTGATTTATTTTTGAAGTGTTGAAATTATATATCTTGTAAAGATATTTTGGAAAATAAATAATTTGGAAAATTATTTGGAATCTGGTGATGTATGCATATCCATTGATAGTTCAATAACCGACTATCAGTATATTCCCTTTGAATGGGTATTTGATGTGAATATGATTGAATTTGAATGCACACTTATTTTTGAATAAGCGCTCACTATTCGGGTTAACCGGGAAAGGACCATGGGGTCGTATAACCCATTCCGAATATGTGATACGTCGTTAAGAATTGCATTGAAGATCGGTGTTGAAGACCCGGTATTTGCGAAAGCGATAGGATGACCTATCGATTGTCTCTGCACTGAGTTGCAACGGTATAGAGACTCCCTAAGTGATGGGAAATCCGATCAGGATTGTGGATATCCGGATTGCAAGGACTTCTTTGTAAGTGCCTTCGGTTCTGTTCGATCCCGGAACAGACTTGTATGGATTGTATGCCTGACATTACAATTTGAGATATAAAGCCGATTTCATTCAAATATATTCCTGTTAGTGGCGAAGAATTTATTCTTTGCTTAACACCCTTCTTTGAGACGTACGAGCTCAAAGGTTATATAGTTGAAGTTATCAGCAATATATCCCATTTTGGTAATGTGACATGCTGAGTGATGCTGAAATGATCATTGTGTTGATTATTTGTGATAGGATCATTTATTTGATCGTCTATCTTAGTGATCATTGTGTTGATCATTTATTGACCCAAAGCATGGCTTTTGTATAAAGTATGTTTTTGTGGACGTGACTTCGTCGAGCCTCACATCCCGGAAATGGTCAAAACAGGAAAGATGCGGCAAGGTTATTAGGGGTTGCTGTAGCTCCCCTTAGGGTATGTGCATTTCCTTCTGGAAAGGGGTGGTATCATGGTATGGAGCCCAGATACTTACTCATGTTGAAAACACTCTATTTATTATGGTGTGATGTTGGATATCGAGCGCTCGGTTGAAAAGGTCCTAAAGGACCGGGGAATGGCGTGCTCGTGTCAGTAGTTACCCAGTTAAGGGGTAACCCGGCCTTGTGTTGGCAGAGTTCCGGTTTGGTTCTCGGGGATGTCTTTCCAGAGGCATTCTCAGTGGCAATGGGAAGTTCCTTGGCCTGACCATTTGTTGGAAATCCAATTCCCAATACGAAACTTATACGATATTAGTTGTAGAACCTGCTATTCACTTATGGTGGTCACCACTGTTTGGATGGTAGCTATAGTAGGCATAGTTCGAAATGTCTATGCTGGCTAAGATTTATATTCTACTTTCGAAATGAATTTTTTCTACACTATACACTAATAATAATATCAAATGTTATTTTAAATGCGTATCAAGCATCTTTGACTATCATAAGGAGAAATCTCCTCCGATTCTGCGTTTGCATGTGTGTGTGTGCGGGAGGCCTTATGGTAGTCTCATTTTTAAAAAGCATTGCGAATTGATTTAAAAATATTCCTCTATTTTGATTTTAAAGTAAATAAACTGTTTTGAGTTCTCACACCAGTCACATGACTGACTCGGAGTTTATTGTT
Organism: Allium cepa; assembly: GCA_030765085.1. Lineage (NCBI taxonomy): Eukaryota > Viridiplantae > Streptophyta > Magnoliopsida > Asparagales > Amaryllidaceae > Allium > Allium cepa. The sequence goes on from CM060929.1 coordinate 675,621,797, forward strand.
TTCCTTCCTAAACTCTGGGTGCCCACCAATTTCCACACGGGCAGTTAAGAGTTAGGTTTATCAGGATATTCTGGATATTCAGGAGTTGCTGGAGGCAAGCTGGATGGCATGGCGTACTAGTTTATATAGTATTTCTTTTTCCGCTGCACTGTTTATTGTTGTATGTTGTTGTACACTCTGATGATATGATGTGATGTAATGAAATGTAATGTAATAACTGATATAGTTCTTTGTTTAAAGATTATTCATTTATTATTATATGTTGTTCCGCTGCGAATTGTGAGATTCTGTTGTTGTTCTGTTGTTTTCTTTTGTCCGTTCTATTTTAAAATTCTTCTATCTTCTATTTTTAAAATTCTCTGTTTTCTAAAAAAAAATCGTCTATCTTCTTTTCCCTCTATTTTTCTTTTTCTTTCTTCTTTTTCTCTCTTCTTTCTTTTCTTTTCTTTTTAAAACCCATAACATCTCGGTTTTCGGCCTTTGATTTCTCGGCAGTCGATAAAGTGAGTGTCGATGTCGAATTTTCATAGAGTCGAAAAATCCTGTTTGTTACATTATCCCAAATTCTACCTCTTGAGATTGAATGTAGATTTTCCTTATAATTCCACATCGATCTAATTCTTGAAGTCGCGGTTGACACGGTTAAGGTTGCCCGCAATTTATATAAGCTTATCCATTACCTTATTCGGTTAGTTAATCATCTTATCTTTTGTTCCAACTTATCCTCAAGTCAAATTTTCTATGATTCGAGTTAATCAAATTTGAATCTCTATCCTTGCTTTGAAAATCTATTCCTGTATAGTGTATTTGTAAATCTATATTTAAATTGTTTTATATATTGTGTTGTTTGAGTTGTTGATGTTGATTTGGGTTTTCGATCGAATCGTTTGATCAACGCTATCGATGGGATCTCCAAAACACTTGAACAGAGCAAACCGACACAATATAGTTTTCAAATTTAGTAAATGAAATAATTTTTGTATAATTATATTGTATATGTATATAAGTACAATTTTCTGAATTTTGATAGTTAATTGAATTGGATGTTGAAAAATAATATTTGACTTTGTATGTATAGCTTGTAACCATTAACCTTTTGTTTCATATATATATAATTGAACTATAAAACATGGCTATAAATTAATTTGGATATTTAAATGAATTTAAAACAAGAAACTAAGAATTTAATTTCCAATGGTTTCAAACTTTGTGTTTAGAGTTTTAAAGGGTGTATTATTTAAAGTACTTCAAGTAGAAATTATTTCAAAGAATTTTTAAGTTGTAAGTTTGTGCACTTCTCTTTGTCGCTGGAAAATAATTTCGGTGTTGACTGCAGCATCATCGACATTCATTTTCGAGTTTCGAAGTGAAGAGACCATTCTGTATTTTGCTACAGTCTTGCTTTGGAGAATTAAATTGATTTGGATCTCTAAAATATGACTTGATTTATAATATATGTGATATATGATTTAAAATTTGATTTGATATATATTGAGTATATATATTTATCTATCTCTAAATTGTTTGAAGTTAATCGAAAATTTAGTTCTTAAATTTTATCTTACAAGATGATTTCAATTATAAAATGAAGCCAGAATTTTGAATAAATATTTAAGCTTGAAATAATTGGATTAGAAAATTTTAACTTCTATAATACTCAATTGCATTTCAATATAACTTACCTAAATCACAACAGAAGTTAAATATGTAAATGGATAATATAAAATATAAAAGGATTTTTATAAATAAAATTTGAGTGGTTATAATAAATGTTATACACTTAAATTTTAGTTATAAAAAGATTAATAGAGGTAAATAGAATGAAAAGTTAATTGAATAAAATACAATATAAATGGTGTAAGAATAGTTATAATAAATGTAATTATACTTAATATATGTGATTAGATATATATTAAGTGGAATAAAGTTAATAATGATTCTGAATAAAGAAGAATTAAATTTATTGAATAAATTATAAATATAATAAATGATCTTTCCAAATTCATGATTTTATAAATTGATGATTGGATGATAAGATAATGAAATTAGAAATAGTTAAGATTTATTTAACTTAGGTGAAATCAAGTATTAATTTAAGTTGAAATTTTCATGGTTTTAAATTTATTATCTTATCTTGTTTTCCAATCTCTTTTCTTTCAGGATGTTCCTATTCTCCTGCATCCTAAAGCGGGAAATTGATTCTGAATTGATCTTATCCCTGAAGTTCGTCCTGTAGTTCTTCCTCCTAGAAGAACTTATCTTCACCTGTCAGTTTTGGAAACTTTTCAAAGAATTTGTGGTACTCATTTGAATCTGAGTACTGGTAACCATCCACAGACCGACAGTCAAATGGAAAGGGTGAACTAGATTCTAGAGGATCTTCTTCGTGCTTGTATTCTTGATTATGGAGGATCTTGGGAAGATCATCTCCATCTAGATGGATTCACCTATAACGACAGTTATAGGGTATAATTTCAATCTTCTTTTCATCGTGTCTTGATCCTATCTCATTCTATCATGTTTTCCTTGTTTTCCTTGTCTCATTCCTTTTCGAGGACGAAAAGTTTTGAGTGGGGGAGAGTGTAACAACCCATAATTTTGTAAATATTTTAATTAATTTTTATTTGAAAACTTTGATTTTAAATCATTTAAAAGTGAATTTTAGAATTTTTTAATGTAAGTTTGGAATTTGTTTGTAATTTATTTTCCAAATATAATAAAATAAACATTTTCTAAAAACTTTATATTTTGGTCAACTTTGGTCAAATTTTGAATTTCAGTTTAAAATTTAAATTTGAAATTTTATTTTAAAAGCTTTTTCTTTGGAGCATAATATAATTCTGAGATCCGTTCTGCTTTTCGTTTCGTCAAATCCTATTTTGTACTTTTTAAATTAGATAAAATACAGCGTTTTATACACAATTATTTTCTGTATTTTTATTTTCTACTTCTTACGTTCATTTCTATATTTTGTTTTCTATTTTTATTTTATTTTGGTTTGCACTTTGATTATTTATTTGGATTTTCATTTTGAAAATAACTTTGGAAATTTCAAGAGACATCAGTTTCTTTCTCCTTAACTTATGTCTTTCCGTTTCCTAGCATTCACTCCTTTGTTTGTTGTCCAAACCACTCCTCTAGCCATGCAAATCATCCCACAAAACATGCACAAAACATCTCATCTCCTCATTTATCATTTGCGTGAAAGAAAAAAAATATACAAGCTCTAATTCCATGGCTTCCTTCTCTTCCTCCTTTTCATTTTTTTTCCTCTTGCTTTGCTCAAGCATGGTTCGGCCATCAAGCCTCTAGCCTACCTCACCATCTCCTCCACACCACCATGACCGACCACGTCACCACCTCATCTCCACCAAACTAAGGGCGAGACCACCATGATGCCATACATCACCAAAATCATGTGCAATGCCTAGATCAACATATTCCACCACTTCCACTTCTATTAGCCTCGGCCACACCACAAAATCACCATCTCCTTGCCATGCCATGATCTATAACATCCCTAGCCGTGCCTATTGGTGTTCCTTGACCAAGATCGAACCCAGGCTGAGCACTTGAGGCATTGAGCCGAACCCACTTTTCCACTAGACTATTAATTTCTAAGCCATTTTCTTTCCACCATTCGTAACTTGCCACTTTTCATCTTCCCTTGCATGGCCATGCATTTTCTTGACTCAAACACACCCATAGCCGAGCCTAGCTTGCACAAAACCATCTTGGCTGAACATTCTTTGAAGTGATCTAGCCATTTTGGGTATGGTCGAGCCCACTTGAATTGTTAAGGCAAGTCTTTGTCATTTGATTCATAACTTCTCAATTGTTGAATTCATATTTGTTGTATTGAAATCATATGCTTATAATTATTGTATTTGTTTGTATACAAGATTGGATCTTAACTCTTCATCCACTTAAAAATCTAGTCGTGTCTTGTCGTACTTTTCGGAGTTTGTTGTGTATCTCTAGTTTGACAATTCTAGCTTTAAAAGGTGAATTTATCACTCTCGACATCCGTACTTTTATAATCGTTAAATTATGATAGGGGAATAGGTAAAACTGATATGTTATGTTCATACATGCCTGTGATATATTTATATGATGTTAAAAGCTGATTATATACCTATTACATCATCTTATATGATATTATATTCTATACTATTCATTTCATTTACTGTATCTCACACTGCAAGTTCCCTATCACTATGGGTTGAAATGATATATACCCGAACGGACTTTAGAATAAGGAAAAATCATTATGAGGTAAAATAATAAGCTCGAGTGATTTTTATTGCATTTGATTTACTTGGGATTGCAGGTTTGAAATGATAGAACCCGGATTTTCTTTTTAAATTATGGATTGAAATGATACATATTTGTATACTTGACCTAGGTTAGAAAATATTATATAGGCCCATGGTTAATATTTTTAAAATAATGTTTTCAAAAAAAGAAATTTATTAAGTATTTTGAATATTTAGAAATTATGAAACTTTAACTTAAAATTTTGATTTAATGATTTAAAATATAAAGAGATTGGCTTTCAACAAGTTAAAATTTTATAAGTTGATTATTGGTTTAAATTGTAATTTAAAAATCTTTACTGGGTTTTAAATGGTAATTTAAGGATCTTTATTTGTGATAAATAACTCAATAATTAAAGTTGACTAATGTGGAATTTTAATCTAACCTGGTAATTGCAATCAATTTTTAGTTTGAAATGAATATGGTTTGTATAATAAATAATGTATTTTGAATTGATAAAATGAAATGCAGTTTTAATTGAACTTTTGTAATAAAATATATTTAATTTGAAACCATAGTTATTTGATGTCTAAATGAATAGATTTATAATTTGTTTGTATATTAACTATGACAAAATATTTTATTTATGAAGTGGATATTTTTGGAAATGAAATTTGTGTTTTAAATGGAAATGTATTTTTTTTTTTTTTGAAATATGACTTAACTTCAAAATTGGAAATTTGGTTTTTAAATGGAAATTTTAAGTTAAGTAAATAAATGGAAATTTAGTTTTATTTATGGAATGGTAGTTTAAAATAAAGTATTAAGTTAATTGTAAATAAAAAGTTAAGAAAATAGTGTACTTTTGACTTAATAAGTGAATTATTGTTTAAATTGGATATTTATTCATAAAATTTTATTTTAATTAAATCATAAGTTGAATGATATCCAAATGAATATTTTCTAAAGCGGAAAATATGATTTTATAAGTTAAAATGGCCAAAATTGAAGTTTTATTGTTTCTGAAATGTTATAATAAATTCTGAAATTTTATTGCTAGCACTTCAGAAATACTGTGGTTTTAAGATAGCATTTGCTAAGTGCTATCAATTCTGAAACTTAACTAGGTTCTGAAATAACTAAATACCTATTACAGCACTTTATAAGTGCTACTGTTTCTTAATTTGAACTATTTCTGAAAATAACTAAATAACCACTACAGCACTTTATAAATGTCGTTGTTTCTGAACTGAACTGTTCTGAATAACTAAACACCTATTACAGCACTTTATAAGTGCTGCTATTTCTGAAATTGAGCTATTTTGAAATAACTAAATACCTACCGTAGCATTTTATAAGTGCTGCTGTTTTTGAATTTGAAAATGTTTTGAAATATCACTTTATCTACCGTAACACTTTATAAATGTTGTTGTTGCTGAAAATACAATGTTTTGGGAAATTTTATAAATAAATGAATGAACTTGGAAATGTTACAACTTTGGAAGGAATATTAGGTGATATTGATATTGAAATGGTTTAAATGAATACTGTTTTTAAAGATATTAACATTGAATTTAAATGGTATAAATGAATCTTGTTTGGAAGATATTAACATTGAATTTAAATAGTTTAAATGAATCTTGTTTTGAAGATATTAAAATTGAATTTAAGTGGTTTTAATAAATATGTTTCAAAGTGTCATGATTTTCTAAATATTAAATGGTTTAAATGAATACTGTTTTGAAAGATATTAACATTGAATTTAAATGGTTTAAATGAATCTTGTTTGGAAGATACTAACATTGAATTTAAATAGTTTAAATGAATCTTGTTTTGAAGATATTAACATTGAATTTAAATGGTTTAAAAAAATATGTTTCAAAGTGTTATGATTTTATAAATATTATGATTTACAAATGATAACATTTCCAAGCGTTATGATTTCAAAGTAATATGGTTTCAAAGTGTTTGGTCTGAGAAGTGTTATAACTTTGGAAGTACTATGGTTTTGGAAATGAATTTATTGAAATTGAATTTATTTAAGAATTGTCTTAAAATATAGTGATTTGAACTCATTGAAATTGATCATTCAAGGATATGACTTTATGATCTGTTTTGGTTTAAGGTGATTATAAAGGAATATTTCAAGCTTAAATAAATTGAAAGATTATTCAGTGATTTGAAATTTCGGTTGTATTTAAATGATATATTATTGAATTGGGTTTTGAAATGGAAATGATACTATTGTGATATGGTTTTGAAATGGACATGCTATTTTGGTTTTGAAAGTTATACTATTTTGAAATAAATATCCATGGGTTATAATAAGGATTGGTTGTTAAAGAGACCGGGATCGGATATGGGCATACTCTCTATCGATACCGAAAACCACTTTAACAACCATGTACGCGGTGGAGATTCCAGAATGAAGTAGGATGGTGGCGACGTCCTTTGAGGTATGTACATGGACTCGACTCCTGTGAGTTGGCATAAGGTGGCTAAAACAGGAGCAATTCCGGGCCAGTGAGGTAGCTACTCTTATCGGACACACTCCTTCGATACCATTCTATTACTTTGTAATTGATTGGGGCCCTTTGATTTTAGGGGTGTGGCTCGAGGTGGGCGGTAGTGGCTGCTACGCGTCACCAACAGTCCGGATGCGTAATTGGTATATCTACCCTTTCGTTGCCTCGTTGTGCCGTGTCACTACCCTTGTGCGCCTTGTACGATTTTGGTTTGGGTTGTACGTATGGAGTATCCTTTGGTAGCCTCCCGATCAGGAGGTATTACTGTACTGTATAGACTATTGGCACTATGTATGTGTTAAGGTGGAAAATGTAAAGCCTTAACGTTATTTTTAAGTAAGTTCATTTTACTACCAGACACTATTATAATAGCGTATATTACTACACAGTGAATAGTTTAACGGATCCTTAGAGGATGGGCGGTCCCAAGCATCCTTTAAGTTACTTGTGCATTTATATTACAGTTCACTTGAGTTGGTTTATATTGTATAAGTATGTATGCCCTAACTCGAGTGTTTTGTGTTTTGCTTTGCTCTCGGGTCAGACTGAGTGTTACAGCATTTGAGACCCACCTTCAGAGTTGGAGCTTTTCTTGAAGATCCAGCTATTTATTTCATTTCTGTTATTCAGTTGATTCTAGGGATGTATTCAGCTTGTGCTTATTTATCTTATTGAAAATTCTATTGTATCTTCTATAATTCTGATGTATTTGTATAGTAGCTTCATCAACTACTATCTCTTTACTTCCGCAGCATTTTATTACTCTATGTCTGTGATCTGTGATTTATTTTTTTACTGTATGTTCTGAGTTTTGCCAAATTTAAATTAACAATTCGGTATTTTGAGCTATTTATATCAGACATGTATGGTTTTATTGTCGATTTGAATGGTCCAAAATAATGGGTCGTTACAATATCTAAATCTGAGAATAACATGTCAACTAACTATCATATACATGTCCAAATATCATAATAGCAGGAGGGTGATTTGTTCTGCTAAACAAATGTCCAAACAATTCGATCAATACATAGAAGAACGAGGATTTATTCTGCTAACATATGTCTACAAAATCAAATCACTTACACTATAACATAATAATGGTGTTTTATTCTGCTAACAAATATCATTTAGTCTTCCTAGTCATATAGGGTTATTTAAAGTCTAGACAAAAGATCCTCAGATTTGGAATCAGTTAATTTTATAAAAAAAATTGTTTTAAAACACATTCGGTCCAATTCTAAAATCACCTTTTGAAAAGATTAAATAGATTTAATTAGCTTAAACCCCAATTAAATCTTAATTAACCCTTATTAATTCGGCTTAAGCCATAATTAAATTCTAGTTAGGCTTAGTGAACTTGATTATGTGCTAATTAACTTTCTAATGCAACTTGGTTAAGGTTAAACCAAGTTGTTTAAAAGTTAATCCCAATTAATTAAATAATCCATTACTTACTTAATAATTAATTAACCGTTAATATTAATTAAATAATTATTAATCACTTAATTACTTTTTAACCATGTAAAATGTTAATTAAAACTTTATTAATTAGTTAATAGTCTTTAACTTAAGTGATGATTAACCTTTAATCACCTTCATAATTACCAACTAGGTGCTAATTCCCTTTTATTTAACTAACTAACTAACTAATTAATTATATTACAACTTATTTACTTTTTAATATTACTAATTACGTTTGAAAAAAAATATTGTAAACTAATTTCAAAATAAAACAAACATGAAATAGAATTTTAAACCTTTGCCGAACTGTATCTAGAGCGACTATCTCTATGAGTGCAGTTTTCTCTAACCCACCATTAAGTGAATCCCCTTTTCAATACTATATTCATGATTGAAACATAAATTAGTAAATTTTCACATTTTAGAACCAATTATGCAAGCTTTAACTAAAATCTAAAACTTTAAACTCTTAAAATGAGTCTGATTTCAAATCTGACCTCAAAACCGTCGTGAATACATACAAGATTTCGAATTTGTATTTAACCCATCATGACAATATTCTAGTTCATCATCAACCCTTTATATTCACACATCACATTCATATAAAAAATTGTATACATATACCAATCTATATACAACTACTGACTTTGCAATATCACATCCATTCGAGTAAAAATACTGATCCATACATTAGCACTTATCATCACATTTCAAACATGCCAAGATCCAACATACATATAACATATATAGCTAAGGATCAACACAACATATAAAGGAAAGTTTTCCAAAAGATAAGAAATTTACTCATCGAAAACTATACAAATTATCGCTGAATTAGAGTATGACATAGAATTTCCATTCCTAAGCAACAAGATGGACTCTAGAACCCTAAATGGACTAGGTAGGCTCAGCCTTGAAGGGGAGAGGAAGCGAGACTTGTTTTGGTAAGATGGAGCAACTTCAGATAAACATCAAATTCTCAATAATAAACTCGAAAATAAGTCATTTTGAAACTGAATTTTGGACTACCTACTCACAGAATTTCCAAAAGCACTCAAAGAGAAAGTTATTGAAGCTCATTTCTTTATCATTCCAAAAAAAATGACTCATTTTCTGTTTTATTTGAAGAAGTTATGGTCCAAAAGAGATGGACCATTTTTTGAATTTAAATTCTGAGCTCAAAATTGCTTTATAAAGAATTGGTGTTTCGACATGGCTATGATAGAAATTTGAAAAAGTGGTCAACTAGAATGTTGTAGCCAATAAAATTTACGTAGTTTGAAAAAATAAAAACTCTATTTGAGTTAGAAATGAGGAATAAAAGGTTAGTGGAAAGGGGAGGAAAAATGGAGAAGATTTTGAGTGGATTTTGAACAAGTTTTTCTAAGGATTTCCTTTTTCCCTTCTCTCAAGGCTAAAGAAGAAGCCATGAGAACTTTAATGGAAGAAGAAGGAAATGATAGCACAGAGAAAAGAAAGAGAATTGGTGGGTATATATATAGGCAAAATGAATTAAATAATATAATTTTTCATAATTATATCTAGTCACATCACAAATCTTTTATAATATATATATATATATATATATATATATATATATAATTGTGTTTAGTTACATCACTTTCTTTTATTTATGTATATATATAATTATGTTTAGTCACATCACTCTTATATATATATATATAAATTATGTTTAGTCACATTACTTTCTTTCTTATATTTATATAATTATTATGTTTAGTCACATCACTCTCTTATATTTATAATTATGTTTTGTCACATCACTCTTTATATATATATATATATAATTATTTAAAACCCGTGAATTGTCACATCGCTATGTATATATAATTTTTATCATCAATTAAAGCTAAGACGGGACAAGATATGATGATGGCTAATGATTACAAAATCTAAGATGTGACAATGTTATATATATATATATATATATATATTTATATAAAATGTTTATTATTTTTAAAACTATATCTTGTCACATAACCTACTAATCTAAATTGACATAGGATAATTTATTTCTAAGTGTACTATTATTTAGTTAAATAACTCTTGTATATATGTACATATAGTAAACAAAGACGAACAATGCTCCCGACAACTTTCCGATGTAATGGTAAAAATTTCGAAAAACGTTCTTCGGTCACGTTTCCTATTTTTATGCGAACTATTTAATTTGGTAATTAAATGTTGAAAACAATTTTTACATCATTATTAATTATTTAAAAAAGTTTATTTTTATTATAAAACTTATATGTTGAATATTTAAATTAACTAAATATTCACTAATCAAAGTAGTGAAATTCCGAGTCATTACATTCCATGTATATACTTTTGGCTAATTTTGCTTGAATTGGTCGGAGTGATGGTGGTGTTGATTTGGTTTGTGTTTTAATGGCAGCCAGGGTTATAAATTTTTGGGTTTTGCTAAAGTGAGAATGTCTAGGTCCTTATATAGAAAAATTTTAAAGCACTGTTCATCAGTTGAATTTTAGAACTCCAAACGAGACGTGTCATCTGGCGTTCTATATGTTATGCTCCTATTCCGAACACAATAGAATATATATCAGAAACCAATTCCATGATATACAAAAGTATCTTTTCAAATCATATTAATCTAAATACCTTTAATTAATTTCTAGGCGTTTTTAACTCGCACGACCAAACGATATGTCCAATTGCCACGAAATTCGACGGCATATAATAATTCACTATTACGGATCCAGTGAAACTGGTTCATCGAAATCTAAGACAATGCCCTGAAAGGCTATGTTCACACGTTAATTAAAATAGTTATTTCCAAAATCATCATAAATTACTATTAATTCAAATTGAAATGTTTACTATCTTCCTTCTTATTCAAATAGAATTTGAATCAACTTTCCAAATCATTTTCATTCATATTAAATTCAAGATTCAATTATTTAAACAATTTCAAATATTAAATTTAACAATTTGATTAATAATAATCACTGTATTTCAGATTCAAGTTATTTAGCTTATAAAAATTAACTTTTCAATATTAAAATCAATTAAATATTCCAAATTCAAATGACTGAATTTCTGGGTCATTACATAAATATTGTCACAACAAACGCAAATCATTTTATACTTTAAAAGCATTTCTCTTTAAACTCTCATTTAAAGATTTAAATATACCTAAGGGTTTAAGACAAGTGTTGTTTTAAACAGTGTCGTAACAAACCCAAATCATTTTCTTTATACTTAAGCCTAAAGTATTCATTTTTTAAACATATAACTATATTCCTATGCATAATTAGCAATAAGGAATAAAAACACTTATTTCACACTGGATGGTTCCTTTACATTTCAAAAAGTCAATTTATAATTGATATCAAAATATCATATTTAATTTCAAATCATATCCCTTTGAAATCATAATCACTTTAAACTATATTCACTTCAAAATCATATTCACTTTCAAATCATATTCACTTTCAAATCATTTATAAGTTATGTTAATCCACTTTTAAGTGGAAATTAGCCTCAAGGGCCTCTTTAGCAAATGCAATTAGTTTCTAGGACACAGAACTAAAATAATTGCTTTTAAGGACAAAATGCCCCTTAATAATAAGGATTAAAAACGAGTGTTGCTAAAATGTCGTTTACAACAACCCAAAACCGTTTACTTATTCATTAATAACTTTAAATGTTTATTTTAAAGATTACAGCATGTCCAAACTTATTAGCTAAGACAACACGCTTTTAGTTAATTTCACAAAAACATTTATTTTAACTTAAGTCTTAACACCCAATCTCCTTTTATTATATTTTTAAAATACTTAATTTAATACTTAAAACTTATACGCATAGAAATATCTTTAAAATACATATTAATATTTTAAAACTACTTAAAATGTATGATAATCATTTATACATAATAGTATGTAAAAATAAGGAATTTTGAAATAATAGAAAAACCAAAATAAACTTGTTTTATTTTAAAAGCCATTTAGTTTAAAATTCGTAATTAATTGTTAAAAATAAATTTAAACTTGCAACCAATTTTAAAAGACTCTATTATAAGTTAGAAAACAACCATAAAAAGATTAAAGAAAAATACATAATTTGAATATCATTTTTAAACAATTTATAGTTTCAAATATCAAAGATAGCGTTTCTAGAAATGTTGTCCAAAGTTCTGTTTCAAGCTTTAACACATTTTTTCTACAACTTTGTATCTAGTTTTCAATGATTTAACAGTTGATTTTAGATCCAATCTATTTATAACAGTTAGTATATTTTGGTACTTGAAAATCATGAAGAGAAGTCCCAAAGAATATCTTTTAATTATTTTATAGTATTTTTTGAAAATAAGATATTTTGTGGAAGTGCTCGTATAGTAACTATTTCGCTATAACTTTTGCCTCTTCGTTCAACTAGCTACTAAATGATTTAAGCTTCAAAACTTTTACAACAAGAAAAATAAATTATTAACTTGATAAAATAGTAAAGAAATCCTTAAGAAAGTTTCCAAAAAAATAAACTTTATTTTTCAAAACGAGTTATTTAAAAATGTCGTTATTGCGACTATTTTACTTCAATCTTTCTTAACTTTTTTTATGTTTCCTATAACGATCTTCCTTTCTTACACCTAAAGACGAATTTAATACATCATTGGTATTCATGTGTTAATCATTTAAGTGTTCAAAAGATGAGTCATTTGGGGTGAAGAAAGAAAAGACAGAACAGAATACCACAAAACATGACGAGTAACATATAATATAAACAAGTTTTTATAAAATGAAATCATCTTTATTATACACATCACTAGAGTGCATTAACATATTATCAGCTTGGACAGTTATAACAGTCTGTTCTCACTATTGCTGATAAATATAGATGAGAAAAAAAACAGAACAATAGAAGAATATAAGGTACGTGAATGAATCTTGGAGAATCTAGCTCGTCACCTGAAAGCTTCAAAGAATTCAGGTAAATCTGGAAAACATGCTCGTGCTACCCCGAGCATTATAAGAAAATAATGCCCAAATTAGTGTGGTAAAACCAGCATGAGAAACTAAAATCATAAAGAATTTATTTGTTTAACGTGTAAAACCCTTTAAAATCAAAAGGTATCTCATATGAATACGCCGCACATAAACACGGAATGATTTTTACCATACGATAACCAAAACATTTTCTATAGAAAATCCAACATTATTATAATAATGTCTATGATGCAAATACATATTAATCATATCCGAAATTATTGCGTTATTAAATTCCAGTATAATAGGTATACAATCAAGTTCGAAGACACTTATTGGAGAATGGATTCCAACTATGAAAGGGTAAGAGTCTACCCATCAAATTGGTACACCTATAGATAAAATGTATGGAAGGCTACAACACGTTACACCTATGCTACTTAGGACCGGCCCTATCCCATACTAGATAGCATCGAATGTGATCATCCTTTGGTTGCGATCGAACAACCATAATGGACCTCGAAGCATACATAGAGATATCGTCACTAGATCTTAGGATGATCGTACCCTAATATGAGCGACCTACATAGCCCTACTTCATGTCCCTGCTTTAGTCATTTTCCCAGTTGATGGGGCTTGAGGTACGATTACCTTTTTATATAGCAACCATCTTGGAATGTTAACCCTGCCTTCTAGGCAGAAATGCAATGCCAACATCCATCCATACAAGTTCGTTTTAGGTCTGAACAAAACCGAAGGCACTACCTCCACTACATCCATTTTAGAATCACCCTTAGGATTAGTAGAAAATACCTCTTGCACTTCAAAAGCCCCATCTTCAATCATCTTCAAGATGTCTTAGGTTGAAATTCTTTGAGTAGGATCGAAGTGGTTTTTGGATCATTTATACTCATCTAATCTCGGTCTGTTTGAAACAACTTTCGATGGTTCTTGTAAACTCAACCTCAGTTCTTTTTGAAATAATCAGATAATACATAGGATCGAGGATCATCCCTTGACCATTTAAGTGGACGAATCCCCCTGTATTTGTCCTGGGAAAACAAAACGAGATTTATATGTACGGTATAACATTATCAAAGATAACTGTGCCACATAACTCACGTGTTTCTCCTAGATATTTTCGGAGTTATATTTTTGTGCGAATTTGATAGTCGATTGTTTAATAATCAAATAAATAAACAACAACAAATTTAGAAATTTAACTACTAATAGCAACCACTAAGCCTCAAAACAAATCTTTCATTTATTAAAACTCTTTTCAAAAGTGTTTGTCAAAAACATTCATATACATATCTTACTGACAAATGTATATTCACAAAAAAGTTGTTTTCATTTCCAAACCATGTCAAAAGATCAAAACAAAATGTTATGAGATAACGATAACCTCAAATAATATTCCTTTGGTGTTTAGTGTGGAAAGTACGTTCATTTCCCTAGAATTAAGAAGGTTAGTTAAAGAAAATCCAATCTCAAATTCTTTTATAAATTTCCTTTTATAAATCCCCTTAATATATATCTTTTATTGATGAATCTCCTTTATTAAATTCCATCCACGTTTACAAAACTTTTTATAAACCATTAAGTTAAATTTACAAAACTCTTCTATAAATATTAAACCATTTATATCTTTTTATATATCTCCAAAATCATTTATAAAACTTCCTTTATAAATATCCAAAATCATTTACAAAACTTTCTTATAAATATTCCTTATTTAAAACAAAAACTCCTTTAATAAACTCATTTAATAAAGTCATTTTGATAAACAAAATGATTATTTAAAACATCTTTACAAAAATCATTACTTAACTTGTAACCATTATAAAAAGTATGGCTGACCTTAAAAATTAGAAAAAAGCTTAGTGACCACAATGGTTCTCATTAACTGAGTTTACTTTTCAAGTTATAACATGGGTATTTATATAACAAGCAGATACGTATAAGGGAATCGGCCAATAACAATCAAATATATAAGTAAATGTCCAAGTTACTAAAATAGCAGTTGAGGATTTGTTCTGCTAAACACAAGTCTAAGTTAATATAATGAAAAAATGAGTTTTCATTTTGCACAACAGATGTCAACATATAATACTTGGTGAACCATGGTAGAATGATGATTTTTTCTACCAAACAAATGTCACATACAATTTAATTAGCAGAACTGTAATTTATTCTGATAAACAGATGTCTTTGGATTTCCTTTTTAATTAGGGTTACTTAAGAGTAATCGGTAAACAAATCCCTTAGTTCGAAATACTTTTGCAAAAGAAACTACTTTAAAACAAACCCGATATTTAGAAATAAACGATTTTAAAATTTAAAACCTTTATTCAATAATTAAATAACACTTAACTCCTTATTAATTAATAATTAAACCTTTAATTAATAATTAAACAATAATTAAGTATTAAATAAATAATTAAACCCTAACTAATCTTTGATTAATTATTAATTGAGAATTTAAACGGTTAATTAATAATTAAATATTAATTAATTTAAATTAATTAATTAACTATTCCATAGTTAAAATGTAAATAATAAATTAAACCTTCTTTTAAAATAATTAAATCATAATTAAGTTTAATTAAATCTTAATTTAATTAAGCTTGATTAGTAATAAATTCAAGATTAAACCCTTTTATAAATAAATAATTAGTTAATAATCATTCTTAAATAAATAATTCAATAATAATCAATCCCTGATTATTAATTTAATAATAATCAACTTAAATGAATTAACTAATCATTATTAACTTAATCGATTAACACTTAAGTGTTAATTACCTTTATTAACTAATGACTAAGTACTAATTATGTTAATTAATTAATTATTAAAATAAATGTAACGAACCGTAAATTTTGATAAATAAATTGGTTATTTTTAATTAAATTTTTGTAATTTAATTTAGAAAGGAATAAATTTTTTATAATTTATATTGGAATAAATGTTAAGAATGAATTTTAGCAATGGTTAATAAAGGTAAGTAATAAACTTTTAAATGTTAGTATAAATTAAAGAAATGAGTGGGAACCATATTTATGAAATAATAACTAGAATGCAAGTTAAATAATACCAATCCAGTTAATAAATTTATGAATTAAATGGAATACCAATTAATGAAAATAAATCTAAATGTTATGTTTGGCTATAAATTGAACATAAGTAAATGAAATGTGTAGTATGAAGATAAATGGCAACATTGATTTGTAAGTAATAAAAGCTTATTAATGCGACTAAAGGATTAACGGAAACGACTTTTGTATGTTACCTATTTTGTAGCTGGTTGAATTTAAATTGAAAATCAGTTACAAAAATTATAATCTAATAGTACGTTAATGTTAACTAAGGAAATTATCAATAATTGAATGAAATTCAAATCAATGGAAATAATGAAGATGTATACTTAGCTACAAATTGAATATATGAAAACAAATGTAAGCATTGAATTTAATTTAATGAATTTAAATTTTAATAAATGGTCATTGAAAAATCAATATTCTGTAAGTAATTATAATGTATGTTGTTGATAATAAATGTTACTTTAATGGTCATTAATATAATAACGGAAGTGTGAATTTAAATGTAATAGAAACGTAAATTTATTTTAAGGTAGTAATTGGTGAATTAGGAAATAAGCTCAAATTATGTTAATTGATGAATTAATACGTAATGTATGTAAAGTAATAAACTGGTATAAGGATGGAATTAAGGTAAATCCATTAATTGGTTTTAAAACCTTAATTAATGTGTTCAATTGATAAAAGTACACATTTAGAAACGTAATATTTATTCAAATTAAGATGTAAGTAGGCGTATATTGATGTCATGAAATAAAATTTGCGTATATGAAATTATAAATCCGGATTGATAAGTAACGAACTTATAAATGCAATTAAAAGCAAATAGGTGGCAATTAATATAGGTTGCTTGTTATTTAATGTGTTAAATAAATGGGTAATCAATTGCAATAAATCTAAATTAACGTTTGTTAATGTAAATTTATGTAATAATCAAATATTATGCAATTTTATTTGTAAAATGACAATTGGGTGAATAAAAGAAATGCAAAAATTAAGTTGTGTCGGTATATTGGCATTTAATGTATAATAATAGGATTAATTGTAAATAAATGAAATTTAACATTTAATTATTATGTTATTGAAATTTAGATGAAATTTGGAGATATGTATGTAATAAAGTATGAATCCAATGTTAGTTTCATCTATTTGATACTAATAGGTTGAATAATAGAATGAAAATTTAATTCAATGGAATTATTGAAAATTTAATTTATAATTGATGAATATAATGAAATTTGAATTTACGCTGAAATTTTTGATTGAATCAACATTTAGTTTACATCTAAAATTGTTTAAAATCATTGTAAAGGATTAAGAAATTTAAAATGATAAGAATTGTCAATTTTAGAATTTAAATTGGAAATTTGATTTAATTTTTTTTATTTATTAACTTATTTAATTAGTGAAAAAATAGCCATTTTGGCCACTGACACGGATTTCGACAAAACCAGTTTCATCGGATCCGTAATGGTGAATTATTGTAGGGTTTCAAGTTTCGTAGCGACCGGACTTGTCGTTTGATCGTACGGCCTCGAAACACCTTGAAATTAATGAAATTGAAATCAATTGAAATCAGTTTAAAAAATATTGATTTGAGCATAACTTCTTCATACGATGAAATTTGGACTTGAAACTTGTTCCATCGCGTTTAAAATATTTAAAAACATCTATTGTGATATATGGGTTGACCCAATTTCGTTCCGGAGTCGAAACGGTCTTTTCGGGCCAAAGATCGTTCAGCACGTTTATTTAACGGGTCCATCTATTCTATTTCAACGTTGTCTATAAATACCCTGTTATAAACCCTAGCAGCCTCTATTCCTCATTTCTATACGTACAGAAACTTCTGTGCTCCTCTTCCTCAATGGCTGTAAACCCTAATTTATCCAATTCAAATTTCAATCAAAAATTGACCATAAAAATTCAAACTCCTTAGAAAAATTTGGAAAAAAATATATCGAAGATCTCAATGATACTAGCCTACACCTGCTTTTCATTTTTTGAGACAGTGACCGGATTGATCAGAAATCGCGGTCAAAGTCGAATTGGGTCTTTTTGATTTCGACATCAATCGACGAAATCAAAATCTGGGTATTGTAGAGCTCGTCAAGGGAAGTCGATTGGTAGTGGTCTCGTGGCTTAGCACGGCCTGTGGTTCTCGAGGTTCATGAATTAGGATTTGGAACCCATAGTACATCGGCGGCGGCGGCTTCACTGGAGGAGCTCGGGGCTAGGCGTTGTGCAGAGGGAGGTATGGCATGGGGTTCGATGGTCATGCCGTGGCCAATGGCGGCCTGTAGTGGCGAGGAAGCTTGGTCAAACGTTCGGTCAAGGGTTGTTGCGTGCTTCTCTGGTGCGTTCATACGCGACGTGAAGAAGATGATCACGTGAGTGAAGGATCTATGCAGTGACATGGCAGTTCTAGTGTGAGGGTTTGTTTTCTTTTTTTTCTTTTTTTATTCCAATTTCAATCGTTCTAACAAGCATAACTCTCACATACGATATCGTTTTACGTGCGATTTTTTTGTTAGGATCTTATTGGAATTCCGGACATTATGGCTCTGGTTTGGACGGATTCTGAGACTGCCCAATTTTTGGGTTTAAATTCAATTTAAATTTAAAAGGTGAGTGTTTTGACCCAGTCACAACTTCTAAAATTTCTTATGTTTGTTAAATTAAATTTTTGTTGTGATTATGCATTTATTTATGACTTTTCCGTATATTTAAATCATCATCTCAGTTAATTGGATTTATTTAAATTAAATCATTATTTAATTTATTTTTGAATATAACTACCAATTATTTACCTGTTATATATTATCAGTTATATATTGATATTGATTGATTGTTTTATATGATGATTGTGATGGATGTATGATTTTATGATGGATGAATGGATGTTTTATTTATGTCACCATAATCTGCAAGTTGTTATGCATTTATTTGATTCGGGATTGCGGTTTGAATTGATATACAACCGCATTTTTATTTTAAATTACGGATTGAAATGATAAATATCCGTATCACTTGACCATAGGATAGAAAATCATATTTAGACACTGTGGTCTATATATATAAAATATTTTGAAATGATTTTCTATGGTTTGTAAAGAAATATATGATTTTTGAGGTATTGAATTGGATATTTTATAAATGTTCTTTTATATATGGTTAGTTCTTGGTTTAAGCTATTAAAAAAAATCTGTTCAAAGCATAAAATAAGTTTAATAATAAAGTTTGATTTTATTAAAATATAATATGGATGAGAATTTACTTAAATTATATTTTAATATGGAGTTATATTGATTTTTATAAATCAAGGTTGAGAAGATAGTTTGAAATTGATTGAAATTTTATCTAATTAAGAATTATAGTTAATAAGAATCCATTTGGAACTTATTGAAATTGAGATTTTTAAAGGAATATGGTTTTATAGCTAAATTCGGGTTTAAGGTGATTTAAGTGAAATGTTTGAAATCTAAATAAATTGAGGAATATTCAGTTATTGAATTTGAAGTTTTATTTAAAGGATATTAGATTTATTAAGGAAATATTTCAAACTAAATAATATTAAAGAGAATTTGGTGTGTGTGTATATATATGTATATATGAATTATAAAATTTAGTTTTGAAATATTAAATAATTAAAGCTTTGAAATATATGGAAATTGAAATGGTTTGTTTCAAATCTGTATTTGGAATTGATTTGTGAAATTTAAAGAAGCTAATTTATTATATAAAGTAATTTAATATTAAACCATTTAAGTATTGGAAGTTATGTTTCAAAGTTATGGGTTTCAAGGTATTATGTTTTGAAAATGCTATGATTTTGGGAAAATGATATATTTGAAATAAAAATGAAATTACATTGATTTGGGTTTTAATAAAAATGATACCTTATTAATTTGGTTTTTAAATGAAGATGATATCGTATTTATATGGTTTTGGAATGAATATTATATCCTGGTTTTGAAGTATAATTATTTTGAAATGACCGCGGTGTTATAATAACGTTTGGTTGTTGAAGAGACCGGAATCGGAAGTTATCATACTCTCTGCCAACTTCGAAAACCACTTTAACAACCGTGTACGCGGTGGAGATTCCAGAATTAAGTAGGATGGTGGCGGCGTTTCCTTTGAGGTAAATACGTGGACCTAACTCCCGTGAGTTGGCATAAGGTGGCTAAAATAGGAACGATTGACGGGTTAATGAGGTAGCACCTTTGATCGGACACATCCCTTCGATATTATACTTTGACTTTTGGATTGATTCGGTGGCCACTTTTGATTTTTTTATTTGGGGGTGTGGCTCGAGGTGGGCGGTAGCTGCGCGCTACGCGTTACCATCGGCCCGGAAGCGTAATTGGTATATCTACCCTGGCATTGCCTAGTTGTGCTTAGTCACCTACCTTATCGCGCCTTGTACGAGTTTGGTTTTCTCCCGTAGCCCGTGTGGTATCCTCAGGTGGCTTCCTAATCAGGAGGGACTATGATATTGGATGGACTACAGGGACTATTACGTGTTAAGGGCTATATGGGTAACCCCTTAATGCTATGAAAAACGTAAGTTTATTTTACTATTAGACACTATTATAATAGCCAAATATTACTACATAGTAAATATTTTAACGGATCCTTAGGAGATGTGAATCTCGAGCATTTCTTAAGTTACTGCACTCACATTAGACACTGGATAGGAGATGTCAAATCCCATAAACATCTCTGACGCCGTTCCACTCATATTTATTCCTGTTGATTTAACTTACATAAGATATTTTAGTTTTGACTCGAGTGTTTTGTCCTTTCAATTCGCTCGGGTCATTTCGAGCGTTTCAAGATTCTAGAGGACGAAGACGAGGATTGTAGTACTATTGTCTACTATATTGTTCCACTACACACTGTATTCCGCTGCATCGATTATTATTCGTTGGTATGTGCAACTCTGATATGTATTGTATAAATATAATCAAATGTTTATAAAACAGCTTCATGAACTGTATATTTGATTATTATATTTTATCATTCCGCTGTAAGATTTTATTTTGTTTTTTCTTTCCCTGCTTTTTCTTATTTACCCTATAACAATCCGCCCTTCTGTATGGTCTAAGTCTGACGTGTGTGGTTTATCATCGATTTAAACCGTTCGAAAAGGCAGGGTGTTACATTTCGTATCAGAGACAGGTTTAGCGATAAACCTTAGCTTTGTAGGTCTGACTCTTTATTAATAGGGTAGTAATATCCTATGTGAGTCGCTGAGTGTATACATGTGAGAGAGCGTATTTGTTAGTGTTATAAAAGGTTTTAATATTGTGTTAATTTGTTCCATTTTGTATTTATAAATTCTGGTTGATGCATGGGACGCTATGACATCAATAGGGATTTCTAAACACTTAATAGGACAGACCGACACAATATTTGTTTTAATATAGGTGAATGAAATAATTTTGCCTATTATATTTTCTATATATAAAATAAAATTTTATAAATGATATATATATTTGGTTGAAAAATATTGGTTGTTAGGTAATGAAATTATAAATCATAGGTGAAATGAGATAGAAAATAAAATCAATAAAAATTTGGAAATTGTGGAACTTAAGTCCAAGATTTTGAAAATTGCTTTCAAAGTATTTTGAAATATAATAATATTATTAGAAGTATTTTCTGTTATAAATATTTCAATATAATTTGAAAGAATTATTTTAAAGAAGATTTTGGAAAAAATAAGTTATGTACTTCCCTTTTTGTCGCTGGAAAATAATTTCGGTGATGGCGGCCGCATCATCGTCATTCATTTTCGAGCTTCGAAGTGGGAAGGCCACTGTAGTAGTTTTACTACAGATTTATTTTGATAAATAAATATAAATTTTAAATTTTTTTAAATATAATTGGATATAAAAATTGCAAGCATATGTTTATCTGTTATTTTAAAATGATTTTGAATAAAACCCGGTATTTAATTCTTAAGTTTCCGTTAATTAATAGTTTCAATTAAGTGTAGTAAAATGGAATATGACTAATTTATAAATTGGAACCTTTAATTAAAATAAGTGATTTAATGCTAAGTTATAAATGAGATTAAAAGAAAGTGAAATTATAATCTTATAAAACGAAAGATATAATTATTGAACCATTAATTAATTAAAAGAAATAAGATAAACTTGTATGATTTTAATTACATTCTTAAAGGCATATATATAACTTACCAGAAGATGTAAAAAGTTGAAATGTTAATAAGAAAACGTAATGGATATTATACAAGTAAAGCTTTTGTAATAGGAAGGTTCAATGAAATTCTTTAATAAATAATAATTTGGTATTGTAGTTGTTATAAACTTAAGTATAATTGAAATACTACTAATTAAATATAATGGAAGGCAGGTATTGTAAGTAAGAAATTTTAACTTAAGTAAATAAGTTGAAGTTATTTCAAAATAAAATGGTAAGAAATAAATGTAAAATAAAAAGATAAATCATTATATGAAAGAAAAGAAATCAAACAACTAATGTATGAAATGAAATTAATGGTAAGTAAATTTGTTTTGTTGGTTGGAATTGTTGTTTGTTTGGGTTATGGTTATTTAGGTAAGGATACTTCAAAATTGTTTGGATGAATGAATAATCTATTTAGTTTCACCTAAGACTGTTGAGTGAAGGGTACACTTAGTAGTTTATTTTTTATTCCGTACAATTTAAAGTTTTGAACCCAAACAACTATTTGTTTGTTTGATATGAATGAATGTTTGATTTGTGTTAATTTTTATGTGATGGTTGTATGCCTTGTTGCAAGTGGTTGTAGGTTGTATTGATTTGTTTGTTTATGGTTGAAACAACTTTAATATTTCATTTATATAATTGTTAACCCTTTTTGTGACGCCCCGCCTCTATACCCACGCTAGCCAAGAACACTATAGTGTAGTGCTGTCAACTAGCACGGAGAATAAGGCTGTTGAGGAGCGGCCATCAATAGTTGGCCTTACTCTAGTATTGGTTATCTCGATAGGAGTGGTATATTTATATAAATATTCTTTCATTTTTCATCTCTGATTTATTTCCTCCCATGGACATACCCCAATTCCAGTATAAAACGAACTACGATGGTTCATAATAGTTTAGAACAGTAAATATAAAATATTACACGGATAATATAAATGCGGAACACAGATAAAATAGAAATTCTCATATATACAACAACTGATGTCAGCTACAATACATTTGACACGGTACATATGATACAACTACCACAGTCGACTCAGGAAGTTACATATACAAGTACATTAACGTATATAATATACATGAATACATATCTTCCTATACAATTATACAGACTACTACAAATGACGACGACTACTCCAAAAGATATGAAAGAACTTCATAGCTCTAGCAGAAACCCAAAGCAGAATATCTACAACCTGGAATACTCGGTCTGACCCGAGTATTAGATTCAAAAGAAAATAATACTCGGGTCAGTCTAATTCAAACTCAGTTATTAGTGCACAGAAGCAATAATAATCAAATAATGAATAGACGACAGTAATTAAACCAAATCAGAATGCAATTCAGAATATTGAATTGAAATAAACAGAACAGTTCAAACCATTGAAATATAAATTAAAATATTAATTCAAGTAGGGCTGCAGTACACGCACGCGTGCACTGCCTCGCCACTACGGAATATGGAATACGCAAAAAGATCCATAAGTCAAAACAAATAGAATATCATACACGCCATACCGTGTGGCTGCAGTTCACGCTTGCGTGCACTGCCTTGCCACTACAGTGACGTTGTACCCAATGAATACCGTGTGGCTGCAGTTCACGCTTGCGTGCGCTGCCTTGCCACAACAGTGATGATGTACTCAATGAATATTCACAAGCATCGCTGTGAATGTCATAAGGGCGAGTGTTGATTAAATTACAAAGAAATGGCACAGATGTGTGCAGAGGCATAAGGTACATGAAGTTATCAAAAAGAAGGTGGGAGCACCAAAAACATGGCACCACAACACACAACATTTAATGAACATAGAGAGTCAGTACCCAACAGAGGCATGCTATGGCAGTTACAAAAGGCAAAAGGGCAAATCTCAACTATCCTGATTCAACACAACAGCCAAGCCACTCGATAACAAGGGAAATAGCATATGCAGTGATACATAAAGAACATGCATCACTACAGCAACTAAAAGTGAACTAGGCATATGCACCCAAACCAAAAGAACTCAGTAACAAATATACAAGCATCGCAATAAACTCAATACAGTGATACGCGACAACAACAAAGTGAAGTCTGAGTGCTAAAAAGTCAGAGGCAAGGTAACTGCAGACTACTCAAATTATGAAGACTACACAAGCTCAATGCATCAGTAAAACAAGCTCGAGACTGGTGGTAACAAGTTCGACCAAGAAACTGTTGTCAACAGCAGTTATAAAAATAGTGTGGCAAAAGTAAACGAAGACACAATCATGTGTCAACTAAAGTAAGAGACCAAAATCAAGCATCGCATGGATAGGTCAGTGAACACAACTAAGTGAAAGTGAGAATACCATGTTTTAACAAAACAGTGAAACATGAAGTAGTTCGATATCACTGCACATAATAGATACAACATGGAGTGCCATCAAGATATTCAAGCTACAGGTCAAGTATGCTACTGGGGTAATGCAACACAATAACAAGGAAATGGCATATTCAAGTGTATTTCTTAAGCGAACAACCAAAGCAACTCAGGCATACACACGTACCACTGTACAAATCTAAATTGCGAAGCAACTACAATATCTCATTCAAAGGCCAAAATAATCATCAGCACTTTAGCAGAATACACGATATCATTAAAAATTCACTTGCCAGAAAATCAAAGCCATGCGATTCTTGATTTGAAATATTCAAAACGGGGAAATGAAAATTTCAAAAGCCGCAAGCAATAAACAAGTCAAGGCAGAAATATATGAAATGATTCAAAGTTGAATATGCCAACTTTTCAGACCAAGGTAAATCAACGACCCAAGAATCAACCAATAAAAATTCAACAACCACTATTGAAATCAAAATCAAGGGTTGAAACATTCAACGCTAACAATTCCGGAACATATGGAATCAATCCATTATAAATACCAATTATCATCATCGGTAAAATCAAGTCGAAGACGAAGACCACGAAAACAGAATTAAGCAAACGAATTCAACCAACTCGAATTAGATGTGAGTAAGTATACATTACTCACCTTTGTTCGAAGCGGCCGAGACTCAAGCAAGGAGGCGAACGGCGACGAGAATCGAACGAGCAAGCGCCATCTTTCGCCTTCGATTTCTATGCCTTGGCTTCGAAAGGGGGAGAATGAGTGAGGCCGCCATCATTTTCTCAAAGAAAAAAAAAGAAGTGGATCGGGTTCGAATGAATGAAAAATAAGAAAAGGGGACGGGTTATTCACTTTGCTAATTTCACGGCCACAACTAAAACATGGGCCACTATTTGATTTTCAAAGCCCACAATTCCTTTTGACCATTTATAAAAGAATTTTAATTCAAACTTAAAAACTTCAATAGGCAATTAGTTAGGAAAAGTTATCGTCCAAAGACGATAATTAATCGGTACGAAATACCGGGTTGTTACACTTTTAGATTATATAAGTGAAATGCAGGTTATGGAAGCAATTACTACTGCTTTTGGTTCCATAAAATAAGCGTTAATTGCCCGACTAATTGTACATTTTCGGATTACGGTTTATAGCGTTATTATATTGTTTTCTCGGGTTGGGATATATATTATTTTGGTAAATATATGTTATATATTGTTATATTTGATATTATATTTTCTCCCGAGTCTCTTCGTAAAAAGGAGACTCCGCCGAAATTTTCCGAAAATTTTGGACTTAGAAAAATTTTGAAAATGTTTTCCAAACTTTACTAATTTGAGTATAAAGGGATTTAATAGTTATAAATTGATATTTTATTTAAATGATTAAATTTTGTAAATTTATTTGTTTATAAATTTAATATTTTAAGTAAGATATTGATTTCCTAATTCTTTCTTTTCTCTTCTTTTTCCTTTTCGGGGACGAAAAGTTTTGAGTGGGGGAGAGTGTAACTACCCGTAAATTTTAATAAATAAATTGGTTTTTTTAATTACATTTTTGTAATTTAATTTAGAAAGGAATAAAAAAATTATAATTCATGTTGGAATAAATGTAAAGAATGAATTTTAGCAATGGTTAATAAAGGTAAGTAATAAACTTTTAAATGTTAGTATAAATTAAAGAAATGATTGGGAACCATATTCATGAAATAATAACTAGAACGCAAGTTAAATAATACCAATCCAGTTAATAAATTTATGAATTGAATGGAATACCAATTAATGAAAATAAATCTAAATGTTATGTTTGGCTATAAATTGAACATAAGTGAATGAAATGTGTAGTATGAAGATAAATGACAACATTGATTTGTAAGTAATAAAAGCTTATTAATGCGACTAAAGGATTAACGGTAACGACTTTTGTATGTTACCTATTTTATAGCTGCTTGATTTTAAATTGGAAATTAGTTACAAAAATTATAATCTAATAGTACGTTAATGTCAACTAAGGCAATTATCAATAAATTGAATGAAATTCAAATCAATGGAAATAATGCAGATGCATACTTAGCTACAAATTGATTATATGAAAACAAAATGTAAGCATTGAATTTAATTTAATGAATTTAAATTTTAATAAATGGTCATTTAAAAATCAATATTCTGTAAGTAATTATAATGTATGTTGTTGATAACAAACATTACTTTAATGGTAATTAATATAATAACGGAAGTGTGAATGTAAATGTAATAGAAACGTAAATTTATTTTATGGTAGTAATTGGTGAATTAGGAAATAAGCTCAAACTATGCTAATTGATGAATTAATACGTAATGTATGTAAAGTAATAAACCGGTATAAGGATGGAATTAAGGTAAATCCATTAATTGGTTTTAAAACCTTAATTAATGTGTTCAATTGATAGAATTACACATTTAGAAACGTAATATTTATTCAAATTAAGATGTAAATAGGCGTATATTAATGTCATGAAATAAAATTTGCGTATATGAAATTATAAATCTGGATTGATAAGTAACGAACTTATAAATGCAATTAAAAGCAAATAAGTGGCAATTAATATAGGTTGCTTGTTTATTTAATGTGTTAAATAAACGGGTAATCAATTGCAAATAATGTAATTTTATTTATAAAATGACAATTGGGTGAATAAAAAAATGCAAAAATTAAGTTGTGTCACTATATTGGAATTTAATGTATAATAATAGGATTAATTGTAAATAAATGAAATTTAACATTTAATTATTACGTTATTTAAATTTAGATGAAATTTGGAGATATGTATGTAATAAAGTATGAATCCAATGTTAGTTTCATCTATTTGATACTAATAGGTTGAATAATAGAATGAAAATTTAATTCAATGGAATTATTGAAAATTTAATTTATAATTGATGAATATAATGAAATTTGAATTTAAGCTGAAATTTTTGATTGAACAACGTTTAATTTACATCTAAATTTGTTTAAAATCATTGTAAAGGATTAAGAAATTCAAAATGATAAGAATTGTCAATTTTAGAATTTAAATTGGAAATTTGATTTTAAAAAATTTATTTATTAGTTTATTTAATTAGTGAAAAAATATCCATTTTGGCCACTGACTCGGATTTCGAAGAAACCAGTTTCATCGGATCCGTAACGGTGAATAATTGTAGTGTTTCAAGTTTCGTAGCGATCAGACTTGTCGTTTGATCGTACGGACTCGAAACGCCTTGAAATTAATGAAATTGAAATCAATTTGAAAAATATTGATTTGAGCATAACTTCTTCATATGATGGAATTTGGACTTGAAACTTTTTCCATCGCGTTTAAAATATTTAAAAACATCTATTATGATATATGGGCTGACCTAATTTCGTTCCGGAGTCGAAACGGGCTTTTCGGGCCATAGATCGATCGTTCAGCACGTTTATTTATCGGGTCCATCTATTCTATTTCAACGTTGTCTATAAATATCCTGTTATAAACCCTAGCAGCCTCTTTTCCTCATTTCTATATTGACAAAAACTTATGTGCTCCTCTTCCTCAATGGCCGTAAACCCTAATTTATCCAATTCAAATTTCAATTCAAAAATCGACTACAAAAATTCAAACTCCTCAGAAAAATTTGGAAAAAATATATATCGAAGATCTCTATGATACGAACCTACGTCTACTGTTCGTTTTTCGAGACAGTGACTGGATTTATCGAAAATCATGGTTAAAGCCGAATTGGGCGTTTTTGATTTCGACATCAATCGACGAAATCAAAATCTGGGTATTGTAGAGCTCGTCAAGGGAAGTCGATTGGTAGTGGTCTCATGGACTAGCATGGCTTGTGGCTCTCGAGGTTCGCGAATTAGGGTTTGGAACCCATAGTACATCGGCGGCGGCGGCTTCACTGGAGGAGCTCGGGGCTAGGTGTCGTGCAGAGGGAGGTCTGGCATGGGGTTCGGTGGTCATGGCGTGGCCAACGGCAGCCTATAGAGGCGAGGAAGCTCGGTCAAATGTTCGGTCAAGGGTTGTTGCGTGCATCTCTGGTGCGTTCATACGCAGCGTGAAGAACATGATCACGTAAGTGAAGGATCTATGCCGTGACGTGGCAGTTCTAGTGTGAGGGTTTGTTTTCTTTTATTTTTATTTTTTTATTCCAATTTCAATCGTTCTAACAAGCATAACTCTCACATATGATATTCGTTTTACGCGTGATTTTTTTTGTTAGGATCGTATTGGAATTTTGAACATTTTGGCTCTTGCTTGGACAGATTCTAAGACTGTCCAATTTTTGGGTTTAAATTGGATTTAAATTCAATTTAAGTTTAAAAGGTGATTTTAACCCAATCACACCTTCTATAATTTCTTATGTTTGTTAAATTAAATTTTTGTTGTGATTATGCATTTATTTATCACTTTTCCGTATTTTTAAATCATCATCTCAGTTAATTGCACTTATTTAAATTAAATCGTTATTTAATTTATTTTTGAATATAACTGCCAGTTATTTACCTGTTATATATTATCAGTTATATATCGATATTGATTGATTGTTTTGTATGATGATTGTGATGGATGTATGATTTTTATGATGGATGAATGGATGTTTATTTATATCATCATAATCTGCAAGTTGTTATGCATTTATTTGATTCAGGATTGCGGTTTGAAATGATATACAACCGCATTTTTATTTTAAATTAAGAATTGAAATGATAAATATCTGTATCACTTGCCATAGGATAGAAAATTATGTACAGACACCATGGTCTATATATATATAATATTTTGAAATGATTTTCTATGGTTTGTAAAGAAATATATGATTTTTGAGGTATTGAATTGGATATTTTATAAATGTTCTTTTATATATGGTTAATTCTTGGTTTAAGCTGTTAATAAAATCTGTTTACAGCATAAAATAAGTTTAATAATAAAGTTTGATTTTATTAAAATATAATATGGATGAGTATTTACTCAAATTATATTTTAATATGGAGTTATATGGATTTTTATAAATCAAGGTTGAGAAAAAAGTTTGAAATTGATTGAGATTTTATCTAATTAAGAATTATAGTTAATAAGAATCCATTTGGAACTTATTGAAATTGAGATTTTTAAACGAATATGGTTTTATAACTAAATTCGGGTTTAAGGTGATTTAAGTGAAATGTTTGAAATCTAAATAAATTGAGGAATATTTGGTTATTGAATTTGAAGTTTTATTTAAAGGATATTGGATTTATTAAGGAAATATTTCAAACTAAATAATAGTAAAGACAATTTGGTGTGTGTATATATATATATATGAATTATAAAATTTAGTTTTGAAATATTAAATAATTAAAACTTTGAAATATATGGAAATTGAAATGGTTTACTTGTTATTAAAATCTGTATTTGGAATTGATTTGTGAAATTTAAAGAAGATAATTTATTATATAAAGTAATTTAATATTAAACCATTTAAGTATTGGAAATTATGTTTCAAAGTTATGGGTTTCAAGGTATTATGTTTTGAAAATGCTATGAATTTGGGAAAAGGATATATTTGAAATAAAAATGAAATTATATTGATTTGGGTTTTAATAAAAATGATATCTTATTGATTTGGTTTTTAAATGAAGATGATATCGTATTTATATAGTTTTGAAATGAATATTATATCCTGGTTTTGAAGTATAACTATTTTGAAATGACCGCGGTGTTATAATAACGTTTGGTTATTGAAGAGACCGGGATCGGAAGTTGTCATACTCTCTGCCAACTCCAAAAACCATTTTAACAACCGTGTACGCGGTGGAGATTCTAGAATGAAGTGGGATAGTGGCGGCGTTTCCTTTGAGGTAAATACGTGGACCCAACTCCCGTGAGTTGGCATAAGGTGGCAAAAAAAGGAGTGATTGACGGGTTAATGAGGTAGCACCTTTGATCGGACACATCCCTTCGATATTATACTTTGACTTTTGGATTGATTCGGTGGCCACTTTTGATTTTTTTATTTGGGGGTGTGGCTCGAGGCAGGAGGTAGCTGCGCGCTACGCTTTACCACTGGCCCGGAAGCGTAATTGGTATATCTACCCTGACACTGCCTAGTTGTGTCGTGTCACCTACACTATCGCGTCTTGTACGAGTTTGGTTTTCTCCTGCTGCCCGTGTGGCATCCTCTGGTGGCTTCCCAATCAGGAGGGACTATGATATGGGATGGACTACTGGGACTATTACGTGTTAAGGGCTGTATGGGTAAGACCTTAATGCTATGAAAAAAGTAAGTTTATTTTATTATTAGACACTATTATAATAGTGAAATATTACTACATAGTAAATAGTTTAACGGATCCGTAGGAGATTTGAATCTCGAGCATCTCTTAAGTTACTGCACTCACGTTAGGCACTGGATAGGAGATGTCAAATCCCATAAACATCTCTGATGTCATTCCACTCATACTTATTCCTATTGATTTAACTTACATAAGATATTTTAGTTCTGACTCGAGTGTTTTGTCCTTTCAATTCGCTCGGGTCAGTCGGAGCGTTTCAGGATTTGAAGATTTTATTCTGGAGGACGAAGATGAGGATTGTAGTACTATTATCTACTATATTGTTCCACTACACACTGTATTCCGCTACATCGATTATTATTCGTTGGTATGTGCAACTCTGATATGTATTGTATAAATATAATCAAATGTTTATAAAACAGCTTCATAAACTGTATATTTGATTATTATATTTTATCATTCCGCTGTAAGATTCTATTTTGTTTTTTCTTTCCCTGCTTTTTCTTATTTACCCCATAACAATCCACCCTACTATATGGTTTAAGTCTGACGTGTGTGGTTTATCGTCGATTTAAACCGTGCGAAAAGGCGTGTGTTTCAATAAATAAGATATTAAATAATTACTTTAGTTGCTTAATTAAAGTTTTGAAAACACTTTGCAAAAAGTATCCTTCAGTAGGAACACTTTTTAGATTTTCCAAAACTAGTTCATTTTACGAACTATACATATAGCGACTATCGCTATATGACTCGTAATTTCAAAACTTGATTTATGTTCTGAACTACTTCCAAAACTTTATCTTTTTATGTTAACTTACTTTTATAACTTAGAATAAAAATTTTAAAACCAAAGGTAAGGTTTTGATGCTTCCTTAAAACCTTTTCAAGAAGTAAAGTTAAATAACGAGTTTTCAACCAAAGGATTTTGAAGTCACGGCTAACCACAGGCAACTAACTTTCCTTTAAAATATAACAACATATGCATGAACTTAACTTTTATACATGCCATCACAACATACAACAAGAAAGGTCCTACTTCAAATGCTACTAACTTCCATCTTCATTTTCCAAGCTAAGAATCAACATTACATATACACATACATAAGCCATACACAACATAATTGATTCCAATGAACATTGTAACAACACCGTTTTGAGGCCCGAAGCTAACCGATAAAGATGCCGCGGTCATCTACAGTATTAACTTCCATTGACTAAATACAGTAATATTAACAGTATCCATAATACCAGATGCACATAAATATGAAATAAAATCAACACAGATTTCAAAACATCTCTTCTAATTACATTTCAAATCAATATTTCATATTCAATTACATAATCCCAAAATGATTCCCAGATTCAGATAAATATAATTATTACAAAATATTCCAAGAGCAACATATGAAGTGTCCAAATTGGATGATCAAAGTACTAAATAGACATATCAATCAATAAATACATCATAACGGAAACAATAATGGATATACTTCTTAATAGTTAATCCTTGTCTCCTTCCCATCTTTAGAAGCTTTTTTCATCACCTCACTAAAACCTAAAATGCCTTAAATATCAGTTCGAGCACCTGAGAGTTTAAGAGAAAACAAAAACTTCAAGTCAAACATAAAGCCTGGTGTGAATAATTCTATTACATCTTGGTTTACTAATATTAAGTGAGACAACTCTGCTTAGCAGAACGGGTTCCCCCTTACCAATATTCTTTTAAAAGCATATCTTTTGCAAATCAAAATCCTGATATCAAACTAATTATAACAATAATAGCATTAACATATATGCATATAAATCAGGTAATCAATGGACTATCCATCCGAGCATTATAGTTTTATCACGCTGACTATTAACCATTGGCTGACTCGGCCTACCAGACATAATAAATATTTTAACTTCTGTTAGACACGATACTGGATGGTCTGTCCTAAACTTACTTCTCCTAGGGTCAACCGATCCTAATGGTTTTGCGGACTCACTAATAACCTATCTCTACTCTGTGTATTTCTTTCTGTGTGTAACATCATTTTAGTCTTACCTATGACAAAGCCCTACATACTTGAATTTTAGACATATATTAGCTAGAGGCTACTAGCTAAAGTATAGGGCGCGATCCCAAAGTTGTCCCATCCGATCATCTAAGATTTGAGTCATTCTTTTAGCAAATATTTAGGCTGACCATTCTATTCAAATTTCATTTCCTTGATGACAATCTTTACAAATGATAACCCTTAAAATCATGTCATTTTTAAAATAAGGAAATCATACTCTTTGTTTTACTTAAAATACTTATGCCACGATATATGCTTTATATAAAACAATGTTGATGAAAACCAAAAATCAATAGGATTATCTATCCTTTTAAAATAAGTTAAAGCCCTTTCTAACTTAGAAAACATTGTTTAAACCTCAAACAACCTCTCCCAAAATCATTGAAAGCATCCCTTTCGAATTCATTAAAAACGATCCTTCCGAAATCATTGAGTTCAACACTTAATAAAACTATAGACTCAAAGGGAACAGGGCCGAAAGCATCACTTTCGAAACAATTGGTCTCCAGTAAAAGAATTAGAGAAGAGGGTAGCTTCGAAACTATCCTTTCGAAACCATTACCTCTGAAACTATTAATAAAAGCGGCTAAGTCAATCCTTTTAAAAACATTGGGAAAGGTGGCTTCAAAATTAGTGGAAGGTACAAAGATGAAAGTCTCCCCTTTCGCATGCATTGTTTAAAGGTTGTAAAAAGTGACCTCTAACTAAGCAAGAAGGTGTTAATGCGACAGCTAAGGTGTCGAAGGGGCTCAAAAGCGGCAACCCTTTCGTAAACATACTTATAGAACAAAGACCGATTTTATGCTTTATAAAGTTGACTCTTTTTCACCTAACTTTCATAATTTGTCAAAACGTGATTAGTTGACAGTTGTTTTGCCAACTTCTTTATGAAGTTTACTACCGCAAGTCAAAAATTTAAATATTAAACAATTTTACATTTAAACCCATTTTAGACCCATTTTAATTAAGTAAATAAGCCCTTTTTACTTAAAATAATTTATTTGACTCTCCTAAAATCTTACGAAAAATCCACAAAAATCAAATTAAATCAATTTAATCAATTTCTTTCCCCTATCCAATTTCTTTGGCTGAAAATATATTTTACCCATTTAAATTACTCAAAACCGAATTAATCATTTTCTAAACTTAGAAAGTTCACATAAATCCATATTAGCTTGGAAGGTTATAAAACTTGAAATCACTTCTAAAATAAAGATTCTCATATCATATCAAAATCTCAAGTCAATCAGATGTCATATGAATTGTTTTCTAACTCAAACATAACACAATAAATCGTATTTAAACCCTAAATCATCAAATTGCATATAATTACTTTTAAACACTAAACATGGCATATATTTGCAAATGAAAACAGTTGTACCTTTAAACCAAAATCATTCATAAAAATTATTGATGTAGACTGATTATTCACCTTGATTTGGATTAAGGAGTTGAGATTTGAATTAAGATTGATTTTCTTAGCTTTTCCCTGTAATCTCTTAGCTTTAATCTCTTGTTTTCCTTCCTTCTAATGGCCGAGCGAACTTAGTATTATTTTTTTAGTTTATGAATGTTGAATAAATAAGGAAGTGGAGAAAATGAAATAGTTTAGGATATAGGAATAAAGGCACTTCCTATTTTACCCTTATCATAACTCTCCTTCAAACGTATGTCTAATTCCCTTCATTAATATATTGACTAAGGCATAGCTTAGATTTATTTTTCAAATATCAATTCCTCTATCCCTTTACATTATTCTATTTAATTTGTCTAATTAAATGTATAAATAGTGTAAGCTAAAATTAGGGTCATTACAGACTTCCCTCCTTAAAGAATTTCGTCCTTGAAATTACGATGAAGTAACCATAATAATCAAACATAAAGGTAAAACATGCCATCAAACAAATCAGGATAAGTGTCTTCAATACTACTCTTGGTTTCCTAAGTACAATCGCTCTCATCGTCACTCCACTGGACTTTGATAAATCTGACTGTCTTATTCCTTAGTCTCTTCTCATTTCGCGTAACTATACGTACTGATTTTCTAACTGTAGTCATATCTGGTTTCATTACTAGATCTTCTAACACAGTCGGTGTATTAGTAGTCTCTGGATCTCGAATTTACTTCCTTAGATGAGAGATATGGAAAGCATTGTGGGCTCCACCAAACTATTCGGTAACTATATCATATATGCGAGTTTCCCATTCATTTCTATACTAGGAAATGGTCCAACGAACCTTGGTGCCAACTTCCTTGACCTACTGAATCTAATCATACCCTTCATCAGTGGCACTTTGACAAAACACATGATCTCCAACTGAGAACTTTAAGTCTTTCCATCTTTCAATAGCATAACTCTTCTTCCTAGATTGAGCTTCCTTTATTCTATTCCGGATTAACTCAATCTTTTATATAGATTTTTTAACCAAATCCGAACCAAGAACTAATCTATCCTCAGTCTCTAACCAACAAACTGGATATCTGCATGGCCTTCCGTACAAAGCTTCAAACGGTGCTTTCCTTGTACTAGTCTGATAACTGTTGTTATATTAAAACTGGACTAAGTGTAGAAGGTTTTCCCATGATCCTTCGAAATGTAGCACACAAGCTCTTAACAAATCCTCTAAGACTTTGTTAACTCTCTCCGTTTGCTCATTTATCTGTAGATGGTAAGCGGTACTCATATTGAGCTTGGTACCTAAGGTATCTTGTAAACTCTTCTAAAACTCACTAATGAATAAGGAATCTCTATCACTTACTATACTACTAAGAATCACGTGCAGTCAAACTATATTCCTCATGAATACCTTAGCTAAATCTGGTGCTATCCTGGTCGACTTAACGGGTTTAAAGTGTGCACTCTTAGTCAATCTGTCCAGTATAACCCATATACTCTCACTTCCCCTATTTGACCTTAGCAATCCATCTACGAAATCCATTGAGATAGAATCTTATTCCAAACTAGAACTTTTGATGCTCGACCTTTATCTGTTGACAGTTCAAAAATTGCTTCACCCATATGCCTACATCTCTCTTCATACCTTCCCAGAAGAAACTCCATTTCATATCCTTATACATCTTAGTTCCTCCTAGATGAATAGTGAACTTTGAACGATGGTATTCGTGATTATGTTGATTAAGTCCACGAAGAATGCCAGTGCATTAGTTAGTCCGAATGTATGATCCATATCTTGTCCTAAATGTCGTCAAAGAAATACTATCTTCTGCTATTATAAGTTGGTGGAACTCTGTAGCCAAATCCAATTGTGAGAATACTTTGGCTCCACTCAACTGGTCGAACAAATCGTCAATCCTAGGTAACGGATATTAGTTCTTTATCGTTTTCTCATTCAGCTTACATTAATCGTACACAACCTTAACGATCCGTCTGAATTCCTTACAAATACTATGGTTGCTCCCCATGGCGAACTACGTGGTCTAATAAAATTCTTACCTTCTGAATCCACCAACTGCACCTTTAGCTCATTCATCTCAGTAGGTGTCATTCTACTTGGCATTCTACTCACAGTTTCAACTCTTGGTACTAAATCCATTTGAAACTTAATGGCTCATTTCGGCGGTAGTTCTATCACGGGCTCAAAGACATCTGCGAATTCTCTAACAACAAAAACTCAATTCATTCTGTCTTCTTCATCCATAATGCGCAACAAAGTGCAAGAATCCAAATTTGGGTTTTCTACGGTGTATATAATCTGATCACTACAACTAGAGTGTTCAAGCGATATTTTCCTGTGATGACCCAGACTCGATGCCCGACAATCGACATCGAAATCCGTATCGCTGGAGCTTATAACAACATTAGATGATAAACAACACAGCGGAAACAAAAGATGATTACATTGATATACAACTTAGATACAACATGGATACAATGTCAGTTACATCATTTGATAACAACAACAAAACACCATCAGAGAATATATACAACACAACACCACAGCGAAAATATATCAACATTAGCAAAGTCTTCAAGAGAATCCAATACTGCAACTTTGCTAAGGTTTTCCAAAACTTCCAAAGACCTTCAAATCTAAAAGGCTTCAAAAGATCTCCAAACCAAAAGCTCCAAAAACTTCATATACTTCCAAAAGCATCCAAAACCATTAACTTCTAGATCCAGATTCTACTAAGCTTCAAAGTCTATGGCTAACCTGACTCTAGGCTCCCCGTGGGGAAAATTGCGGGCACCCAGAGTTTAGAAAGGGAACAATAAAATCCAGGTCAGTCATGGGAAGTGTGAGAAAACAAAAACATTTGGTTTGAACAAAAGAAATTAAAATGAAATCTGCAATGCTTTTTGGAAAATGAAACTACCATAAGGCCTCCCTCCACACACACAGTGCAAACACACAATTGGAGGAGATTTCTCCTTATGATAGTCAAACATGCTTACTACGCAAAATCCTTTTGATATTATTATTAGTGCATAGTGCAGAAAACCTTTCGAAAGTATAATATTAATCTTAGCCAACATAGGTACCATTATACTTGCCTACTATAGCTACAACCTGAGGTGGCAGATAATACAACTGCAATCGTAAAGGCACGTATTGGGTGATTAGATTTCCAACAAATGGCCAGGATAAGGAACTTTCTTACCGAATGGGTACGCCTTTGGAAGGACGCCCCAAGAACCTACCCAGATCTCTGCCAACACAAGGCCGAGTTACCCCTGCCCGGAAGTAACACCTACAAGTATGCCATCCTCGGTCGTAACCAACCTTTATCTGGGGCCCTAACAACCAACAACCACATAAGTAAAGTATCTGGGCTCCATATCATGATACCACTTTCAAAATAAACATAAGTAAATATCTGGGATCCATACCATGATACCACTTTTTATCCAGAAGGAAATGGACATACCCTAGGGGTGCGACCCCTAATAACCTTGCCGCAACTTTCCTCTTTCGACCATTTTCGGGGTGTGAGGCTCGATGAAGTCTTGTCCAAAAAGCTACGCTTTTCAAAAAAGCCATGCTTTGATCAACCAATGATCAGCAGCAAATGCCACATTACCAAATTGGGAATGTATCACTAGTAACCATTAACTACATAACCTCTAAGCTCATACGTATCAGAGAAGGGTATTAAGCTAAGAGAATAAATTCTCCGCCACCAAATAGAAATGTATTTGATAGAAACCAGCTTTACATCTCAAAGTGTAATGTCATACATACATCCATACAAGTCTATTTCGGGTTCTAACAGAACTGAAGGCACTTCAAAAGAAGCCCTTGCAATCCGGGTATTTACAATCCCGATCGGACTTCCCGACACTTAGGGAATCTCTATACCGTAGCTACTCAGTGTAGAGACAATCGATAGGTTATCCTTACGTTTTCGAAAATATCCAGTCTTCAACATCGTCTTCAAATGCTATCCAATTCATCGTATCATTATTCGAAATGGGTTTTATGACACAAAGGTCCTCTCCTAGCTAAACCGAATAATGAGCGCTTAACTTTAAAACATATGGATCCATTCGAATCTTAGTTAAGTCACAACATATTCCATAAAACCTTTCTTTTGAATGGTTTACAAATTTCCACTTTAATCTTTTAAACAAAAAGATTCATTTCCCAAAACCATTTTTCAATTTAAAAAAAAGTTCACCAAATCTCTAACTAAGATTCATTCATAATATTTACCTAAAGATTCCAATATTTACCCACAGAATCCATCTTTGGAATTCACTTTAATTCTAAACAAGGTTTAATAAATCTTTAACAAAGATTCATTCATAGTTTTCAAACAATTTCCAAAGATTTATTCATAACTTGGAAAACTCTTTCAATAAAACTGGAAATCCTCCCTTTATACAAAGGCAGTTATTATTAGAAAACAAAGATTTTTCTTTTCGGACAAATCCGATTAAATTAACTCAAGTTATAGCCCTTTTAGAAGTAAGATTGAGCTGCCTCATCCTTGGAAAAGTCTATTTAAATTAAATTCAAATCCCCAAAATAATTCATATTTTAAAATACCTTTAAAATGGTTTAAAATCCTTATTATACAATCCGCATAATTCTTTTAAACCATAGTTTCCAAAATACTGTTTATTTCTTCACAATTCATCTTTAAAAGTTCCATCATTTCCAGAAATCAATTTAACTATATATAAGAATGTTTGAAAGACATTTCAAATTTAAACTTATAAACAAGTATAGATTTCAATCTTCAAATATGAATTCAAATTCAAATTAAGAATAAGTCATAATATTTTTAAAGTAAATTTCAAATACTTTCTTTACAAAGGTTTTCCACATTTAACCCATTATATTTCCAAAACCATTTTGGATTAAAAATTCAATTTCCAAAATCTTTATATCATTTTGAAAAATCCATGACTTAACCAATTTCCTCTGAATTCCATATTTGTGTGCATGTGAATGTGGTCCAGGGGTTTAACGCAATAGTGCAACATCATCAATCATCACAGATTCAAGCACAATAATATTCGATAAGCGGTATAACCCTATAACGCTTATCCTCATTCACAGAATCACGGATAGATACGTAAATGCTTATAAATATATCACAGATAAATAATATAGAGACAGCATAATCAACAGAAATTTACATCACAGAATATCCAGATCAAAGGTAATAATCAATACAATCAATTCATTCCAAAGCAAGATTAATTAATTAATTACTTTCATTAATTATCCTTATTTAGTTATTAATTATCCACAATTACAAATTAATTAATCCTTAATCATTCATTAATTAACTATTAATCAATATTCAATTTAACCTTAATTATGTAATTAATTAACCTTATTCATGAAATTAATTAACCTTAATCCATTCCTTAATCATTAAATTAATTTACCTTTAATCAATTAATCATCCCTTATTTAATCTTCAATTATTAGGTAATAAATTAGTTAATCCTTAATCTATTTCATTAACAATTTAACCCTTTATATTAAGTAAATATCCTTAATTACTTTTATTAATCAAATTAACAAATTTTATCTTTAATTAATTACATAATAAATTAACCCTTAATTAATTTTCTTTCAATCATAAATTAATTAACCTTTAAATTATTAATTAATTAATTATCCTTAATTAATCATTTTACGTAATTAACCCTTGCTTATCAAGTAATTACCTCTTTAATCGCTTGCTTAACCTTTAGTTAATTTACCTTAATAAATAAATAAATAAATTATTCCTTTAACTAAGTACCTTAATAAATTAACCATCCTTTATTAAGTAATTAATCCATTATTTGATTACATCATTAAAACACCTTTGAAAAATAGTTAAAAATTATAAAATTCCCTTTTTAACAAATAATTTCAAAACATTTTAAAACTTTGAAAACTTGTTTCAAACTTATTAGTACTTTACTTTGAAACTTGGTGATGTTTCCCTTGAAAACTTAATAACTTTAAAACTTGAAAATGCTTTAATTAATTTCTTTAACCTTTAAAAATCTGGTTAATTCCACTTAAAACAACCCGAGCCTAAAGCTAAAATACTTCGAGGAAATCACGAGACATTTGCGAACATCATTGGCTTCGAGGAAATCTATCAACCACTTCGAGTCTGACTTCGACACCACTGCTTTATCCCCAAAGCTTTCGACAATCACCTGACACCGACAATACTTGTGTACGTGTACACGAACTCCAATCGGTTTCGATCGATGTCGTGATCTTCTGTAAGTTGCCGCCGACCACCACTACCCCGTCGACTATCCAGATCCGATGAAATCATCATAGAATCGAAATCGAGCTTATTCACGAATACTAGAACTTGCTGATCAACCAAAAAACACCACGCGCGATCACCACCGATCGACTATCACCATGCCGCCGTAACCTAAGCTTCGCCACACGACAACAAATCCATCCCCCAAGGTCCGATCGACCAAAATGCTATGTCGATGACGCCATTGCCTCACGAACACGATTGACAAAATAGTGGGCTTAAACCCTAAATCGACTCCGATCACCATCCACGATGGATTATAAATTCACCATGCATTTTCTCGAGTTCAACGACCACCCAATCACCTATGGAAGCAACCCCGACACCCAATAGTCCGCTGATCACTAGAACTTTGCCACAAACTAATTTCCGTTCATATTGCAAATACTACCACAATTCAAAACTAAAAATCCTGATTTTAGTTTTAAAAATCATTGTTTTCGAAATTGATTAGGTTGATGTAAATGAAACTTGAATCCATGCAGGTTGAAAATTGGATAGGTTTTGAATTTTCACTGTATTTCTTCTTCCAGTCAAAATCCATCTCATATTTTTCTTGGAAATATATTTTAAAATTAAGTTATGGTAATTTTATAATTTTAAACCCATTTTGTTTTAATATCACAAGCTGTAGAAGATCAGGGAAGTGGAATCGAATTTTGAACTAGATTAAAACCTGTAAATTTTAACAGAGGCATTCTTGCCTGTTTCTAGATATGTACACAAAGTGTATATATACATACAGGCATATTTACATAACCATACAAGCATATTTTAATTCATAACTTCCAAGACGATCACATGCAAACCAAAATTCAAACAGATCTTAGGTTTTAGAAGTAAGTTTGCTCACCTGGGTTTTAAAACAGAGAGCTTGTAAAATTTGGAAGTTTATTTTGTTTTGTTCCTGAGTATGAAAATCCTGAGATGTTCTTGCCTTGACCTTTTTTCTTTGAGATGATTATACTGAGTTGAACTTGTTTGTTGTTTGATCTTGTAACTGTACTGTATTTACTGAGTTGAAATCTTTGAATTTGTTTTAAGGTTATGATGATTTCAGGCTTTTGATTTGAATCTTTGTTTTCTGGTTTCCAGATTTTGATTTTCCAGATTGAAAGTCTTTTGAGTTGAGATTTTTTTTCCAGGATTTTAGATGAAGAAATTTTTTGAATGGAAGGACGAAGAGAAAAGTGAGCAGCCTGTTTTACTCTTTTCTTTAATAAACTTTTATTTAATTTCATAAATCTTTAATTCAATCAATTTGCCACTTATTAATATCCTTACACTTATTAATATTAAGTATTCTTACGCCTACACATGTTTAAATGTATGATTCAATTAATTTACAAATGTCACAAACCAAAAATTATATGTTTAAATCCTTTTCTCTAAATTAATTTATAAATTGTGTTTAAATCCTTTCTTTGATAAAAAATTTTACTATGTTTTAAACCCATTTTGTTAATAAATTTACACTTTTGTATCTTATACGTTTATAACTTATCATATGTTTATGTCTAAATGTTTATATACTTTAATAACGATTTAAATAACCTTAAAGAAATATGACTTTAAACTAATTTTACATTAATAAGTGGTCACACAAATATTTTATATATATAAGAGAATTTAACTTAAAAAAATCTTTTGAAAATTATTACATTAATTCTCAAATCATATTTTCCAAATATTAATATATATATATATATATCTGTGTGTGTGTGTGTAGGTATGTATGTATATAACTAGAAAACAAACTTTTATTAATCTTAAAGCTTTAAATTCTATTTATTTTTAAGATGTTTATTATTGAATTCCAATCCAAAATTCTATTTAAAATACATATCTTTATTTTTAAGTTCCAAATCAAAATTTCTATTTATAATCTATTAGATTTCCAAATCAATTTCTTTATTTGCAATCTTTTGATATATATTTATTCTGGAAATTCCTTATCAATTCACCAAAAATTCACAATTTAATTCCAAAAATTAAATTAATTGTCAAATTAAACTTGGCTAAAATTTGGTAATGTTACAAATTCCCCCTTAAGAAAATTTCATCCCCGAAATTTTCTAGGGAGACAACAAAGAATAGATGAAAGATAGAGAAATGG
Source organism: Allium cepa (assembly GCA_030765085.1). Taxonomy (NCBI): domain Eukaryota; kingdom Viridiplantae; phylum Streptophyta; class Magnoliopsida; order Asparagales; family Amaryllidaceae; genus Allium; species Allium cepa. Next base: position 675,664,897 of record CM060929.1, read on the forward strand.
CTTATCAGATCAACTCGTAATATCTATTCTATATTTAGCTTACCAAGTTAAAATATCGACAAATATGAGAATAAACTCACTTAACACTCTATGAAATATTTGGATCATCTAATCTACAAAATATGCAGGGTCATTGGGACATTGGTTAGTCTGAAGAAATAACTAACCATTCGTAGAATATATCGAAGCCCAATGAAACAGACAAAAATAGGTTCGTCTACGATCTCAGATTCAAGATTTAACTCATTTACGATTTGCTGAGAAATAAAACTATGTGTAACTCCCGTGTCGAACAAAACTCGAACAATTTTATCGTAAATGAGAAGGTTACCTTCTAAAATTCCTTTTCCTTTATTAGCCTTTGAGGTTGAAGGATCATCTTTGATTGCATACACCTTTGCTACTTGAGCTTGCTTCGTTGCTGGGCAATCCATGATCCTATGTCCTGGCTTATGGCAGTAGTAGCATTCTTTAGTTTCCTGTCCTTGCTTCATAAATTGCTCCCTCTTTCCTTGCTTCCTGGGATTCTTGCAACTGTTCGAGTAATGTCCTTTCTCCAAGCAATTGAAACAAGTAACATCTTTCACCTTGTTATCTTGTGTATTCTTCTTTTCTTTGCCTTGCCATGGTTTCTTTCTGTCGAACTTCCTTTTTTTCCAATTCGGATTGCTTGCATTTCCCTTCTCCTCTAAAACTTCATATTTATCTAGAGTGGCATATCGATATCCCATGTCTATCAGGTCAGAAAAAGATTCTTTCACATGGGCTGTCATTCTCTCATGGAACTTCTTATTCATCTCTCTAATGAATATTTCATTCTTCTTTAAAGGCGTATTCACCAACTCCGGACCAAACCGAGATAACTCATTGAACAAACGAGAAACTTCCTTGCTTCAAATCCGTGAACTCTTGGTACATTTTGAAGACACCAGCAGACGGCATATATCGCTGCTTGAACACTTCCTTGAATCGATTCCAAGTGAACTCATCCGCCGGCTCATCCAATGTAACAGTCTCCCACCATGCTAAAGCCTCTTTTGGGAGTTTCCAGGAAAATATCAATCGCATCTGATCATCTTCCAATTTTAATCCTTTGAAAATCCTTTCGCATGATCGAATCCAGGCTTGTGCTTCGATAATGGTTTTCTTGCCTGTGAATGTGGAAAGTCTGGAAAAAAACTTCGATATAAATCAGCCAGATTTGGCTGAGGTTGAGTGGGAATAGCTGCTTCCGTTGTTGCAGGGCCTTGACCAGTTGAAGTAGTACTTCCCAGTCCCCCACCTCGTCCTCTTCTTCCACTCATTCTTACTATCTGTAAATAGTAAGAAAACCGATTTAGGCATTCGGATTAGATATCTTAAGGAATAACAATAGTTAAAGAAAATAGACTGAGTAATTTGGGTTTTCGATTTCATGGGTTGTACTCATTCTAGGGTATACTTCACCCTATCTCAAATGAGCCATCTAATGTGTTACACTTCGTAGCTAAATTTCTTGCTCAACCTTTAGCTCTGATACCACTTGTGACGACCTAGACTCGATGCCCGACAAACGACATCGAAATCGGTATAGCCGAAGCTTATAACTACATTAGATGATAAACAACAAAGCGGAAACAAAGGATGATTACATTGATATACAACATAGATACAACATGGGCACAATGTCAGTTACATCATTTGATAACAACAGCCCAACACCATCAGAGAATATATACAACACAACACCACAACAGAAATATATCAACATTAGCAAAGTCTTCAAGAGAATCCAATATTGCAACTTTGCTAAGATCTTCCAAAACTTCCAAAGACCTTAAAATCCAAAAGGCTTCAAAAGATCTCTAAGCCAAAAGCTCCAAAAACTTGAAAGACTTCCAAAATCTTCCAAAACCATTAACTTCCAGATCCAGATTCTACTAAGCTTCAAAGTCTACGGCTAACCTGACTCTAGGCTGCCCGTGCCGAAAATTGTGGGCACCCAGAGTTTAGAAAGGGAATAATAAACTCCAGGTCAGTCATGGGACTGGTGTGAGAAAACAAAAACATTTGTTTTGAACAAAAGAAACTAAAATGAAATCCGCAATTCTTTTTGAAAAATGAAACTACCATAAGGCCTTCCGCCACACACACAATGCAAACCACAATTGGAGGAGATTTCTCCTTATGATAGTCAAATATGCTTACTACACAAAATCCTTTTGATATTATTACTAGTGCATAATGCAAAAAACCTTTCGAAAGTATAATATTAATCTTAGCTAGCATAGGTACCATTATACTATTCCTACTATAGCTACCACCTGAGGTGGCAGGTAATACAACTGCAATCGTAAAGGCTCGTATTGGGTGATTGGATTTCTAACAAATGGCCAGGCTAAGTAACTTTACCGAATGGGTACGCCTCTGAAGGGACTCCCCGAGAACCTACCTGGATCTCTTCTAACACAAGGCCGGGTTACCCCTGCCCGGAAGTAACACCTACAAGTATGTCATCCCCGGTCGCAACCAACCTTTATCCGGGGCCCTAACAACCAACAACCACATAAGTAAAGTATCTGGGCTCCATACCATGATGCCACTTTCAAAATCAACATAAGTAAATATTTGTGCTCCATACCATGATCCACTTTTTATCCAGAAGGAAATGGACATACCCTAGGAGTGAGACCCTTAATAACCTTGCTGCAACTTTCCTGTTTCGACCATTTTCAAGGTGTGAGGCTCGACGAAGTCTTGTCCACAAAGCTATGCTTTTCACAAAAGCCATGCTTTGATCAACCAATGATCAGCAGCACTTAGTATGACATATTACCAAATTGGGAGTATCACGAGTAACCATCAACTACATAACCTCTGAGCTGTACGTCTCAGAGAAAGGTGTTAAGCTAAGAGAATAAATTCTCCGCCACCAAACAGAAATGTATTTGATAGAAACCAGCTTTACATCTCAAAGTGTAATGTCATACACACATCCATACAAGTCTGTTCCGGGTTCGAACAGAATCGAAGGCACTTCAAAAGAAGCCCTTGCAATCCGGGTATTTACAATCCGGATCGGACTTCCCGTCACTTAGGGAATCTCTGTACCGTAGCTACTCAATGTAGAGACAATTGATAGGTTATCCTTTCACTTTCAAAAATACCCGGTCTTCAACATCGTCTTCAAATGCTATCCAATTCGTCATATCATTATTCGAAATGGGTTTTATGACACAATGGTCCTCTCCCGGCTAAACCGAATAATGAGCGCTTAACTTTTAAAACATATGGATCCATTCGGATCTTAGTCAAGCCACAACATATTTCACAAAACCTTTCTTTTGAATGGTTTACAAATTTCCACTTTAATCTTTTAAGTAGAAGATTCATTTCCCAAAAACCTTTTTCAATTTTAAAACAAAGTTCACCAAATCTTTAACCAAGATTCATTCATGATATTTACCCAAAGAATCAAATATTACCTAAAGAATCCATCTTTGGAATTCACTTTAATTCAAAATAAGGTTTAATAAATCTTTAACAAAGATTCATTCATAGTTTTCAAACAATTTCCAAAGATTTATTCATAACTTGGAAAACTCTTTCAACAAAACTGGAAATCCTTCCTTTATACAAAGGCAGTTATTATTAGAAAACAAAGATTTTTCTTTTCGGAAAAATCGGATTAAATTAACTCAAGTTATAGACCTTTAAGAAGTAAGATTGAGCTGCCTCATCCTTGGAAAACTCTATTTAAATTAAATTCAAATCCCCAAACAATTCATATTTTAAATACCTTTAAAATGGTTTAAAATCCTTATTATATAATCTGTATAATTCTTTTAAGCCCTGGTTTCCAAAATACTGTTTATTTCTTCACAATTCATCTTTAAAAGTTCCATCATTTCCAGAAATCAATTTAACTATAAATAAGAATGTTTGAAAGACATTTCAAATTTAAACTTATGAAAAAGTATAGATTTCAATCTTCAAATATAAATTCAAATTCAAATTCAAATTAAGAATAAGTCATAATATATTTAAAGTAAATTTCAAATACTTTCTTTACAAAGGTTTTCCATATTTAACCCACTATATTTCCAAAACCATTTTGGATTAAAAATTCAATTTCCGAAATCTTTATATCATTTTGAAAAATCTGTGACTTAACCAAATTCCTCTGAATTCCACATCTGTGTGTGTGAGTGTGGTCCAGGGGTTTTACACAATAGTGCAACGTCATCAATCATCACAGATTCAAGCACAATATAATTCGATAAGCGGTGTAATCCTATAACGCTTATCCTCATTTACAGAATCACAAATAGATATGTCAATGCATATAAATATATCACAGATAAATAATACACACACACAGCATAATCAACAGAAATTTACATCACAGAATATCCCAGATCAAAGGTAACAATCAATACAATCATTCAATACAACCAATTCATTCCAAAGCAAGTTTAATTAATTAAATAATTAATTAATTACATAATTACTTTCATTAATTATCCTTAATTAATGACTAATTATCCACAATTACAAATTAATTAATCCTTAATCATTCATTAATTAACTTTTAATCAATATTCAATTTAACCTTAACTATGTAACTTATTAACCTTAATCATGAAATTAATTAACCTTAATCCATTCCTTAATCATTAAATTAATTTACCTTTAATTAGTTAATCGTCCTTTATTTAATCTTCAATTATTAACTAATAAATTAGTTGATCCTTAATCTATTTCATTAACAATTTAACCCCTTAATTACTTTTATTAATCACATTAACAAATTTTATCTTTAATTAATTACATTATTAATTAACCCTTAATTAATTATCTTTCAGTCATAAATTAATTAACCTCTAAATTATTGATTAAATTAATTAATTATCCTTAATTAATCATTTTAAGTAATTAACCCTTGCTTATCAAGTAATTACCTCTTTAATCACTTGCTTAACCTTTAGTTAATTTACCTTAATAAATAAATAAATAAATTATTCCTTTAACTAATTACCTTAATAAATTAACCATCCTTTATTAAGTAATTAATCCATTATTTGATTACATCATTAAACCGCCTTTGAAAAACAGTTAAAAATTAAAAATTCCCTTTTCAACAAATAATTTCAAAACATTTTAGAACTTTGAAAACTTGTTTCGAACTTATTAATATTTTACTTTGAAACTTGGTGATGTTTCCCTTGAAAACTTAATAACTTTAAAACTTAAAAATGCTTTAATTAATTTCTTTAACCTTTAAAAATCTGGTTAATTCCACTTAAAAAAACCGGAGCCTAAAGCTAAAATACTTCGAGGAAATCACGGGACATTTGCGAACATCATTGGCTTCGAGGAAAACTATCGACCACTTCGAGTCTGACTTCGAGACCACTAATTTATCCCCAAAGCTTTCAACAATCACCTGACACCGACAATACTTGTGTACGTGTACACGAACTCCAATCGGTTTCGATCAATGTCGCGATCTTCTGCAAGTTACGCCGACCACCACTACTCCATTGAATACCCAGATCCGACGAAATCATTATAGAATTGAAATCGAGCTTATTCACGAATATTAGAACTCACTGATCAACCTAAAAACACCACGCGCGATCACCACCGATCACTTCCACCATGCCGCTGTAACCCAAGCTTTGCCACACAATAACAAATCCATCCCCCCAGGTCCGATCGACCAAAATGCTACGTCGATGATGGCATTGCCTCACGAACACGATTGACAAATTACTGGGCTTAAACCCTAGATTGACTCCGATCACCATCCACGATGGATTATAAATTCATCATGCATTTTTCTCGAGTTCGACGACCACCCAATCACCTGTGGAAGCAACCCCGGCACCCAATAGTTCGCCGATCACTAGAACTTCGCCATAAACTAATTTCCGTTCATCTTGCAAATACTACCTCAATTCAAAACTAAAAATCCTGATTTTAGTTTTAAAAATCATTGTTTTCGAAAATGATTAGGATGATGTAAATGAATCTTGAATCCATGCAAGTTGAAAATTGGATAGGTTTTGAATTTTCACTCTATTTCTTCTTCCAGTCAAAAGCCATCTCATATTTTTCTTGGAAATATATTTTAAAATTAAGTTGTGGTAATTTTAAACCCATTTTGTTTCAATATCATAAGCTGTAGAAGATCAGGGAAAGTGGAATTGAATTTTGAACTAGATTAAAACCTATAAATTTTAACAGAGGCATTCTTGCCTGTTTCCGAAAATGTACACAAATTATATATATACACACACATACAGGCATATTTACATAACCATACAAGCATATTTTAATTCATAACTTCCAAGATGATCACATGCAAACCAAAATTCAAACAGATCTTAGGTTTTAGAAGTAAGTTTACTCACCTGGGTTTTAAAATAGAGAGCTTGTAAAATATGGAAGTTAATTTTTTTTTGTTCCTGAGTTTGAAAATCCTGAGTTGTTCTTGCCTTGATCCTTTTGCTTTGAGATGATTATACTGAGTTGAACTTGTTTGTTGTTTGATCTTGTAACTGTACTTGATTTACGGAGTTGAAATCTTTGAATTTTTTTAAGGTTGAGATGATTTATGGCTTTTGATTTGAATCTTTGTTTTTTGGTTTCCAGCTTTTGATTTTCCAGATTGAAAGTCTTTTGAGTTGAGATTTTTTTTCTTTTTTTTTCAGGATTGTAGATGAAGAATTTTTTTAAATGGAAGAATGAAGAGAAAAGTGTGCAGCCTGATTTACTCTTTTCTTTAATAACCTTTTATTTAATTTCATAAATCTTTAATTCAATCAATGCCACTTGTTAATATCCTTACACTTGTTAATATTACATATTCTTAAGCCTACCCATGTTTAAATGTATGATTCAATTAATTTACAAATGTCACAAACCAAAACTTTATGTTTAAATCCTTTTTTCTAAATAAATTTATTAACTGTGTTTAAACCCTTTCTTTAATAAAAATTTGTATTATGTTTTAAACCCATTGTGTTAATAAATTTACACTTTTGTTTCTTGTACTTTTGCAACTTATCATATGTTTACGTCTAAATGTTTATATACTTTTGTAACTATTTAAATAACCTTAAAGATATATGACTTTAAAACTAATTTTACATTAATAAGTGGTCACACAAATATTTTATATATATAAGAGAATTTAACTTAAAAAATATTTTGAAAATTATTACATTAATTCTCAAATCATTTTTCCCAAATATATATATATATATATATATATTATAACTAGAAAACAAACTTTTAGTAATCTTAAAGCTTTAAATTCTATTTATTTTTAAGATGCTTATTATTGAATTCCAATCCAAAATTCTATTTAAAATATATATCTTCATTTTAAAATCCAAATCAAAATTTCTGTTTATAATCTATTAGATTTCCAAATCAATTTCTTTATTTACAATCTTTTGATATATATTTATTCTGGAAATTCCTTATCAATTCACCAAAAATTCACAATTTAATTCCAAAAATTAAATTAATTATCAAATTAAACTTGGCTAAAATTCGAATTATGTTACATTTCCTATCATGGAAAAATATCCTAGCATTGTACTTACTTAACCAATCCATACCCAAAATAATTCTAAAATCTATGAAATCAAATACAAGCAAATATCTGACCTAACAAATCAAGCTGTAAATGGTCACATCTCATCCCAAGAGTCGCATATCCTCCTATCGGATTAGCAACCCTTAAGGATGTAACTAGGTATGAGGGTACTAGGTTATGCTTATCTACCAAACAGTGAGATATAAAAGAATGCGATGCACCGGTATCAAATAGAACTCTAATTGACATACCATGAATCAAAAGCGTACCTCCCAACAAAGCTTTTTCTTTCTCCTCTACTATTGGTTTTGAGATAGCTGGTTCCAATGCAAACACTTTACTATTTCCATCATTGGCTGGTTCCTTGCGTTGGCTCTTATAATGTCTAATCTAATCACAATTGAAGCATTTTATATTCTTCTTCTCGATCACTTTCTGTCGATCCTCGGAGTGATATTCATTAGCGAAATGCCCTTTCTTATCACACTTGCAGCAAATAACTTATGTCTTTCCTTTTTTGGCAGCTCCACTTTTTTGAGATCCCTTCTTGTGGAAAAACTTTCTCTTTTAGTTCTGCTCACCTTGAGTTTGCACTGCGTTGTTACCATTAAAGAAAGCGAGCATCTCCTTATTCCTAAAAGCCACCTCAACAGCTACATTGCATGGATCCTTAATATGTGGTAAATTTGTTTTAGTAAGTTTGGTTCTCAATCCGTGGATGAACCTTCTCATTCCTTTTGACTATTGTATCAATCGTAGCATATAGGTATCTCTATAATTCCACAAATCCGGTAGCATACGCAAGCACTATCTTATCTCCCTGCACCAACTCAGTAAACTTCCTAAGCTAAGTTGACTTGGCGATATCCGACATGAATCTTTCCTCAAACCTCCTTCTGAATTCTACCCAAGTCATGATTTCTTCAACTATTCCCACAATAACACTGTTTCACCAGTACAATGCTGCTCTTTGCAACTGTCTGGATGCCAATATCCTTTTCTGCTCATCATTCAGTCCTAAACCAAAAAAAAATCTTTCACAAGGAAGCAACCAATTCTCCACTTCAATTGTGTCCTCGATCCCGATAAACAACTTCCCTCCAAGCCTAGCATAGTCTCTGCTCAATACTATATAGTTATTGACCACCGGAGATTCCAGATTTCCTTTTCCAACATATATTCCAACTAATCCTGTGGCAGCTCCAGCTTACGTCACGTTGATAAAGAACTGATACATAGCACCCATATCAACTTGTGGTGCTCCAGCACCCATATTAGCAGCTTGTGCCTGACCTAGATTCCTTCGAGTATTCGGTCTGACATTTCCATTAGTTATGGTGCTTCCTCCACCAAGGTTAACTCTTCCATTCCTAGCATCCACATCTTACTTACTTTAAATCTGCATTCGAACCTTTGTAACATACAGAAGAATAGCCTAAGGGAGATGGGAAGATGGAGATAAAGCGTATACTAATATATAACAAATACAAGTACGTTATATAGCGTTATCTCTACCCCAATCTTTTCTCTAATTCCTTAAGATTATGTTTTTTTAAATCATTTTAGGTTTAAAATTTCTTTTAAGTTTTCATAAATATATGCTCTGATACCAAGTTGTGACATCCCATATTTTGAGGCCCGAAGCTAACCGCTACATATGATGCGGTCATTTATAATATTAACTTTCGGTGATAAAATATGGTAATGTTAATAGGATCCAAAATATCAGAAGCACATGAATATGAAATAAAATCAACATAGATTTCAAAACAGCTTTTCTGATTACATTTCAAATCAATATTTCATATTCAATTACATAATCCTAAAACGATTTCTAGGTCAAATAAATATAATTATTACAAAATACGCCAAGAGCAACATATGACAATGCCTCCTTGAATGATCGGAGTACTAAATAGACATATCAGATAATAAGTACATCACAACGGAAGCTATAATGGATAGACTTCTAAATAGCTAATCCTTACCTACTGCACATCTTCGAAATCTTTATTCGTCACCTATTAAAACTTAAAATACGGTAAATCTCAATCTACTCAAATTAAATTTCGAGTACCCGAGAGTTTAAGGGGAAAACATAAACTTCGAATTAGACGTAAAGCCTAGTGTGAATAATTCTATTATAACTCAGTTTACTGATATTAAATGAGATCACGACGCTTAGCAGAATGGGTTTCCCCTCACTAATATCCTTTTAAAAGCATATCTTTTGAAAATCAAAATCCTACTATCAAACTAATTATAACAACAATAGCATTAATATATATGCATATAAATCAGGTAATCAATGGACTATCCATCCGAACATTATAGTTTTATCAGGCTGACTATAACCACTAGCTGACTTGGGCCTACCAGACATAATAAATATTCTAACTTTTGTTAGACACAATACTGGACGGTTTGTCCTAAACATACTTCTCCCAGGGTCAACCGATCCTTAAGTTTTTGTGGACTCACCAATAACACATCGCTACTTTGTGTATTCCTTTTTATATGTAACATCATTTTAGTCTTACCTATGACGAAGCCCTACACATTGGAATTTTGTTCTTATATTAGCTAGGGGCTACTAGCTAAAGTATAGGGTGCGACCACAAACTAGTCTCATTCGGTCTTTTAATATTTGTGTCGTTCTTTTAGCAAATATCTGGGCTGACCACCCTATTCAAATTTCATTTCCTTGAAAACAATCTTTACAAATGATTTAATGCTTGAAATCATATCTTTTTTAAAGCAAGGAAATCATACTCTTTGCTTTACTCACAATTTTTATGTCACGATATATGCTTTATACAAAACGATGTTGATGAAAACCTAAAATCTATAGGGTTATCTATCCCTTTAAAATAATTTAAAGCCCTTTTTAACTTAGAAAACATTAGGCTATAGAGCCAAAATAATACCTTCAAAACCATTATTTAAATCTCAAACAACCTCTTTCGAAATCATTGAAAGCATCCCTTTTAAAATCATTGAAAGCATCCCTTCTGAGATCATTGAGTTCAACACTTAATATAACTATTGGGGCAAAGGGAACTGGATGGAAAGCATCACTTTTGAAAGCATTGGTCTCAAGTAAAAATATTTAGAGAAGAGGGTAGCTTCGAAACTATCCTTTCAAAGCCAGTGCCTCTGAAACTATTAGTAAAAGGCTAAGTCAATCCTTTAAAAAGCATTAGGGAAGGGCTTCAATATTAGCGGAAGGTACGAAGACAACCCTTTCGCATGCATTATTTAAAGGTTGTAAAAAGTGACCTCTAACTAAGGCAAAAGGTATTAATGCGGCAACTAAGGTGTCGAAGGGGTTTAAAAGCAGTAACTCTTTCGTAAGCAGACTCTTAGAACAAAGACTGATTTTATGCTTTATAAAGTAACTCTTTTTTACCTAACATTCATTATTGGTCAAAATGTGATTAGTTGAAAATTTCTTTGCCAATTTCTTTATGAAATTTATTACTGCAAGTCAAAATTTTAAATATTAAACAATTTTAGATTTTAACCCATTTTAATTAAGTAAATAAGCCCTTACTTAAGATAATTTATTTAACTCTCCTAAAATCTTAGGAAATCCACAAAAATCAAATTAAATCAATTTAATCATTTTCTTATCCTTATCCAAATTTTTGGGCTGGAAACATATTTTAACCATTAAAAATATTTAAACCGAATTAATCATTTTCTAAACATAGAAAATTCACCATAAATACATATCAACTTAGGAAATTATAAAACTTGAAACTCACTTTTAAAATAAAGATTCGCATACATATCAAAATCTCAAGTCAATCGGGTGTCATATTGAATGATTTTCTAACACAAACGTAATGCACTAAATCATATTTAAACCATAAATCATCAACATAGAATATAATCACTTTTAAAGACTAAACATAACATATACTGGCAAAAGAAAACGAGTTTACCTTTAAACTGAGATCATTCTAAAAAAAAGATATAAACTAATTGTTCACCTTGATTTGGAATAAGAAGTTGATATTTAAATTAAGATTGATTTTCTTAGCTTTTCCCTTCAGTCTTTTGTTTTCCCTCCTTATAATGGTCAGCCGAATTTGGTATTGTTTTGTTTAATTTGTGAATGTAGAATGAATGTAAAAGTGGAGAGAATGAAAGGGTTTAGGTATAGGAATAAAGGTGTAAGGACCCGATTTTTCGACGCCCGAAAATCGACATCAATACAGTCCACTGTATCAAATGTCGAACAATCGAATGCCAGAAAACCGAACCATTAGGATTAAAGAAGAAGGAGGTAGAATAAGAAATAGAAAACAACATCAGAATCTCACAAACGCAGCGGAACAATATGTAATAGATAAATGACTAATCTTTAAATAAAAGAATTATATCTGTTTTATATATAACATCATCAGAGTATAATATAATCAACAACACAATTTAGAACGGTTATAATATCTCGTCCTTCCAAAGCTGAATATACAGCTTACACTGCACAGCGGAAATATGAATCTATGGAAATATGCCTCGTCATCCAGCTCGTCTCCTGAGCTCCACAGTAGTCCATCCAGAATCTGTACCCTATAATACTCGGTCTGACCCGAGCATTATAGTTAAATAACACTCGAGTCAGTCTGGAAAACCAGCGTGAGAAAATACACTCAATTGGATTATTAAAGTTTTAAAAATCCTTTTAAAAATCAAAGGTATCTCATAAGACCACGCCATAAATAAACATGCCGGGTTTTTACCTTACGATAACCAAAACATTTCTTGTAAAATCCTCTGATATTATAGTAGTGTCTATATACAAATAATTATTCAAATAGCCGAAATTGTTACCATTATTAAATTCCAACAATATTAGGTTCTACAAACAAAACCGTAAAGGCACGTAGGAAGAATGGCTTTAGACCAATGGCAGGGCTACTGGCATACCGCCCGTCACAGTATGTGGTCTAGATCACCGTACCAAGGATCCACCCTAATTCCCTTCATCACAAGACCAGACTACCCCTTACTGGATAGCCCGAATAAGATCACCCCACGGTTGGGATCAGCAATCGCCCACACAGCCGAAATAAAGGGACCTCTAGACAGGGATGACCTTACCCTACTTGGTTGCTAGCCATTTAGCCTTGTGTGCACCTCTCCTGTTTTAGCCATTCCCGGTTGATGAGGCTCGAGGTTAAGCGTTATCTTTTTAACACACGTTCGCTTAGAATACTCTCTCCTGCCGATGTTCTGATGGTATTCATCCATACAAGTCCATTCCAGATCCGAACCGAACCAAAGGCACTACTCCTACTACATCCACTTTGGAATCACCCTCAGGATTAATAGCGATTAGCTCTTGCACTTCACTACTCCATCTTCGACTCCAAGCTCTTGCCTTCCTCATGAAAACGTACAAACCGGATCGAAGTGGTTTTCGAAAAATTATTCCTGATCTCGGTCTCTTCAAAACGATCGACGCATTGGCCAATATTGATAGTCGATTATTTAACTATCAATAACATTCACCAACAACCATTAGATTAAATAATTTTCCAAATTATTTATTAATCCCAAAATATCTTTGCAAGATATATTTCCACTCTTCAACCCTTTGAAAAATAGTTTTCAAATCACTTTTCTCTTTCGGAAGAAAATTCCCACCCAATTGTTTTATTTCCACTGAAAATCGCCAAGCCTTAATATTTAGACTTTTAAAATAATTTAAATCACTTTATCCAAAAAAAATATGTATTCTTTAAACATTTAAAAATAAAACTATTTAAAACACTTAAAATAAAAACTATTTAAAACACGTATAATAAAAACTATTTTGAACACCTATATAAAAATATACATTATAACACTGGAAATAAAACTATCTAAAACACTTTATTAAAAGTATATACTTATTTCTCATGTAAAACTAAGGCCAAAACTAAAAATTATTCTATAAGGTACAAATATTAAATAATTATCTTTTAAATCATAATACTAGCTAAACCCTTAAAATAATTGCTACTATAATTAATTTAAACAAATATTTACTTTAAAATTCTAAAACAATTTAAAATAATAAAATTTCTCTAAAACATCCTTTTTAAAACCACTTTATAACCTCTATCTTATACATGAAAATCTTTCTTTGAAAATATACGTGGCTTTCCAAGGAAATACACTTTCCTTTTCACACCTTTAAAAATAAATCACTATTTATTTTTAAAACAAATTTCCCATTCTTTTATAAATTCCATCCTGAATTTATACTTCTAGATATCCACTGATATCTTATTTCACTTTATAAACCCAGTTTATAAATCCCGTAGTCTCATCATTCTTTTAAAACACAATTTCAAACTCTAAATCAATTTCCAAATCGATTTTCAAATTTTGCTCCATTTTAAAAATAAACTCCTTTACTTACTCAATTTTATTTCAAAACCCATTAATTTCAGATTTAACTTCTTTATTATGATTTATAATCTTATCTAAATTGAAAATACCAATTTCATATTTATTTTGAAAATTCTTCTTTTATTTCTGCCTAAACTGAATAAATCTTTTATTCCTTTAAATATTATCACTTAAGTTTACAAATTCATTTATTCCTATTTATTCAAAAATCTCCTTCCCATATCTAGAATTTATTTATTAGAATATAAAAATCAACTTTTATCCTTTTTCAATTCATTCTTTAATTTATCTAAATTATCTATAACTATTTTACATAAAAATTCTCTCTTTTATTCCTTTTTAAAAATTCAATCTTTATATTTTTGATATCTCAATATATCCAAAATATATTCAGTCAAACCATAGCATCCAATATTTTCAGTTACCAATATAATCTATCTCAGATTTTTAAATAAATCAGATTACAGAATATTAAAACAATCTAAATATTTTAAGGAATCAAGTTGGATCCCTCCAACCTGTTTCCCTGCATCCACAGATGTTAGCATAATATAAAATTACCAATTCCACTTCGAGGTGGAATATCGCGGTATAAAGGGCCATCCACTATTATACGGGGCGCATAGGGTCTCATGCGCTATATAGTGCTCGAAATCAATCACTTCAATATATATACACACTATATATAATATCACATCCGGTCAATTTCAATCATTCGACCAATAAATTAAATTTAACTTATATAAATTTTAATGGCTATCCAAATGAGTGAGATTAACTCAACTTTGTTTCGCTTGCAATCTGATCCAAACCGGCTTGATTCTCCATGAATTTAGTCCTTATATAAACATTTGATGATTTGTTAATATTTGAAACAGTCAAACAGTTAATAACCATTTAATTCATTTAATTAACTACTAATTTATTTTAAACTAATTTTCTTTTTTTAAATTATTTTCTAGTAACCAAAATAATTAGATAAGTTTAATCTCCACAGTATATTATTTTAAAAATAAACCAGTAAATGCAAATAGGTATATCTGTATATTTATTCTCTTTTGAAACTATATGTATAAAAATAATTTGTAGATTTCAAAATCTAATTTTATATAAATTTACAACATTTTAAAATTTCTATATTTCTAAACCTTATCTATATACATCTTCTGTTTTATCTATATATATACATATACACACATATTAAATTCTAAAATAAAATTCCTTTCAACCCACATGTATGTGAATTACTGTATGTGTATATATATATATATATAATTTGAAAACGGAATTATACCTCACATATATATTTTATGTTTTCCCCTAATGCATATATATATATATATATTAATTTATATTTCTTTCCTTTAATCTATATATATATATATATATATATATTAAATTAAATTAAATTAAATAAACAACAATACCTCACAGCCCTCATCCCAAAATCGAGCACGAACCTCTCAACCCCTAACGCATCCTCGAACTCACCCACCAGCGAAGACTCCTTCCCATCACTCGCTCCTAATAGCCTTCAACCACCATGCTATAGCTCGCACTGCCACTGTCGCAGTCGCAACTCTACAAACTACCCTTTCTTTCGCCCTTCGCTTCGCGAGATCCAACTTGACTGAATCGTGACCCCATGCCAACAGATCGATGCCACCTCGAATGCGATACCCCTCCCCCACCATTCATGTAACGACCCGACATTTTCAATCATTCGCATCCGCACATGTCGGGCTTGAATTGCTCAAAATACCGCGTTGTAAATATTATTTTTTTGACAATACTCAGAATATACAGTAAATAAATAATCATAGATCACTGACACAGAGTAATATAATGCAGCGGAATTAGAAGAGATAGTAGTTCATGAAACTACTATATATATAAGATAGACCAGAGTTAAACAAGATACAACAGAAGAGTAATAAGGTAAAAATCTGAATACATAACTGGAAGCAACTGGTTAACTGCAATCAACTGAGTATCTGAAGAGAATAGATAGCTGGGTCTTCAAGCAAAGCTCCAACTTCGAAGGTGAGTCTCAAATGTTGTATGACTCAGTTTGACCCAAGCGTAAAGCAAAACACAAAACACTCGAGTCAGGACATACATACTATGAGCTGTAAATCGACTCAAGTGAACAGTAACAAACGCATCAGTAACTTAAAGGATGCTTGGGATCGCCCATCCTTTAAGGATCCGTTAAACTATTTACTATATAGTAATATTTCGCTATTATAATAATGTCTATTAATAAAATAAACTTACTTTTTCATAGCATTAAGGGGTTACCCATATAGCCCTTAACACGTAATAGTCCCAGTAGTCCATCCAATATCATAGTCCCTCCTGATCGGGAAGCCACCAGAGGATACCACACGGGCTACGGGAGAAAACCAAACTCGCACAAGGCGCGATAGGGTAGGTTACACGGCACAACTAGGCAATGTCAGGGCAGATATACGAATTACGCTTCCGGGCCGGTGGTAACGCGTAGCGCGCAGCTACCGCCCACCTCGAGCCACACCCCCAAATAAAAAAATCAAAAGTGGCCACCGAATCAATCCAAAAGTCAATGTAATATCAAAGGGATGTGTCCGATCAAAGGTGCTACCTCATTAGCCCGTCAATCGCTCTTGTTTTAGCCACCTTATACCAACTCATGAGAGTCGGGTCCACGTATTTACCTCAAAGGAAACGCCACCACGATCCTACTTCATTCTGGAATCTCCACCGCGTACACGATTGTCAAAGTGGTTTTCGGTATCGACAGAGAGTATGCCCATATCTGATCTCGGTCTCTTTGCCAACCAATCGTTATTATAACACCGTGGTCATTTCGAAATAGTATATACTTTCAAAAACCAAAGATATCATTTCAAAACTATATTCCTTTCAAAATAGTTTATACTTCGAAACCAAAACCATTTTTATTTCAAAACTATATTCATATCAAAACCATCTCAATCATTTCCTATCAAATCCCTTATCAATTCATTATCATTCTTAAATTCAAATATTCAATTTAAATATCATTTTAAAAAATCAATTATGTCATTCATTTATTATTTCAAATATCATTTCAAAACACATCTTAAAATTCCGTTCAAAAATTCATTTATCTCATTACATTTCATTCCATTTAACACGTAACAAAGTAAACCTTATTTAAATTCAAATTCAATTTAGATTCCTTTGAAATTCAAATTTAAATATTAAATTATATTCAAAACTCCTTAAACTTCATAAATAATCAATTCCAAAAGTTAAATCATTTAAAACTTTAAAATATAACTCCAAAACAGTGTTAAAATCTATAATATTTCAAAACATTGTCAAATTTCAGCAACGATGGCACTTACAAAGTGTTATCGTAGCTTATATTAAGTATTTCAGCATATAGTTTAGTTTAGCAACCATAGCACTTACCAAATACTA
Source organism: Allium cepa (assembly GCA_030765085.1). Taxonomy (NCBI): domain Eukaryota; kingdom Viridiplantae; phylum Streptophyta; class Magnoliopsida; order Asparagales; family Amaryllidaceae; genus Allium; species Allium cepa. The sequence continues at coordinate 675,682,337 of CM060929.1, forward strand.
TAGCATAGATGTTTTGTTTATTTACAGCAACAATGGCACTTATAAAGTGCTACAGTAGTCATTCTTATTAATTCAAAGCTTAGTTAACTTTAGCAACGGCAGCACTTACAAAGTGCTACAGCAACCTATTATTAAAATTTCTAGAGTTAAATAAACTTAAATTTTAGCTAATTTAAACTTATAAATCATATTTAGGCTTCAAAATTCACATTTGAATCATTTTTAACATATTATTTATCACAACAAAAAAATTTATAGTTAAATATCCAATTTAAACACAATTCATTTGATAAGTCAAAATTCCACTGTTTTCTTAACTTATTAATTTAATAAAACTTAACATTTTACTTCAAATATCCATTTAAAACTTAAAATTTAATTTCCATTATTTACTTGCATTTTTAAGTATAAATTAAAGTCAAAATCACATTTACTTCAAATTTACATACTCAAATTCACAATTCAAAACTTAATATTTGAATTTCTTAAAACCATAAAATATATATTTTTAAATCAAAATTTCAAACTTTGAAAAAATAATATCTTAAGAAAAATCATTTAAAAATATACCACGGGGTCTGTATATAATTTTCTATCCTAGGTCAAGTGATACGGATATGTATCATTTCAATCCGCAATTTAAAAAGAAAACCCGGGTTCTATCATTTCAAACCCGCAATCCCAAGTCAAATAAAATACAATAAAAATCACTTGAGCCTATCATTTCAGCTCATAATGATTTTTCCCTATTCTAATGTCCGTTCGGGTATGTGTCATTTCAACCCATAGTGATTTTATTCTAACCGGGAGCTTGCAGTGTGAGTATATGCATAAACAATATAAACAAATATACTAACATGTCAATGTCACAATATACTGTCATTTATCATAGGTCAGGTGATAATTAACAAAGTTAACATGGTAAATACATGGAATAATATATCATAATATCATCATTAACTTGCATAATGTTTTAATTACTAATCACTTGTCATCCATTTACCATTTCATAAGTAATAATGTCAGAGTGAGAAGGACTCACCTTTATCAATGCTAGAGACCCAAAACAACACACAAGAATGATTCCCAAAAGCACGATTAGATTTGAATGGATGGAGAGCCTTATATCAACCCAAAATAATAGATACATAAGCAAATATATTTAATTTACATACAAATAAAATTAAAAAAATTTGATTTGCAAAACAATTTCAAAACAAGGAAAGATAACCAAACCTTTGAAGCAAAAGGCTTGTACAAGACAACATAAGCTTGGCCAAAATGCAAATGGGCTTGATCTAACCACACCTAGGCTCAGCCTAGGTCATGTATGCTCGGCCATGAGTCATGAGACATGGCTATGGGTATGAAAGTGGAAGGCAAAACACGAGGAAGGTGAAGGCAAGCAAGTGGAAGGGTTTGGGTCAAGGAATGGAAGGTTTTGGTGTACATAGGCTTGGCCTATGGTCCTATGGGCTCGACCTATGGTCTACTACAGGTCAGGTCAGAGGTTATGTTGGTGGCCAGAGGTCAGGTCATGATGGTGGTGGAGCTAGGGGTGGTGGCCGAGACAAAGTATGGAGGTGGTGGTGGAGTTTTTGTCGGCTAAGCATTGTTTTATGGAATTTTAGCAAGGTTTTGTGGTGATTTGGGTCATGGCACTCACGGCTTGGCTTAGGAAGGACATGATGGTGGTGTAGGCCGTGGATGGGAAGGTGGAGGAGGAAGGTGGAGGTGATGGAGGTTGTGGTCGAACAAAACTAGTGAGGAGCTAGGCAAAAACCAAAGAAAAAATAAAGAAGAAGGATAAAATGGAAGCCATGGATCTAGACTTTTTCCTTCCTCACGCAAATGATACGATGAGAAACCTTTTTTTCACGTGAATGATAAGAGGCGGCTAGGTTTACAAAAGGACTTGAACGGCTAAAGTTTAGGACTAGTTAAAAAATAAAAAGGCAAGGAAACTTAAAAAGGTACAATTTAAGGAGGAAAAGATCTTGTATATATTTTCTTAAACAAATGAAAAGAGGAGTTTGAGAACTTGTATGTGATTGAAAAGGAGAAAATCACGGCTATGCATTTATGAATAGATATGGTAAAAGATTAAAAGGTGGGAAATATATAAAGGTAAGAAGTAAATTAAGAAACGTATGCCTATATTTAAAACGTATCTTAATTGATTTGTTACTTATCCAATAAATATAGATGTATATACACAAAATAAACCTTCCCTAAATAAATAAAATTTATACACACCACAGAAGTAAATAAGACGATGGATATAGAAATAAAAAAAATGAAACGCGGAATTTTTTTTTTAATGTTGTATGTTACCTAAATTTACAAAGCAAAGATCAGAATTAATTGAAACAAAGCAAAATGGATGTTATATATATCTACAGTTTTAAAAATAAAATATATACAAAAGAAGCCTCCAACAAACAAAATAAATGCAAGAATAAACAAATAAATTTTTAAAGATATGCCTTTAAGGCAACATAACATATATTTATTTGAAATTTCTTTCCAAGAAATAAATAAGGGATCTAAATACATAACCATTCAATTAATAAATGAATGTCTAAATAAATAAGATAGAAAGATATGGTAAAGATGGATATTATGAAAAATAAATAGATAGTTTTAGGAAAATAAAAAATTAAAAGGCACAATATAAGGGAAAGAATATTGTCTATTTCTTTCTTTGTTTACACGCAATGGAAAAGGCAATAAATACACAAAGCAGGTAACATATATCTCTTGAAATTCCTATGTTTTTATTGAATGTAAAAAATCAGTCAAAATCAAATAAATATATATTCAAAGTTTATACGAACAAAAATAGAAAATAAAATTAGATAAACAAACATAGGGAAATAAAAAAGGCAAAAGCAACCAAAAGACTCTTGATTTTCCAAACTTCATGTCATGTACAAGTTCAAATAAATAAAATATATACACAAGGCATGTCATGTTACCCATGTAAACAAAATTAGAACATGACATGACAAATAAAGATACTATTTATATAAATTAAAATAAACAATTTTGTTAAATAAAATAATTTACATACAATAGTTTTAAAAGCATAACTTTCACAATATTAATCAGATTCCAATGGAAATAAAAAGCAGTATACTTAAAATTTTATTTACTTTCATAAAATAAAGATAAATTTCAAAAGTTTAAATTTTTAAATTTTTAAATTAAAAGTCAAAGTTTGACTACATTGTTAAAAATTCACATTTCTGGAAAATATTCTATTTATTTATGTTTGGAATTTATCATTCACATCAAAATCAAAATTATATTTAAAATAACAAAATTTATTCATTTTAATAAAATAAAATAAAGTTTTTAAATCAGGAAATTCAAACTAAAAATAATTACAAAATACAGGGTTGTTACAATTCGCGCACAAGCCCTAACAGCCAAAACCCAAACGTACAAGAGCTAAACTCGATTGCGTGCCTACCTTCGAACATGACCCTCATCTGTTCTTTCTGGAAATCGATTCGACTCCTTTTTTTGAAAGAGCTTCGGCCATAGTTTATTTTCAATGTCGATCTTCGATTGTTTGAATGAAATAATTTCCCAATTTAGGGTTTTAGGTCTACGGCCGTTCTAATATTTTTAAGGAACGACATTGATTCAGTCGCCATTTCCTTTTAATTTGTGATTTCTGTTTTGTTCCGCATGCAATATCCATTTTTTCTCTAAGTTTGGGTACATAAAAATAAATTTTTTTAAACGTGTTTGATTATTTATTTTTTGAGAGGACACGTGTTGTAAAGAAGAAAATGTGTCTAATTTGTCTATAGTATGTGAATATATAAAATTTAAATTCAAATTCAAATTGTCTCGATTTTTGCAATTCACAATCTCGATCTCCTATCGAGGCGTGCCGCTAGATGTTCATAATATTATACCCCTATTACGAACGAAATGGAAAAGGTTTTGAGTCCTAATTCGAATATGGAGAAGATTGCTTTTTGGACCCAGTTATAATATTAAATTTTCGATAAATTTCAACGCGTTTTTTTACCGTACAGCCAAATAATCACTCCAAACACTACGAAAATTGAAATCCAATAATAATACAATATTATGGATTCAATGTAATTGGTTTCGTCGAATTCCGAGACTGTGCCCGAAAGACTATTTTTAAATATCGATATAAACAATATATTTTCAAACAGAACAAAACAGTTTCAAATTCAACTTTTAAAAGTTCTATTATCTCCAGTATTATCAATATAAATTTTAGAAGCCTTCAAATTATTTTTAAAAGACTCGAAATCCCAGAATTCATATTTTACCTAATTTCCAATTGTTTAATTCAATAGTTTATTTGTCAACCAAATAGTGATATTTGAAATTCAAGTTAAACTAACTTTCAAATATTTAAAATTAATTAAATAATTTAATTTCAAATATCCAGAAATTCTGGGTCCTCACAAAAGGCTCTTCCTATTTTACCCTTATCATAACTCTCCTTCTAACCTATGTCTAATTCCCTTCATTAACATATTGATTAAGGCATTATTGAGGTTTAATTGTGTAATATCTCGAAATTTTTAACAATATCAATTTAATAATCTGTATTAAAAATTAAATTGATATTGATATTCTGTTAATAATAATTCAAATAGATTTAATAATCTTCTTCAATAAATATTTAAATTGGTTATTTTATCTTTTAAAAATAATAAATTGATTTCTATTTACAATATAAATATATGGTTTATATTTTAAATAGATTGGTATTGTTTTAACTTTAATAAGTAAAGCATATTTTCTAATTTTTAAATTTTGTAGTAATTTGGAAATTTTGTTTTATTTAATATTTAAGCTTTTCAAAGTTTAATAAATGATTTTGGTTTAAAATTAACAATTGAATCATGTTTTAAAATTCTAATATATACATTATAAATTGGAAATTTTGATTTTAATTAGTATTGAGTTTTTAAAACTATTTCATAAATAAATATATGATTTTAAAATTGATAAGAAAAATATTAAATGTTTAAATATTTAAAATTAGTTTTAGCTTGAGTTTTAAATTTAATTAAATTGACAAAAGATTTTTATAGCTTAATTAAATAGAAAATTTATTAATAAAAATATAATTTCCTTTAGGATGGTTTTAATTTAATAATAAGATATTTATGAAAACAATATTAATAGTGTATTGTCTTTATAAATAGGTTTTGAACAGAATTTGTTGTTGTTATTTCAAATTGAATTCATATACATAACTTAATTTGAAATTATTTGATTTTGAATTTAATTTGAATTTGAAATTCCAAAGTATAAATGTTAATTGTTTTAATTTTTATATGTATAAGTTTCATTTATTAACATGGTTAATTTTTATTTATAAACTTATACACATATTTAAATATAAACTAACATATTAAATTAGGATAACACATACATTAATTTATAAATTAGATACTAATCATTTTTAGGTGACAAGTGTTGCATTTTTAGGGAGTAAATTAACAAGTGTTAAAAGACTAATTTAACAAATTGACAAATGTGTAAAGTTTGTACAAGTGTTAAATTTTGTTTTAATTTTTCTTTTATTTGAATTAAATCTGAAAATTACATATATATAAACATGCATTTCATATTTATTTATTTTTCTCATTTTCCTAAAATCAAAAGAGAAAAACTTTAAAACACCTCTTCAAAATCAAAACTCATCCTCATATCAAAATCTTGCATCTTCAAATTCCTGTACATATGCAAAATCAAATACCCTCTTCAAATCTGAAATGCATGTTACCTGAAACATAAATAAAATAAAATAAACTGCAATCCACTTCAATTATCAAGCCTATGATCTCCTGTAACACATCTTCAACCTGTCACCCTCTCAAAAGTCTGAAGCCAGCCAACAAACTTTCAAACAAAACCTGTAAAACTTGCAATTTCAAATTTTGAAGCCTGCATCATTTCAATCAAGCTGCATGCATGTAGTTTTAAGATCAGCCTCAAAGCTCCAGCAACTTAGTTTTTAAATGCAACTCAAAGTTTAAAGCTAAAGCATTAAAGTGCAAAGTCTAAAAAAATAGGGGTTTCAGTCTTCAGGCTCTTCAAAACATATGGAGGCTCTGTTCTACTTTTATAACTGGTGAGTAACTTTTAACTTTTTAAAAAAAAAATTAAAAAAAAAGGGTTGCATGCTAGAATGTTTAACATAAATAAACATTGCCTGTGTGATAACCAAGTTGTTGTGATATGTATTGGTTTGCATGCAGTAATTCTCTGTTGTCTCTGTTGTTCAAGAAAACTGTGACACAATCTTTATCTTTTAATTTAATTCCTGATGAAAGGAAATTTATAAAGAAATGTTGTTTGATTTTCTTAAGTCAATACTTAAATTTAAGTAAGAAAAAAAATATAATAAGTGTTTGTCACTGGAAAACATAAAGAACATCAGTATATGATAATTTTAACTAAAATTAAAATAGGTTAAACTTGTAATGCAGTTTCACAAATATAAAGCATTAACTATAACTTGATTTTTAGATCAAGAATTAGGATTTTAAAGTGATAGATGAAGTTACAGTTGGGGTTTTAACTGTTATTGAATTTTTAGCAAAATCTGATGATTTTTGAATTTGGAAACCTTGAGTTACTTCTGCGTGATTGTGTAAGGATAGGAGATGTTGGGAAAAATCTTGAATGATGATAAAATTGTCAGAGTAATTGCAGATTTGGGTTTTTACTTTTAAACCCTAGTTTTGCTGGGTTTTAAGAAATCGGTCATATTGGCTTGTATGATTGACCGAGTGTTACAAGCTTTTGAGGATTAAAAGTTTGGCTGTGACGACCGCCCATGACTCCTGCGCTAAACAAGGAAATAATGCGCTGAAAAGTGTGCCAGGCCGCTATGGACGATCATCAGAGTAAGATAAAACAATAAACTCTATCGTATACTCATAGCGCATGGACAAAATACAATAGAAAATATACATAGTGAAGCTCCATATAACAGAATCTCATCATTTAAACTCTAATAATTTGATACAACAATCAGCAAAGTCAATACATCAAGCCTCACTACATATCACTCAGAGAATATACAAACAGCGGAACACCCAGTACATATAGTAAGAAACAATATGTAAAAGCCTCCAGCTCGTCTTCGTCATCAACAGCGTTGGCCAATAGGAACAACACCTGTCACCTGCTACCTAGTCTGCCCATCCCAACATGGATGAACAGCCTAAGGTAATAAGAGTTAAACATAAAACCTTGAGTCAGACAAAAGTCTTAGTGAGCAGTAAATCAACTATCAAACATACCAAAAGAGCATAAAGGGTAAAAGGAATAGGAACCCAACCATCCCACTCCACCTCTTTCTACAGTGATAGCCCCCAGACACACTAAGCAGAAGCAAACATAGCAATTCATACATTCAAAACGAAGTAATTATCACCCGAGTCAAGGTCGGTGTTTTCCAAGTACAAACCCCCAAGGCCTAAACCAAGATCAGATAAGCACTCTGAAAACATCGCTCTTGACCCAAGCGACAATACAACCAAACATCCAAACATCCATGACTCTGGCTATCACTGTTATCATTTCCTTGATTTGACCGTTAGTTGAATGACCGCCTGTCAAGGGCTAATGGAAACCCCGGTTCTAGACATAGCTCCGCACGTCATCGTGACCCATGCCTAGGACTATCGCATCTGCCCAGAGTACTAGCACGTCATCGTGACCCGTGCGTGGAACGTCATCGTGACCCGTCCCAACGTACTCTTGCTTTGAGCATGCTAGAACCTTCAACAACGATGAAATCTCAGCCTTCTAGTCATCCTCCTCGACGACTATTCCCATACTAGCTCGAGCGCCTCTCAAGCTGACTATTATCCACAAGCCCGGACCACATCACCGAGTTATCAACATGCTTGGGATGATCCCGTCTGGATTAAACCAAGGCTTTCTCACATCATGCTTTGCTTCATCGCATCATAGCAAAGTCCCATCTCAACATCATGGTTTGCATCATCGCATCATGGCAAAGTCCCATCTCAACATCATCATCAAATCTATCCATATGAGCTTCAACATCCGCTTCATGTGCCACAAGCAATTTCCTTATTCAAGAGCCTTTCCACTTAGCTTTTGAATCATCTTCGACCAACTTGTCCAGATCAAGTTATAAATCAACTAATCCATCAAATCAAACATTAATCCAAGTAATCAATCATTCAAACAAGATCTAAATAAACAATTACAACAATAATGGAAATTTCATAAATAAAGAGTCCAAATCTAACATGCATTCTAACAAGCATGAATTATGAACAATATCTCTACAACTTGATGAATGAACTTGCATAAGTGAACATGTAGTAAAATAGATGTCAAATCATCATGAGCAATAGATCTACATGCAGACTTAAGGAAAATGCACGAAATCACTCTCTTTAGCACATAAACAAACCACCGATCCAATATACTCCTTTGGGTCCGTGTGAGAGATAACCATCACTCACCAAAACACCTCAAAAGATAACAACTACAGATTTGGACAGCAAAGAATCAAGCTTGATCCTCCAAACCTCCACTTCAAACGATGAAATCTCTCTTCGATAGATGGAGATCTTCAACTTTGGCTCTTGGATCTTTGATTTGATCTTCAATTTAGATGGAAGGAATCACTAGATTAGAGTGGAGAAAAGAAATGAAGAAGTGTTGTGGTCGAGCTCTCAAAATGGCAGCACTTCGTCGCTTCAAAAACCGGTGCCAAAAAGTGAACCAAAGCCCTCTATTTATATGCTGAAAAACCCATGAGTCGTTCGCCCCCATGAGTCGCCGCCGACCTACCCCATGAGTCGTCCCCGACCTAAGACTCTCGACCTATAACCTAACGTACATGCACATCCATAACCTACCCATGCACGCACGCGACTTAACATAAGTCGGTAATGACCTAAAACACTTACACGGCTTAGCGACCCAATGACTTAACAAAGGTCGCGACTCAACCCAGACACGACCCAACATTGCTCGCGACCTAACTCGTACGCGAGTTAACTAAGACACGACCTAATGACTTAACACTAAGCCTAGGTCCCTACGACCTACGACTTATACCATAACGACTTAAGCCTTAGGTCGTTCACGACCTAACTACAACACAGTTCTATCTTAGGTCGTTCACTCGTTTAACCCATTAAGTCCCTTAGGTCGTCCCATTCCCTATACGACCTAAGACCCAATACGACCCAACTATACTAAGTCGCACGAACGACCTTCCTACCTTAAGCCGTTAACCCCTAAGCCGTTCACTCTTAAGTCGTTAACCTACTTAGGTCGACCAAACCCTTAGGTCGTTAACTCGCTAGCTCTGCTAACCCGTTAACTCGTTCAATACTATAGGTCGATTAATACCCTTAGGTCGTCACTTCTATAGGTTGCTCCACCCGACCTATCTCTCACACGACCTAAACAACAACACGGGCCAAAATTCTACTCGAGCTAACATCCACACTCCTTAAGCACTAAGTCGTTCCACTATTCCAACTACAACACGACTTAGGCATTCTACGACCTAAACTAATACACGACACAACTTTGAACGACTCAAGCTCTAAACGACTTAAACTCTGAACAATACTAATGACCTAGTGATAATTATTCTACGATTTATCGACACGTAAAATACGGGTCGTTACATTCTCTCCCCCTTAGGAATTTCGCCCCCGAAATTCCAAACAATCAAGAGCAACCAAAGTTATTTCGCATGCCTACTATCCATAGCAATCAACAAACCATGCATCCAATTACTAGCCTAGCATGCAGAATTCTAAGACTAGAACAAGTTACAAATTCGTGAGATGTCACGACACCTTAGGGCCATACCTCGAAGAGTTTAGGATGAGCTGCCTTCATCCTCTCTTCCTCCTCCTATGTACAGTCGTTAACATCATCACTCCATTGTACCTTGAGCAACGTAATCGTCTTCCTCCTAAGCTGTTTCGTGTCGGTTTTCACAACACGAAGCGGCTTACGAGGTCTCATAACAACTGGATCAACCTCTAAATCTTCACAGCTATCAGCAGAAACCACTGTACTTGACTCGTGCACATACTTCCGTAGATACGATACATGAAAAACATTGTGCACACCAGACATCTTTTCTGGTAACTCTAATCTATAGGCGAGCTTTCCAATTCGCTCGATAATCGGGAATGGTCCAACAAATCTCGGAGTCAACTTTCCTTTCTTCCCGAATCGAATAACATTCTTCAGAGGAGAAATCTTCACAAAACCATATCTCCTACGTCGAATTCCAAATCCTTACGACGCTTATCGGCATAACTTTTCTGACGATCTTGGGCTGCCTTCATTCGTCGCCGAATGATCTCTATATGATCTGAAGTCTGTCGAATCATTTCTGGCCCAAGTATCAACTTTTCTCCAGTTTCCAACCAGCATGTCGGAGAGTTACATGGTTTTCCATACAATGCTTCATATGGTGCCATACCAATACTTGACTGGTAACCGTTGTTATACGCAAATTCCACCAAATGAAGATGATCTTCCCATGATCCTCCGAAATCCAAAACACATGCTCTCAGGAGATCTTCCAAAACTCGGTTGACTCTCTCGGTCTGGCCATTTGTTTGGGGGTGATAAGCTGTACTCAAACACAACTCGGTTACCAAAACTTCCTGGAAGCTCTTCCAAAATCCACTAGTGAACAATGGGTCTCGATCGCTCACTATACTCTTCGGAATACCATGGAATCGAACTATCCACTTAACATACAACTCAGCCAATTTCGATGTAGTCCTAGTTGATCGAACAGGAATGAATCTTGCACTCTTAGTCAAACGATCTACGATGACCCAAATCCCTTCATTCCCCGTTCTTGTTCTAGGTAATCCATCGATAAAATCCATCAATATCTGCTCCCACTTCCATGTAGGAACTTCTAGTGGCTGAAGTAATCCACTGGGTTTCTTCTGCTCGGCTTTCACCATCTGGCAGTTCATGCACTTGGAAATAAAATTTCCAACATCCTTCTTCATACCTTCCCAGTAATAGGTTCTCTTCATATCCCGATACATCTTATTTCCACCTGGATGAATTGTCAACTTCGAGTGATGACTTTCCCTCAGAACTTCATCGCTCAATCCATCTATATCGGGAACAACTAGTCGTCCTTGTTTTCGAAGCCAACCCTCTCGATCGACTTCGAATCCTTTATCCTTCTCTGGGTCTGATCCAGATTCCAAATCTCAGATAATCTTGACAAGCTTATCGTCTCGCTTTTGGCTCTCGCCAATTCTTTCCACTAGAGTAGGTCTTATCGATAAGTTTGCCAACATTTCAGGTTCCAATTCACATCTAGGCCTGAAGTCAAATCCAGCCAAATATTCAAGGCTCTTCCATTCTAAAAACATGGCTCCCAATCCTGCATGTCTTCAACTTAACGCATCTGCCACTGCGTTACCTTTTCCCGGAGTATATGCTATACCAAAATCATATGATGCCAAAAACTCTAGCCACCGTTGCTGCCGAAGATTCAAATCTTTTTGAGAGAAAAGATACTTCAACGACTTATGATCTGTAAACAACTCGAATCGAACTCCCAATAGATAATATCTCCACATCTTCAGAGGAAAAACTATCGCCGCTAACTCCAAATCATGAGTCGGATAATTCCTTTCATGCGGCTTCAGTTGTCGACTTGCATATGCAACAACTTTATCCTTTTGCATCAGCACTGCTCCAAGTCCAGTACCACATGCATCGGTGTAAACCACCATCTCGTCATTCCCACTTGGAATAGTCAAAACAGGAGCACTTGTCAGTTGCTCTTTTAGGATTACGAAAGCTTGCTCACACTTATCATCCCATCTGAACACTTGGTTCTTTTTCGTCAATCCTGTTAATGGTGCAGCTATCTTGGAAAAGTCTTTGATAAACCGCCGATAGTATCCTGCTAATCCAAGAAAACTTCTCACATCAGATGCATTCTTAGGTCTAACCCAATCCTGGATTGCTTCCACCTTGGAGGGATCAACCGCTATTCCATTTCCAGAGATAACATGACCTAAGAACCTCACTTCACTCTTCTAGAAATGACACTTCGAAAACTTAGCCCTCAGCTGATGTTTTCGCAAAATTTCTAAAACAATCCGCAAGTGCGTCTTGTGCTCATCTTCAGTTCTGGAATAAATCAAAATATCATCCACGAACACAAGTACGAACTTGTTCAACTGATCTCTGAATACTCTATTCATAAGATCCACAAAATATGTTGGTGCATTAGTCAATCCAAACGGCATTACCATCCACTCATAGAAACCAGATGGTGTCCTGAAAGCAGTCTTCGACACACTATCCTTTGCTACTCTTAACTGGTGAAATCCCGTTGCCAAATCCATCTGAGAAAACACCCTAGCTTCGTGAAGCTGATCAAACAAGTCATCTATTCTCGGCAATGGATACTTGTTCTTCTTAGTCACCTTGTTCAGCTCACGATAATCCACACACAACCTCAACGATCCATCCGCTTTGGTTGCAAACACAACTGGTGCACCCCATTCGGACACACTACGCCGAATGAATCCTTTCTGTAAAAGGTCATCAACTTGCACCTTCAACTCTTGCTGCTCCCTAGGCGCCATCCGCCTAAGAGGCATCACAACGGGTCTGGCTTCCTCAACTAGATCGATACGAAACTCGATCTCCCTATGCGGCGGCAACCCTTTGACCTCGTCAAAGACATCCTCAAATCCACTCACAATAGGCACCGATGACAGTCCATCCCGTGGAACAACCAGCGAATACATGAAGCTCATGAAGACGCCTTCTTCATGCTTACATCGTATCACAACCTTTCGCCCCTCCACATTCTCGACTGTCACCTCCAGCCTCTTACAATCAACCCTTGCCGCGTACTTCCTAAGCCAGTCCATACCCAAAATAATTCCGAACCCTGTAAAGTTCAGAACAAAACAATCACAAACAAAAGAGCAATCATGACTCGATACAACTAGACCACGGCATACCATACACAAACAAGACGAACCCCCAACTGGAATAGTCACAACCAATGGTCTATCAACAATATCCAGTTCCAAACCCAACCGGTCTACCAACTCATTACAAACAAAGAAATGTGACGCTCCAGTATCAAACAACACCCTAACTGGAACACCACAAATGGAAAGAGTACCTTGAACCACCACGCTCTTCCCTTTCTCATCTGCAGTAGGAGCTTTCGAAGACGATGGCATAGCCCCCAAAGCATAAGCTTGCACAATCTTCTTATCCTTCCTCGGTTCTGGACAATTCCTCTTAATATGCCCCAGCTTGTCACAGTTGTGGCACTTCACCGGCACCTTCGGATTCTTGCAATCCATGGAGAGATGACCCTTCTGCCGACAATTGTAGCAGATCACTTCGCCCTTCGGCTTCTTCTGGCCATCCTTACCCTTCTGCTGCTGCTGCTTTCTCTTCTTGTTTCCACCTTGCTCCTTGGCCACAGCAACAAAAGATCCTTCCTTAGGAAACAGATTCTCATGCCTGAGAGCTTTCTCCACAAGCTTCTCAAATGGATCGTCCAGATGATCCACCAACTGCCTCCCAAGATAAGTGTCCAAGCCTGTCACAAACTTCTCATTCTTCTGATAAGGGGATTCAATATACGACCGAGCATACTTGGACAAAGCTTCAAACTCAGAAACATACTCAAGAACTGGTCTTCCACCTTGCTTGAGCTCCACAAACTTCTTAAACAGAACAGATTTCTGAGCTGTAGAAATGAACTTAGATTCAAATCTATCTTGGAATTGCTCCCAAGTAATCTCTTCCTCTGGAGTATCAATGGTGATAGAATTTCACCAATCCGAAGCTCTCCCTTGGAGTTGCCTTGATGCAAGCTTCCTCTTAGTTGCATCCTCAATTCCCAAGTCACCAAAGATCCTTCTACAAGCATCAATCCATCTCTGAACTTCAATAGTTGATTCTGTTCCCAAGAAAACCTTTCCTCCAAGAGAAGTATAGTCTTTGCACAACTTAGCAAAATCCACTGGTTTTGGGGCTTGAACTTGGACTCCAACATCTACTGATGACCCTGAGGCTGGCATCCTTCTCATGATCGAAGTCATCATAGCCTCAAACATAGTAGCATAATCAACAGCCCCTTCAGTAGCACGACCTTCCCTAGCAGCTGGTCTCCCTCTTCGACTCATCCTTAATATCTATAAAAAGTAATGATTAGAACACCTTGAGAAACAACTACATAAGGAGTTCAAATCCTTCTAAGCTACTATATTATATATAGTAATCATCCATCAAAATACAATTACGTCTCTCATACGTAGTTACGTCAGCGAGCATTGGCTAAAATCGATTAACCAAAGCTCTGATACCAAATGTGACGACCGCCCATGACTCCTGCGCTAAACAAGGAAATAATGCGCTGAAAAGTGTGCTAGGCCGCCATGGACGATTATCAGGGTAAGGTAAAACAATAAACTCTATCGTATACTCACAGCGCATGGACAAAATACAATAGAAAAAATATACATCGTGAAGCTCCATATAACAGAATCTCATCATTTAAACTCTAATAGTTTGATATAACAATCAGCAAAGTCAATACATCAAGCCTCACTACATATCACTCAGAGAATATACAAACAGCGGAACACCCAGTACATATAGTAAGAAACAATATGTAAAAGCCTCCAGCTCGTCTTCGTCATCAACAGCGTTGGCCAATAGGAACAACACCTGTCACCTGCTACCTAGTCTGCCCATCCCAACATGGATGAACAGCCCAAGGTAATAAGAGTTAAACATAAAACCTTGAGTCAGACAAAAGTCTTAGTGAGCAGTAAATCAACTATCAAACATACCAAAAGAGCATAAAGGGTAAAAGGAATAGGAACCCAACCATCCCACTCCACCTCTTTCTACAGTGATAGCCCCCAGACACACTAAGCAGAAGCAAACATAGCAATTCAGACATTCAAAACGAAGTAATTATCACCCAAGTCAAGGTCGGTGTTTTCCAAGTACAAACCCCCAAGGCCTAAACCAAGATCAGATAAGCACTCTGAAAACATCGCTCTTGACCCAAGCGACAATACAACCAAACATCCAAACATCCATGACTCTGGCTATCACTGTTATCATTGCCTTGATTTGACCGTTAGTTGAATGGCCGCCTGTCAAGGGCTAATGGAAACCCCGGTTCTAGACATAGCTTTGCACGTCGTCGTGACCCGTGCCTAGGACTATCGCATCTGCCCAGAGTACTAGCACGTCATCGTGACCCGTACTTGGAACGTCGTCGTGACTCGTCCCAACGTACTCTTGCTTTGAGCATGCTAGAACCTTCAACAACGATGAAATCTCAGCCTTCTAGTCATCCTCCTCGACGACTATTCCCATACTAGCTCGAGCGCCTCTCAAGCTGACCATTATCCACAAACCCGGACCATATCACCGAGTTATCAACATGCTTGGGATGATCCCGTCTGGATTAAACCAAGGCTTTCTCACATCATGCTTTGCTTCATCGCATCATAGCAAAGTCCCATCTCAACATCATGGTTTGCCTCATCGCATCATGGCAAAGTCCCATCTCAACATCATCATCAAATCTATCCATATGAGCTTCAACATCCGCTTCATATGCCACAAGCAGCTTTCCTTATTCAAGAGCCTTTCCACTTAGCTTTTGAATCATCTTCGACCAACTTGTCCAAATCAAGTTATCAATCAACTAATCCATCAAATCAAACATTAATCCAAGTAATCAATCATTCAAACAAGATCTAAATAAACAATTACAACAATAATGGAAATTTCATAAATAAAGAGTCCAAATCTAACAAGCATTCTAACAAGCATGAATTATGAACAAAATCTCTACAACTTGATGAATGAACTTGCATAAGTGAACATGTAGTAAAATAGATGTCAAATCGTCATGAGCAATAGATCTACATGCAGACTTAAGGAAAATGCACGAAATCACTCTCTTTAGCACATAAACAAACCACCGATCCAATATACTCCTTTGGGTCCGTGTGAGAGATAACCACCACTCACCAAAACACTTAAACAAATCAAAAGATAACAACTACAGATCTGGACAGCAAAGAATCAAGCTTGATCCTCCAAAGCTCCGCTTCAAACGATGAAATCTCTCTTCGATAGATGGAGATCTTCAACTTTGGCTCTTGGATCTTCGATTTGATCTTCAATTTAGATGGAAGGAATCACTAGATTAGAGTGGAGAAAAGAAGTGAAGAAGTGTTGTAGTTGAGCTCTCAAAATGGCAGCACTTCGTCGCTTCAAAAACCGGTGCCAAAAAGTGAACCAAAGCCCTCTATTTATAGGCTGAAAAACCCATGAGTCGTTCGCCCCCATGAGTCGCCGCCGACCTACCCCATGAGTCGTCCCCGACCTAAGACTCTCGACCTATAACCTAACGTACATGCACATCCATAACCTACCCATGCACGCACGCGACTAAACATAAGTCGGTAACGACCTAAAACACTTACACGGCTTAGCGACCCAATGACTTGACAAAGGTCGCGACTCAACCCAGACACGACCCAACATTGCTCGCGACCTAACTCGTACGCGAGTTAACTAAGACACGACCTAATGAATTAACACTAAGCCTAGGTCCCTACGACCTACGACTTATACCATAACGACTTAAGCCTTAGGTTGTTCATGACCTAACTACAACACAGTTCTATCTTAGGTCGTTCACTCGTTTAACCCATTAAGTCCCTTAGGTCGTCCCATTCCCTATACGACCTAAGCCCCAATACGAGCCAACTATACTAAGTCGCACGAACGACCTTCCTACCTTAAGCCGTTAACCCCTAAGCCGTTCACTCTTAAGTCGTTAACCTACTTAGGTCGACCAAACCCTTAGGTCGTTAACTCGCTAGCTCTACTAACCCGTTAACTCGTTCAATACTATAGGTCGATTAATACCCTTAGGTCGTCACTTCTATAGGTTGCTCCACCCGACCTATCTCTCACACAACCTAAACAACAACACGGGCCAAAATTCTACTCGAGCTAACATCCACACGCCTTAAGCACTAAGTCGTTCCACTATTCCAACTACAACACGACTTAGGAATTCTACGACCTAAACTAATACACGACACAACTTTGAACGACTCAAGCTCCAAACGACTTAAACTATGAACAATACTAACGACCTAGTGATAATTATTCTACGATTTATCGACACGTAAAATACGGGTCGTTAGATTGGCCGTAGTTGAAGACGAGGGCGGGGTAGTTGATCATCAGGTGGTCGAAAGGGAGAGAAGTTGCCGTTGACAGGTTTTGAAGGGGGGAAAACCTATTTCTATTTCAGGTTGGGTTATTAGCTCGTTTTGATTTGTGCTACTGTAGTGGTTTTCTGGCGTTTGTGTTCGAGTGTGGAGGTGGTCATTGATAGGTAGGGGCTATGGTGGATGGCCGGAGCCACGGTGCACGTGCACCGTGCAATTGAAGTTCAGGGGAAATTGTTTTATAGGGTGCAGTTTTGGACTCAGGATTAAACTCGAGTTATTCGAGTTTTGACCCGAAGTGAAGGATGGAATTTCTCGAAGAATTTTGGAGAGGTCTCGGGTTTTCCTTTGTTCTACAGGTTTGACAAACCTGAAGCTTTTGGGTTTAAGTTTTGTAAACCTGGGCATTTTGTTGTAAAGAAGAGTTTAACAAAAAAATTAAATTCAAAGATTGAATTTTTGAAATCCAAGTTAAATTTAAAAATCTCAGATTTTAAATTTAAAATAAAGTTCTAAACTGTAAATTTTGTTTAACTACTTTATATGGAAAAATAGTTTAAACCTTTAAAAAAAATGAAGTTTTAAGATATGTGCAAGATTTAAAATTTTATTTAAATCTGGAAATCTAAAGTTAAACTTGAACTTCAGTTTAAAATTTAAGGAAGATTTAAATTTGAAGATTTAAACAAGATGTAGATTTAAATTTATTAAAGTTTGAAATGGAATTAGTTTCAAAATTTTGCTGAATTTCTTATATTTAACAAACACTTGTTTGTCTTGCAATTTAAATGGTTTTAAATTTGTTTAAACTTTGGTTAAGTTTAAAATTTATTCCTTTTAAATTTTGTATTTGAATGAAATTTAAAAAGTAATTTCTAAAGTACTTGTTTTAAATAAATTGTTCTTAAAACCTAATTAAGGAACGTTTTAACTTAAAATCAAGTTAAGAATTAATGTTTGAATTAATTTATTAAAAGGGTAATTAAGAAATAATTAATTAATTAATTTAATTAATTATCAAGGTTTAATGCATATTGATTTAGGGGTTAATCAATTTAAAGTTAAGATCATTAATTAGAATATTAATTAATGATTAATGAGTTATTAATTATGTAACTAAGCTTTAATCAAGGTTAATTAATTAAATAATTAAACTTTAAATTATAGATAATTAAAGATAATTAAATTTGTAATTAATCTCAGTTAATTACTTAATAAAGATAATTAGAGAAGGGTTAATGAAGGTCATTAACCAGGATTATTTAAATAATTAATTAATGTGATTAATTTTTATAATTAATTAGATTAATTAATTTAATAATAATCAATTGGGAATTGTAGAGGATATTTACTTAATATAATTAATTTAGTTTAATGAGATTGTTTATTATAATTAATTAAGTTTAATTAATTTTAAACACTTGGATTTTAAAGATAATTACTGTATGTAATTAATGATTTGGAAATTACTTAGTTAAGTAATTGTTTAATAATTACAGGTTGTAATTAAGGGGGGATGTTTAAGAACGAGGTAATTAGGATTAGTTATTTAGTAATTAATCAAGGGATTAATTAAGAAATTAATTAAGAGATAATTAATTTGGTTTTAAATAAAGTAATTAAGTTAGTTAATTACTAAATGTAATTAATCTGGGATGATTAATAATTATGAGTTAATTACTTAAGGTAATTAATTTAAGAAATAATTAAAGATCATTAATTATTTTAATGATGTAATTAAAAGCTGATTAATTAAGATTAATTAATCAATAATAAGTAATTAAGGGTAATTAATTAATGTAATTAATTAAGGATAAATATAATTAATTATAGTTAATTAATTAGTTGAAGTAATTAAAGATTAATTACTGTTTGATTGGAGAATAATTAATTTGTGAAATTAATTGAGAATAATTACATGACCTAAATTAAATGATCATTAAATTAATTAAAGATGAAGTAATTTATTTAATTCATTTTAAATTAATTATATTATGGTATGACTGAATCTTTGCTTATGTATGAATGGGTGACATTGATTGTCTTGGATGCTTTAAGATCTCAGTAATGAGATAAATGATATTGTGTGGTATGAATGACTTGATTGTATTGTGATGATAATATAGGTTATCTATTGTGATGGTGATATATGGAATATCTATTTGATATTGATAATGTGGATTACCCGTTATTTGATAATGCTGATTATCAATTATTGTTCTGTGAGTTATCTATCTGTGTGTATATAGATACTGTAATGATTTGTTTTAAACTTCAAAACAACTTAGACCTAAAAGACACGCTTTGGATTTCGATGAGACCGGGATCGGGTTTGCTACATTACAGCGTGATAGGGGGTTCTCGCTTTGCGTTAGGTGGCGAACGGGAGACTCTTACCCCTACATGCCCCCGGGGGTAGTATAAGGCCTTGCGGGGTTGGTTGCGAGTCGAGAGGCTGGCTGTAAAAGCAAACCCGAGGTACCACTGGGAGCCACGGCGGGACTGGGATGGTTGAAAAGCCTACCAGTCGGTGAGCCGCTGTTGATGGTTGCAAAGCGTAGACTATTTCATTTGGTATCAGAGCATTAGGTTGAGTGAATACCTAGGCTCTAATGTAACGTCCCGAAAATTTTCGACTTTCGAAAATTCAACATCGATACTCACTATATCGACTGCCGAGCAATCGAAGGCCGGA
Source organism: Allium cepa (assembly GCA_030765085.1). Classification (NCBI taxonomy): domain Eukaryota; kingdom Viridiplantae; phylum Streptophyta; class Magnoliopsida; order Asparagales; family Amaryllidaceae; genus Allium; species Allium cepa. The sequence goes on from CM060929.1 coordinate 675,702,350, forward strand.
AACCCGAAATGTTATGGTTTAAGAAAAAGAAAGAAGAAGGGATAAGGAGAGAGAAGATAGAGAGAAAAGAAAATAGAGCGAAAGGAAAATAGAAAATAGAACGGAACAGAAAACAACAGAACAACATCAGAATCTCACAATTCGCAGCGGAACAACATATAATAATAAATGAATAATCTTTAAACAAAGAACTATATCAGTTATTACATTTTATACATTACATTACATCATCATCATCAGAGTGTACTACAACAACAACATACAGTGCAGCGGAAAAGAAATACTATATAAACTAGTAATACGCCATGCCATCCAGCTTGCCTCCAGCAACTCCAGAATATCCTGATAAACCTAACTCTTGACTGCCCGTGTGGAAATTGGTGGGCACCCAGAGTTTAGGAAGGAAAACAATAAACTCCAAGTCAGTCATGTGACTGGTGTGAGAACTCAAAACAGTTTATTTATCTTTAAAATCAAAATAGAGGAATATTTTTAAAGTCAATTCGCAATGCTTTTAAAAATGAGACTACCATAAGGCCTCCCGCACACACACACATGCAAACGCAGAATCGGAGGAGATTTCTCCTTATGATAGTCAAAGATGCTTGATACGCATTTAAAAGAACATTTTATATTATTACTAGTGCATAGTGTAGGAAAAATTTATTTCGAAAGTAGAATATAAATCTTAGCCAGCACAGACATTCCGAACTATGCCTACTATAGCTACCATCCAAACAGTGGGGCGCCACCATAAGTGAATGATAGGTTCTACAACTAATACCGTACAAGATCGTATTGTTTCTTTGGATTTCCAAGATCAGGCCAAGGAACTTCCCATTGCCACATGAGAATGCCTCTGGATGGACATCCCCGAGAACCAAACCGGATCTCTACCAACACAAGGCCGGGTTACCCCTAACTGAGTAACAACTGACCGAATATGCCATCCCCCGGTCCTTTGGGACCTTTTAGCCGAGCGCTCGTAATCAATTCACACAATCATAACAAAGTGTTTTCAACATGAGTAAGTATCTGGACTCCATACCATGATACCACCCTTTTCCAGAAGGAAATGCACATATCCTAAAGGGCGCTACCCCTCATAACCTTGCCGCATCTTTCCTGTTTTGACCATTCACGGGGTGTGAGGCTCGACGAAGTCACGTCCACAAAAACATACTTTATACAAAAGCCATGCTTTGGGTCAACAAATGATCATAGAAATGATCACCAGGATAGACGATCAAATAAACGATCCTATCACAATAATCAACACAATGATCATTTACAGCAACACTCAGCATGTCACATTACCAAATTGGGAATATATCGCTGATAACATTCAACTACATAACCTCTGAGCTCGTACGTCTCAGAGAAGGGTGTTAAGCTAAAAGAATAAATTCTTCGCCACCAACAGAAATATATTTGAAAGAAATCGGCTTTATATCTCAACTTGTAACGTCAGACATACAATCCATACAAGTTTGTTCCGGGATCGAACAAAACCGAAGGCACTTACAAAGAAGTCCTTGCAATCCGGATATTCACAATCCTGATCGGATTCACCATCACATATGGAGAACTCAATACCGTAGCTACTCGGTGCAGAGTCAATCGACAGGTCATCCTATCGCTCTCGCAAATACCGGGTCTTCAACACCGATCTTCAATGCTATCATAACGACGTATCACATATTCGGAATGGGTTATACGACCCCATGGTCCTTTCCCGGTTAACCCGAATAGTGAGCGCTTATTCAAAAATAAGTGTGGCATTCAAATTCAAACAAATCACATCAATTACCCATTCAAAGGGAAATATTGATAGTCGGTTATTGAACTATCAATGGATATGCACAACATCACCAGATTCCAAATAATTTTCCAAATTATTTATTTTCCAAAATAAAATATCTTTACAAGATATATAATTTCCAATTCTTCAAAAATAAATCAATACTTATTTTTAAACAACTTCCCTTTTCATTCATAAATTCCATAGTGAATTTATATTTCAAGATATCCATGCATATACGATTTCAATTATTCATTTCAATTTATCTTCAAAAAGATAAATTCTTAAGATATTCACTTTATATCGGAAAACATTTCCATACTTACTTATTCATAAGTAATTCACAAATTTTATTTATTTTCAACACTTAGAAAATATTCAATATACTTAAATCGAAATTAAGTATATATTTCATTCTTTAAGGAAATCATTCTCTTAAACATATTTATTTGGGCCAAAACGAATGTTGCGTAAAACATCGTTACAACAACCCAAAATCACTAGTATAGGGATTCGAAATTTAAATAGATATATAAAACCCAATACTATACAAAACATTTCCTTTCGGAAATCATTTACTATAACAACAGTGTTATAGTCCATTATTTCCTTCTATTTCTCGAAAACGTCTATTTCAACAATAAATGTTGAAATCTATGGTTTCGAATTTCAACACTTTTTAAAACATCGTTAGATCGTTTTAATTTCTATTTAAAACATCACATTCTAAACATTTTCTTTAACATAATATTCACTATTCAAAAACGTGAATATACTACGTTAACACATTTTCATCCTTTTATACATTTCATTTTAAAGGATTATTCATAGTTAAAAATGTGAATATAACTCCATTAATAGGTTTCAACAATTTTCTTATCAAAATAAGTCGTTTGCGAATTTATAAAACAACGTTTATAAATTCCATTTATTAACCTATTCAATTTCATATCTCAATGATATACTAAAAATTCATATTATAAGTCAATCACTTATAATTTATTTGTTTGTAAAAAAAATCATTTCTTTGAACTTTATAATTATAAATCTTATAACTTATAAGATTCAATTATTTATCCAAATCTATTCTTTCAATAACTTTACAAATTTTATAAACCTACTGCTTATAAAATTCCATTTATAACTTCACCGTTTATAATTCTATAAATTTCATTCGTTTATAAAATTCATTCACAGTTCATTCTAACACTTATAAAAACTTGTTTTATAATTCAAATGTTTTTAATTTATAAATTATCAATTTATAAATCTTATATAAATCAATTTATACTATTATTTTAAAACATCTTTAAACTCCTTTATAACTTCACCATTTTGATTTATAAAATAATCAAATTTTATAAATCCTATATTTAAACTTTTCACAATAAATTCAAAAATTCTGATTTAACTATTTTATAAAATCATTAGCATCATATTCTCAAAAATCAGTTTTTTTAACTATATTTCTCAAAAATCATAATTTTTATAACTTTAAAAATTATAACGTTTATTTATTTAAAACGGATCCATTCCAAACATATAGTATATTTTCAAAAATCACTTTAAAAATCATTTTTAAAATTCCAAAGTTTGGTCCAATGATGCTACATACCAAATAGTCAATCACAACAACAACGATATCATATATCAATATGATAATCCATCAAATATCAAAATATCTGAAATCAAATAAATACTGTTGAGGAATCCAGTTGGATCCCTCCAACCTGTTTTCCTGCATCCACAAACATTAGCACAATACCAATTTCGCTCCAGTACGAAATTATCGCGGTATATGGGATTTAAAATATTATCCGCTTAATAACGGCGCAATAGGGTCTCATCCGCTAAACAAATAATGCGGGAAATCAATAACTCCAATATATACATATGCCAATATATATATATTGCTATTATATATATAATACCAATTTCACTGTTTATGAAATATTCGCGGTATATGTTTTTAATAAATAACATCCGCTTACTAACGGCGCATAATGTCTATTTTAACAATCAATAGATATCAATCATCATTCAAACATGCATTCAAATATTTTAAATCTAACTATTTAAAATAAAATCGAAACTAATCCGATTGAGTGAGAAGTTCTCACCTTGATTTTAAATTCCGTTTTAGCGATTTATTTCGAATAAAATTAAACGGACGTTTAATTTTACCCAAAATTCTCACTAACTCCAAACGACTCCAATCCAATTTCATTGCGTAGTGCTCGTCCATACGATTCCAACGCAACTGGTTTCGCGCGTTTTCGACCTCGTATGAAAAAGATATGAATATTTGAAGTTACACGAGTTTTTATATAGAAATTTACAACTTAAATTAAATTTTATAAACCCACTACCCCTCATAACCTTTGGATCCTTCATCATGCAAATCTAGCCCGTCCATCCCCCACCCCTCTCTTCTTCGTCCTCTACAGGTTATTGCCGTCACCATGAACCCATGAATCCAATACTAGGGTTTCATCTTGCAACGCCAATACTCAACTAAACCTCATCAAACCACTGCCATGTCGAAGCCCTTCGCAAGAGCTACCTCCACCACCAGCAGCATGAAGCTCGGCCACCCGTACACGCACGCGCACGTCAATGAACGGCCCACGCACGCACCCCCTGGCTCCCCCCACGTCGCTCCAAACACGATCATCACCGTATGGATCTGAAGCTCTTGATACGCTCTACGATATTGCTGTTGAACACTTCGCGTGAATGTCAACGGATTGTGAGTGATTGAGGGAAGAAAATTGAAAAATTCTGGCCTTAGAATTCGAAACTGGCGGCTAGGGCAATATTAGGGTTAGGTTTTGATTTTTATTAAATTTGTGAATTAAAGGGGTATTTATAGGAAAATTTTCAATCACTATTCATCCGGAAATTCCAAACTCCGATTCACGCGCCGTAACCAGCGTTTCTAGGGTTTACCCCGTGTTCCGGACACAATGGAATAGGTTTCGAAAGCTAATTCAGACATCTGTGCGAGTTATGGCAATAAACGTTCAATTTAAATTAAACCGATTGAAACGATTTTCTAGGCGTTTTAATTTGTATCGGACAAACGGTAAATCCAATTGACACGAAATTTGAAACCTTACAATAATATCACATTACGGATCCGATGAAACTGGTTTCGTCGAAATCCGAGACTTTTTGAAAAATGGCTATTTTAACTCGCCAAATAAAAATTAAAAATAATTCGATGCGTTTCGAGCTGCCACGATCAAACAATAACTCCGATTGACACGAAAATTGAAATCCGATAATAACTAACTATTACGGATCCAATGGAACTGGTTTCGTTCAATTCTGAGACTGTTCAAAAATTGGCTATTTTCACTAGTCGATTTTAATATTAAAATATTCAATTTCACAAATTAACTTTTAATTCGATTTTAAAAGTTCTAAAATATCATTCTAACTTCCATATGATAAAATAAAATTTTACAAATCATTTTCAATCATATTTAACCCAAATTTCAATTATTTCCATAATTTAACATATTAAATTATCGATTTAATTATCCAATTAAATCCAATAATTCAAATAAAATTTATTTGACTTATAAATTCACTTCTAAATATTTAAAATTAATTAAATATTCAAATTTTAATTTCTAAAAATTCTGGGTCGTTACAGTAGTGGTGTCTTTCTTGAGAGAGCGTACTTATAATTTTTAATATATATATATATATATATATATATATATATATATATATTTCTACCTATATGTTGGGTTACCTGTTCAGGTTTTCCAATATAAGTTATAAAGGTAGATGGGTAGTAGTGTGTGTAACACAACTATCATTGGTTGGAGTTTGAATGTCTGAGGTTGGAAGTGTATCTGTTGGGACTGTAGACCTAATACCGTCTCGAGTGAGTTCTGTAGTAATGAAGGACTTCATTGATCTCTGAAGGTAACCTGTTAAGGTTCGGAGTTTATTTCTGAAGTTGGATGAGGAGAGTTTGGATCTGTCAGCTGGGCAGAAGTGAGTGATGGTATTTTGATACCTCAGGAAATAGTTGCTGCGTGATGAGATGCAGTGACTATGGATGTTCCCGAAGATGTTTTCTTTGGAACAAGTTAAGGAGGTGAGTCTGCTTCGGTGTTGTGGCTGTGTTCAGCTGGTGTTTCTGTTTGCTTTAAGGTTTGAGTTTCTCGAAGAGCTTGATTTGGAATTCTTTGGCATCTGAGGCAGCAAGTGCATCTTGGAATGTTCTCGGTGTTGGCAAGAGATCTTTTGGCTTAGCAGTTTTCTGAAGTAGAGTTCAGAAGCAGTTGAGTGGACCCGTTTCTTCGATTGGTTGGCCAGTCAAGTGTAAGCTGTTCTATTTGGTTAAGGAAGAACAGTTTTTTTTCTTGGATTTGGTTTGGTTGATCGCAAAAGTGACTTGCGATTGTGTGAGTTTTCTCTTGGATTATCTGAGTTTTTATGGATGTCTTCAGGAAGTCGGAGTTTTGTTCGCATCTGGAGTTTGAGATTTCTTATCGCCTAGGATTCCAGGAGTGGTACGGGTTGTTCAGCTTAATAGTAGAATGGTTTCAAGGAGATTGAGTTGGTGTAGCAGCTCAGAGTTTTGGGGAATTTCTGAGTTTCTTATTGATCTGTTGAACCATATTCTGGGATGTGTTGTCCAGTTTGTGCTTGTTTCTTCTTCAAGCATTTTCTTCTACTTCATATCAGAGTTGAGCAGCGGAAGCAGTTTGGAAGTACATCTGCTTTTCTTTTCCGGATAGGAGGAGTTGTTGCCTTCAGATGTTGACAAGTAGAGTTTGAGTTCTTGGTTTTGGTTGATCTTGAGGAGATCATTTTGTTGAGTTGATTGGTCTAGTTTGTTTCTAGAAGCATCAGCGAAGGTTGAGCTGATCAGTAAGTTTGTAGACAGCCCAGGATTGTCAGAAGAGATTTTGTGGATAAGAGTCGGAGGGATTTGGACTCTGAAGTCGAAGATTTAATTTTGGATAAGTTTTCTCCGATCAAAAGTGAGCTATAAGTTTGGGTAAGTTTGAGAAGCTAGCTCTGAAGTGTTTTGGATCTTTTCTGTATCTAAGAGATTAAGTGATTGATTTACAGGATTGGATTGCCAGTTTCGATAACTGGGATTCAACGAGTTTCACGTAACTCTGAGGGAGTATATGTATGATCTATCTCTGGTTGTGGAACCAGCAGTTCTGGAGTTTTGGTTGTTGAGTCAGACTCGTTTGTAGTCTGATATCTTGTCTAGTGTTATAGATATAGTTATATAGGAGCTTTGTAGCTTCATTTGATTATTTGGATTCTCTGGAGCGAGTATCCCGGTATATATATAAACACCTGGGGAAACTCGATAAAATTCTATCCAGAATTTGTCAGGATAATTAGATTTGTTTGATTGATTGTTTTTGGTTGTTAGCATATGTTTGATATATGCTTGTGTTTTTAAATTAAAATTTAATGAGATTACTAAATTAGCTTTGTTTTAAATTTCGAGGATGAAATTCTTTTAAGGGGGAAGGATTGTAATATCCCGGAATTTTTAACAATATCAATTTAATAATCTGTATTAAAAATTAAATTGATATTGATATTCTGTTAATAATAATTCAAATAGATTTAATAATCTTCTTCAATAAATATTTAAATTGGTTATTTTATCTTTTAAAAATAATAAATTGATTTCTATTTACAATATAAATATATGGTTTATATTTTAAATAGATTGGTATTGTTTTAACTTTAATAAGTAAAGCATATTTTCTAGTTTTAATATTTGTAGTAATTTGGAAAATTTGTTTTATTTAATATTTAAGCTTTTCAAAGTTTAATAAATGATTTTGGTTTAAAATTAATAATCGAATCAAGTTTTTAAATTCTAATATATACATTATAAATTGGAAATTTTGATTTTAATTAGTATTGAGTTTATAAAACTATTTCATAAATAAATATATGATTTTAAAATTGATAAGAAAAATATTAAATGTTTAAATATTTAAAATTAGTTTTAGCTTGAGATTTAAATTTAATTAAATTGACAAAAGAGTTTTATAGCTTAATTAAATAGAAAATTTATTAATAAAAATATAATTTCCTTTAGGATGGTTTTAATTTAATAATAAGATATTTATGAAAACAATATTAATAGTGTATTGTCTTTATAAATAGGTTTTGAATAGAATTTGTAGTTGTTATTTCAAATTGAATTCATATACATAACTTAATTTGAAATTATTTGATTTTGAATTTAATTTGAATTTTAAATTCCAAAGTATAAATGTTAATTGTTTTAATTTTTATATATATAACTTTCATTTATTAACATGGTTTATTTTTATTTATAAACTTGTACACATATTTAAATATAAACTAACATATTAAATTAGGATAACACATATATTAATTTGTAAATTAGATACTAATCATTTTTAGGTGACAAGTGTTGCATTTTTAGGGAGTAAATTAACAAGTGTTAAAAGACTAATTTAACAAATTGACAAATGTGTAGAGTTTGTACAAGTGTTAAATTTTTTTTTAATTTTTCTTTTATTTGAATTAAATCTGAAAATTACATATATATAAACTTGCATTTCATATTTATTTTGTTTTCTCATTTTCCTAAAATCAAAAGAGAAAAACTTTAAAACACCTCTTCAAAATCAAAACTCATCCTCATATCAAAATCTTGCATCTTCAAATTCCTGTACATATGCAAAATCAAATACCCTCTTCAAATCTGAAATGCATGTTACCTGAAACATAAATAAAATTAAAAAAACTGCAATCCACTTCAATTATCAAGCCTGTGATCTCCTGTAACACATCTTCAACCTGTCACCCTCTCAAAAGTCTGAAGCCAGCCAACAAACTTTCAAACAAAACCTGTAAAACTTGCAATTTCAAATTTTGAAGCCTGCATCATTTCAATCAAGCTGCATCATTTTGTTTTAAGATCAGCCTCAAAGCTCCAGCAACTTAGTTTTTAAATGAAACTCAAAGTTTAAAGCTAAAGCATTAAAGTGCAAAGTCTAAAAAAAATGGGGGTTTCAGTCTTCAGGCTCTTCAAAACATATGGAGGCTCTGTTCTACTTTTATAACTGGTGAGTAACTTTTAACTTTTTAAAAAAAATTTAAAAAAAAAGGGTTGCATGCTAGAATGTTTAACATAAATAAACATTGCCTGTGTGATGACCAAGTTGCTGTGATATGTATTGGTTTGCATGTAGTAATTCTCTGTTGTCTATGTTGTTCAAGAAAACTGTGACACAATCTTTATCTTTTAATTTAATTCCTGATGAAAGGAAATTTATAAAGAAATGTTATTTGATTTTCTTAAGTCAATACTTAAATTTAAGTAAGAAAAAAATATATAATAAGTGTTTGTCACTGGAAAACACAAAGAACATCAGTATATGATAATTTTAACTAAACTTAAAATAGGTTAAACTTGTAATGCAGTTTTACAAATATAAAGCATTAACTATAACTTGATTTTTAGATCAAGAATTAGGATTTTAAAGTGATAGATGAAGTTACAGTTGGGGTTTTAACTGTTATTGAATTTTTAGCAAAATCTGATGATTTTTGAATTTGGAAACCTTGAGTTACTTCTGCGTGATTGTGTAAGGATAGGAGATGTTGGGAAAAATCTTGAATGATGATAAAATTGTCAGAGTAATTGCAGATTTGGGTTTTTACTTTTAAACCCTAGTTTTGCTGGGTTTTAAGAAATCGGTCATATTGGCTTGTATGATTGACCGAGTGTTACAAGCTTTTAAGGATTGAAAGTTTGGCCGTAGTTGAAGACGAGGGAGGGGTAGTTGATCATCAGGTGGTCGGAGGGGAGAGAAGTTGCCGTTGACAGGTTTTGAAGGGGGGAAACCTGTTTCTGTTTCAGGTTGGGTTATTAGCTCGTTTTGATTTGTGTTGCTGTAGTGGTTTTCTGGCGTTTATGTTCGAGTGTGGAGGTGGTCATTGATGGGTAGGGACTATGGTGGATGGCCGGTGATGGCCGGAGCCACGGTGCACGTGCACCGTGCAGTTGAAGCTCAGGGGAAATTGTTTTATAGGGTGCAGTTTTGGACTCAGGATCAAACTCGAGTTATTCGAGTTTTGACCCGAAGTGAAGGATGGAATTTGTCGAAGAATTTTGGGGAGGTCTCGGGTTTTTCTTTGTTCTACAGGTTTGACAAACCTGAAGCTTTTGGGTTTAAGTTTTGTAAACCTGGGCATTTTGTTGTAAAGAAGAGTTTAACAAAAAAAAATTCAAAGATTGAATTTTTGAAATCCAAGTTAAATTTAAAAATCTCAGATTTTAAATTTAAAATAAAGTTCTAAACTGTAAATTTTGTTTAACTACTTTATATGGAAAAATAGTTTAAACCTTTAAAAAAATTGAAGTTTTAAGATATGAGCAAGATTTAAAATTTTATTTAAATCTAAAAATCTAAAGTTAAACTTGAACTTCAGTTTAAAATTTAAGGAAGATTTAAATTTGACGATTTAAACAAGATGCAGATTTAAATTTATTAAAGTTTGAAATGGAATTAGTTTCAAAATTTTGCTGAATTTCTTATATTTAACAAACACTTGTTTGTCTTGCAATTTAAAAAGTTTTAAATTTGTTTAAACTTTGGTTAAGTTTAAAATTTATTCCTTTTAAATTTTGTATTTGAATGAAATTTAAAAAGTAATTTCTAAAGTACTTGTTTTAAATAAATTGTTCTTAAAACCTAATTAAGGAATGTTTTAACTTAAAATCAAGTTAAGAATTAATGTTTGAATTAATTTATTAAAAGGGTAATTAAGAAATAATTAATTAATTAATTTAATTAATTATTAAGGTTTAATGCATATTGATTTAGAGGTTAATCAATTTAAAGTTAAGATCATTAATTAGAATATTAATTAATGATTAATGAGTTATTAATTATGTAACTAAGCTTTAATCAAGGTTAATTAATTAAATAATTAAACTTTAAATTATAGATAATTAAAGATAACTAAATTTGTAATTAATCTCAGTTAATTACTTAATAAAGATAATTAGAGAAGGGTTAATGAAGGTCATTAACCAGGATTATTTAAATAATTAATTAATGTGATTAATTTTTATAATTAATTAGATTAATTAATTTAATAATAATCAATTGGGAATTGTAGAGGATAATTACTTAGTATAATTAATTTAGTTTAATGAGATTGTTTATTTTAATTAATTAAGTTTAATTAATTTTAAACACTTGGATTTTAAAGATAATTACTGTATGTAATTAATGATTTGGAAATTACTTAGTTAAGTAATTGTTTAATAATTACAGGTTGTAATTAAGGGGAGATGTTTAAGAATGAGGTAATTTGGATTAGTTATTTAGTAATTAATCAAGGGATTAATTAAGAAATTAATTAAGAGATAATTAATTTGGTTTTAAATAAAGCAATTAAGTTAGTTAATTACTAAATGTAATTAATCTGGGATGATTAATAGTTATGAGTTAATTACTTAAGGTAATTAATTTAAGAAATAATTAAAGATCATTAATTATTTTAATGATGTAATTAAAAGCTGATTAATTACGATTAATTAATCAATAATAAGTAATTAAGGGTAATTAATTAATGTAATTAATTAAGGATAAATATAATTAATTATAGTTAATTAATTAGTTGAAGTAATTAAAGATTAATTACTGTTTGATTGGAGAATAATTAATTTGTGAAATTAATTGAGAATAATTACATGATGTAATTAAGGATAATTAATTAAGAGTGATTAATTAAAGTGATTAATAATGAATGATTAATTGATTATAATCAATTAAATGGTTAAGATAACAAGATTTATATTGGTGAAGTAATTATTTTAATTTATTTTAAATTAATTAAAGACGAAGTAATTTATTTAATTCATTTTAAATTAATTATATTATGGTATGACTGAATCTTTGCTTATGTATGAATGGGTGACATTGATTGTCTTGGATGCTTTAAGATCTCAGTAATGAGATAAATGATATTGTGTGGTACGAATGACTTGATTGTATTGTGATGATAATATAGGTTATCTATTGTGATGGTGATATATGGAATATCTATTTGATATTGATAATGTGGATTACCCGTTATTTGATAATGCTGATTATCAATTACTGTTCTATGAGTTATCTATCTGTGTGTATATAGATACTGTAATGATTTGTTTTAAACTTCAAAACAACTTAGACCTGAAAGACACGCTTTGGATTTCGATGAGACCGGGATCGGGTTTCCATATTTGGATATCCGAAAACCACATCGATTCCAAATAACATTAGGTCGTGAATTCAAAGTGGAGCTTTGTGAAGACTCAAGGTGTAAGGACTATACGTCAGTAAAACTCTAGGGGTGATTCCGTAATGAGTTAATGGAATTAGTTCTTATAGGTTCGAGATGGTGATTCAGAGTGCAAGGGTTATCGTCGTTGACTCTGAGGGTGATTCCAATATAAGTGCAACGAGATAATGCCTTCGGTTTCCTTCGAACCCGGAACGAACTTGTATGGATTGAATGCTTTCAGAACATCGTCCGGTGGACGATGAGCATTCTAAGTGATGTGTCCTATAAAGGTAATCATAGCCTCTAGCCTCATCAACCGGGAATGGCTAAAACATGGGAGGTGCAGCAAGGCTTCGTGGGTCGCACCCATTGGAGAGCGAGATTTACCCTTGTCTAGAGGTCCCTTTTTATTTCGGCTGTGTGGACGGTTTTGAGCTCCAACCATCGGGGTTATCTTGTTCGGAACTGTTCAATAAGGAATGGGTCCGGCCTTGTGTTGCAGGGAAGTTAGGGTGGCTCCTCGGTACGGTGATCTTGGCCACGTACTGTGACGGGCGCTACCCCAGTAGCCCTGCCATTGTATGGAATCCAAAATCCAATAAGTGCCAACGGTTTTGATTGTATTACCCACTTTTGTGGCTAGTAGCTGGAATTTAATAAATGCAACAATTTCAGCTATTTCATATTTATTTGAAAACCCTAGACCGTGTTATAATATCACTGAATTTCCTATCAAATGTTTTGGTTAGCGTAAGGTAAAAACTTTTCCATGTTTATGTGTGGGAAGTCTTATGTGATACCTTTCTTTTCAAAAGGTTTTTGAAAGTTAAGCAACTTTAACCTGTTACTCACACCAGACCCATGTCTGACCCGGAGTTTATTTTTGTTTTTCATAAACTCTTGGGTACTCAAATTTTTACGAGTAGTCAAGGGATTCAGGTTAGGATTCAGGTCTGCTTTAACGAATTGTGGAGGAGCAAATGGAGCAGGAGGCTTCTTCGTTAGATATATAGTATTCCGCTGTGTGTTCTGTGTTGTCTCTGTGTTGTATTGAGTTGTAATAACTAGACAGGTGTTTATAACTGTCTAGTATGTGATGTATATCTGTGTAACTCTGATAGTTGTTATAACTATGTAATGTTTATGTTATTAATATAATTTATTCGTTCCACTGTTTAGATTCTGATGTTGTTTCTTTCTTCTCTTCTTTCTTTTCTCTTTCTATCCCTTTCTTTCTTATTAATGATGCGTCATTCTGTGGAGACGGATGGCGGGTTGTTTCAAATTGTCAAATCTCGATTCCTCGAACCCTTTACATTATTTTGTTTGATTTTTCCTGTTGAATGTCTAAATAATGTTAGCTAAAATTAGGGTCATTTCAAACTCCCCTCCTTAAATAATTTCCTCCTTGAAATCACGATAATGTACTCACAATAATCAAACATAAAGGTCAAAACGATCAGGATAAGCGTCCCTAATCCTGCTCTCAATTTCCTAAGTATAGTCTCTCTCATCATCGCTCCACTAGACTATGACTAATTTGACTATCTTATTCTTTAGTCTCTTCTCATCTCTCGCAACAATATGAATTGATTTTCTAACTATAGTCATTTCTGGTTCCATCACTAGATCTTCTAACACAGTTGTTGTAATAGTAGTCTTTGTATCTCGAATACACTTCCTTAGATGAGAAATATGGAAAATATTTTGGACTCCTGCCGAACTATTCTGTAACTCAACCCTTACATGAGTTTCCCGATCCTTTCTATAATAGGAATGGCCTAACGAACCTTGGTGCCATCTTCACTGACCTACCGAATCTGATCACACCCTTCATCGGTGACACTTTGAAGAAAACAAGATCTCCAGCTAAGAACTCTAAGTCTTTCCGCCTCTTAATAGCAAATTCTTCTTCTTAGATTGAGCTTCCTTTATTCCAACCCGGATTAACTCAATCTTTTTTGCAGCTTCTTTAACATGATTCGGACCAAGAACTAATCTATCCTTGGTCTCTAACCAACAAACTAGAGATTTGCATGGCCTTTCATACAAAATTTCAAATGGCACCATCCCTATACTAGTCCTATAACTGTTGTTATACTATAACTTGAATAAGTGTAGATGGTCTTCCCTTGATCCTTCATAATCTAGCACATAAGCTCTTAACAAATCCAGTAAAACTTTGTTAACTCCCTTCATTTGCCCATCTATCTGTGGATGGTAAGCGGTACTCATATTGAGCTTGGTACCTAAAGTATCCTGAAACTCTTCCAGAACTCACTAGTGAAAGGTCATCATAGGAAAGTTCTTAGAAATTATTTTCTCTACAATTTCAAAATAGGAATGGCTTAATTTGGTTTTATTTTGAGGGAGATATAGTCAAGAGAAGAAGAGGTATTTTCGAACTTGAAAATCTGGGTCCAAAAATGGGTCTGAAAGAAATGAGATTCATACATGGCTAATCTTAAAATTTGAAAGTGCTACAAATAAAAGTAGTAGACGCTGAAATTTTATACCATCTAAAAAAAGAAAATTTCCATTTGGATAGGATATGAGAAAGATATGATAGGAGGAAGAGGAGGCAAAATTGAAGAAATGAAAGGGGTATTTACAAGCAAGAACAAAATAATTTACCTTAATGCCCTTAGTCCTTTATCCTCTACCTCCTTGTGCCACATCACCATGCCACCTCACCTTCATTTACCTAAGCCTACACTCATGTCCTCTCCTTTTCCAAGCTCCAACATGTTTTAGTACTCGGATGTACTTATGTTTTCTAAGGAATCTTTTCATATTTCAAAATTTTACTTTATTTTGTTTTTCATATAATGTTATGCCCACTTTTTATATTTCTTAAGTACGCATATATAACAAACCACATCTTAAATCAAATATAAATATATGTGTTATATTATATGAAAGAGTTCACAACATTTCCGATAACTTTTATTTGACGAAAAGTCGAAAATTCGGAAAACGGATTCCGATCACGTTTTCGATTTTTCTTTGAACTATATATATTTGTAAACACATTTTATAAAACTATTTCACCAACATTATTTATTATTTAAAAGATTTTTTATTTTCATTTTAAAATCTATTATTTGAACATTTTAAATAAATTAAATATTCGTGAATCAAAGCGGTGAAATTCTGGGTCGTTACACTCTTCTTTCCTTAAAATAATTTCATCCCCAAAATTTTACCATAGCTCTAAACCCAAAAACACTTAACCATATTCATTAGTCTGTATGATGTACATAGATCATCTCTATGCAAAATCTGATTTGATAACTCACTCAAATACATATCTTTACTTCCGAACTTGTATTGCCCACTCGATTTCATAGTGCGGGGTCCGATCAAGCTTCTCCATTAGAAACCTCTGTTCTCTTTATACAGCCATATACTATGATAGAAAACTTTGGTTCTTGATTAAGAGTCCTTACAAAATGCTCGCCGTCAAAAATCGAGTGATAAATTCTTCTTCAAAATGGTGCGAAACACTTCAACTCACGTACTCGGATCTTAAATCAAGAATTATGTGAAAAAGAAAAATGATCTATGTACAACCTGCATACTTATCTTATTGGTTCTTATTGCACAACTACTTTCTACCCTCCCCAAAATATTTCAGAAAACATTTCGTAACAATTACAACTTAGGTTTAACATTTTCTTAAAATAACACAACTTTATTTATGAAACCCTTTTTATAAAATCATTTTAATTTATTAATTTGTATAATACTCTCCAACATCTTAAAAATATATACAAAACATATTTAAATCCTATTTACCTCATCCTATTCAGATGTAGATCCAAATTTATTTTGGAATCATAAAACTGAGTCGACTAATCCTACTTCTTTATTTATTCAGTCTAGTAAGTAGCTAAGAAGAGTAGGATGCCGGTATCCCAACTCCGTCTTACTTTCTTAGGCACCTCTAAAGGTAAAAATGTTTAATAGCCACCTCAATAGCATCAAATAAATTTTACACTTCTAGATGTTAAAATCAAAAGACATGATTTAATAAAACAAAATTTATAAAACCTCCTTATTAAATTAATATAATTTTTAATACTTCATTGATTAACCCACTCTTTAATCAAAATACCGTATAATTTTGAAAACTTTACCCGGGTTTTAAATTCTTCGAAAATCCATCCTATTTTCAAAATATATTTTAAAATTCTTCTTTATAAATCATTGTATAAAATATCTTTCCTCAAATATTCATTTTTGAACATGTTTCCTTTATTTTTAATAAACACCATTTTATTCAAATCCAATTCTTAACCTAACATACCATCGAACACCTTATAATCAAACTTTAAAACTTAATACGAAAGGCGTTCGTTTCAATACTCCCACAGATTCTATCTACCCAACCTATGATAGAAAAAAGGAAAACCACCAACAAATCAGATAATAGCCAATGCTCGAAATTGGACAAGCATGACCAAAGGAACCCTAAATGATAAAAAAAATTATCAACTCTTAACAACGACCATATAATATATAACTATACTTTATTTTTGAAAATTATTTCTATTAACCCGCCTTTCATCAAGGGAGTATGTAGGCGGATTTAACCCAAAGAATTCACGATTATCAAGGCAGATGAGTGCAGAGCAACAGTTGTAGGATTCGAAGGTAAAGTACAAATGGTTATTTGAAGTCAGAATTGAATGGAACTGGAAGATAAACAAGGCAGAATGTTCAAAGTAAGGAATATGGTGTAACGGATGAAGGGATCATCATGGATTCGCTAATGGAGTCGACTTGCTTTATTGAGGAAGGATTGGCATGATTGGTGACAAAGGGATAGGTATACTTCGATATAAGGGGATTGGCATACTTCACGGTTTAGTAACTTGGAAGGGATCGACAACATTGGTTGTACAAAGGGTCGGTATGGTTTGCTATAGAGGGTTCGGTCTACTTTATTAGAAAAAGGAGGGATCGGTGTGCTTCGTGCAAGAGTGATCGGCTTAGCCCTGTAAAACAAAAGGGATCGACATGGCCTCATAGAATAAGATGGATTTGCATAGTGGAATAGGAGGGATCAGCATTATATAATGGAGTTCGAGGGATAAGCATAAAGAAGAATGCATGATTCGACATTTTTCGATCAGTAGATGGATCCTAAGAGTATGTCACAGGGATCGGCATATGAAGTCTAGAGTCAACCGTGAGGGATCGGTAGATCCATTGAGAAGGGGTCGGCATAGCATCCACTACGTTAGGGGTTGGCATGACATTCCAAGTGGATGGATCGGCATATATCTCACCAAAATTATGGATCAGCATATATCTCATGATCATTATGGATCAAGATGTCACTCCTAGAGAAAGATCGACATCTTTTATACTAGAAGGGGATTTGAACCAAAGGTCAACCAAAACTCGAGCATCATGCATCCAATCATCATGACATTTGAAACACCATCATATCAAAGCATAAGGAGGCTATCATAGGGGTTGCTGCCACAAACTCAACATGTGGAGGGATCAGTACCGATCCCTCTCCATTGAGAAGTTAGCCTAGCTCCCCCTATGGTGGGCCCATATGGATAAGAAGATCCTGTAGCTGAAGTTTCAACTATAAATACATCAAGTATGCTTCAAAAAAGGGATCTTGATTCTGCTTCTCTTCATCTTCTATCTAGGTCACACTCTACCCTTTTTGTTCTTGAATTTCATGGATTTGTAACTATAATCAACAGTATAAACTAATAAAAGGAAAAACTTTGGAGTAGACTTAGGCCGGAGTTAGCCAAATGACTATAAATCTATGTCTCTATTTACTTGCTTTCTTATTGTTTTTAATTTTGTTCTTCGTTTATTTCTCTTCATATTTCTATAACTGGATTGGACATTGGTGCTTTCACAAAGTTGGGTGTTGGTGGTCAATTTTTGTGCTTTCACCGAGAAGGACTTGCACCTGTTGATTTTCAAGCTTGGATGCTTGGATCTAGAAAGAAATAGCCAGGCAATCAATAAGGAGAGTGCTACCAGAAAGGAGTCACCATGGAGGGAGTCATGAGGCTTCCTTAGAAGTTGGAGCTAATCAAGCATCTATTTATTTCCTCAGGAATGAAATGAAGACAATGGTGGATGCTATGCAGGTGAGGATGCTGAAAAGGCAGGAGGAGATGATGCAGAATCTACTCCAACAAATCGGACAGGCTGGAGTCATAGAAGCTGCAGGAATGAAAAACCAAAATCAGAACCTAGAACATAGAAATGGAACTAATAATACACAAAGGAGTGGAATAGAATAGCCAGGGAAGTCCCCTGCCTAGCATTTGGGGATCGGTACCGATCCCCAAATGCTAGGGGGCATGCCCCAAGGTCTGATCAATCATGATGCTGGAGGACCTGCAATCGATCTCATGGAGCTTGGTACGAAACGGAATTTGGATGCTCATCTGATGGAGTATGTTCTAGAATTCCCTCATTGACTCGGGGGGGGGGGCAGCTTGGGAAGGATGATAGGAGACTTCCAGTGGAAGACAATAACAGGTTTACGGATATGATAAGGCAAGCTATGCGTGGAGGATTAGTGAATAGAGATTTGAAAGATGAAGTTCATTCACCACAAGTATTAGGCAAGCTAGGAATCCACCGGAGTTCAAACTATCAACACTTGAGGCATATGATGGAAAAACGGATCCTGCTGTTCATCTGAAGAGATATATGAGACACATGGAAGTATTAGGGGCATCCGAGGAAGTCATGGCATAGTGCTTCCCCTTGTACTTAACGGATATAGTTGCACTATGGTTCATACAATTGGAAAGCGGCTCTATTAGCACATGGACGGAACTAATCGAGTGGTTTATGAGGCAGTTTAGGGTTCACATCTCGAGGCCCAAGAATGTTATGAGTTTGGCAATACTGAAACAGAGGATCGGAGAGTCCCTGAGAAGTTTCTTAACATGGTTTAATGGCATGATGACATCGATGGATCATCCAGATCCATCCATGGTTTTGATGGAAGCTATAGTTGGAATTGTTGGTGGCATAGAGTTCAAGGATTTGTTGGCACACGATCCGCCTATGGATCTTGAGGAGTTTTATCATGAAGCAGAAAGGTTTTTGCGACAGGAAGATGCACAAGCAAACAAACTGGGGGTGAATGCTGTGCAGAGTGGAGGATCATCAGGAGATGTAAAAAAGAATGATAAAAACAAATTTAAAGCAGAAGAGGCCTTTGATGGATCGAAATATTCACGATAGGAGCCGAGATTCACCTCTTACATGGAATTGACTAAAACATTGGAATGGATATATCTAGATACTATAGGGAAAATCCGCTATCGGAGTCCAATAAGGAGATACTGTCTATTCCATGAGTTGAATGGGCATAGTATAAATGACTACGGGCACTTAAAGGATGAGATTAAGGGACATGTCCAGAACGGCAAGCTATCACAATATGCGAGAACTTGGGCAGCGGTAGTAGAATATGAGCAACCACCATCCGCATCGAACGGGAACTGTCTAGGATTGACGCATCAACTTGTCATCAATTGATCGGAATGGGAAAGAATAAGTAATAAAATTCACAATAAGTATGGGATCGAGAATGGCCCCTAGGCATGCTTTGAGATGACAATGAACTATCGTACCCAGAGATGCATGCATTGTAGTGCTTAGTTTTTTTTTGTTTCTTTATTAGTACTTGGCCATAAAACTCACTCGAACGTGAAATCTGACATTGATAATTTTGAATCGCATTTCGCCTCAACGACACCCAATCTCGAACGATCATATTTTGCCTTGAACGGCACACGATCTCAAACGATCACATTTTGCCTCGAATGGAACATGATCTTGAACGATCACATTTCTCCTCGAATAGCACATGATCTCTAACGATCACATTTGACCTCGAACAGCACACGATCTCTAATAATTGCATTTCACCTTGAACGGCGCTCGATCTCGAACGATCGCATTTTGCCTTGAACGACACATGATCTCGAACGACCGCAATTCGCCTTGAACGACGCTTGATCTTAAACGATCGCATTTCACCTTGAATGGCACATGATCTCAAATGATCACATTTCTCCTTGAACAACACACGATCTCGAACGATCACATTTCACGTCAAATAGACACTCAATCTTGTGCGATCATCATTGGCCTGGGACGACTATGAATTTGATTAATGGTCCTGAACGGTCATTGCTAACAATCAGGAAAGATCAGTGATTTGTTTATAGGTCATCAACGGGTTTCGAACATTGGACTTAAGGCAAATCAAAACATGTCTTCCTTTCGCAAGGTATGTTTTGAGGGGCAAGGTGTTAACCTGCCTTTCATCAAGGGAGTATACAAGAAGATTTAACCCAACAGACTTCAAGGTTATCAAGGTTGATGAGTGTAGAGCAATAGTTATAGGATTCGAAGGTAAAGTGCAAATGGTTATACAAAGTCAGAATTGAATGGAACCGGTAGATAAACAAGGCAGAATGTTCAAAGTAAGGAATATTGTGCAACGGATGGAAGGGATCGTCATGGATTGGCTTATGGATAAGGGTCAGCTTATTTTATTATGGATGGCTAGGCATAGTTGGTGACAAAGGGATTGGTATACTTCGATATAAAGGAATCGACATACTTCACAGCTTGGTAACTTGGAAGGGATCGACAAGATTGGTTATAGGAAGGGTCGGTATGGTTTGCTATAGAGGGTTTGGTCTACTTCATTGGAAAAAGGAGGGATCGGTGCGCTTTGTGCAAGAGGGATCGACCTAGCGCTGTAAAACAAGAGGGATCGGCATGGCCTCAGAGAATAAGATGGATCTGTATAGTGGAATAGGAGGGATCGACATTATATAATGGAGTCCGAGGGATAAGCGTGAAGGAGTATGCATGGGTCGACATGTTTGGATAAGTAGATAGATCACAAAATCATGTCAAAGGGATCGACATAGGAAGTCTGGAATCAACCGTTAGGGATCAGTATGATCCATTGAGAAGGGGCCGGCATAGCATCCATTATGCTAGGGGTCGGCGAGACATTTTAAGTGGATGGATCGGCATATATCTCATAAACATTATAGATCGGAATATACCTCATGATCATTATGGATCGAGATGTCACTCTTAGAGAAGGACCATCATCTTTTATACTAGAAGGGGATTCAAACCAAAGGTCAACAAAACTCGAGCATCATGCATCCAATCATCATGACATTTGAAACGCCATTATATTAGAGCATAAGGAAGCTACCATAGGGTTTGATGCCCCAAATTCAACATATGGAGGGATCCCTCTCCATTGAGAATTGGGCTTAGAGCCCCCTATGGTGGGCCTATATGGATAAGAAGGTCCTGTAGCCGATGTTTCACCAGTTAAAAAAGCAGGCATGGCTTCAGAAAAGGGATCTTCATTCTGCTTCTCTTCATCTTCTACCTACGCCATACTCTATCATTTTTGTTCTTGAATTTCATGGATTTGTAACTGTAATCAACAACATAAACTAACAAAAGGAAAATCTTTGGAGTGGACATAGGCCGGAGTTAGCTGAACCACTATAAATTTGTGTCTCTGTTTACTTGCTTTCTGATTGTTTTTAATTTTTTTCTTCATTTATTTCTCTTCATATTTCTATAACTGGATTGGATATTGGTGCTTTCACATAATTGGGTGTTGGTGGTCAATTTTGACACCAACAATTTCTTTATATATAAAATATATTTCTAAGTAAAATTATTTCATTTACCAAATTTTAAAACATTATTATGTTGATTTTCCTAGTTTAAGTGTTTAGAAATCCCTATTGACATCTGTGTCCCACGGCTCAACCAGACTTCATAAACCACTCAACCAATAAATCAATACAATATAAAATATTTTTATAGCACTAACAAATACGCACTCAATATATACACTCAAACTCATTCTAGGGTCTCACTTACCCTATCTCAAATGAGCCATCATCGCCAAAGCCTAGGTATTCGCTTAACCTAAGCTCTGATATCACGTTGTAACGATCTACCTTTCTTACACCTAAAGACGATACTTAATACATCCTTAGTATTTATGTACAGATCATTTAAATGTTTGAAAGACAAGTCATTTAAGGTGAAAAAAGAAAAGACAAGACATAATCTCATAAAATGTGACGAGTAACATATAATATAATCAAGTCTTTAAAAAAAGAAATCATCTTTATTATACACAACGTTAGAGTAAACTAACCTATTACAAGCATGGATAGTTGTAACAGCCTGTCCTTACAAATACTGATAAATACAAACAAGAACAAAATAAATTAGAACAATGGAAGAATATAATGTATGCAAATAAGTATTGGAGAATCTAGCTCATCACTTGAGAAATCAGAAGAATCCAGCTAACTCTGGAAAATATGCTCGGGCTGATCCGAGCATTATAAGAAAATAACTCCTAGACCAGTCTGGTAAAACAAACGTGAGAAACACAAATCACAAGGAATTTATTTTTTAACCTGTAAAACCCTTTAAAATCACAATGATATCTTGTAAGACCACACCACACATAAACATGGACGAGTTTTTTCTTACAATACCAAAACGTATTCTATAGAAAATCCAGTGATGTTATAATAATTTCTTGGATACAAATACATATTAATCATAGCTAAATTATTACATTATTAAATTATAGCATGATAGGTATACAATCAAGTTCGAAGGCACTTATTGGAGAATGAATTCCAACTATGAAAGGGTAACGGCCCACCCACCGAATTCGTACACCTCTAATTAAAAAGTACTGGAGGTTACAACATGCTCAGGATCGGCCCTACCCCTTATTAGATGGCACCGAATATGATCTCCCTTTGGTTGTGATCGAACAACCATAATGGGACCTGAAGCATACATAGAGATATCGGTACTAGATCTTGGGATAATCATACCTTAATGGGTGACCCACATAGCCCTACCGCATATCCTTGCTTTAGTCATTTTTCTGTTTGATGAGGCTTGAGGCTACGGTTACCTTTTTATATAGCAACCATCTTGGAATGCTAACACTCCTGTAATGAATCAGATTTTCTATCATTTGATTTTGAATGTTTAAATGATTTTAAATATTGGATTTGGAATATAAATGGATTTTTGAATATGAAGATTTTGGTTAAAATTATAGAAAGAATTTAAATTTCAAATATAACGATTTATCATAATACGGAAATGGTGAGTAATTGAAATTTGAGTTGAATATAAATTGAAATGATTTCTAATGTTGATATAAGTTCTATTTGAATTAGAATTTAGTTAGTAAGTTTTCAAAACTAGAATTTCAAGTGATTTCGTCAACTTTTGAAATCGTTGATTTTATCGACGCATTAAAATAGCGATCCGAGGCACAGTCTCGAAATTCGACGAAACCAGTTCCATTGCATCTGTCATAATGTATTATTATCGAATTTTACATTTCATAACATTTGGAGTTACTGTTTGGTCGTGCGGGATAGAAATGCGTTGAAATCAATATCGAAAATTTAATATAATAATTGGATTCAAAAAGCCGTCTTCCACATACAATCGAATTAGGTCTCAACACTTGTTCCATTGCATTTGGAATAGGGATATATCATTAGGAATGCTAGGTTGCACGCCTCGATAAGGGTTCAAGATTTCGAGGTACGTAAATGAGATATTTTTGAACATAAAATAAATTATTAATGGCAGCCACCCTATCTCTAATTCTAGCCCACCCTAACCATGTACAACACTGGCCTATATGCTGACCAAAGCTACCTCTTTCCTTTTAGAAATAGCATAACCCCTTTCTCTTCTTTCAGAACAAATCGAATCATGATATATATAAAAAATGGGCTCGAGCGTTCACGGCGAGTTGGAGAGAGATAGGCGCAAGCGGCTAGGGGTGTGAGCTGCTGCTGGTACGGCGAGAAGACAGAGGCTGCGTTTGTGGGATGAGAGGCTATGATCGTGGTTGTCGCACATAGGCGACTGGAGGGTGGCATTCTCGAGAAAGCGCTGTTACATTCTTGGGTTTGTATGCGAGATGGTCATTGATGGTGGGTCGTTCGAGTGGAGTCTAACTCGACGTGGAGGCATTGGGAAGCTTTGAAATGGCGGCTGGGCTAGGGTTTCTCAGCTAGGGTTACGGGATCGAGAAGGAGATGACACGTTGGTCCTGTAGCTCGCTTAGATACGAACGAGATAGTGGAGGTGTAAATCTATAAATAAATTTAATTATATAATTAGTTATTTAATTAAGAATTTAAAATTTAGATAGCTAATAAATTTAACAAATTATCCATATAAGGTCCAAAAATCATGGAATCGGTCACGTTGGATTCGCAGCTGCGAAACATACAATCTGGAATTAATCGAGAATTTTTTTGGAGTCGGTTGGGATTTTAGATAATTCAAAGTCTGGATGTTCAGCAAAATAAAAATTAAGTTGAGTTAATCTCACTCAATTTGGTTGACCGATTGAATTTATAATGATTAAAATTAATTATTGCATGATTGGTTGAATCGATATATAATATATCGGTTGGATGTTATATTATATATATTAGTATATATATTAGTAGTTGGATATATTTCCCGCCGATTGGAGCAGATGAGACACTATGCGCCCCGCATAATAGCGGATGTGCCTATATTACCGCGATATCTCGCCTCAAAGTGGGATAGATATTTTTATGTTATACAGCATCTGTGGATGCAGAGAAACAGGTTGGAGGGATCCAACTAGATTCCACAAATATATCGATTGTTTTTCATAGTTAATGCTATATTATGTGATTAAATAATCTGTTATGGATCATTGTGTGATTTGTTTTATTGGATGCTATAGTAGCACTGGCCTAAATTTTAGTATTTAAAAATAATATTTTGAATTTAAGTAGGAAATTCAAAGGCGATTTTGGAAGTAAAATATTTATATTGAATTTGGGGATTATTTTAAAACGAAATTGATTTTGATAAGGTAAGTAAATTGATTTTTGATATATGTTTAGCTATTTCATAAAATGATTTCAAATAGAGTACTTTAAATTGAGGATTTCTAAACAATGGATTTCTAAATGAGATTTCATAAAATACGAAATGGAAGTCGAAATCAAAATTTGAATAGTTTTGGAATATAGTTTGGATTTTTTAAGAATTAGATTTATAAAGGGAATTTTAATTAGAAATCGAGTTATAAATGGATTTAAGTGATATGAACCTGTTATAAATATGGAAAGAGGTTATAAAATTTATAGAAAATGTTTATAAATAAAGTGAAATGATTATCATTTGATAAGTTGGAAATATAAATTCACAGTGAAAATTTATAATGAGATGGGGAAATCAGTTTAAAAAGAAATGGTAGATGCTAACTTTGGAATGTGAAAGGATTATGAAATTGGGAATGTGGTCGATGTGTTATGAATCGAGAGAGATTTGTAATATGAAATTAGTTATATTGAAGAATTTTAAAATATATATTGATCGAGGAGTTTAGTTTTGTTTTTAAAAGGAAGTTTTTATTTATTGAACTATGTAACTTAAAACTAATATAAAGTTGGTTATTCAAATATTTAATATTAATTGAAAAAGAATTTAAATTTTGATAATAACCTTTTGTAAATTTATTAATTTATTTAAAAATGAATTGGGAATGAGTTAACAATGTTTATTTAAAAGTGTTTTGATATATTAAATAATACTTAAACATATTTTGAAAATAAATTATTATTCTTTAAAAATTATTATTTTTACATATAAGATTTTAAGGTAAGTATTTTAGATTTATTTATAAATCCTCTCGAGATTTGTAAACTAGGTTTATTATATGGATGAAATTTGGTAAGAGAAGTCTTATAAAGGAATTTTGAAATTTTAGAGAATTTCCAAATTGTTCAAATATGGGAACTTCAAAAATGAATCTGAATTTGTTAAGGAGTTATAGATTTGTTAGTTGGATTATAAATAAGTGTAATCAAAAAATTTAGAAATTGTAAAGGGAATTAATAAAAATTCTGGAGATCTATGAGATAGGTACAGAATATTTCCTAAGTATGGATATTCGAAATAGTTTTTGGGAAATTGACTTATAATATTTTCCTAAATATTGAAATTAAAGGTTTGGAGATATTTTAGCGATGAAATGATTTTTATAGGAATATTTCCTAAGTAATGAAATACTAAGTTGGACATGGAAATTATTTCTAAGTATTGGAATAAAATTATTTAGGAATGTTCTGACTATAGGAGGGTTATACAAAAATATTTCTAAGTGTTAATATGGTTTGACAATATCCCGTTAAGGTATAAGAATTTGAATTTGTTTTCAAACGTTGGAATAATAGAAAAAATTTGAGTATATATCCATGTAAATATATTTGAAATGAATGTTTTGAAAAAATTTAATATATTAGGCCTACTGACTGATTATGCATGAAATTTGATAGTTAAATAACCGACTATCAAATCAGGCCGAATTCGTTGATCGTTTCAAAGAGTGCGAGATCGGATCTAATTATTCGAAAATCACTTCAATCTGATTTGTGCGTTACGAATTGTTATATCGTGTGGAAAATGAAACGGTGATTTTGGAGATTCGGTTTGTTTACTTCGAAAATAACTTGTATGGATGAATGCTATCATTTGCACCGTGGTCTGGAAGGCAGTGTTAGCATTCCAAGTATGAATGCTATTCTAAAGATAAAACATAGCCTCAAGCCCCATCAACTGGGAAATGACTAAAATAAAGGAGATGCAGTAGGGCTAAGTAGGTCGCACCCAAGTGGGGTATGTTATCACTTTTCTTGATACCCTCGGATATGTTATAATATAATTATGGATATGGTTGTGCATGGAAAATAAAGCGCTCGATTAGGGTGTAAACACCTTGGGTTATAACATACTCGGTACTAATCAGTAAGGAGTAAGTTGGTCCTGTGTTAGCAGGGATCGTTGGGTACTATCTCGGTACATTTTTCTAGAGGTGTACTATGGCGGACGGTACCCCAGTAGCCTAGTCATTGTATGAAATTCAATATCCACTACGAGCCTGTACGGTTTTGATTGTGCCCATTTATGCTGAAACATGAGATGCAAGCATTTCAGCTATTTTATAGTTTACTCTCTATAGACACTATTATACTATCAGATGATTTTGATATAAAATGTTTTAGTTACCATAAGGTAAAAACCCATCATGTTTATGTATGGCATGGTCTTACGAGATACATTTGCTTTCAAAGGATTTTAATAACAGTAATAATTCAAATTGAGTGTGTTTTCTCACGCTGGTTTGCCAGACTGACTCGGGTGTTATTTTATTACAATGCCCGGGTCAGACCGAGTATTACAAATTCAGGTTAGGATGCAATGGAGCTCAGGAGACAAGCTGGAGGAGTCTCAGGCGTATTCTACGTACTTGATTATATTTCGATGTGTGTGTTATGCTGTATATTCAGCACTTGTGAGGACAAGTTATTATAACTATCCAGATTGATTGTTGTTTGTTGTACTTTGATGATTGTGTGTATATTAACAGCTTCAGACTCTTTTGTATAAAAATTCGTTATTATATATTATTCCGTTGCGATTATGAGATTCTGTGGATTGTTGTTTCTATTTTCTTCTATCACTTTTCTTCTTCAGCCTTAATGATATAGTATTTCCGACACTCGATTGCTTGGCATGCTATACAATGAACATATTGATGTCGATTTTCGAGGTTCAAAAATCTTGGTTCATTACAATTGGTATCAAAGTGCAAGGTTAAGCGAGAACCTTGGCTTTGGTGGGGATTACTCATTAATGATAGGGTCAATGGTATCCTAGAAAGGGTAAGTAGTACCCTAGAATGAGTTTGAGTGTATTAATAGATATGACCGCGTATTTGTTAGTGAATATAAATTGTTTTATATTGTGTTGGTTGATTTATTGAGTGGCTTATGAATTTTGGCTGGCACGGTCCATTCAACTGTATCAATAATCGTTTCTAAACACTTGAAAATAGCAATTCGACACAATATTATTTTGAAATGGGGTAAATGAAATAATTTTACTCAAATTATAATTTGATATAAAAAAATTATTTTCTGAAATTATTATAGTATATTGATGTATTTGGATGTTATTATTATAATCAAAACAAGATTATAAAATTGAAATGGTTGTATATAACCAAATGGAATTTGTATAAGTATGAATTATACAAATGAGTTAAAAACTAAAACATTGATTCAAATCAAAAGTTGGAAATTTAAATGCCGGAGATTTGTTTTCCAAGACATTTGGAAATTAATGATAATGATATTATTATTGAATATAAAATGCTTTAAATTGGATTTAAAAAGGGATTTTGGAAGTGATAAACCACTGTATTCACTTTAGTCGGTGGAAAATAATCCTGGTGATAACTGGGCAACATTGTCGGTATTCATTTTCGAGTTTCTAAGTGACGAATTACTACTGCGATTATTTGGCTTCAAAATTGTTTTGGAAAAATCAGGTTTTTACTTAAAAATTCCAATGGTAAGATTTGATATACAGAAAGGAATATATATTTATATAAGGGATTTCAAAATAATTTGAAATGAAACCGGGTGTTTGATTTCTAGAATATTCATTGAGTGTTTTATGAAACTTGTGAAAAATAATTTTTGAACTTATAACCAGGAATTGTGAATTTCAAAAGGAAGTTAAAATTTAACTTATGCAAGTTAAATAAATTAAATTTGTAAAAGAAAATTGTATGGGTTAGAATTTAACTTGAGATAAGTTAAATGAAAATTGGATTGAATTTGAACCCATATAAAATTGAATTGAATATATAAATTTGAATTGTATAGTGATTATATAACTATAGGTTATAATCTTGAATGGGATAAAATTTAAGTCGAAAGTTATGGAATTGTCAATAAATAAAGTGATTTATTATGCAATTAGCACGTATTGTCATTTTGCATAAACTAAAGAAGGTTTTAGATCAAATTTGGTCTGACTGGAATCAACGAGGCTGAAAGATCATCCTTCCTTTATTCCAGTCAGCAGTTGAACGTAAACAACTAGTGACTTACCATCAAAACATAACAACAACGATAAAAGGCTATAGAAACATCTCCAATTCTAGACTCTAGAAAAATCTTAAGTACTTAGATCGTCAGAGACCCATGCTTCGCCTCGAACCTTCAAACCAACCAACCAGCTATGGAACATTAGAAAATCTGGTTAAGTCCTGAACCATCATGTTTACACGAGGTTGTTTGTTTTCTGTTGGATTCTGCTGGGTTAAAAATCCGGATAACATTTGTCCCCCAAAGTATGCCTTTTGAATGAAAGGCGTGCTTTGCTCTAGTACAAGTCCTGGCAAAGAGTCTTCAGTTGTTAAGCTTTCCAGCAGCTTTAGTCTAGGTGAATCATCTAGTTCCTTCGGATTTTCTGGCCAGTCACAAGTCATTCCAAACCCATTACAGCCTAAGACTCTAGACTCTGCCTAAGTGTAATCTATACAAAACAATCATTTTGATTTCATTCGAGGTTATTACATCACATGGTTCTAATTACATTTCACATCTCTAATTATCCCGTGTTCATTCGGGATTTTCATCACTATCAATTTTTGCATTTCATTCAGAGTTTTTACATCATACATTCAACTCAAATCACATATCAGAATCGCATCACACATATATCAAAATCACATTATATCTCAAAATCACATCATGTCACAACATATATCAAAATCACATTGTATCACATCATATATCAAAGTCATCCTATGTTCATCCAGGATTTACCCATTTTATTCCACTTATAAGGCATTTAGATCCTTTTTTGCAAAACCAAATCTGTTTTAAGGTCCGATCTTTCTAGACCGCTTAAGTGTAATGTATGGCCTCTCTGGATCGTTTAATGTTTATTTAACGCATGATCTCTTTGGATCGTATAATTTTTAGTTCAGTGTGCGATATCTCTGGATCGTGTAATGTTTTAAGTTAAGGGTACGAATTTTTCGAATCATTTGTTTGTTGAGTCAAGGGGGATAAAGTATGCCTATCCGCTCACACTCCGTTGAGGGTACTTACTTCTTGCACTCCGGTCCCGTGGTGGGACTCTAAGTCGATCAATATCATACAAGTCCATCCACTTACTCTCTGGCAAGGGGATTTGCACCTTGCACACCGGTCCCATGGTGGGACTCTAAGGTGATCAATATCAGTTATCAAAATTCCAGTATTCAAATCAAAACAAATAAACAAAAATTAAAAAAGCAGGAGCCATAAATGTTCATCTTAGGCATCCGACTCAAAGCATGCCTAGGGACCGTTCGGGATCTCGTACACGTGTAACCCTGCCTTCGATTGTTATTGTCCTAAGTTCTCTCAGGCATCCGACTCAGATCTTGCCTTGGGACCATTTGGGATCTCGTACACATGTAAGTAGCCTTCGATTATTATTGTATACATACCAAAAGGAAAGTGCGGGAAAAGAAATAATAAAACAAAGCATTAGAATCGAATCCGACTCCTATTTACCCCGATCATAGGATAATTTATCTAGGCGCTTGTCCCAATGCATTTCTTGATGCATTTTCCACGGATGGAAGTTGTCCCTGCAATTCCACCGCAGTTTCGTTCCTCACATACTATGGCAGCTGGTTGTTCCGGACAAGTTCTTCTATCAGATCACGAAGGTATCGACGCTCATTCATCTCGTGCCCATTCAACTCATGGAGATGCAAAACTTTTCAGATCTTTTCTCTCGGTCAATGGGCTTCATCCTAGGCGGGCTGCGGTAGAGGTTCTGCCTCCTCATATCTAGGTATATCCTCTCTAGGGTTTTAGTCAGGTCAGTTTATGAGGAGAATCTTGGCTCGTTTCTTTGTCGTTTGGGTCTTTGATGTTGTCATCGGCTTTCCTCTTTCCTTTGTCTTTTCCAATTCCAGCTCCAGATGATCCTTCACCTTCGACGGCAATTATTTCAGCATCCACATCCTCATCCTTGGCTTCGGTGTCTTCTTGACACCGGTACCTCTCAGCTTCGTAATAGAATTCTACAAGATCCATCGGCGGGTCCCTTTTCAATGCGGCTCTGAAATCAGTCTTGTTCGCGACTCCACATACCGCCGCCATTAGGATAAACGATGGGTCCGGTTTGTTCACCACGGCTGTCGCCGCATTGAATCTTGTTAAATAACTTCTCAAGGACTCTCCAGGCCTTAGTTTTACATTTGAGAGTGTAAGTACATTCCTTGGTTGTGAGATATGAATCCTGAACTGTCTCAAGAATCTGCTCACTAAGTCGGTCCACATGCTTATGGACCTATTTTCTAATTGTCTGAACCACATGGCTGTCGGATCTGTTAAGTATAAGGGGAAGCATCGCCCCATTACTTCCTCAAAAGCACCTACCACCTCCAAATGTTGGATGTATCGCATCATATGAATCATTAGGTCTGCCTTCCCTTGTAAATTTATAGTGTCGAAAGCTTGAAATCTAAGGGTTTCTCGCGTTCTAGATATTAGTAGTGAATGGATTTTTATTCACATCTTCCAGACCCTGATCTGGGGAGCCTCCTCTAATGAATCTCTGTACTAATTTAGCAACTTTATTCTCACCGTCCAAAAAAGGTCTTTATCCTAAAGAAATATTTTGCCCCCTGCCCCATTGGGGGTATCCTGGGATGGACTCCTAAGGAAACATACCTATGTTCTGATTTTCAACTCTAGCTTCATTCATTCCTTCGTTCCTTCGAGGAAGTTCTGGTACATATCCTTCTATAGACCACATCCTAGTACTCGGCTCAGCTCACGTGCCACCAACCGCATTATGGGATTATAAATAAGTTATAAATTGTTAATTAGGATTATTGTTAGTTGGGATCAGCATCCTAGTATTCGAATCAGCATCCTAGTATTCGAATCAGCATCCTGTATTTAGATATGGGAACTTCGAAAATGAATCTGAATTTGTTGGGATTATAAATAAGTATAGTTGATAATTTTTGGAAATCGTAAAGGGAATTAATAAAATTCAAAGATTTATGAAATAAGAACGAAATATTTCCTAAGTATGGATATTAGAAATGATTTTAGAAAAGACTTATAATATTTTCCTAAGTATTGGAATTAAAGGTTTTGGAGATATTTTAACGAAGAAATTATTTATATAGAAATATTTTCTAAGTAATGAACTGTAAGTTGGATTGGAAAATATTTCTAAGTGCTGATATGGGTCGAAATATCCTATTTGGATATGGAAATTTGAAATTCTTTTCAAATATTGAATTATTGAAAGAAACTTGAATATATATATATATATATATATATATATATATATATCTTTGTAAAGATATTTTGAGTGAATGTTTGAAAGATTTATAATATAGGCCTAGTGACTAC
Source organism: Allium cepa (assembly GCA_030765085.1). Classification (NCBI taxonomy): domain Eukaryota; kingdom Viridiplantae; phylum Streptophyta; class Magnoliopsida; order Asparagales; family Amaryllidaceae; genus Allium; species Allium cepa. The sequence goes on from CM060929.1 coordinate 675,734,852, forward strand.
ATATGTGTGTAATTTGTTGATAGTTAAATAACCGACTATCAAATCTGGCCAAATTCGTCAATCGTTTCGAAGAGACTGAAACAGGATTTAATTTTCCAAAAACCACTTCGATCTGATTTCTACGTTATGAATTATGATATTGTAAAGATAATGAAGGCGGTGAATTTGGAGATTCAGTTTGTTCAGACCCAAAACAACTTGTATAGATGAATGCTATCATTTGCATCATGGACGGGAAGGCAATGTTAGCATTCCTAGTATGAATGCTATTCTAAAAGTAAAATATATCCTCAAGCCTCATCAAACAACAATGAATAAAACATGGGAGATACACTAGGGCTAAGGGTCGCACCCAAGTAAGGTATGTTAACACTTTTTTAGATACCCTTGGATATAATATAATTATGGATATGTTTGTGCATAGAAAAAGAGCGCTCGATTAGGGTGGGAATACCGAGGGTGATAACATATTCGGTACTACCCAAGTCAGGGGTAGGCCGGACCTGTTTGGCAGGGGATCCAGGTGAGGTCTTCGGTACATTTTTCAAGAGATGTACTTTGGCAGGCCGTACCCCATTAGTCCAGTCATTGTATGGAATCCAATATCCACTACGAGTCTGTACGGTTTTGATTGAGCCCAACTATGCTGAAACGTGAGATGCAAGCATCAGGTATTTTCTAGTTTATTTTCTATAGACACTATTATAATATCAGATGATTTTGGTATAAAATGTTTTTGTTATCGTAAGGTAAAAACTTGTCGTGTTTATGTGTGACGTGGTCTAATGAGATACCTTTATTTTCAAAGGATTTTGGTAACAGTGATATTTCAAATTGAGTGTGTTTTCTCACGCTGGTTTTCAACACTGACTCGGGTGTTATTTTATTATAATGCTTGGGTCAGACCGAGTATTACAGATTCAAGTTAGGATGCTATGGAGCTCAGGAGACGAGCTGGAGGATCTCAGGCGTATTTCACATACTTGATTATTTTCACTACGTGTGTGTTATGCTGTACATTCAGCACTTGTGAGGACAATTTATTATAACTGTCTGGATTGATATTGTTGACTGCTGTACGTTGATGATTGTATGAATGTTAATTATTACAGTTTCTTTTTGTATAAAGATCTATTATTATATATTATATTTTATCCCGCTACGATTGTGAGATTCTATGTTATTGTTTTCTTCTTCCTTCTGTCTCTTCTTTTTCTTTTCCCCTAACAATCGGATTCTTCGACATTTGATTTCTCAACATGTAATAGAGTGAACGTATTAGTATCAATTTTTAAGAATCGAAAATCCCGGTCGTTACACATTCCCTTTAAACTTGGAAACAATTCACATTATTTACCAAAAACATTTTGGAAATTCCCCTCTCCAAAATTCCATATTAAATGGCCAACAATTCCCTTTAAAAACATCACCTACAATTAAACCTATTTACTTCACATTACAAACCTCTTTATAAATTTCCAAACTAGATTTAATTGAAATCTCTAAAATGATTTATAAATCGCTTTCTAATTTAAAAATATTTATAAAACTTCTTGATAAAACCTTTATAAAATTTCCTTTATAAAATATCATTTACGAAATACATTTTGTAACTTTAAGTAAACCATTAGTGAAACCCTTTATAAACAAGTTATTACTTCCAAATAACTTTACAACATAATAGCACAACTTGGAAATCATTTATAAATTTTAAACTCTAAATTTATTTAAGAGTTAAAGTCAATTCAAAAACATACTTTATAAATTCAAAATGAGGCTTAGCAATTTCAATGGTACTGATTTAAGTTACCATTCACTTTCAATTCCAATTACTTAACAGTTATTTACATAAGCAACAAGTATGTAAATACAACTCATATCCATATCAAGGAATAACATGTCAATATGAAGTAACTATCATATACATGTCAAAATAACATAATAGCAAGAGGGCAATTTGTCATGCTAAACAGATGTCGAAACAATTCAATCAATTTATAGCAGAACGGGGATTTATTCTGCTAACACATGTCCATAGAATCAAGTCACTTGTATTATAACAGAATGGAGTATATTTTTCTGCTAACAAATGTCATTTTGTCTTCCTAATCATATAGGGTTACTTAAGGTCCGGACAAGAGATCCTCGGATTTGGAATCAGTTCACTTTAAAAATAGAGATTGTTTAAACACATTCGATTCAGTTTTAAATCATCTTTGAAAAGATTTAAATAGATTTAATCAGCTTAAACCCCAATTAAACCTTAATTAACCCTTATTAATCAAGCTTGAGTCATAATTAAATTATGGTTAGGCTTAATGAACTTTATTAAGTTCTAATTAACTTACTAATGCAACTTGGTTAAGGTTAAATCAAATTGTTTAAGAGTTAAACCCTAATTGATATTAATTAAACAACCCATTAATTAAATAAATAATCATCAACCTTAATTAAATAATTATTAATCACTTAATTACTTCTTAACCCCATTAATCATTAATTAAAACTTTATAAATAAGTTAATAGTCATTAACTTAAGTAATGATTAACCTCTAACCACCTTCTTAATTACCAATTAGGTGCTAATTACCTTTTAATTAACTAGTTAATTAATTAAATTAAGAACTTAATTACTTTTTTAATATTACTAATTAAGTTTGAAAAACTTTGTAAACTAATTTCAAAATAAAACAAATTTGAAATAGAAATTCAAACTTTTGTCGAACTGCATCCATAGTGACTATCGCTATGAGTGCAGTTTTCTCTAATCCACCTTTAAGCGAACCCACTTTACTAAAACATACTATTTCATGATAGAAACATACCTTAATAAATTTTAACATTTTAAAAGAAGTTACGCAAAATTTAACAAAAATCTAAACTTTAAACTCTTGAAACAAGTTTAATTTCAAATCCGACCTTAAATCCGTTGCGACTACATACAAGGTTTCAACTTTATTTTCAACCCATCATGACTATAGTAAAGTTCATCATTAATCTTTTATATTCACACATCACATTTCATATAACAAATTGTATACATATACCAATATGTATACAATTACTAACTTTACAATAACACATCAATTCAAGTACTAACATTGACACATACATTAGCACTTATCATCACATTTCAAACAAGCCAAGATCCAACATATATATAACATACATATAGATAAGGATCAACACAACATATAAAGGAAAGTTCTTTCCAAAAGATTAGGAATTTACTCACCGAAAGTTATCCAAACTCTCACTAAATTAGAGTAGGACATGACACTTCCATTCCTAAGAAACAAGATGGAGTCTTAGACCCTAAATGCATTAGGTGGGTTCGGCCTTGAAGGGAAGAGGAAGTGAGATTTGTTTTGGTAAGGTGAAGCGACCTCGGATAAACATCGAATCCTCAATAATAAACCCAAAAATAGGTCATTTTGTGACTGATTTTTGGACTAACTACTCATGGAATTTCAAAAGGCAGTCAAAGAAAAGTTGTTGGAATTTATTTCTCTATCATTTCAGGAAAAGAATCACTTAATTTCGGTTTGATTAGAGTAGTTATGGTCCAAAGAAGATGGATCATTTTTGGAATTTAAATTTTAAGATCAAAGTTGTTTTGTAAAGAATTGGTGTTTTGACATAGCTATGATAAAAAATTTTAAAAAGTGGTCAACTAGGCTGTTGTAGCCATTAAAATTTTACATAGTTTCAAAAAAAATCCATTTGAGTTCGAAATAAGGAAGAAAAGGTTGTGGAAAGCGGAGGAAAAATGGAGATGATTTTGAGTGGATTTTGAACAAGTTTTCTAAGGATTTCCTTTTTTCCCTCGAGGATAAAGAAGAAGCCATGAAAATTTTAACAAGGAAGAAGAAGAAGGAAATGAAAGCAAAGAGAAAAGAAAGAGAATAGGTGGGTATATATAGGTGCAAAATGAATTTTAATATAACTTGTCATAATTATATCTAGTCACATCACAAATCTTTTATAATATATAATTATGTTTAGTCACATCACTCGTATATATATAGTTATATTTGGTTACATCACTTTCATATATATATATATATATATATATATATATATATATTAGTTTAATTATTAATTTATTAAGATGTGATAAGATATAATTATGGTAAATGATTACAAATCTATGATGTGACAATACTTAATATATATATATATATAAAAGGTTTATTATTTTAGAAATATGTCTTGTCACATCACTTAATATTCCAAATTAATATAAGATAATTTATTTCTAAGGGTATTATTATCTAGTTTTAACCCTTATATATATGTACATATAGTGCACAAATTTCCAGTGTCGAAGGGTCGAAATTTCGAAAAACGATCTTTGGTCACATTTTCTATATTTCTACGAACTATTTAATTTGCCGACAAATTTTGAAAACTATTTTTCCATCATTATTAATTAATTAAAATTGTTTTATTTTCATTGTAAAGTCCATATATTGAATATGTAAAATTAATTAAACATGCACTTTAAATATTCACAAATCAAAGCAGTGAAATTCTGGTCGTCACAATAAGGTTTATACTTAAGAGTAGTATGCAAGGTTAAAATTAACATCATCTAAAGAATAATTTATAGAACCATACAAGACAAGGGTTGATAAGAAGCCCATGTAATTCATAGGCCAAGGAGTTTGTGAGTCGAAAGACTGTACGTAATAATTTATATGAGATATCTTGTATGAATCATCCTAAGAGAATTTTGGGAACAGTTGTTATTAGATGACTAAATTACGTTGTGAAGATAAATATATTATGAACCAAAAGAAAATCATTTTTATATAAGGCAATTCATAAAATATTTAAGAATTCTAATTTTGTAGCACTGAGAGACGACTATTGTTTTAAGAAATACCAACTACGCAGTGAAGGAATTTTTTAAAGAAATTATTGGCATAAAATGAATTTGGATACAATTCAAGGATAAAACCGATTAAACGGGATGAAATGAAATTGAGCTATCCTAAATGAATACAATCTATTATAACATCTAATGAGTATTCTCGTACATTAAAGAGAAACTGTGGGTTTCTCATCAAATGTTAAGAATAAATAATCCTCGGTTGTTTAATTAAACCATAAGAGTATTGACTGTATGATATGGCACGATTTGCAGATTCGTAATTGATCTAAGTACGTTGTCAAAATATGATTTTGATAGTTGTACTCGAATGTATATGATCCATTGGCCGCAAATGTGTCTTTAAGAGAAAGATAAATGTAGTTAGAATAAAGGGAACCATATTGATAAAAATAATATCTTGATTTTTAATTATTAAAATTAACATAATAGATTCGCTATTTGATGTGAACTATTTGATGTGCTTAAGTCAGTTCATAATTTTACTTATAAAATTACCCCATGGTTTGATTTTTGGTTTTGGTATGTATGTATTGAAACAAAAAATTCTAAATAATGATTTAGAGCAAATTGTTTACACAGAATAACCTAAGTGCCTCAAAGTTAGTAGAAGCAATATTGAGTTTGTGAATTTTTTGGACATGATAGAAATATTAAGTAATATGATTGTCCGTCAAAATGCAGAGGAAGCGTATGTCCAAACCAAGGAAAGTAAAAAGGTATATAGATATTTGTAAATCACAGGTAAACAACACATTAATGATTGTTAAATATGAACTTGTGTTAAAATCAGCTATAGATGTTTTAATACTTGACATTGGATTTGTAAATGATGTGTAACGATCCACAATTCTGTACATTTTAAGTTAACAATAAACCGCACATGTCCAACACAATTTAAATGAAAACGGGGAGAGTTAGGGGGAAAAGAAAACGAAAATTGAAACAGAGTACAAAAGAGAATCTCACATGAAAGGAATAGCATATATTATTAGTCATAAAATCTTTTACAACAAAAATTTTAAATACATATATCGAAGTCTAACCTATATTCAGCCCGGACAGTAATAAATCTCTATCCTTACAATTGCTAAAAAATAATAAAACAAATGCAGAGGAAAATAGAATACATTCATAATTTGATGAAGATCTCCAACTCTCCTCTGGAAACTTCAAGGGTTTTCAGCTAAACCTAAAACCACTCGAATCTGACCCGAATATTAAAACTACCCTTATCAGACTCGATAAACCAATGTGAGAAAACTCGTATTTTGAATGCATAGATCAAATTGATGTAAATCAATTTAGAAAAGAAGGGCATCTCGTAAGACTATGCTGCTCATAACACGGATGAGTTTTTACCTTACGATAACTAAAACGCTTCTATACCAAAATAATTTAATATTATCCTTAATGACATTCCTTTGAAATACAATTTTCAACTAACATATCAAAATAGCCGAAATTGTTATATTGATGGCACTAGGTTCTACAACCAAAACTGTAAAGGTTCGTATTGGAATTGGATTTCCAACATGATAGTGAACTAGTGGCCTTTTATTTCGATGTGAAACTCTTAATGCGACGACTGTAGTATTCAATGGACACTCATACAAGGATTCAGATGCCGCTATACTATGTTATCCACACCAATGGATCTGCATACCCAACGGATACTCTTCCAAGGACTCAGACGTCGTTGTATCTGCCCATAAGGCAATAGATGTCTTGAGGATCCATATTCCACTGGACTTCCTCATACTCATAAAATCGGTAGTCGAAATATACATCCTATAGACCATACAATTACTCGCACCATTACCGAGATGTGAGGCTCGTGAGGCTACGCTCAATTTCTACAATGCCACGCTTTGCTCTTCTTAATACAAGTTACTTTGAATGCCACATTTCCATTTCTAACAATATACTATTGATTTCCACGGATATACAATCTTTGAGCTCATACGTCGTAGAGAAGGTGTTAAGTATAAGAGAGTTACTTTCTATATTACCAAACAGATGTATATTTGTAGAGATCAATGTACGTGGTTTTAGAAACGCAATGTCAGACAATCATTCATAAAAGTTATCCAAGAACAGGGCAAATCGAAGGTACTCTCGTGCTACATCCTGTTCAGAATCACCCCTATGATTAGTAAGGAGTAGTCCTTGCATCGAAGACTTTCATAACAGAGCACTACTGCCACTTTATATACACGCATATATAATGTGAAATCGTGGGGCTAGTGACAAGTAGCCCTTCATCGTGAAGATCTTCATCATAAACATCATTGTATCCAACATGTCTTAATTTTTGAACATATACATTGGTTCGAAGTGGTTTCTGGATAGGAATCACCCAATCCGACTTTGGTTTCTCCAAACCAATCATCGATGAAAAGATGTCAAGTATATAAGTGATTATTAAACATCATCCAATTAATTAATATTTCCATTCATTCAATTATCTTTCATAGATATATTCTTTTCAACTATTCCATTTATCTTCTCAAGAGTATATGGAATCATTAAGCCTCATTTATAAAATTCTCTGATTAATTAAACCCTTTTAATCTTGGAATAATTTCAAAATCATTTTACCTTTTACTTAGGAAAACAATTTTAAATTATTTATTTAAATCATAACAAAGATTTCTTATCTTCAAATCATAACTCTTAATTCAGTTGAAACCGTGTATCTTAAGATGGTAAATTCAATACCAATTTATACTGAGTAAAAAGAATCTATAGGAATTATATCAATTTTACTCAATCTTAATTTGCATATTCAACCTTTATTATCCATCAAATAATGGTGAAACCACCTTTTAAATTCACACGGATAGGACGGGTTCCCTCCTCGGAATTTTATACCAAATATAAGAAGTTATTTCTATACAATCCAAGTTATATGAAATTAAATTTGTAAATTTGAATCTTTTATACTTGTCTCATTTCTTACATTTTAACCTTATCTATTCCTAATCTAGGAAGGAGGCCAGGTGAGCCAGGGAACTGGTTGCTCCTGAATATCCCTTAGTTTAAGCACCTCACGTTCGGATCTCATGAATAGACAAATCTAATTTACTCATCGGCTTTTAGAGCCAAGATTAAATCACTTATTTATAACAGCTTTTTTCTAATCATTTGTTTCAAATCTTTTAAAATAATTATGAAACCTCCAAATCATCATTAAAACGCTTATTTACTTGAAAATTTTATAAAAGATTCAGGAAAGAATAGTTAAGTTAAAACCATGATTTACAAAAGTTACGGAAAACTGTCGTAGAAAAGTGCTACAAATAGTATTTTAAGCTTATTTGATCAAAACACAATTTTTATTTCATAAATGTACATTTTTATAATTCGGACCCCTTTTAGAACATTTTAACATATTTATAAAATTTATTTCAAACTTTTTTAATGATTAAAAATATCCAATTTAAACATTTACCATTTAAATTTACAAAACTGCCAAACCGCAATGTTTTCGAAAATAGTTAGTAAAACTGCCAATTTAAACATTTACCATTAAAAAAAATTCAAAATGAAATTTTGATTTTTCTTCTTCATTTGAAAACTATGAATATAATAGTTAGTAAAATTCTTATCTCGGAGAATTCCGAGTTATATTCCACTCTATATGTTCATTTAACTTTTATGGCTCGAAATCGCGAACTGTCGTATGCGACGCGTCTTATTTTGACTTATTTTTCTATAACCTATCAAACTTCTCCAGATTGAGTTTTATCGTTTATAAAATATTTATAAACTATTTAAAACCATTTCAACTAATATTTTCTATATTAAATCTCATACTCACTTTTAAACTATTTTGTAATATTATATTATTATAATATTCATTTTAACCTTTTTATATTTCAAAACTATTAAGAGGCTCAATAAACTTCATACGTATATTTATATGGATTTATTTTCCATAAATTAATCATGGTTAATTATTTAACCATTTTTTATAACCATTTCCCATAATTTATCTTAAATAAATTATCAACCATATAATCATCCAGTTATCAATTAATTTATAATCAAGCATATTAATTTATTAATTAAACGTTTATATCATTAAATAAATTTAAAATTAATTTAAGAAAGTTTTCTCGTCTTTATTTGACCCAAACGTACTACCAACATTCATTAGTCCACAATTCAATTATCATTGTTAACTTCAACTAAATCATTACTAAACCCAATCAAAACTTCTCCAAAACAACCACTCTCCCCTATAGCCCATGGCTATTACTTTCCATCACCTCAAATGCTCACGGCCATGCACTCTACCACCACCCAGCTCTCGGCTTTGCCCTCTCATCTCCTCCAAGTTCCCCCAATCACTCCTCCCTTACCCCTAAGCTCAAGGCCTTAGCTATTCTTCCCCTTAGTGGTCGGTTAAACATGGGTATGGGTGGGCCATGTGTGTATGAAGGGTAGAGGTATTGTTTTGGTTTGTTTTTGGAACTGTAGTGATGATGATGTGTGTGTGTGTGCATATATATGTGTGTGTGTGTGTGTGTGTGTGTGTGTGTGTGTGTGTGTGGTGTGTGTGTGTGTGTGTGTTTATCATAATTTTACTTTTTTCAACATGAAGAAGCCATTAAAGAGCTTCTTAAGAAGAAGAAGGAGTGAGGATTTATGAAGAGAAGTATGTATTTATAGGCTAGAGTTTGCAACAAAATATCATGATATTTCCATGCCATCACATCACCATTTTCTATCACTACTGCTTCTTCCCACCACCATGTGCTCACGCCTACACCATCTATCATCACCATCATCTTATCATAGCATGTGCATTGACTTAATGCTTAAGGATGAAGTTATCTAAAATATCTTATATATTTTTTAATATATATATTTGTGTATGTATGTATGTATATTTTTATGTATACATGTGCATATGTATACGGTAGGGCATGCGTGTGTATGTTATATCTGTCCATAAGACATATAAACAATGTTTCACAACTTCTTTATGTCAAACCGTTAGGAATTCCTATTTTAATTTTCGGTCTCATCTTCACTGGTAAATTAAATTACATATAAATGTAAACAAAATTAAAAAACTAATTGTTTATAATTAGTAATAAATTAATATGATTGCATTTGAATTATAAAACCGTGTAAAACAATTATTTACAAAAAGGGTTGTTGTACCGAGAAATCTTTACGAATTTTGTTATATTCTCAAATCAATTATATATCTTTGTAAAACTGTTATAAATGATTTATCATTACTATATAACTAATTAAAATGAATTATTATCATTCAAAAACTTTTATTTGAATAATGAAATAGTTATTAAATCGTTAAAATTTCGTTTTATTATTCATTAATTAATTATTAAACAAGATGACATTATCGATGATGTCATGAATACATTTTATTTTAAAAAATAAAATAAGTAATTTTATTTCATATTCTTTTTTAAATAAATAAACAAGTGTATGAATCCAGTTCCATGCGCGACTTCTGTTGATTATAGAGTGGTTATTGATAAAACGATTTTCAACCATTTTATAAGTATTCTTCCAAAGTATATATTTTTGTAAACACTTAACCAAAATAAGTTTACCGTTATTATTTCTTGTTCAAAACATCATATTTTATGTTAAAAATGCATATATTAATAAATATAATTTATCAAAGTGATAAATTTTTGATAAATTCGGGTCGTTACAGACTTCCCTCCTTAAAAGAATTTCATCATCGAAGTTATGCCAAAACAAAAGGTGTTTTGCCCAAAATATTTATTTTTAAACTTACCCATGTATGATGTATATAGATCATCCATACGCGGTATTTGATTCAATCTACTATTTGAATCCACAACTTTACTTCCGAACTAGTTCCATCCCTCGATCCTCTATTACAGACTCTGATCGTCCTTCTTCATCAGAAAACTTTCCTTTCCTTACATAGCCCTCAACTATAATAGAAAACTCAAGTACCCAATCATAAACCTTCTTCAATGTTCGCCATCAACAATCGAGTGATAAATCCTCTTTCGGACTGGTGTAAACACCTCAAAGCTTCATATTCGAATCTTAGATCAAAATCATGCGATGAAATGATCTACATACGTCATAAGTACCTATTAACATTTTAAAATATTTTTGAAAACTTTTCAAAAAAATTTTATATTTTAAAGATTCTTCTTTATATATAGTCACTCAAAATATTTATTTTCAAATATTTTTCTTGAAGGAAAACATTTCATCCCATAGGAATCATTTCAATTTAAAAGGTAATTTACCTTTTATTTTCCAAAATTACAATCAGCTTCTCCCATTATAATATATTCCTTTTTAACTAGCCTTGATATTAACTTATCAATTAATAATTCAAAATTATCATGTTGACTTAAGGACAATTGTATCAATCGAGTAACTTCAAAATAATCCTAAGGAATTGGGGCGCTACCAATAGTATCCTATATCCCCTTAACAAGAAGGGTAATACTTAAAGAATTGTTTATCATCTAAACATATCCCGTGTCCATTTTTAATTATTTTCGAGCGACTCAAACTAGTTATCATTTGAGACTTTCTTACTTTTTGAATTTCTTATTTGAAATTTCTTTTCAAAAATCCATTATAGATTATTTTGTTTATAAAACCTATTTTATAAATCCCTTTTATAAAATTATCTCATATTAACTTACTTCCTTCTAAAATTCCATAGTTCTTTTCCAAAAACCCAAAATTTAGTTTTTCAAAATTTATATAACATATCTTTCATAACCATCTTTTTCAAAATATTTTATTTATGTAATATGCATTTTTATACTACATGATTATTTCATTATCTTATACAAATTCATTAACTTTAACTTTATATTATTATCAAGCATCTTACAGTCAAATCGTGAAACTTAGTTCACAATGTATTTGTTTAATCAACAAATGACAATATTATCATTCTTTAAATCAGCAACTAACACAGTATAAACAACTATAACAATTTTCGAAAGTAATTTCTTCATGTATAAAATAAAATCTTAGGTAAAATTATTTCATTTACCTAAATTTTCAAATCAATTTGTCGGTTTGCCTTATTTAAGCATTTAGGAATACCTATTGAGAACGGTGATCGGGTGCATCGACCAGAATCTATAAACTACTCAATAGATAAATCAACACGAAACATTTTTATATCAAATAACAAATACGCGCTCAAATATAATACTCTCAAACTCATTCTAGGGTTTTAGTAATCCTTTCTCCAATGAGTCACTAATTATACGGTATTACTAACCCTATCTATAATGAGTTTTACCCTACCAAAGCCTAAGTGTTCGCTCAACCTAAGCTCTAAGATAGACTATAAAGATCCAAAATTCCATACATTTTAAGTTGATAGCAAACCACACATGTCCAGTCAAATTTGAATGAAAAAGCGGATAGTTAGGCAGAAAAGAAAATAAAGAGAGAAACAGAGTAGAAAACAAAATCTCACACGAATTGAATAATATATATTATTAATAAAAAAATCAAAATATCTTTTACAGCGGAAATTTTACATACATATATAAGAGTCTAACCTATTTCAACATGGATAGTTATAAATCCCTATCCTTGCAATTTCTTAAAAACAGCAAAACAAATGCAGCGGAAAATAGAATACGTCCATATGTTGATGAAGATCTCTAGCTCTCCTCTGGAAACTCCAAGCATCTTCAGCTAAACCTTAGTGCAACAACTATTGGCCTTTTATTTCGATGTGAAACTCTCAGTGCAATAACTATAGTATTCATTGGCTACTTATCCAAGGATTCAGAAGCCGCTATACTATGTTGTCCACTCCGATGGATTAGCATCCCCAACGGCTACTCATCTAAGGACTCAAATGTCATTGTATCTATCCATAAGGCAATAGAAGCCTTAAGAATCTAGATTCCACTAGACTCCTTCATACTCATAAAACCCATAGCCGAAATATACTCCTTGTAGACCATATAATTACCCGAACCATTATTCGGATGTGAGGCTCATGAGGCTATGAATAATTTTTACGAAGCCATGCTTTGATTTTCACAAAGCCACACTTTGGTTTTCACAAAGCCGCGCTTTGATTTTCACAAAGTCGCGCTTTGCTTTTCTCATAACAAGTTCCACTTTGAATGCCCCATTGTCATTTCTAACAACGCACTATTGATTTTCACGAATGTACAACCTTTGAGCTCGTACGTCTCATAAAAGGGTGTTAAGTATAAAAGGGTTACCTTCTACACCACTAAATAGAGGTATGTTTGTAGAGATCAATGTATGGAGTTTAGAAACGCAATGTTAGACACTCATCCACACAAGTGGTCCAGAAGCAGGACAAACTGAAGGTACTCTCCTATAACATCCTGTCGGAACCACCCCTAGGATTAGTAGCGAGTAGTCCTTGCATTGAAGATTTTCATAATAGAGCACTAATGCCACCATATATATATAATATGACATTATAGGGCTAGTGGCAAGCAGCTCTTCATCATGAATATATCCGTCTTCAAAATCATTTTCTCCAACATGTCTTTACTTATGAATGTATACATTGGTTTGAAGTGGTTTTCGTATAGAAATCAGCTAAATCCGACTCCAGTTTCTCCAAACCAATCATCGATAAAAAGATGTCAAGTATATAGGTGATTATTTAACATCTTCCAATTAAAAAAAATTCCATTCATTCGGTTATCTTTCAGATATACATTCTTTTCAACTATTCCATTTATCTTCTCAAGAATATATGGAATCAATAAGCCTCATTTATCAAAAAAAATTGGTTAATTAAACCCTTTTAATCTTGGAATAATTTCTAAATCATTTTACCTTTTACTTAGGAAAACATTTTCGAATTATTTATTTAAATCCGAAAAAAGATTTCTTATTTTCAAATCATAACTCTTAATTGAGTTGAAACCATGTTATCTTAAGATGGTAAATTCAAAAGCAGTTAATATTGAGTAAGAAGAATCTGTAGAAATCATATCAATTTTACCCAATATTAATTTCCGTATTCAACCTTTATTTTCCATTGCACAACAGTGAAATCACCTTTTAGATATTAAGGGTTCCCTCTTTGGAATTTAGTACCAAGTATAAGAAGATTATTACTATACAATCCAAGTTGTATGAAATTAAATTTGAATCTTTTATACTTATCTCATTTCCGACACTTCGATCTTATCTATTCCTCGTCCAGGAAAGAGGCTATGTGAGCCAGGGCACTGGTTGCTCCTGAACATCTAATTAGTTTAAGCACCTCACATCTGGATCTCACGAATAGGAAAATCTAGTCTATTATCAGTTTTTGGAGTCAAGATTAAATCGGTTATTTATAACAGTTTTTCTTCTAATCATTTGCTTAAAATCATTGAAAATAACTATGAAGCCAACAAATCATCTTTAAAACCTTACTTGAACACATTTATAAAGATTCGAGAAAGGATACTTAAGTTAAAACCATGATTTACAAATGTTAAGGGTGTGATATCCCAGAATTTCAAACAAATTAAAATGTGATAATCTCCATTATAAATTAATTAAAATTTATAAAATTGTTATTTTAAACAATAATAATAATTGTGTTGTATATATATAGATTTTAAATAGAATTATTACATATAAATGGAATTTGGATTTGTTAAAATCATATGCATATATCAAATTTGATTTTTAAATTGAATTTGAAATTTGATTTGAATTTGGATATTTAAATTGAAATTCAAAAGAATAGTTATTTATCTCTTAAATCATACTTTGGTTATAAAATGTATTTTATTTGATTTTATTAAGAACATAAATTGTTTAAACTATTTTATTTTAAAAAAAGATTTACTTATACAAATTAAAATATGTATTTATAAATTAGAAAATTAATTGTAAAAACTTTATAAAACATTTCAAAATTTAATTTTGCATGAAAGTAACATGTGTTAACTTGTAATCATTTTTAATAACATGTGTTAACAAATCAAGTAAGTTTTGAGACTAGTGTTAATTCCATTTACAAGTGTCCTTCCCTTTCCTTAGTGCGTCCTGCTTCCCCAGATCCTGGTGATGTTCCTTCAGTTCTCCCTGCTGAACCGGTTCTCTCTCCGACGCACGTTGTTTGGGCTGACACTGAACATTGTTGGGTAGATTGTCGTTCTGATATGAGATTCAACCCTGTGGATGACACCTATTTTAGATATGTATCTGATGACTTATTGGATCTTCGATGCCTTTATTATAGTGTTACTGGTGATTCCTTGGTTCTTGACATGGATGGTTCGTATGCTGAGATTAATTCTGTTCTTCTTGCTGATTCTGCATGGGATCGATCTTTTATATACTCTTCTGACATTGACTGTTATGATCCTTCTCTTGCTGTTCATTTTCGCCCCTTTTTTGGTCTACATGGGGGTGGTTCTCTGGATTCTACCTGGGTTTATGAGGACGTTGGAGATTCTTCCTCTACGGAGGAGAACTAGCTTTGTTATATATAACTAGTAGCTGTGACATGTCTGTCATACTCCTGTGCTGTATTTTTTATTTCTCATTCATAGTAGCTAAGGTGCCTCTACCTTACTCCTGCACTTCAACCTTATTACGTTCATAATAAAAGTGGTCGGTCCACTATAAAACCGTCGGCCATGCCAAAAAAAATTAAATCTATATAACCTTACTTCTTCTTCATTCATTTTTTCCCACTATCCCATTTTCAAAAAAATCAAGAGAAATAAGCCACTAATTTACAAACCACAAAATGTTATCAACTTCTACCTTTTCAACCAAAAAATAAAACAAAGAATTAAGTTCATTTCAAAAATTCTAAATCTGCAAACAAATTTCAAAGCCTAGTATCAAACAAGCACTTTTCTCTGATTTCTAAAGCTTCATCAATTCAGTTGTTTGTTTAAAAGAACCTGACTATTTTAACAAAGCACAAGAGCAAGATCAAATCATTCAACAACTAAATCAAATTCCAGATTTCAAGCAAGTTTTATTCAAATTAAAGTTTCCAGTTTTAGTTTCAATGATCTGCGGTTCAAAGTTTTCCAGTTTGCAACATCAAAAAATTTAGTCTCTACACATTAATCAGGTGAGTAAACTCAACTTTGTTTTAATTCAAATCTAGATGCATAAATGGAATTTAGAAGCTTGATGTAAAATTGTTTGCATGACGATGTACTGAATATATTTGAATGTAAAACTGGGTGCATGTGTTGATATATCAATGTTCATCTCTGTTTAAAAGTACAGAGTACAAATTTAAATAAAATTTCAATTCCTCTCGTTCTAATCTTTGTTAGGCTGAGATATTTTAACAAAATATGTTTGTTTAAGATTAAACTAAGATATAAAAATATTTTTTAGTTTAATAAATAGAAGTATTATCTGGGGAAAAATAAAAAGAACAGAGGAACTTTAGTTGATGTTAAAAATCAAGTACCTTGATTTGTCAATTCATATATATAGTCTGAATCCACTTTTCAAAATATGATTTTTAAAACAAAAATCATGAATTCTAGTTTGGAATTGGTGAAGCATTTCTGAGTTGGCCAGAGAAGTGTTTTTGGGCAAGAACTAGCGACTGGGGTGATTCTGGAGGTCGGGGCTTTGGCTGGAGCTAGCTTGGTGATCGTCGAAGTTTGGAAAAATGGTGGATGTGGTGTACAGTCCCCGTGGTGTCGACGATAGGCCGATGGGGTTTTAAACCCTAGTTCTGTCTAGTTTTGAAAAATTGGTCGCTGTAGTTTCATTGATGCATCGAGCTGCACGTGGTTTGGGGATGAGCTGGCGTGGAGTCTAGCGAAGTCATTGGCGAAGTTTCGGTGGCTCTGGTGATAGGCGATGGTGGTTCGAGGAGTTTTATGGTGCACGGCAACGTTTTGTGTCAGGGTGGTTGGGATGAAAGTGGTCTCGAAAATACCCTCGGGTATTTGGGACGAAGACTCGAGTCAAAGCTCGGGTCGTGTCCGTGAGTTTTAGCTATTTCAGTTTTCAAAAAAAAAATTACTAAGTTTTTAAAATAAGGGAAGATGAAGAAGAACTCGAGTTGACACTCGAGTCAGTGGCGGGTTTAACCCGAAGTAGAGCTTGTAATGTTTTTATATGTTTTGTAAATCTAATTTTAAAAATTAAATTTAAAATTGATTTGAACTATTATGTCTAAACTATTTTGATTAAAAAGTTTTAAGCTTTGGTTAACTTAAAATTTGAGAAATGTTAAGTATTTTTAAACTTAATTTTTAAAAGTAATTAAGTAAAAATTAAGATGAAATGTTTTGAAACATGTATTAATTAAAGATAAGTAATTAATGCAAATGTTTTATCTTGGAAGTTAGTTAAGGATTAAGGATTAAAGATTAATTTAATGAAGTAATTAAAGTTTTATAATAAATTTAATTAATTAATAATTTAGGATTAATTAATTTATAAAGGTTTAATTAATTAATTATGGATTAAATAATTTTTAATTAAGTAATTAAGATTAATTAATTTATAATTAGAGGTTAATTAATTAGATAATTAAAGATTAATTAATCAATGATTAGTAATTAATTAAGTGATTAATGATTAATTAATTAAGTGATTAATCAAGTAATTAGAGTTAATTAATTATGGAAATTAATTAAGTAATTAAGATTAGTTAATTTATAATTTGAAATTAATTAATTAAGTAATTAAAAATTAATTAATTGTTAATTAAGGATTAATTAACTAGTAATTAAGGAATGATTAACTTATAATTAAGTTTTACTAATTAATAATTAAGGTTATTAATTAATAGTTAAAGGATAATTAATTAATTAAAGATTAATTAATTTATTATGAGGTTAATTAAGAAGTGATTAATTAATTAATGATTGTAATTAATAATGATTGATTAAGGAAGGTTAAGTGATTAATTCTTAAGTAATTAATTTAATTTGAATTAATGAAATTAATTATATATGGATTAAAGACGCTTGCTTATGGATGATTGTAGAATGTCTGGATTTGGTTGATATCTATTGGATGATAATCTGTGATATTCTGTGATAAGATATAGAATATATCTGTGATAGATGTTTGCTATTATCTGTGAATAATGCTGTATGGATTCAGTATTTTAAATTGAATTGAATTGTTTAACTCTTTAAACAACTTAACCTTTAAGATAGCGTTTGGATTTCTAAGAGACCACGATCGAAAATCAAGTTTGATTATCTGAAAACCACATCGATCCAAGTTAAACGTTAGGTCGTGACATCTCAAAGTGAAGATCGAGATGGAGTTTCAGAGTGTAAGGGTTATTGTCGTTAACTCTGAGGGTGATTCCAAAATGAGTGTAACGAGGTACTCCCTTCGGTTTCGTTCGAACCCGGAACGAACTTGTATGGATTGAATGCTTTCAGAACATCGTCAGGTGGACGATGAACATTCTATGATAGATGTGTTCTATAAAGGTAATTGTAAGCCTCAAGCCTCATCAACCGAGAATTGCTAAAACAGGAAAGGTGCAGCAAGGTTAAGTGGGTAGCACCCAAGTAGGACGAGATTTACCCATGTCTAGAGGTCCCTTTTATTTCGGCTGTGTGGGCAATTGTTGGCCACAACTACGGGGTTGTCTTGTTCGGGACTGTCCAATAAGGGATGGTTCTGGCCTTATGTTGCAGGGGATCGGAAGGGATCCTCGGTACGTTGATCCAGGCCACGTACTGTGACGGGGGTACCCCAGTAGCCCTGCCAATGTATGGAATTCAATCTCCAATAAGTGCCTGTACGGTTTTGATTGTGCCCAACTGTTGGTCCGTGAGATGATGGTTTTGATGACAACAACCTTAGAATAGATTATAAAATATAAATACTGACATTATAAGTTTAGATATATGTATATGCAGGATTTAACCATGCAGGTACCAAGAATGAAGACTGTACAATATAGAGGTTCAAGATATCGAGATAGAAGACTCATGAGTATTAAGGTTATCAAGAGTTCAAGATTTCAAGATTAAGTATTTTTATTAGGAATTTTGTTAAAACTCATAGAAAAGCACTGGCATCTTAAAATCCAATTTATTCATGGAATGGAATCCACTTCGAGTCTGTTAAAAGGATAGAACCCAAAGTAGGATGGAACCTACGAAAAATCTAATGGAACATTGTTTTGTATCCGCTAACTTTTTATTCAAAATGATTTTTCAAAATTATATCCTATTTTCAAAATGTTTTTCAAAACTTTCCTTTTAAAAGATTCAAAACCCTCTATCCTAATTTTAAATAATTTTAGCCTCAAAATTATCTTTAATTTCAAAGTCAAATTACTCCTGATTTTAAACTATCTTTTAATATAATATATTTAATTTTTAAATATTTATACTTAGATTTAAATATAAAATTATAGTTAAATTCTATATATATTATTCTCTATATTTACTTATGAATTTTAACTATAGTCAAGTATATTTATAAAGTTAAAATAGTTTTAATATAAAATAAAAGTTATTTTCAAAGAAAATCAAAACACCAAAAAATCCTTTGGGATGTCGACATGCCCAAGTACCCCATGTCGACATGGTGTCAGTTGAGTTCAAAATTTAAATTTCAAAAGAAGTATCTATTCGCCATAACTCTTCATGAATAGATATGGCTGTTGTTCTTCTATAAATAGGGGTTAGTTTCAACGAATTTCACATCAGATTTTCTGGTTTTTCACTTCTCTTCTTCTTCCACATTTCTTAATACATATTCTTACCATTACTCTGCCGAAATCAACATTGAATCGAACTCGATTACTTCTAGTTTGATTCTCTATCACAATCTCTACAAGATTCTCGGTGCTGTTCAGAGTTATAGACTTCTTTGTAATCTATTAAGTGAGAAAATGTGTGATTGTAGCCTTGGAAATCAATCAAGAGAGAAAAAGTGCGATTGTAGCCTTGGTAAATCAATTGGGTAAACTTGTGGCCCGAAAATCAAGTATCTCTACCCAGAGGATAGAAATTCTGGAGGGTGTACCTCGTAGCCTTGAAACCGAGGGTGTAATTGTACAATTGCTTTTGAAAGGAAATCCGTACTTGTGTTGCGGGATTGGATGTAGGGTAATTCCGAACCAGTATAAAATCCGGTGTGTTCTTTCCTTTACTGCTTTTATTTTATTTCTGCATCTGTGTTTGTTTCTGTGCTCATATCTGTGTCTGTATATTGCAAACATCGGTGTCTAAATTAACATAAACTCAAAAAAAATTAGTAATTCTTTATTAACACTATTCACCCCCCCCTCCCTGTAGTGTTAATCCTATCCTTAAGATCCGTAATCTACATTTCTCACAATTGGTATCAGAGCAAGGTTTTCAAAGTTTCATAATCTGATTTTCGAAAAAGTTTTTAAAATGGCTATATTTGTTAATACTAGTTTAGAAGTATTCAAACCATCATTGTTTCTTGAATCTGCATATAATCAGTATTCAAATCAAGTTGTCTACCAAATTGTTTGATGTGCAAGAATCATGCTTTATGGGTGTTGAGGATTCAATCCACAACGGACAAATTGTGCAGATCAGAAAGAACAAATGGATACTTGATAGTGGATGTTCTAGACACACGACTGGCAATCCAGATATACTGAATGATATAATATACAAAGACGGAGGACTGGTTAACTTTGGAGACAATTCAAAAGGATGTGATTGGCATCGGCAAAGTCGGTAATTATGAAACTCCTACTACTACGAATGTTTTGCTAGTTAAGAATCTGAAACATAATCTGCTAAGTATAAGTCAACTGTGTGATAAAGGATATAAAATTAAATTTGAAAAGGATAAATGTCGCATTGAAGATAATAATTCAACCATAATATTTGAGGGGGTCAGGAAAAAGAATATTATATTCTTAGTATGAAGTTTCAAATGATAACCTGTGTCTGTTGGCAAATACAAGTGACCCTTGGATTTGGCATAAGAGATATGGGCATTTGAATTTCAAACTCTTATCCAGAATGTCAAAACATGATCTAGTAAGAGGTCTCCGTAAAATGAAATTTAAAGTAGATAGTTTATGTGATGCTTGTCAATTAGAAAAACTTAGAAAAACTTCCTTCAAGTTAAAAGATATGATTTCAACTTCAAAACCTCTTGAATTACTTCATCTTGATTTATTTGGTCCATCTCAAATTCTTTCAATAAATCATAGTAAATATGTTTTTGTAATTGTAGATG
The DNA here is from genome assembly GCA_030765085.1 of Allium cepa. Classification (NCBI taxonomy): domain Eukaryota; kingdom Viridiplantae; phylum Streptophyta; class Magnoliopsida; order Asparagales; family Amaryllidaceae; genus Allium; species Allium cepa. The sequence goes on from CM060929.1 coordinate 675,755,937, forward strand.
ATTATTCTAGATTTACATGGACAATATTTTTGAAACATAAAAGTGATACTTTTGAATGTTTTAAGACATTTTCAAAAAGAATTCAAATTAATTTTCTCTAAAAGTTATAACTATTCGAAGTGATCACGGTGGTGAATTTGAAAATGAAAAGTTTGAGGAATTCTGCATTACAAAGGGAATAACTCACAATTTTTCATTTCCAAGAACTCCACAACAAAACGGAGTAGTAGAACGTAAAAATAGGACGATTCAAGAGTGTGTGAGAACTATGCTTACAGATAGTAATTTACCAAAGAATTTTTAGGTAGAAGCAGTTGCTACCGCCTGTTATATTTTAAATCGAATTTTAATTAGACCTCTAACTGATAAGGCATCTTATGAACTTCTTTATTCAAAGAAACCTAAGGTATCTTATTTCAAAATTTTTGGAAGTAAATGCTTTATTTTAAATACAAAATATAATTTAGATAAATTTGATCCTAAATCCGACAAAGGTATCTTTATTGGATATTCTAATAGAAGTAAAGTATACAGAGTGTTTAATTTAAAAACTAATTCCATTGAAGAAACGATGCATGTTTCATTTGATGAAAATTTTAAAATTTTTAAAGATACAAATGATGAAGAGGATTTAATCACTCAAAATCAAGAATCAATTGAAAATAATAATGAAATTAACCATCCTAATAAAAGGACAAAACTTTTAAAAGATCATCCTATAGAAAATATACTGGGAGATATGCAATCTGTTGTTAAAACTAGAAATCAACTAAGTCAAATGAATAATGTAGCTTTTATATCAACTATTGAACTCAAAAATCCAAAAGAAGCATCAACTGATGATTCATGGATTTTGGCTATGCAAGAAGAATTAAATCAATTTACTAGAAATGATGTTTGCGAACTTGTTCCTAGACCAGAAAATAATATTATAATTGGAACTAAATGGGTTTATAAAAATAAAATGAATGAACAAAGAGAGGTAGTTAGAAATAAAGCTCGATTAGTCGCTCAAGGTTATTATCAAGAAGACGGAATATATTTTGATGAAACCTTTGCTCCCGTAGCAAGATTAGAAGCCATTAGGATTCTACTTGCTTTCGCAAATCATAATAATTTCAAATTATTCCAAATGGATGTTAAAAGTGTCTTTTTAAATGGATTTGTAAAAGAAGAAGTATATGTTCAACAACCACCACTTTTTGAAAATGATAAATTACCAAATCATGTTTACAAACTTAAGAAAGCATTATATGGTCTAAAACAAGCTCCTAGAGCCTGGTATGATAGAATAAGATCTTATTTATTGCAATCTAACTTTGAAATTGGTAAAGTAGATAATACTCTTTTATTAAAAGAAATAAAAATGATATTCAACTAGTATAAGTTTATGTAGATGATATCATTTTTAGTTCAACTAATTTTGAAATGAATAAAGAATTTTATGAAATAATTACAAAAGAGTTTGAGATGAGTCATATGGGTGAATTAAATTTCTTTTTAGGATTACAAATAGAACAATTAGATAATGGTATCTTTATTAGTCAAGAAAAATATGCTAAAGACCTAATTAGTAAATTTGGTTTCACTACTGCGAGTGGAAAACCCACTCCTATGGCAACCAATGAGTACCTTAGTAAAGAAGATCTCTCGAGAGATGTAGATCAAAAACTATATAGAGGAATGATTGGATAACTACTCTATATTACTGCCAGTAGACCTGATATCATGCATAGTGTTTGTCTCTGTGCCAGATATCAATCCCAACCTAAAGAGACCCACTTAAAAGCCATAAAACGAATCATAAGATATGTTAAACACACATCTGATTATGGTTTATTCTACCCTAAAAATGATTCTTTTAACTTAATATCTACTGTGATGCTGACTATGCTGGCTGTAAATCAGACCGAAAAAGTACAAGTGGGACTTGTCACTTTTTGGGGCATTTTCTGATTTCTTGGCTTAGTAAAAAGCAAAACACAGTTTCTTTATCAACAACTAAAGCATAGTATATTTCTACTGCTTTGGCTTGTTCTCAAGTAATATATATGCAACAAACCTTAAAAGATTTTGGTTTAAATTTTTCAAAATCACCAATTTATTATGACAATACGAGTTGATAAATTTATCCAAAAATACTACTCAACATGCTCGAACTAAACATATTGATATCAGACATCATTTTCTCAGAGATAATATAAGTAAGGAAGTAGTTACTCTCGATTATTTCAACTTTGAAAATCAAATTGCTGATATTTTAACAAAACCCTTAAATGAATCAATTTTTACTAAATTAAGAAGAGAATTAGGTATTTGTTCTATTACTGAAATATAAAATATAAATAACAAGTATAGTTAATAATGGATATTAAAATCAAATAGTTTCTTTTCCTTCTTCTCCATTGTTGTTTGTGTTTCTTTATGTTTTCTAAACGCTCATGTATATACGACTTCATATGTAATAAATAACTCGTGTTCTTATATGAGTTTTAATTATAAGTACTATTGTGAATTCTTAGTTAGTATAGTTAATAGTTTAGGACTATGTTTTAGTATTAGATTTAAGTGATGATTACTTATGATAACACTATCATTATAATCACATGTCATAGAGTGTTAGTTTTAGGGGGAGTTATATAGTTTGGATTGAGTTTTTTGTTGATGACAAAGGGGGAGAAATATAATTATAAAATAGGGTAGTTAGGCATTAATTAAGGGGGAGTTATTAGTTTTAGGGGGAGTTATTAGGATAGTTTTAGGGGGAGTTATTAGGATAGAAATAATATTTTATAAACAAAGGTTGTCATCATCAAAAAGGGGGAGATTATTAGTCCATGAGATGATGGTTTTGATGACAACAACCTTAGAATACATTATAAAATATAAATACTGACATTATAAGTTTAGATATATATGTATATGCAGGATTTAACCATGCAGGTACCAAGAATGAAGACTGTACAATATAGAGATTCAAGATATCGAGATAGAAGACTCATGAGTATGAAGATTATCAAGAGTTCAAGATTTCAAGGTTAAGTATTTTTATTAGGAATTTTGTTAAAACTCATAGAAAAGCACTGGCATCTTAAAATCCAATTTATTCGTGGAATGGAATCCACTTCGAGCCTGTTAAAGGAATGGAACCCAAAGTAGGATGGAACCTACGAAAAATCTAGTGGAACATTGTTTTGTATCCGCTAACTTTTTATTCAAAATGATTTTTCAAAATTATATCCTGTTTTCAAAATGTTTTTCAAAACTTTCCTTTTAAAAGATTCAAAACCCTCTATCCTAATTTTAAATAATTTTAGCCTCAAATTTATCTTTAATTTCAAAGTCAAATTACTCCTGATTTTAAACTATCTTTTAATATAATATATTTAACTTTTAAATATTTATACTTAGATTTAGATATAAAATTATAGTTAAATTCTATATATATTATTCTCTATATTTACTTATGAATTTTAACTATAGTCAAGTATATTTATAAAGTTTAAAATAGTTTTAATATAAAATAAAAGTTATTTTCAAACAAAATAAAAACACCAAAAAGTACTTTGGGATGTCGACATGCCCAAGTACCCCATGTCGACATGGTGTCGGTTGAGTTCAAAATTTGAATTTCAAAAGAAGTGTCTATTCGCCATAACTCTTCATGAATGGACATGGCTGTTGTTCTTCTATAAATAGGGGTTAGTTTCAATGAATTTCACATCAGATTTTCTAGTTTTTCACTCCTCTTCTTCTTCCACATTTCTTAATACATATTCTTACCATTACTCTGCCAAAATCAACATTGAATCGAACTCGATTACTTCTAGTTTGATTCTCTATCATTATCTCTACAAGGTTCTCGGTGCTATTCAGAGTTATAGACTTCTTTGTAATCTATTGAGCGAGAAAAGGTGTGATTGTAGTCTTGGAAATCAATCAAGAGAGAAATGGTGTAATTGTAGCCTTGGTAAATCAACTGGGTAAACTTGTGGCCCGGAAATCAAGTATCTCTACCCAGAGGATAGAAATTCTGGAGGGTGTACCTCATAGCCTTGAAACCGAGGGTGTAATTGTACAATTGCTTTTGAAAGGAAATCCGTACTTGCGTTGCGGGACTGGATGTAGGGTAACTCCGAACCAGTATAAAATCCGGTGTGTTCTTTCCTTTACTGCTTTTATTTTATTTCTGCATCTGTGTTTGTTTCTGTGATCATATCTGTGTCTGTATATTGCATACATCGGTGTCTAAATTAACATAAACTCAAAAATATTTAGTAATTCTTTATTAACACTATTCATCCCCCCTCTAGTGTTAATCCTAGCCTTAAGATCCGTAATCTGCATTTCTCACACCAACTATGTTGGAATGTGAGATGTAAGAATTCCAGCTATTTCTGTATTTTATATTGAAAACCCTAGACCCTATTATAATATAACTGGATTGCTTATCAAATGATTTGGTTAGCATAAGGTAAAAACTTACCCATGTTTATGTATGGAAAGTCTTACGTGATACTTTTTGTTTTCAAATGATTCTTGAAAGTTAAACAACTTTAGCCCATTTAGTCACACCAGACCCATGTCTGACCCGAAGTTTATTCTGTTTTTCTTAAACTCTTGGGTACTCAAATTTTTATGAGTAGCCAAGTGATCGGGTATGGATTGACAGTATTTTAGAAGCTTGAAGCGGGAGCCCAGACGTATCTATCTATATCTTTCCGCTGTGTTTTGACTTTTGAAAGTTGTATTTTGGATGTAATAGTTAGACGGGTCTTTATAACTGTCAAATGTAATAAAGTCATATTATTTTGTGTACTCTGATATGTAAGACTGTGTAATTGTAACATTCCCATTTTTTTAAATAAAATTCAAATTGGTAATTAATTTAAAAAAATGAAATTAAATTGTAAACTAATTGGGTATTTTCTAAATTTAAATAAATGTTGTGCTTGCTTAATTATAAAAAAATGTAAATTGCATTATGTGTTTGAAATTCAAATAATATTTATTAATAACAATAGTAGCTCGAGATAATATGAATATTCAATAAGATATAATGGTTTAATTAAAAATAGGATTTGAAAATTATATAATATTATAGAAATTTGTTTTCTAAATTTTAAGAGACATATGTAATATATTTTGAAAGTTAAATTTTTATGTTAATATAAATAATTTTAAAAAAAAAGTTGTTTAAAAGTTAAATTTATATTTTAAAGACATACATATTCCATATATATGTTTATTTATTTAGTATAATTTGATTTCAAAACTCATCTTCCTATAAAGTCGTAAATGTAAACATATGTAAATAAATATAAAGCTTGAATATGAATATATCTTTTGAATGTATAAGTTTAAAAAGGCCTAACAAATAGTTTGTATATTTATGAATTTAAAATGTAAAAACATTTACATATGATAAGATATGAAATATAAATACATTAGGGTTTAAAATAGGTTTAAAAACAAAACTTTATAAAATTATTTAAAAACAAGGATATAAAACATAAATGCACGAAGATATAAATATGTAAAACATAAAGTATACAAGGATTTAAACAAAGTTGTAAATTAATTTTTAAACAAGGTTAAAAACATAAAATACCTATATGATAACAAGTGTAAGAGATGAATTTAACAAGTGTTAAAATAAATGTACAAGTGTAAATGAATAAACAAGTGGCAAACTTGATTTTTATCTTCATTTAAAAAAATAAAAAAAAACATAAAAGAAAAACAAGGCAATACACTTCATTGTTTTTAAAACTTCAAATCTGAAATATATGAAATCAAAAAAGAACATTATAAACCAGATTTCCAAATTCAACTCAAGCAATCAAAACCAAATTCAAGTGTTCAAAAAAAACTGTTCATCCTGGAAATCAATCAGAATAAAAATCTGGATTCAACATGCAGTTTTCAAATCTGGAAATGAATTCAACCTGAAAAACAAGATCAAAGCAAAGAAAAAAAAGTATGGTTTCAGTTTAAAAAAAAGTTAAAAGCTTCTCTCATCTTCAGTCTGGGAACAAAAACAAATCAAATAACAACTAAGCAAACCTTGAAGTTCATGTTTGAAGTCTTGAAGCAAGCAAGTCAACCTGAGTAACAAATTATGTACAAGCAAATCAAAAGCAAGCTAGATCAAAACTAACTCAATTCCAGATTAAAGAAAATGCAAATTTCAAATCATACCAAGCCATTGGAAGATCAAATTCAACAGATCAAATTAACCCAAGTCTGATCCCAGTTCCAGTTTTCAAAGATTTAAAAGTTTCTCTGTTCTCAGACGACATGTGAGCAAATCTTTATTTTTAAACCTTGAATCTATAATTAATTGCTTGTGATTGATTCAGAAAGTAAATAGAAGCATGAATATAAAGATATCTACCTGTGCAAACATGTTGTGTATGAATGTCCATGTATTTTTGGTGGAGTGGCAAAGACGCTGATGATCGGGATTGGTGTGACGGGCCAGATTTTGGCGATTGGTATGTTTCAGGTGGAGGACCAGCATGCTCGAATTCGATTCCAGGTTGAATTCGATCGACATAGGTGGTCATTCGATACGAGATGATCGTTGATGACTCATTGGGGGTAGCGGCGATGATCGGAGAAGCTCCGATCATCTGTGCACGTATATGCGTGCATATGGATGTCAGGTGGTTTTGTTGGAGAAGAAAGAGGGTTGAACTCGAAGACGCGTTCGAAGATTTTCGAATCAGGCCCGAGTTTATTATCGAGTGGTTTGTTGGGTAGCAGGTTTTAATTTTTTTTACAATGAAAAAGTGTGGGTTTGGGTTTACTCGGGAAAGGCTCGAGAAATATGGTATTTTGCTTCGAAATGGACACGAGATACCTCGGGTTAAAGCAGTAGCAGGTTCAAATCTTCAAACAAATAAATTTTAATTTTCAAATTAATTAAAATTTGAATCGTCTTCTTAAACAAATTTTCTTTTAAAATGATAAGTATTGTATCTTTAGTTTGAATTAACTAAGGATTTTAAAATGAATTATATCCATTAATCAAGTTTTTAAGTGTTTAATATATGTATACTTCCATTTGTTAAGATTATTTTGAATAAAAGTTAATAGCTTAATTAAGAAGCGATTAAATAGATAAATGGTTTATTTTAGATAATATTTTAAATCATTAGTTTACTTAAAAGTTTTAAGTTAAATTATATGATAATGACAATTCATTTTGAAGGTTTAATTAATGTGATTTCTTAAAAGGTTGATTACTTTATTTAAAGGCTGACTAATTTATTGTAATTAATCAAAGGTAATTAATTTATGTGATTAATTAATAAGGTAATTAATGGGAGAATCATTAGTTAATTAAAGGTTAATTAACTAATGAAGTTGATTAAAGGATGATTATTAATTAAGGGTTAATTAATTAATGTAATTAATTAAGGATAAATAATAAAGGGCTAATTATTTAATGATTAAAGGTTGATAAATTTATTAATTAAAGTGATTAATTTAAAATTAAACGTTAATTAATTAAGATGGTTTGTAATTAATTAATATTTATTAACCAGGATTAGTGTTTATTCGCAAGTAATAAATCTGATTTAAATTAATCAGACAATTAATTGATTTTGCTTATGGATGTATGAATTGTGTGAGTGCCTTGAATTGATCTATAATGATTCTGTAATGTGGATTGTTTTGGTTAAGCTATGTGTGTATATTATTTACCTATAATGTTGTAACATCCCGCCTTTTCGCACGATTTAAACAGACACACATGCCGATTCAATCCATACGGAAGGGCGGATTGTTATGGGGTAACTAAGAAAAACAAGAAAGAAATAAAAGAAAACAGAATCTCGCAGCGGAAGGATAAAATATAATAATAAAATATACAGTTTATAAATCTGTTTACAAAACATTCATATAATATATATCAGAGTTACACATACCAACAAAAATGCAGCGGAACAGTGTGTAGTGCACTAGTATAAATAATAATAATATACATCTTCGTCTTCGTCCTCCAGAGCTAAAACTTCAAATCCTGAAACGCTCGGACTGACCCGAGCGAATTTGAAAAGACAAAACACTCGAGTCAGAACTAAAAGATCTTATGTGAGTTAAATTAACAGAAATAAATATGAGTGCAGTAACTCAAGAGATGCTCGGGATTTACAACTCCTAAGGATCCGTTAAACTATTTACTATGTAGTATATTGCTCTATTATAATAGTGTCTAATTGTAAAATAAACTTACTTTTAAATAGCGTTAAGGGGTTACCCATATAGCCCTTAACACAGAATATATTCCCATAGTCTATACAGTACCGTAATCTCCCCCGTACTGGGCGTCGTCAGAGGGCACTCCATAGGTATCGTACAAAACCAAAATCGTACAAGGCGCGATATGGTAGGTGACACGGCACAACTAGGCAATGCCAGGGTAGATATACCAATTACGCTTCCGGGTCGGTGGTAACGCATAGCCGCAGCTACCGCCCACCTCGAGCCACACCCCCAAATCAAAGAAATCAAAAGTGGCCACCGAATCAATCCAAGAGTCAAAGTATAATATCGAAGGGATGTGTCCGATCAAAGGTGCTACCTTATTAACCCGTCAATCGCTCCTGTTTTAGCCACCTTATGCCAACTCACGGGAGTTGGGTCCACGTATTTACCTTACAGGAAACGTCGCCACCAACCTACTTCATTCTGGAATCTCCACCGCGTACACGGTTAGTCAAAGTGGTTTTCGGTATCGACAGAGAGTATGTCCATATCCGATCCCGGTCTCTTTGCCAACCAATCGTTATTATAACACCGCTGTCATTTAAAAATAATTATACTTTTAAAACCAAAATAAAATATCCATTTAAAACCCATATAAAAATGATATCATTTCCTTTTAAAACCCGAATTAATACGATATCATTTTATTCCAACATATATACTTTCCAAAATCATAGGGTTTTCAAAGTAAATATTTAGAGGTCAAAACTCTTGAATATAAAATTTCAAATTATATTACCTTGAAAATCATAACTTTGAAACAAGTTTCCATCTCTTAAATGGTCAAATATTAGATTACTTTTATAAAACAAAATAGCTTCTTTACATTTCACAAATCAATTCCAAATATCGATTTAAACTTCCAAATACCATTTTAATTCTTATGTTTCAAAGCTTTAAATATTTCACCATTTCAAAAACAACTCATTTGACAAACCCATATATATCAAATTCAATTACTTATTATTTAGCCTTGAAATGTTTGCTTAATGAATTCAATATAATGTAAGTAAAACCTTTATCTTCACATAACTGGATATTCTTTCAATTTATTATATATTCATTTAAATCAACCTGACATTCATTTAAATCACTCTACAGAAAATTCAGTTGTAAATCATATCCTTTAAAATTCTAACTTTTTATTAAATTCCAATTTAACTTAATATTCATCTTCAACCTTATTCTCTTTTAAGTCATTAAAACTCTAGAATTTAAATTTCAAATAAATGCTTGATCTCAAAAAAATCAAACTTTATTTTATACTTCAAATCCATTTTATACAAAGTTTAAAACCTGGAATCTACTATATATAAATAACCTTTATTAATAACCAAATCAAAACCCATAAACCATATATATATAGCTTTACAACCGTAGAAAACATTTCAAAAATAATTTTTTATATATATACCGCGGTGCATGTATAAAATTTTCTACCCTATGGTTAAGTGATACGGATGTTTATCATTTCAATCCGCAATTTAAAATAAAAATGCGGTTGTATATCATTTCAAACCGCAATCCCGAATGAAATAAAAATGCATAGCAACTTGCAATTAATAAAATTAATCATCCATTCATCCATCAAATTATACATCCATTTATCACAGCCATCATCCAATTTCAAACAATCATCAATACATAACAGGTGATAAATAATGGTATCAATTATCAGTTTTATACTCAAAATAAATTTAATAATTGCTAATTGGCAGTTTATATGCAAAAATAAACGTAAATTTAACTGGAAGTTAATATGAAATAAAAATTTAACATAACTATGATTGGCAGTTAATATGCAAATAAATAAATTCTAACTGTCAAATTTATGCAATAAATAAAATAAATTAACAGTTAAATTAAATAAATGCAATTTAACAGAGATAATGAATAAAACATGTCAAATAGTCATAAATAAATTTCTACTCATATCTAAAATTAATTTAACAGACATAAGAAGTTTTAGAAGTTGTGAGTGGGTTAAAACACTCACCTTTTGAATTTAAATCGAATTTAAATCCGATTTAAACCTAAAATTTCGCAGTCTTCAAATTCATCCAAACCAGCGTCAACAGATCTGGAATTTTATTGCGATCCTAACAAAAAAAATCTCGCGTGAAAACGAGGTCGTATGAGAAAGTTATGCGATTTAAACGTTTTGAAAACAAAATTAAATTAAACCAAAACTTACCAAAAATTAAATTTTTCCACGTCACTATCGTCTCTCCCCAAATTCACGCGGCCAGGCTAACAACCGAAAATCGCGTAAAGGAACCGAACCCAATCTCAGCCCGTTGAACCCCCCTTTGACCACGCATTCCTGCCACCTCCGGCCTCCGTTGAACTCGTCACCACCACCACTCTCTTCGTCCAGGCGAGGCGCACCCAGCCCCCCACAACCGGTCCTCCATCGATTCCTCCGGCCGCCACCAAAAACCGAAGCTTCGAAACCCTAATCACGATTACGCGACGATCCAACCGTCGATTCGACCCACAAACCATATGGATCTATTCCACTCAGCTTCCTCTCCAAAACCCAGAAAGCAATTCTCGATCTGACGAAGTTCGTTGCGGCGATGATGAACGGCCGAAAAACTTCACTGATTTTTACTGTACAAACGACAAATCGGAAAGAAAAACGAACCACACCAGGAGATTACGTATTTTGAGAACTTCAACATATAATCTTTCTGGAATTTATAGAGGAGTTTGAATTTTGACCTTTATTTTGGACTGTAATTGGATCTAGAAATTTTGCTGCCATTGGAAGAGGAGAAGTTGAAGAAAGAACACACAGAGGAATGAAGATGGAGGCTAGGGTTTCACTGCCTATTTAGGTAGATCGCAATAGAATAGGTGTGCACGAAATTTAACGTGCAAACGGAAGTGGTCCCAAAAGGATACAAATATTAATTACACACGTTACGGATTTAGGAAATAAATAAATTCCTTATCATTTACATTTATTTTAAACGTATTTACAAATGTAAATCTAGACGTTTCGTTTACGTTTCAAAATATATCCACAATTTTATTAATTTCCAAATTGATCTAAACAATTTAGATGTAAACTAAAAGCTGATAAGTCTATCCATTGCAGTGTTAATTTCTCCACTTCCTTATATTTAGAAATTATAAATTAAGTTTTCAAAAACCTATTTTTGATTTTCAAACTTTTATATACTCATCTTAATAAGGATGCACTAACATTTGTTCATGGTTTCACCTTATTATCCTCAAATTCCATTTTAATTTTCAATAATTACAATTGTTGAATGTTGATACTTTAATCAAATTTATACATCTTGCTTTCTATAATCTATATCAACAAATGGTCCAATTATAAATAGAATTAGCATTAACTTCATCTTATAGAATTAACTACTCCAATTACAAAACAAATCTACGCTAACTGCACGATTTAAGTCAATTAATTGTAATTGAGTCTACACTAAATGTTATAAATTATAAATTGGAACCTCAATAAATTCGCTTATTGATTTAAAATCTTTCTATTCAGTAAATAAACATTTTATGGGTATAAATAACATTTGAATTATAATACATTTCATTAGTGCATGCTTCATTTCTTATAAACTCCCCTTTATTAACTAGAACACATTAACCAAAACAAAATAATTAATCTAGATTTTTCCAATCGATTGCCATTCTTAACTTAACATACTCAAAATGGTAAACCTAAATAATTGTTACCCTTTTACATTCAAATTCACTTACAACCATCATTACAACAATGTTGCCATAGATTTAGATTTAATTAAATAAATTAGATGAATGGGTAAAATTTTGTAATTATCACTAATGCCAAATATATATGCATTAATTACTACTTATTATTTTGAATTCATTTATTAATTTACTAGTTGCCTTTGTCTTCTTATATCCTATTTACTACCAAACTTTCTATTTAGTTATAGTTTATCAATATATATATACCTAGGCAAATCAAGTTCTTATCTTTTCTGTTATTTCAATTAAATCGGGTATGCACAAATAAATTGTTTATTAACTTATTCTTACAAAATTATTTACATGCATTCAGTTACACCTAATTTAATGCATTGATTTTCATTTATAAATCTTAACACCCTAATTTGACAACTTCTAACATGGTATTACTTCTCATATTAAATGTAACTTTTATTTAGTGTAATAACATTTATTTCAATTTAAATTCCATCAGCCAATTAAACATGTAACTTATAACTATTGCTTACCATTCAAAATATTACACCCATGGTCATATTCTGAATGGAGTTAGCATCAAAACTTACCTAATTTTACATTAAGAAAATATTTGATACTAGATCTCAAATTTATTTTAATGGAAACAATATATCTTTCTTTATATACTTTACATATAAATATCTTAATTACCAAATTTCAACTCATTCCTTAAATCCCCCAAATAACGTTATCAACATAAAATTAATATTAAATGCTTCACATTTATTCCTCCACGTTCAAATTTGTTCTAACCAAATATATATATTAATGTTATCCCTTATGGTTATTTATTTATTCACTTATTATTGCAAATGTCTACAAATTTGATTTCAGGTCCAATACCTACACCATTGTATTTATTGAAAGATTTATTCATATTACAATCAAAGGCTTAAATTACCATTGGTAAATTAGCGTTCATTTCCATATAAATTTATCACTCTTTATCATTACTACTAAATTTTTATTACAAAATTCTAATAAATAACTAAATTAAATCGTCTAAATTTCCGGGTCGTTACAAATGTATTTGCATATTATCTGTAATGCATTTACATATCTATCTGTGAATATGTGAATAATGATAAGAGTTATTGGAATACACCGCTTATCGATATTGATGTGCTTTAATCTTTGATGTGATGATTGTTGTTATCGCACTATTATGTGTAAAACCCCTGGACTACACTATACACACACAAATATGGATTTCACGAGGAAGTCGGTTAAGTCACAGATTTTTAAAATAATTTTTAAAAATTGAATTTTTGAATCCAAATGGTTTTGGAAATGAATTGGGTTTAAAGTGAAAGGTTTTGAAAAGAATTTCAAGGATAAAAGTTATTTTTGAATAACTTGATTTAGTTTTGAAATTTAATTTGAATTTAAATTCAAGATTTGAAATTGAATTCCATGTTTGGAAATTATGGTTTAAAGATGTTATACAAAGTTATAAACGTATTTATATGGTTTTAAACCATTTTAAAAGTGCTGTTTTGGGAATTTAAATTCAACCCAAGATTTAAGGGCTTTAACCCATGCAAATGTAATCGGATTTTTCAAAAACAAAAACTATTTGTTTTCAATTAATAATAGCTTTCATATAAGGAAAAGGGTTTTCAATTTGCGCTGAAAGATTTCAAATCGAATGGAAATAGTTTTGAAAACTGTTAACTAATCTTTGTGAAAGATAGTCAAACCTTGATTTGAAATTGAAGAGCATTTAAATGGTGTATCTTTTATATAAAAGATTTGGAATGGAATTGTTTTGAAAGGCTATGAATGAATCTTTGTTAAAGATTAGTGATCCTTGTTTTAAATCGAAAAGGGGTTTTTAAAGATAAATCTTTGTTTAAAAGATTAAAGTGTGGAAATTGTTTAAACCATTGAAAGGTTTCTGGAAGTAAATCTTTTTGTTTAAAAGATTTGCAAATGGTAATTTGTTTAAACCATTTGATAGGAAATTTTTGGGTTTTAAAGTTGTGACTTAACTGAAATCCCATTATCCATATGTTTTTAAATATTGCGCTCATTATTCGGTTTAGCCGGGAGAGGACCTTGTGTCATATAACCCATTCCGAATAATGATACGACGATACGGATAGCATTTGAAGACTGGTACTTTCGAAAGCGAAAGGATGACCTGTCGAATGTCTCTGCACCGAATGGCCCCGGTATAGGGATTTGAGCACCCATTGTGATGGGGAGTCCGGACGTGATTAGAAATTATCCGGATTGCAAGGGCTTCTTCGGAGTGCCTTCGGTTCTGTTCGAACCCGGAACAGACTTGTTTGGATGTGTGTTTGACATTACACTTTGAGATGTAAAACCGGTTTCTATCAAATACATTTCCGTTTGGTGGCGGAGATTTATTCTCTTAGCTTAACACCCTTCTCTGAGACGTACGAGCTCAGAGGTAATGTAGTTGATGGTTACTAGTGGTACATTCCCAATTCGGTAATGTGGCATACGAAGTGCTGCTGATCATTTGTTGATCAAAGCAAGGCTTTGTGAAAAGCGTAGCTTTGTGGACGAGACTACATCAGGACCTCACATCCCGGAAATGGTCGAAACAGGAAAGATGCAGCAAGGTTTCAGGGGTCGCGCCCCTAGGGTATGTCCATTTCTTTTGGATAGAGGTGATATCATGGTATGGAGCCCGGATATTTAACCTATGTGGTTACTGCAAATACATTACTTTGTGTTTATTGGTATCGAGCGCTCGGATAAAGGCTGGTTACGACCGGGGATGGAATATCCTAGGTGATACTCCCGGGTAGGGGGTACACCGGCCTTGTGTTGGCAGAGAACTGAGGGATGGTTCTCGGGGCGTCCCTCTAGAGGCGTACCCATATGGCAATGGGAAGTTCCTTAGCCTGACCATTTGTTGGAAATCCAACCATCCAATATGCGCCTTGTACGGTTTTAGTTGTATAACCTGTCATCTACTTATGGCGGCGCCCCACTGTTTAGAGGGTAGCTATAGTAGACATAGTTCAGAATGTTTATGCTGGCTAAGATTAATATTATACTTTTGAAATATTTTCCACTATGCACTAATAAAAATGTCAAAATAGTTTTCGCGTATCAAGCATGTTTGAATATCATAAGGAGAAATCTCCTCCAATTCTGCGTTTGCATGGTGTGTGTGGCGAGAGGCCTTATGGTATTTTCATTTTCCAAAAAGCATTGCGGATTTCAAATTTAAATTCTTTTGTTTGTTTTTAAAGATAAAACTGTTTTTTTTTTGCTCATACCAGCCCATGACTGACATGGAATTTATTGTTCCTTTCCTAAACTCTGGGTGCCCACAATTTTCCACACGGGCAGTCTAGAGTTAGGTTTTTCAGATAGTAGATATAAATATCGATTCCGTAGATTTCGGCTTTCTCTTTGTAATTCTTTGGAGATCTTGGATATTGGAGTCTTTGGATGACGGACCAGACTTGCTTATCTTTGTGCAATGTGATGGTGGTTCGAGCTAGTGGTTTGGAGTTTTGACTTTGGAGCATTGGATTGGAGTTGTAGTTTGATATTAGAGTTATCTTTTTTGCTATTCGTTTTTCATTGTTATTTATTGTCTTTGATATTCTTGTATCATTTTGATATCATTATTGTATATTTGGATATTGTATTCATTGGAATTGTATATGATATTCATTTCTTTTCTTCCGCTGCGTTGTTATACTTGATGTGTTATAAGCTCCGGCAAGCCAGATTCGACGTTTGAATCTGCGGCATTTGAATACGAGTGTCGTATTCGGTGCCGATTTTGGAAGGTCGAGTCAGGGTCGTTTCATTTGGCATCAGAGCTGAAGGTTGAAACTTTAGCTCAGGAGTATAACACATTAGGTAACTCATTAGAAATAGGGTGAAATATACCCTAGAATGAGTATATCCCTAAGATATCCATCTAAATGCCTCAGTAAATTCTCTTACTATCCATTGATAGTGAGTATGAGTGCAAGAAGAGGACGAGATAGGGGACAGAGGAGTACCACTTCATATGGTCAATGCCCTGTAACAACAATGGAAATAAACTTTCTCTATCAATCTCCTTTGATTCGTCTTTTCAATACTTTGATGATTCTTGGCAGCTCTAGGAAGAAGCTTTGATATATTTGCATGGGACATAAACTCCAGATGGGTCAGAATTGTTTGTTTGGATGAATTGTTTGCTTTGGTTGCTATGGTTGATAGGTATATTTTGGTTATTTAAACTAAAAATTTTGGGATTGTATCCATATATCTGTCTATTCTTTGGGGTATTCCGACTTGATTTTGGAATCCATACCCAGTGTTTGAGAATTATGGAAGATTAAATTCATTAATTTGTTCTTTTGGGTCTTGATATATTCTACGAGGGGTTAGTTATCCTTTGAACTAACCAATACCCCTGTAAATTCAGTAGTTCTGGTGACCTAAGTATCCTGATCCGTTCCTGTATCCATTGTTGATATTCTGATTTGAAAAGCCAAACGCAAAATAGATATTCAGTTTGATCTCGTAATTCATCCCTCTATCTCTCTATATTCTTTTGTGGTCTCCCTACTTTCAAATTTCGAGGACGAAATTTTCTTAAGGGGGGAATCTGTAACATTCCCATTTTTTAAATAAAATTCAAATTGGTAATTAATTTAAAAAATGAAATTAAATTGTAAACTAATTGGGTATTTTCTAAATTTAAATAAATATTGTGCCTGCTTAACTATAAAAAAAATTGTAAATTGAATTATGGGTTTGAAATTCAAATAATATTTATTAATAACAATAGTAGTTCGAGATAATATGAATATTCAATAAGATATAATGGTTTAATTAAAAATAGGATTTGAAAACTATATGATTTTATAGAAATTTGTTTTCTAAATTTTAAGGGACATATGTAATATATTTTAAAAGTTAAATTTTTATGTTAATATAAATAATTTTAAAAAAAGTTGTTTAAAAGTTAAATTTGTATTTTAAAGACATATATATTCCATATATATATGTTTACTTATTTAGTATAATTTGATTTCAAAACTCATCTTCTTATAAAGTGGTAAATGTAAACACATGTAAATAAATATAAAGCTTGAATATGAATATATCTTTTGAAAGTATAAGTTTAAAAAGGCCTAACAAATAGTTTGTACATTTATGAATTTAAAATGTAAAAACATTTACATATGATAAGATATGAAATATAAATACTTTAGGTTTAAAATACAAAATACAAATTAAATGAGATAGGGGTTTAAAAACAAAACTTTATAAAATTATTTAAAAACAAGGATATAAAACATAAATGCACAAAGATATAAATATGTAAAACATAAAGTATACAAGGATTTAAACAAAGTTGTAAATTAATTTTTAAACATGGTTAAAAACATAAAATACCTATATGATAACAAGTGTAAGAGATGAATTTAACAAGTGTTAAAATAAATGTACAAGTGTAAATGAATAAACAAGTGGCAAACTTGATTTTTATCTTCATTTAAAAAAATAAATAAGTACACAAAAGAAAAACAAGGCAATACACTTCATTGTTTTTAAAACTTCAAATCTGAAATAAAAGAAATCAAAAAAGAACACTATAAACCAGATTTCCAAATTCAACTCAAGCAATCAAAACCAAATTCAAGTGTTCAAAAAAACCTGTTCATCTTGGAAATCAATCAGAATAAAAATCTGGATTCAACATGCAGTTTTCAAATCTGGAAATGAGTTCAACCTGAAAAACAAGATCAAAGCAAAGAAAAAAGTATGGTTTCAGTTTAAAAAAAAAGTTAAAAGCTTCTCTCATCTTCAATCTGGGAACAAAAACAAATCAAATAACAACTAAGCAAACCTGGAAGTTCATGTTTGAAGTCTTGAAGCAAGCAAGTCAACCTGAGTAACAAATCAAGTACAAGCAAATCAAAAGCAAGCTGTATCAAAACTAACTCAATTCCAGGTTAAAGAAAATGCAAATTTCAAATCATACTAAGCCATTGGCAGATCAAATTCATCTGATCAAATTAACTCGAGTCTGATCCCAGTTCCAGTTTTCAAAGATTTAAAAGTTTCTCTGTTCTCAGATGACAGGTGAGCAAATCTTTATTTTTAAAGCCTTGAATCTATAATTAATTACTTGTGATTGATTCTGGAAGTAAACAGATGCATGAATATAAAGATACCTACCTATGTAAACATGTTGTGTATGAATGTCCATGTATGTTTTAAATTCATTTCTCTGTTATATGACCAGCTTCAATTTTCTTAAAAGAGGATTCAAATTCTCTATATATATTCAACTTTAGGCTTTAATTTCTAAATAAAAGATGATGGTAGGAGTGTGAACTTAATTTTAAAAAAAATATTAAAAGTAAAATTAGTTAAAGGTTTACTGGAAAATCTGAATCTCGGTCAAAATGTATAATATCGGAAAAACCCAACCATGTAAATTTAAAATTTAAATTATATAAGCTGTTTCGCATGAGCCAATAATGAATTTTGGTATGAAAATCCTGATTTTTAGTGTCGTGTATATTTTGATATTCTGTGATGACCAAATTTGGAATATTCGCTGATTTCTGGCGATCTATGATGAATGAGATGTCGAGATTTGATAGTAAGGGAAGCGGGTAGGAAGGAGATTACTGGAAAAATAGGATTTGGATTTATTGAAGAACGAGGTGGCGTAGCAGCGGCAAACTAGGGTTTTTCGGCCTACTTGGGTCGATTTTATAATCGAAGAAATTTCGTCAGCGTCATAACATCGAGTGACATCGCGACCGGGGGAAAAGAAGTGGGGGCTATGGCGGAGATTTTTGGTGGAGTGGCAAAGACTCTGATGATCGGGATTGGTGTGACAGGCCAGATTTTGGCGATCGGTATGTTTCAGGTGGAGGATCAGGATGCTCGAATTCTATTCCAGGTTGAATTCGATCGATCTAGGTGGTCATTCGATACGAGATGATCGTTGATGACTCGTTGGGGGTAGCGGCGATAATCGGAGAAGCTCCGATCATCTGTGCACGTATACGCGTGCATCTGGCTGTCAAGTGGTTTTGTTGGAGAAGAAAGAGGGTTGAACTCGAAGACGCGTTCGAAGATTTTCGAATCAGGCCCGAGTTTATTATCGAGTGGTTTGTTGGGTAGCAGGTTTTAATTTTTTTTACAATGAAAAAGTGTGGGTTTGGGTTTACTCGGGAAAGGCTCGAGAAAAATGGTATTTTGCTTCGAAATGGACACGAGATACCTCGGGTTAAAGCAGTAGCAGGTTCAAATCTTCAAACAAATAAAGTTTTAAGTTTCAAATTAATTAAAATTTGAATCGTCTTCTTAAACAAATTTTCTTTTAAAATGATAAGTATTGTATCTTTAGTTTGAATTAGCTAAGGATTTTAAAATGAATTATTTCCATTAATCAAGTTTTTAAGTGTTTAATATATGTATACTTTCATTTGTTAAGATTATTTTGAATAAAAGTTAATAGCTTAATTAAGAAGCGATTGAATAGATAAATGGTTTATTTTAGATAATATTTTAAATCATTAGTTAACTTAAAAGTTTTAAGTTAAATTATATGATAATGATAATTCATTTTGAAGGTTTAATTAATGTGATTTCTTAAAAGGTTGATTACTTTATTTAAAGGCTGAGTAGTTTATTGTAATTAATCAAAGGTAATTAATTTATGTGATTAATTAATTAAGGTAATTAATGGGAGAATCATTAGTTAATTAAAGGTTAATTAACTAATGAAGTTGATTAAGGGATGATTATTAATTAAGGGTTAGTTAATTAATGTAATTAATTAAGGATAAATAATTAAGGGCTAATTATTTAATGATTAAAGGTTGATAAATTTATTAATTAAATTGATTAATTTATAACTAAACGTTAATTAATTAAGATGGTTTGTAATTAATTAATATTAATTAACCAGGATTAGTGTTTATTCGTAAGTAATAAATCTGATTTAAATTAATCAGACAATTAATTGATTTTGCTTATGGATGTATGAATTGTGTGAGTGCCTTGAATTGATCTATGATGATTCTGTAATGTGGATTGTTTTGATTGAGTTATGTGTGTATATTATTTACCTGTAATGTATTTACATATTATCTGTAATGCATTTACATATCTATCTGTAAATATGTGAATAATGATAAGCGTTATTGGAATATACCGCTTATCGATATCGATGTGCTTTAATCTTTGATGTGATGATTGTTGTTATTGCACTATTATGTGTAAAACCCCTGGACTACACTATACACACACAAATATGGATTTCACGAGGAAGTCGGTTAAGTCACAGATTTTTAAAATAATTTTTAAAAATTGAATTTTTGAATCCAAATGGTTTTGGAAATGAATTGGGTTTAAAGTGAAAGGCTTTTGAAAAGAATTTCAAGGATAAAAGTTATTTTTGAATAACTTGATTTAGTTTTGAAATTTAATTTGAATTTAAATTCAAGATTTGAAATTGAATTCCATGTTTGGAAATTATGGTTTAAAGATGTTATACAAAGTTATAAACGTATTTATATGGTTTTAAACCATTTTAAAAGTGCTGTTTTGGGAATTTAAATTCAACCCAAGATTTAAGGGCTTTAACCCATGCAAATGTTGTCGGATTTTTCAAAAACGAAAACTATTTGTTTTCAATTAATAATAGATTTCATATAAGGAAAAGGGTTTTCAATTTGCACTGAAAGATTTCAAATCGAATGGAAATAGTTTTGAAAACTGTTAACTAATCTTTGTGAAAGATAGTCAAACCTTGATTTGAAATTGAAGAGCATTTAAATGGTGTATCTTTTATATAAAAGATTTGGAATGGAATTGTTTTGAAAGGCTATGAATGAATCTTTGTTAAAGATTGGTGATCCTTGTTTTAAATCGAAAAGGGGTTATTAAAGATAAATCTTTGTTTAAAAGATTAAAGTGTGGAAATTGTTTAAACCGTTGAAAGGTTTCTGGAAGTAAATCTTTTTGTTTAAAAGATTTGTAAATGGTAATTTGTTTAAACCATTTGATAGAAAAAATTTGGGTTTTTAAAGTTGTGACTTAACTGAAATCTCATTATCCATATGTTTTTAAATATTGCGCTCATTATTCGGTTTAGCCGGGAGAGGACCTTGTGTCATATAACCCATTCCGAATAATGATACGACGATACGGATAGCATTTGAAGACCGGATACTTTCGAAAGCGAAAGGATGACCTGTCGAATGTCTCTGCACCGAATGGCCTCGGTACAGAGATTTGAGCACCCATTATGATGAGGAGTCCGGACGTGATTAGAAATTATCCAGATTGCAAGGGCTTCTTTGGAAGTGTCTTCAGTTCTGTTCGAACCCGGAACAGAATTGTATGGATGTGTGTCTGACATTACACTTTGAGATGTAAAACCGGTTTCTATCAAATACATTTCCGTTTGGTGGTGGAGATTTATTCTCTTAGCTTAACACCCTTCTCTGAGACGTTCGAGCTCAGAGGATATGTAGTTGATGGTTACTAGTGATACATTCCCAATTTGGTAATGTGGCATACGAAGTGCTGCTGATCATTTGTTGATAAAAGAAAGGCTTTGTGAAAAGCGTAGCTTTGTGGACGAGACTGCATCAGGACCTCACACCCTGGAAATGGTCGAAACAGGAAAGATGCAGCAAGGTTTCAGGGGTCGTGCCCCTAGGGTACTTCCATTTCTTTTGGATAGAGGTGATATCATGGTATGGAGCCCAGATATTTAACCTATGTGGTTACTGCAAATACATTACTTTGTGGTTGTTGGTATCGAGTGCTCGGATAAAGGATGGTTACGACCGGGGATGGAATATCTTAGGTGATACTCACGAGCAGGGGGTACACCGGCCTTGTGTTGGCAGAGAACTGAGGGATGGTTCCCGGCGTCCCTCCAGAGGCGTACCCATGTGGCAATGGAAAGTTCCTTAGCCTGACCATTTGTTCGAAATCCAACCATCCAATACGCGCCTTATATGGTTTTAGTTGTATAACATGCCATCTACTTATGGTGGCGCCCCACTGTTTAGAGGGTTGTTATAGTAGGCATAGTTCGGAATGTCTATGCTGGCTAAGATTAATATTATACTTTCGAAATGTTTTCCACTATGCACTAATAAAAATATCAAAATGGTTTTCGCGTATCAGGTATGTTTGACTATCATAAGGAGAAATCTCCTCCAATTCTGCATTTGCATGGTGTGTGTGGCGGGACGCCTTATGGTAGTTTCATTTTCCAAAAAGAATTGCGGATTTCAAATTTAAATTCTTTTGTTTGTTTTTAAAGATAAAACTGTTTTTTTTTTTTTGCTCATACCAGTCCCATGACTGACCTGGAGTTTATTGTTCCTTTACTAAACTCTGGGTGCCCACAATTTTCCACACGGACAGTCTAGAGTTGGGTTTTTCAGATAGTAGATATAGATATCGATTCCGTAGCTTTCAGCTTTCTCTTTGTAATTCTTTGGAGATCTTGGATATTGGAGTCTTTGGGTGACGGACCAGACTTGCTTATCTTTGTGCAACATGATGGTGGTTCGAGCTAGTGGTTTGGAGTTTTGACTTTGGAGCATTGGATTGGAGTTGTAGTTTGATATTGGAGTTATCTATTTTGCTATTCGTTTTCCGTTGTTATTTATTGTCTCTGATATTCTTGTATCATTTTGATATCATTGTTGTATATCTAGATATTGTATTCATTGGAATTGTATATGATATTCATTTCTTTTCTTCTGCTGTGTTGTTATACATGATGTGTTATAAGCTCCGGCGAGCCAGATTCGGCGTTTGAATCTGCGGCATTTGAATATGAGTGTCGTATTCGGTGCCGATTTTCGAAGGTCGAGTCAGGGTCGTTTCAGTAATGAATATATGAACTATTATGTTTTGTTCCGCTTCCGTTGTGAGGTTATGATGGTTGTTGTTCTTTCTTTCTATCTTTTCTATTTCTATCTATTTCTTTTCTTATTGATGATGTGTCATTCTGTGGGTGAAATGCGGGACGCCACAATGGGAAACCATCGCAGAAAAGTGCTACGAACAGTGATTAGCTTATTTGATCAAAACATAATTTTTATTTCATAAATGTTCATTTTCAAATTTTAAATCTCTTTTAAAACATTTTAACAATTTTATAAAATTTATTTCATATTTTTTTTAAAGATTTAAATTATCCAATTTAAACATTTGCTCTTTAAATTTACAAAACGGCCAAACCGTGTATTTTTGAAAACTTGATTTGGTCTTATCTGAAAATATTCGAAACGAAATTTTGATTTTTTCCTTCATTCAAAAAATATGGGTGCAAAATTCTTATCTTGAAGAATTCTAAGTTGTATTCCACTCTATATGTTCATTTAACTTTTCCAATGTGAAATCGTGAACTGCCGTTACGTGATGCGACGCGTCTTATTTTGACTTATTTTTCATAACTTGTCAAAACTTCTTCAAATTTAGTTTTATCGTTTATAAAACAGTTTTAAATCATTTTATACAATTTCAACTAATATTTTCCATATTAAATATCATATTCACTTTTAAACTATTTCATAATATTATATTACTATAATATTCTTTTCAATCTTTTTAAATTTCAAAACCATTAAGATGCTCAATAAAATCCGTACACATATTTATCTGGATTGTTTTCCACAAATTAACCATGGTTAATCGCTTAACCATTTCTTATAATGATTTCCTATAATTTATCTCAACCAAGTTATCAACCATATAACCATCCAAGTTATCAATCAATTTTCGACCAAGCATATTAATTTATTAATTAAGCATTTATATCATTACTAAATATGAAATTAACTTAAGCAAGAACCAAACTCAAACTTCCTAATATTCACTCAATCCACACTTCAATTATCATTGTTAACTTCAACTAAATCATTACCAAACTCAACCCAAAGTTTCTCCAAAAACAACTCCACCCTCCCCTATAGCTCACGACTATGACTTCCCATCACCTCAAATGTTACGGCCATGCGCTCCACCACTATCTAGCTCTCATCCTTGCCCTACCATCTCCTCCAAGCTCACGCCATCACTCTTCCCTTACCCCTATGCTCATGGTCTTGGCCATTCTCCCCCTTGGTGCTCGGCCAAACATGGGTATGGATGGGCCGTGGGTGTATGAAGGGTAGAGAAGCGGTTTTGGTTTGTTTTTGGAAGTGTAGTGATGATGTATATGTATATGTGTGTGTGTGTGTCATAATTTTCTGATAACTTTTCTCAACATGAAGAAGCCATTAGAGAGCTTCATAAGAAGAAGGAGAAGTGAGGATTTATGAAGAGAATGTGTATGTATTTATAGGCTAAAGTTTGCAACAAAATATCATAAATATTTCCATGCCATTACATTACCATTTTCTATCACCATGTGCTCCTTCTCACCTCCATATGCTCACGCCTTCACCAACCATCATCACCGCCATTTTATCATCGCATGTGCGTTGACTTTTAATGCTTAAGGATGAAGTTATCTAAAATATCTTAGATATTTGTTAATATATATATATACATACACATACACACAAATGTACGTATATGGGTATGTATGTAATTTGTATGTACACATGTGCTTATGTATATGGTAGGGCATGCATTTGTATTTTATATATGTGCACGAGACATATGAACAACGCTGCATAACTTCTTTTGTTAAACTGCTACAGATTTTGATTCCAATTTCCGGTCACATCTTCACTTATAAATTAAAATTACATATAAATGTAAAAAAATTGAAAACTAATTTCTTAACATTGGTAATTAATAAAAATGACCGCATTTGAATTATAAAACAATTATTTACAAAAAAGTGTTGTCGTACCGAGAAATTGTAACGAATTTTCTTATATTCTCAAATCAAGTATATATATCTTCGTAAAACTATAATAAATGATTTATCATTACTATATAACTAATTAAAATGAATTATTATCATTTTAAAACAATTATTAGAATAATTAAATATTTATTAAATCATTAAAATCTCAATTTAAATTCATTAATTAATTATTAAAAATGATGACATTATTGGCGATGTCATAAATACATTTTATTTTCAAAAATAAAATAAATAATTTTATCTCATATTCTAATTTAAATGGATAAGTAAGCGTATGTATCCAGTTTCGTGCGCGACTTTTGGCGGTTATAGAATGGTTTATTTATAAAACAGTTGTTCAACCATTTTATCGATATCCTTTCGAATTTTTTTTTTTTCGTAAATACTTATTTAAAATAAGATTATCATTATTATTTAATGTTCAAAATTTCATATTTTATGTTAAAAAGCTTATATTTGAATATTTTAAAAATAAATATAATTTATCAAAATGATAAATTTGAAGGTCGTTACATGGTGTCTTTCATAGATAGTAAAAGGACATTGGGAATGTCCCAAACAACATGCAGAAGCACCTTATTAAAGTGTTTAATAAAGAACATGTAGGATGGATTCCTTATGTATTAATAATAGGAATTATCATACACATTGAATTGTCTACAGTATCATAATTTGCTTATGTATTTTATGCATGAAGCAAATGTCAAATCCAAATTAAGATCACTAAATGACAGTTTAGAGTGTTATCGAGTATTTATGAAATACTAGAAAATTGTTTACGGAAACAACGAACTCTTTATGAAAGAGCGTTTTGGAATTGAACTTCATAAGTGATGTGAGGTATAATATGTCAATATTAAGTTCATGTTAAAACCTTAATTAAGAAGCTTTAAATTGAAAATGTTCAAAACAAAAGGTTGTGGCTAATTCAACGAAAGGCTAAGTACATTGCCTCACCGTAATAAAAGCAACATATCTATATATAAATGCACAAATTTATAATTGAGCTACGGGTGATTCTAACTATTAAGAATACTACATCACCATTGTATAACAATAAAGTAATAATAAAATCTCATTAGAAGTCGAGAAACATGCTCTAAATAGTTTCACATGATAAAAGTAGTTTATCAACATCAGAGAGAGTTGATTGACAGAGTAGTTAATTAAACCAACATAGTAAATCTATTCACGAAAGGTCTAACTCGACCAGTTCTCATCAAACTGGTAAAAGGGATGGGATAGAGATTTCATAATTGACCCTAAGTGCAAGTGAGAGATTGGTAGAGTTAGGGCTATGCCCTAGGGGCAATTATATAATTTGCTACATATAGCCAACTCAATAACTAATTTTGTTTAAAATGAAAGGTGTTTTCTTTCGATTATATACTTGATATAACGTGTTGTATTAATTAATTAATTAATTAGTTAAATGTATATTTAATAGAAAATGCATAAATGGTATGTTTTGTGATAGTAGTTATAAGATATTGTAATCATGAGTAATTTATCATAATGAAAACAAATGTACAATCTTAAATATTCATAACACTACACTGAAAGACTTTAGCATTGAAAAAAGCTACCAGAACTTTTAGTAGCGTTTAAAGAACACTACTACAGGTCGCATATTACTCATAGTATAAAACAGGTTTATTTCAGGGTCATCTGTCATGTCTATTAGTTCAGAAGTGTATTTGTCCCTAAAAGTCTTTACTGTTTCATATTGATGTTTATCAGATATGTTTAAATTTTTCATTATATAAAATGACTTTGCTAAAAGACTTCTTCTAGATGTTGTTCTAGAATTCCAATTTGTTCTTTGGAATAGGTTTTATAAAGCTTTTTTTTATAGGAAAATAAAGTTGTTTTGATCGGTTTTTTAGAAAATAACCAAAGCTTTCTGGAATAATCAGATTATTTTCTACAACAATGAGATTTTTCCTTTTTAATATATATTTACTTAGACTTATGAAAGTTCATGTTTAAATAAGATCATGATTTAAGGATATTATTACTTATTACCAAAATATATATAAATATGTGTGTGTGTGTTTGCGTCAAAATTGATCACAAACACCCAATTGCCAATGAAAACACCCGATTTATAATCATAGATAGCAAATGTGTAGAGAATATAAAAATGAAGAGTACTCAGAAAATTAAAAGGTATGCATTAAAGACACAAGGCTTATAGTGGTTCGGTTATCTCTGGCCTATGTCCACTTTGAAGAGTTGTTATTTTATTCATTATCACTCACTGGTTACAAGAGTACAATTGATAATAATTGAGTTACAACGGTGTTCGGCAGAATAACGGTGTAAAAGAACCAAAAGATCCCTTTTCTAAAGCTCTTGGACTGCTATTTATAAGTGTGGTCGTAGATATCCTGTCCAGATCTCGAAGGACTCCTTCTCTCACGTGGGTGGGCCCACGCGATCGATCCCGAGCGATTTCGACTCGATCCATGATCGATACAAATGGAACTCGTATCGATCACAATTTTTCCCAATCGAGTCGAGATCGAGCATGGACATTCTTGGGGTTGTACGTAAGCTCCTGCGAAAATTTGGTAACATTTGGACTTATAGATTGTGAGATATGACCGATGCAAGTTTGAATTTCCAATGTGTTGTCCAATTTGTACCGGTTCATTCGAATCGATCCATTCACATCACTCCCAGGCATGTGCTTACTAGGTGACACGGCGCTATCTTTTAGGATCGATCCACTTTTTATGCCGAGTGATCGAGTCTTTCTCTCGAACACAATCTCGTTCATATCGACCTGATGTACTCTATTCTTCGTATCGATCATAGGATGCTTATTTCGCATCGATGGCTCAATAGCCTTTTCGTATCAAAACATTCGTATCGATCCATTATGTGTTCTTCGTATCGATCAATGAATGATCGATACGAAATACGTGAATGGGTGGATCGATACGAAGTGCATGGAATGATCGACACGAAGTGACAATTTTCCATGGATATGAATTAGCTGGTGATGATGGATGTAAAGTAGGATGAGCTCAGACCGATACGAAGTGGGGCATGCTTGATGGATACGCACAATGCTAGTATCTTGATCGATTCGAAAGAAATTGATACGAAGATGGTGATCTGATGGATATGAATCGCTTGATTTGCATCGATCATATCTTGAGCACATGAACTCCGATTGACTTGAAATTTGAAACGTAGCCTTTCCTAGCCTTTTTCATCATTACCAATCGATCCCGTCTTGATTGGAGCTTGGTCAAATTTCAACGATACCGATCATAGCATTGTTTCCAATCAATCTTTAATACTGATCCCCGTCCTTCTTAGCCTATTTGTTGATATCCCGGCCTTGACCAAAAGGTTGGATAACATTTTCCCCTATAACATGCCTTGTGGTATGAAGGCGTGTTTTGAATAGCTTCGAATCCAACATCCAAAGCCCATATTCTATCCATAGCTATACCATCCGATCCATAATCTGGTCTACTACCAAGTCATCCTATTCAAGTGCCGTAGCCATATCGAAGTCTGCGACTGCTTTGAGTCCATTCCCAATTCAAAATTCTGTAACCAAATCCTTAACCAATTCCATAGGTATCCGAACCCATCAACAGAGTTTTAATCTACTCATAACCAATAGCCAAATCTATGACCTTTCTGGGTTGATATCCAAACTCGGACCGCTCCGGGCCCTTTGCCAAATCTAGGACCTCACCGGGTTCATCTATTCTAAGCTGAAACCCGAATCCATGACCTCTCTGGGTTTAACTTTGAATCCGCAGATATGCCTTGTGGTATGAAGGCGTGTTTTGAATAGCAGAGAACATATTGGACTTTAACCTCGATACTAAGTTCGATATTAATAAATGTGATGTCACTTACCATAACAAAATACACCAAGATTAAAAATAGAATACAGTAAGTAAAATATACAAGACTAAAACATTTACATTAAGTGCTCTTGCAGTATTAAACAAAAATCACTATAGCTTGAATTCGAAATCTCAGACACAACAAACTGGTTCAACAGTTGTACCATGTCCATTTCTCTAAGAATATAATCCCATTTTTTACAAAAGTTAAGGTTGTTTCAAATGATTCAAGTTGATTTGAGTTAGAGATTGAATTTTATTTTATTTTGTATTGTAAATCTGAAAGACGAAAGATGACAAAGCTAGAGTAATATAGAAGGTAGGAGTAATATTGTTAAAAATATGGTGTAAATTATGTAAAATCTGATGTACATAGGTTTTGTAAATTTGTTGGAGTATGTTAAGTAAATTTTAATTGTCAAATAGAATTAGCCTTCTTAGGTATAGGTCCACAAGTTTACAGACTTTGTAGTGATGCCTATCCTTATAATATGTTTTTTTTTCTTTCCAAAACTCGAATATAAAAATTTCCCTTGAAATAAAGAGTGGATATAATTAATCAAAGATGACACTTGAAAAGTGTAATTCTATTACAATGTATTTACACATTTATAATTTTCATCTTACATGTAGCAAAATCATGTGTTTTATCTTATTTTTTAAGGGATTTGGATACTCATGCTAACTCAAGTAGACATCAAGTGTAATAAGAAGAATTTAAGACTATAAAGAAAAGTGATACCTTCCAAGTGACATATCCTTTTGAACTGAGAGCGATCACAAGTCCATCAACTAAGTAACAAATGACTGCAAAAATATAGTTTAATAAAGAATCTGGACAGAGATTACAAGCAAGCATTAGGCTGATTTTTATGAGATATTCATGTCCTGAACACCTAGCACGCTTTAATCTTTTTGAGATATTCATTGTAACAAATGCTAGGTGTTCAGGACATGAATATCAATCGGAAATGAAGTATCTCAGAAATGAAGCCTCAAAGCATGAAGTATCTTCAATCTGAGATACTTCATTTCTGATTACTACTTCAACTATATGGCAAAAATATCAATCAAAAAGAAGAAGAAGATGATGATGATAAAGAGTTTTAGGTTACATTTTAATAATATTTGGACATGAATATGTATTCAAGTATATACGAATATGAGTTCATATGTGTATGTGCATGTGTTATGTACCAGTAATGTGTATATATGATCAACTGAGACATTTCCAGAGGCGCTGTTACATACCCGACAGTGGAAAACACCACAAAATGTGCAATTATTTTTCAACGCAATGGCTTTAACTATTTCATCCATTGTCCATCCGTATAAATTCCTATAAGAGAATACTTTTAACAGCAATCCATACTGCACTCATGAGCAACTAAAAGGTAGTAGAATATCAATATAGTGCAAATTAAATCAATGGACAACAACTAAGCACCAATATGTGCAGATATGAATAGGAATTCGATGTGGATATAAGCAATTCCACCCATATAATTATTGACAGAACCTGATTGATCAGATATTTTATAGTTGTCGTTTATTTCAATTTAACATTTACTTAAAAAAATCAATATATTACAAGACTCGTGAACATATAATTTTGAAAAACAATCATAATTTTTAATTAGGACCCGTGATTCCTAATTTCAGAAGGAAGCCCAACAATGGAGATCCTAAGTGTAAAGAATTTACCAACATAGAGATTACTTTGAATTGTGTGCCAGATTGATAACGATAACATTAATTGCATGATAATTCCAGCAAACGTACTTTAGATAATTGCAATAGGTAAAGCGACTGAAGTTACATTGGTTGCTACAGGATTCTTTTCTCCTTCTTGTCACTGATATACCTTTCCCCCACTAATTTTGGGCATTACTGCTTTTTGTTGCAAACCTTCCAAATTCATCTTTGTTCAATTTCAGCCACTTTCATGAAGTTTCTATTGTAACTCCACTAACATTTCAGTGTCAATAACAGATAGGCTTTTTTTGAAACAAATAATAGAATTTCTTATGAGAGCTAACCATCTTTTGGTCAATATACATTTTGGTTAATATACATCTTTTGGTTAATATACATCTATGCATCCATATACTACATCAAATTAATTGACTAGAATAATTTAATTTTCATCATGGGTCAACTTTTTTACTTATTCTTTTGGCATTTCTAATATTATGTATTTTTCATTTATAAGCTTTAGTGCATTTTTGTACCTCAAAATGTTTATCCACGTGCCATATTTTAAGTGTGAGCTACCCAACCTCTTCAGAGTAGTTTCCCTTACTGTTATCTTGCCCGGTTTCATTAATTGAGCTGCCGATTCACGTTTCTGAATTCATGAAATAAAAATTAAATTGTTCTTATTATTATCATCACATTACATAATATGCAAGACCAATTTATGCTTATTATGACATAAGTAGTATGTTCATGCTATTAAATGGTTAATCTACAACTTACAACAATGTCTAATGGTTTAACTATTAATGGTTCAATTGTTTGCCTTCAATTTTCGAATTAATACATGAGTGCAAGAAACTACACGTGATGTGAATGTCCTTCACACTTCAGCTTAAATTGAAAGAATGTATAGTTAAAGGTAGAATTTAAGTTCTAACCATTTAAATATATAAAATCTGAATAATAAATTTTCGTAGGTAGATAGTTTGTCTATGCCTTGGCATATTATATAATACAAGGGTGTAGACATTTAGAAACAAAATTAGAAAACAACTTACCATGACAAAAACTGACATGGCATGAGGTTTGAGCTTAGGATTCTTCTCGAGAGGCACGTTTGAATCTTTTAAGAATGAAAAAAGATTGGCTCTTGATGGAGAAACCTCAAACAACCTGATATAATAGAAATTCATTACATTAGTTGATTCATGATTCAGAGCATAGCATTTATTCTTATCTTCGATTACTGTGGAAATTATTTAAGATTTGTGATTGATAATAGCATTAGTTAAACCACAAATGAAGGATGCCTTAGATTAACTCTGGAACCAAAACTTGCAAAGGGATTAGGGCTCAACTCGGCCATTCCATACAGGGTTTGATTTTAGGGAAATCGGGTACTTAATACCAACTACTAGTTTGTCCTCCTGTTGTGAAGAATAAAATCATACGTTGTATAATATATAGGTAGGAGGGTGGACTTAGGTGCATGGAGACATGCTAACATTTGCAACTATTAGAGGCGCTTCACATGAAGCTCCTTTCTCATAGCCTGTAAGATCACTAAGGCTATTTTGGGTTTTTCTTGTCAATAGGCCTGTAACACCCTTTCAGTATGGGAATAATAGTCCCATATCGTAGAAAACACTATGAAGTGGGTACTTATATACCAAAGTCTTCACCTCATAACAACGTCGAGGCCTTTTGAGGAGCAAAACCCCACATCTAGGCTTGGCCCATGAGGCGGAGGTGACTAAATTGAGGACAATATCTACGTTAAGTGAGGTGCGGGCTATTACATTGGTATCAGAACCATACCCGGCTGGAATTATGGTTTGTACGTATTACAGCCACAACGTCTGGGTGGTGTTGTGTTCATGAGCCAACGACGGCGTTGGGCTCTAAAGGAGAAGAGATTGTAACACCCCTTCAAAATAGGAATAATAGTCCCACATCATAGAAAATACTATGAAATGGGTGCTTATATACCAAAGTCTTCACCTCATAACAACGTCGAGGCCTTTCGAGGAGAAAAACCCCACACATTGGCTTGGCCCATGAGGCGGAGGTGACTAAATTGGGAACAATATCTGCGTTAAGTGAGGTGCGGGCTGTTACAAGGCCCCTGCCTAGAATGTTTTGACATTTTCTCACATCCTGTTAATCTACTTAATTTTATATGTGATTGTTAGTTAGAAACAGTTTAGGTGCAAAACATGCAAAATGCATTTTGTGCTTTTAATCGCTCTTTAACTTGTACGATTGTTCTAAATAAAAGTGTTTGTATTCTTCTCTTTGGTATCTGTTAGCAAAATTACAAATTCTATAAGTTTATAATAATATTTATTTATAAGGTCAAGTAATTTTTATTGAAGACTTTGGCAAACCGAGCTATCTTCCCAAACTCATATTATGTATTCCTTAGTAAACAAAGCTAATAAACATTGGTAATTTCATCGACTGTGACTTATGTACCAACCTAAGTCAACTAGGTTATCAAATTTTAATATAAATAACACAAGCCCGATAATACTTTTTATCTAAAATTAGTAGCGTAACTGTTAACCATACCTGAAAATGGAAGAACAAAGAGTAAAGAGCAACATCCAAAGAAAGGAGATAAAGAAGTGCATTGGAGGATATTAACCAAAATGTTCTCAAGATTACACCATCGACATCCCTCTTAAAATTATTGTAAGCTATCATTGAACAAAATCTATATCTTGTTTTCCACATCATTATATTTTCTAGTATTCCTATAAAATTTTGTTATCTTTTCTTCTTTTCGGTTTCACATAATAATAAATAAAAAAGAATCATATACATCTAAAACCTAACATTTAAAAATAGAATGAATATTTATAATAATGCTTAAGAGAAAATAAAAGGGGTGCTTCTTTCTCTCACAAAAGGATATTAAGTTATATACTTAAAACGTCTAAAATGCTTCAACTAGAACGAAGAACCGCTCATTAAAACATGGATGTTTTCTTATATATGACACTATTATTTTACAGTCAGTGATATTATATCAGTGAATTAGGTAGGAGCTGAGATTAAACCATAGCCAAGTGTTATTTTTACTGATCACTGGCTGCAGCTGCGGTCATTGCAAAAGAATTAAAGGTTCCATATTATATGCCATACTGTGAAAGCATGTCATGAACATTCAAAATTCCTAAACTAGGAATTTGTTGTTCAGAATACTCCTGGACCTTTATTACAACTAGCATTAGTTGAACCTCCAAAGAAAAGACGGTTAAGTTTGTCTAGCCTTGGATGGGCATTATCATTAATACACCATTTTAATTTATTAACAGAAATTTACATCATTTTGAACTTTAAATAAAAACAGCAATTCTATAAGGAACATCGGTTCAAAACGAATTACAAATTATACTACAAATTATATTTTGCATACAAGATGATAGTTTAGTATCAATATAGT
The DNA here is from genome assembly GCA_030765085.1 of Allium cepa. Classification (NCBI taxonomy): domain Eukaryota; kingdom Viridiplantae; phylum Streptophyta; class Magnoliopsida; order Asparagales; family Amaryllidaceae; genus Allium; species Allium cepa. The sequence continues at coordinate 675,789,847 of CM060929.1, forward strand.
TACAGATATCAAATTGAAGGAGAGGAGTGGCTATTTAGGGTTTGTAAAATCGATGCAAAAGAGTGCGATGTGAGTTAGGGTTTGTAAAACTGACGTAGACAAATAGAGAATTTCTACATAAATCCATATCGAACAATATAAAAACCATCTAGAATCAAAAATTTCATATCTAAAATCATACATATTTAGGGCTTGTAAATTGACGCAGGCGAGTAGCAAATTGAAGGAGGAGTCGACTGACTACGATAAGAGGAGTTTAATGACGGAGAAGAGTAATGGGATGATGATGATGGATGTAACGGACTGCATCAGTGGGGTAATGCCCATCGTAGCATACAGTTGTACATGTGTTTTGTCTTTACGGCCAGCCTCTCGACTGCACCAACCCTGCAGGGACATGTGTGTCTGCCTATGCACTTTGCGGGTGCAACTTGATATGGGGTTCTCGCATTTGGTTTGGTAGCGAGCGGATGAAAACAACCAATAAATTTCATACCACTTCAGAATATAAATATAATTAACATAAATTTATTTTAGTCAATTGTGAGCGTATAAACACTCACCTTTGATTTATCGACGATTTAAAATCCAAATAAATGCTCAAATTTAAACAGTCTCGGAATGCAACCAAACCAGCTTCCTAATGTTCGGAATTTCGATACGAAGGCAACGGAGAAAACCGCACGTCGATACGAGCTCGTATGCAAAAGTTATTCGAGTTAGAACATTTAAATTTTAATATAAAACAATTTTATATTCAAATTATTTTCGATTAAACTATTTAAATATCTTCTATTAAATTATTATTTTAACAATTTTACTATTTTAAACTATTTTCTTAATTCAAACTGGTTAAAGGGTAAATTGTTTATATTTAAATCTTGGATTTAAATACGAACTAGGTTAAAGGGAAGAATATAACCTAAATTGAATTTGAATCAAAATTTTGGAAGTGGAATCGATTTATCGGGCAAAATTGATAATTTTGAATATATGATAATTTCAAAATGAAATTGATGTTGAAGCGAATATATGATAATTTCGAAATAGATTTGATTTTAAAGCGAATATATGATGATTCGAAATGGATTTGATTTTGAATATGATATTTTGATATCAAGTGCAAATTGTTTTCGAAATGTAAAAGAACTAACCGGTGTGTAAAAATGACGATTGGTTGTTAAAGAACCGGGGCCTCTTATTGAAATACTCTCTTTCAATATTAGAACCACTTTGATAACCGTGTACGCGGTGGATGATATCCAGAATGTAGTGTTGAATTGGCGATGTTTACTAGAATGAAGTAAGAGAACGATGATGAATAGCCTTGACATTCGTGTCATAATTAAAATGACTAAAACAGGAGCCTATGTCTGGCCAATGAGGTTAGCTACCTCTAGCGACATTGATCACTCGTATTACTATTGTGATTTCGAATTCGAAGGGTGCACCTTATTTGTCATCTGGATTGATTGTCGCGGTCGGCCACGGATGGGTTACGACCAGCCAAAAAGGGTTAACTGGTAGAATCCTACTTTGGGCATTGCCTCACGTGCCTTGTCATATTTATCCCTATACGAGCCTATTGCGATTTTGGTTTGAAACTATAAAATGTGTTAAGGTGGATCAATGTAAATCCTTAACGCTATTTTTGATATTTATTTTACCGATAGACATTATCTATTATAGCGTATACTATTATATATAAATAGTTTAACGGATCCTTAGGAGATGGAAATTCCCGTAACATCTCTTAAGTTATTACAGTCATACTTGTGATATTGATTTGACTTACATAAGAGTATTTTAGTCCTGACTCGAGTGTTTTGTCTTTTCATTACACTCGGGTCAGTCCTGAGTTTTTTCAGCATATTGAAGACTATTCTTTAGAGGACGAAGTTAGAGTTTTGGTATATTACTATTAGTATTATCCCCTGAATCATGCTATTATGCTGTATTGATTATTTATTTCTGATGTACATATATATAACTCTGATAACTGTGTATAGATTTTAATCATATTTATAGTAGAAAACTTCATGAACTGTTATTTGATTATTATATTTATCGTTTCCGCTGTGAGATTCTGTGTTTATTTTTCTTCTTCTCTTCTTATTTTTCTTATTTAACCCCATTGATTATCTACGTTTCGGATTGTTTAAGTTGGACATGTGTGGATTATTGCTGATTTAAGCCTTTCGAAATGTGGGTCGTCACAATGGAGGAAACGTAATTGGGGCTTGGTGAATTTTTATTAAGTGAAGAGGAAAGAGAAAGGCTTTTGAAACGTAACAAATATTTTTGCATTGGCGGGGCTGGCGGGAGATTTTGGCAGTTGTATATATACGGGGAAAATAAAGGGTAAAATAATAATAGTTGCATTTACCTTAGAAATGCTGCCAACAATTGGAACTAAAAGCGGATTTTCTTATAGTGTAATCAAGATGTATCGAGACTGTATATCAATAAATCCGTTGAGACTAGAGTACGAAACGCTCTCTAAATGTTGGATAGTGTATTACTCATGACTGCTGGGGCACCGATGGTTATTGGATAAATATGGAATGACTCACTCGATAGTTTTTTATTAGTTAATATACATGTGACAAAATTATATAATTCTCTTGACTTGAAAATATTATTGATCTTCAACGTAGAAACTCCTCTTTGATTATAGTTAAATCATGACATGACGTCTATCGAATGACTATAGTTGGGTCGAGTGAAAGCATTAGAAGTGAAACATTGTTCAAGAGAGAATTCGCATCCTCAGTTATATGAGGTTAGTATCACAACCAACTGTAGTCGACTCAAAATCAAAGCTTCTAGGCAGAGCAGTACGGTTAATAATAATTGTTATTATTGCACCAATGGTTTAATGTTTGAAATTACAAAGTTGAATATAGACGATGTTAGAGTTTTGACCAAAACCAAATTTCATAAGTCCTAATGTGATATAGTTTTGACGAAGAGAATTAGTGTAAATAATTGTTACTACTGGGTACCGCTTATAATAAGTAAAATTTGATTTTATCAAAAGATGTGTAAGCTATAAATTCAGCCAAACACACCACTATCTAAGGTGACGTAAACGTTAATGTTCGAATTGTTGATATTAATCGTTGACTGAATTTACACTTCGAGTCGCACAACCGTAATGATGAATTCTTCGAAAAACCATATGATTTAATTAATTTATAAAATGTTATAAATTAGTTAAATTAATTAATATTTAAGAAATATTAATTATTATTTAATTGACGTTTGGGATTGAATGCATTTATAAAAGTTACATTTGCATGTATCGATATATGTAATTTTAAATGGATTAAATAAAAAATAATTGCATGAAGTGATTTATGGAAAATTTTTGTCATTTAGAAGGCATGTATTTTCAGTCATATCATGTGAAGAGAGAGGAGCAGAGAGAGATAATTAAGGGAATTAATTAAGAAAGTTTTAAGTAAAGAACGTGAAAATTTTTATTCTTTCTATTTGAAACAATTCACCAATTCATTTCCTACGAACAATTTATTTTTTCTCATTCATATTTTTCTATTTCCTCCCCCTAACCCTCCATGGCAGAAAACAAAATAAACATTTTCAAAAAAATTCAACTTCAAATCAAATACAAACATAAAAAATAATGATGAAACATAAGTGGTTTATCCACCTCTTGTAAGGATCGAATATGGGTCTTAGTGATCCAAGGAGATTTCTTCACTCAAAGTATGTTTCTTAAACTACTTCTTATGGTAATTATCTAATCTCAATTTTCATTATACATAACATCTTTTAGAGTAGATTATATCCCTTATATTTTACAGTGATTTTATATGTGCAAATATTGTCACCTATAACCATTTGAATCTGCATATGTAAATATATATTTGAATCTTTTATATGTTATAAATATTATCGTTGGAGTTTTGCATTTTAAAAAAACCAAAGCCTAATTGTTATATATATATATATATATATATATATATAATTGGGGCCTAATTGTTAGACACACACACATATACACTCTCTCTTTAAACATTGATAACTTTAATACTATATGTTTATTCCACACACAATGTTTTTTTAAAGTAGTGTGTGTTTTTAAAATAATGATGATAATTTTTATGCCACCTTTTATGTTACTAAATTATGTGTGTGTGTGTATCAATTTAAATTTTACATATTTCAAACGTCTTTACCTGCTTTATTGTTTTTAACTTGGAAGTTATTTACTTAGCAACATTTGATGTTTTGGAGCTTAAATTTGAATCTATTTTATTGACTCAATCAAATCTATTCAAATAGTTAGGTACAAATAGCCAATTTATAAGTGCAACATTTGTCACAAAAATAATTTAAATTTATATTGGAATGTTTATATATACATATATCAAAATTAACTTATGTATTAAACAAAATAAATAATTTGATGTTTGAATAGATTTGAGACAAAAAGGTCTAAATAAATGGATAGTAGTGCATTTAAGTGACATTAAAAAGAAAAAGTAAAGGACATTTAAATTAGGGGTGTCACGGTTGCGGTAACCGTCGTTATTACCACTAACTGTAGCCGTGGTTGACGGTTATAAATTCTTATAACCGTTACCGCATCCGTTTATGATGGTTAACCGTCGTATTTTCAATTTTGAAGCAAGTCGTATATATATTTTCAATCATATGCATTATTGGTGATAAATTGATATAGCTCTGTTTTCTGCAAATCTGTTTGTTTATTTATAAAACGATCAATATGCATGCACATATTATTAGTTCATTAAGACACATATTATTAATGTACAAGTTATTCTTTTAACTTAAATTACTAATTTTTATACTTTAATATTAAATATTACACAAAACAATCATGTACGGTTTGTATGGTTAACCGCGGTTTTCAAATTCTTCAATCATAACCATTACCGTTATAGGTGGTAACCGCATGAACGGTTGGTACGGTTGAGCGGTTGAGCGATTCATCTGTAACAGCCCTAATTTAAATGGCAATCAAGAAAATGTAAAGATGGAAATCTTTTAGTCTTCTTTTATTCTTTCCTTAACTTGTTTTCAAAACATTTTAAACCTGTATGTAAATACACACATATATCAAAATTAATTTACATATTAAATGAAATGAACCATTATAGATGCAAATCTCAAAAGTATATATTAACCATGTACACCTTTTTGTCATGTTGCACTCACTATTTGGATATACTCACAATCTATGCTTAGTATAAATTCGGTTATAAATTTTATTTAATAAGTCAATCAAATTAATTAAAAGGAGAAATAAAAGGTCTCACTCTTATTCAAAGAGTTATTCAAAATCTTTTCTTAATTAACTGTATAAGCTAGGCGGAATACGTGCTACGCACATGGTTTCATCCATAACATTGCATTGATGAGCTCTTTATTCTAATGTTTGATTCTTTAATCCAATTTTTTTTGTAATTCATCTTTAAAATCTTAAAGAAAGATATGCTAATATACAAATATTTGAAGGGCACCGATGAATAATGAAATACTGTAACAAATATCTCACTTCGTTCACTAAATTTCGTCAGTCTCACATGAACGACCGCATATTGCTACAAATTTCAGACACAACATATTGCTACAACTTTGGATGCAACTTCAGCAATACAAAAGCTATAGATTGAGCTCAAATTTCCGATCATCTACGTATCTCGAAAGTAATTACATTTAAAACATCTAAATATTTGTTCAATAGCGCACTTGATACAACTTCATGAATATATTGCTGCACCAGGACCATGGCACTTCTGTCGGATATGTGCATACAACTTCTTTTATTTATAGAAGTGCACAAAAAGTCAAGTGGTATATTCATTAAATTCGCTATATAAATTAATTCTAGTTAACATTCAACTAAAGAAACTATTGCAAATGACATTCCTATTGCCTACTGGTTGCACGACATGTGTACATGTATACTCCTTTATGAATCCAATCTGTGTCCACCTTTCAAGCAACCTAATAGAAACTCCAATAAGTCTTGTATTTCTCCAACTTCCTCAACCGATGAAGAAGTACCTACAATAGCAGTGTGGTGGTCAAGATAGCAATGTAGGCCATCTGCCTAGTGTAGCCTCACAGGCATACGCCATGGCAATATTTTGGAACAACCAAAAAGAATTTAACAATTGAGAACATTTTGGGATGTGCTGCAAATATTAAAACACAGTAGTTACACACTTACATACACACACACATGAGCGTGAAATACGTACATGCATGTGTGCACATGCACGCGCAGACATGTACAGATACATATAAATAGCTATAGGCATTGTTTGAGTGCAAACAACATTGTTGAATTTTTCATATTGAACTCCAACCTCACGTGCCTATCAATGAAATTATTACATGTATAATGGCTGTAGATGATCTCACATACAGTATATCAGATAAATTCCACATATGAAAACATCCATAAAGAGATTAAGTGACTTAAGAAAATAACCATACAAATTGACTAGTGAACCTGAATAATTGAATTAACTTCTCTAATCTGGTCATCCTTCATTTTAATCAATTCCAACAATTGTCGTTTCACTTTTGCATCCCTGCTAACCCCACTGATAGCCTCCCAATTTTCCAATTTTCTCAATCTGCCCATCATGACAATATAATTACAGGTGAAAAAATATATAAAAGCTATATAACACACACGGTTTAAGCCCAGTTTAGTTCAAAATCATAGCATTCTTGGACAGATTTGGTAAACACATAATTTCATATGGCATTGGGAAAGAATCATAAGATAAAGAAAAATTCAACATGCCCATAAATTACACAAACTCTTCATATTACACAAACTTGTCATATTCAAACAGTAGATAGTAGCTAATTGCAGACAAACCTTTGCATTCAAATAATTGGAAAACACTTAATATTCACCATTGTACTTTTCAAGTTTTCTAAAATTTATGTTATGCAAATGAAATGTCTAATAGGAAAAAAGGTGAAGAAAATGAAAAATTAAAGTGGAAACATGTGTAGTGGAGAAAGAGAAGGCTACATCGGGCAACGTGATAATGGAAGTAACTGTTCCTTTGTTATCGACCAAATTGATCATAAATAAGCATTTAACATGTAACTATTAGGATAAACATGGATACTGAATAAAAGGCTTCACTTGCAATAATAATGGCCATCTTTATGAATTCTTTATTAGGTACTAATGACAAACTAATGTAACAGTGTTGTATTTATTCTGTTATAGCTTAACCTCAAACTTTCGGCATGTAGTGACCCATTATTTCCATAATTTTCCAAGTAAACGCAAGATTTAGGTGCCTTTTTACTATCACCATTGTACTTTTCAAGTTTTCTAAAATTTATGTTATGCAAATGAAATGTCTAATAGGAAAAAAGGTGAAGAAAATGAAAAATTAAAGTGGAAACATGTGTGGTGGAGAAAGAGATGGCTACATTGGGCAATGTGATAATGGAAGTAAATGTTCCTTTGTTATCGACCAAATTGACCATAAATAAGCATTTCCTTAACATGTAACTATTAGGGTAAACATGGGTAGATACTGAATAAAAGGCTTCACTTGCAATAACAATGGCCATCTTTATGACTTCTTTATTAGGTACTAATGACAAACTAATGTAACAGTGTTGTATTTATTCTGTTATAGCTTAACCTCAAACTTTCGGCATGTAGTGACCCATTATTTCCATAATTTCCAAGTAAACGCAAGATTTAGGTGCCTTTTTACTATCACTATTCAAATATATGTGATTTATTTTCAACATAACTTCTCTTCATGGAAGGACCTTGTAATCAAGTTACCCTATCAACAGAAAATTTAGCCTAAAATTTTAGCCATAAAAATAATTAACAAATATTAACATACTGCATTATTTTAGTAAAGACAGGTAATGTGCAGTTGATAAACCTATCAAAACCTCACGGAGTATCAAATCAAAGGAAAATTACAGTTTAAACATACTATTAATTCATCAAAGGAAAGCTGATGCAAAATCAATGCCTTGAGAAACGATACATGTACTTCATGCATCTACAAAGAATTGTTAGTCCAATAGATAAAAAAAGCCATAATGAAGGAGAATGTGATTGATTTCGGTGACCCTTGCTACCCATAGGGGCATATGTGTAATTAAAATTCGAGGAATTTCTAACGTTACAAAAGATATACAAAATTATTTATTTTATACTCCTATTTTTCTTCGATTGTAGATTACCACTCACATTTCTAAAAGCATTTCTAGATATTGTTTGGCTCATGTCGTTGAATCTACCACATCTGATATGAATAGTGAACAAAACATGTGCGCATTCATGCACGCGCACATACATACAAACACTCCCCTAATGCAAGAATGGCGAATTTGCTATATCATATTTGGACACGATAACTTACATCCAAAACCGTTTGTAGTTTAGATTTCAAATGCAGTAGCAAGCTGGATAGTGATTGCAAATACAAGACACTTGGGAATTAGTCGTGAATCTAAAATCTATCAATCAAAGTTTAAACATGTCCAATTCTAAATTTGTTGAGGTTCTGGAGTTATGCAGCTTATGATAGGACTTGAAACTCACAAACTATAAAATAAATGGAGTAAAAATTGTGCATTTCATTCTATATACAGAACAGTGGAAAATATGGTTCATACATACCAGAACAAAACAAAGAAAAAATCTAAATGTTTTTTCTTTCAAAATTATAATTTTATTTGCTTTGCAAACTTATCACAGTAACTCCTTAACTACATCCAATGACACGAAAAATAAAATACGAACATCCACAAAATTATTTATTTCGCTTAGGAAATTAAAATCAAAAGAAATAATCAAAAAATAAAAGGATTTAAAAAGCAACAGAAGAATACTTCCCTTAGTCAACTTCAACCAATATTAATCTGGTTTGATCTTCACTTACAGTTATTTATAGAATTGTAGATCATTAACATAATTTAGGAATTTTCTCTTATGACCTGAGAAGAAAACTTGGGAGCTGTGTTGATTGAACTCCGGTTGTGGAGAAGATTTTTTTTTTCCTACCATCAGTACTAAAAAAATCAAGTAGACCGAGAGCCTTGACAATGTACTAAGATCTAACATTCATTGAATACATATGTAAAATAGTAACATGTCAAAAAATTAACATTCGTATACAGTCATTGTAACAACCCATGGTTTGTGATTACCTAAAAATAAATTAAATGGTGATTTTAATTTAATTGGCGTTACTAATAAATTTTTGGATTGGTTAATTTATTCAAAATTGGCTATTTTGGATACATATGGAATTTTGGGCTTAATTGTAAAAATGGTGATAATTAGAAAAATAAATGTGAATTTTTGAAATTGGAGATATTGTAAAATTTTATTAGTTTAAAATCTTGCAATATTGGCTTTAAGAGTGAATTTATAATGCAATTTGTGAAAATGCAAATTTTGTGCATTTTTAGGCAAAACGGCGTTTTTGTGTATTTTTAAGTGTTAAAAATATAAAAATGTAAATTTGGTGTGTTACATAATTTAATAACAAAAGTAAATAATTTTTATAACTTGCCTTGTTCAATTTTATAAGGTTTTGTACAATCTAAATAAATGTTGCATTTTATTTCATGAGTAACACTTGTAAGAATAAAACATAACTTAGAGCTAAAATTGGCCAAGTCCCAATGGATTTGGTTAGTATAGTAATTGAAACCCAATATCCAATAACCACTTCAGAAAGTTGCCTCTACTAGTTCACTTCCTCCGTCTTCTCTTTTTACAAAACAAACAAAAGCTTCAAAATAGAAAACAAATGACTATTCCATCACCCTAGGCAAAAACTCCTCTTTTATTATCAAAAACTCAAAAGAAATTAGTCTAAATACAACTACAGGTAATCACAATTCATATCCTACAATATATTTCCACTTTTCTTTGATTTTGAGAGGAAAGTTTACTGTAACTTCAGTATTTTCGTTTGCATGTCTGTTTGCTTCTTATCTACAGGTTCTTGAGCTTCAATCTTGCCTAAAGTCGCCATCTTTGCTTGCTAATCTACTGCTTGCTTGCTAAAACAATGAAGTCAGTAAGTTGAAATTGCTGGAATTCAGCGATTTAAAACCTTGTTTTAGTCTAACTTTGAGACGACGCAGATTCTTCGTTTCAAATTGGATTGTAGATTGAAGTAGGAGTGTTGAATTACATTCCTGCAAATTTTCATGACAATTTGGGTTCTTTTGCTATTTTGAAACTGCGGTCGAACTTGAACCCGTAGCATGCTGGAATTCAGCGATTTAACCTTGTTTTAGTCTAACTTCGAAACGAAGTAGATTCTTCGTTTCAAATTGGATTTGAGTGATTCTTTTTGCAAATTGAAGTAGGAGTGTTGCATTACATTCCTGTAAATTTTCATGACAATCTGGGTTCTTTTGCTATTTTGAAACTGCGGTCGAACTTGATCCCGCAGCATGCTGGAATTCAGCGATTTAATCTTGTTTTAGTCCAACTTTGAAACGACTTAGATTCTTCGTTTCAAATGGATTTGAGTGATTCTTTTTGCAATTGAAGTAGGAGTGTTGAATTACATTCCTGCAAATTTTCATGACAATCTGGATTCTTTTGCTGTTTTGAAACTGCGGTCGAACTTGATCCCGTAGCATGCTGCAATTCAGCGATTTAACCTTGTTCTTAGTCCAACTTTGAAACGACGCAGATTCTTCGTTTCAAATCGGATTTGAATGGTTCTTTTTGCAAATTGAAGTAGGAATGTTGAACTACATTCCTGCAAAATTTCAAGTCATTTTGACACTGTTAACTTGTTCAAACCTGCTGTCGAATATTGAGTAGCAGCTTGTTTAAAACGGATAACACTTGGTGTAATTTCCGTTATTTCGATGTTTTTTTCATATTTTTTTCTGGATTTCATACATGGGTTTTATAATATGTTTTAGAAATGTTTTCAAATGAATGGGCTTTTGAAATCATTATTATATATTATTTTTTAAGTATGAAAATTATATACTCTATAATAAAAGAATTTCAAAGGCAATTTCTAAAACGATTTTGAGGCGTTCCTAAAACTCGTTTTCTTCAATTTAATTTCTATATAAAACACATATGTGTGCACTTCGAGCGAAGGGGGAGAAGAATTAAGTGATTGGATAAAACGCGTGCTATGAACACGTGCGTTTATCTTTTCAGTTAATTTCTAATCTATTCGTTTAACCGTTTTCACCTTCGAGTCTGGTTTACCGATGAGATGAGGTAAACGTTGTACTGCTTTGAGTGTGGAATTGACTAACAGCTAGTAAATCGTTTAGTGCGAATGTGTGGTATGGCACACACGTTAACACTTTGTGGGTTCCTATCTGAGTGGTTTGTCACATATTACCAGTAAGTGGTGTCCAATACTGGGTCTCGGACCTTCGCCGCTACGGTTTGTTGCCCTATAGTATCACTTTTGGAGTTGGTCCATCGTCACCGCTCGAGAGATATTTGGGTTGTGGCTTTGGGTTTGTGCCTTCGGGTTTGTGTCATTGGGTTTGTCGCCTTCGGGCTTGTGGATCCTTATTTATACAGTACTGAGCACGTGCATCTTTTGTTTCATTGATATTTATATTTCCTTAAGAGTATCGTCTTCCGAAGTAGGTTCTTTGAACTACTCGATGCATAGCAATTACCTTGTGGAAACTTGTGTTACCTTCATTGGTATTTGTTATTTGCCTTTTTGGCTTGATTTGGGATATTCATATCCTTTGTTTATTTGAGTTGCCGATGATATGAGGCTTGTTATGATTCATCTTTTGTTAGATGATCGTGTCATCTCTTTTAGAGATTATTGTGGCACTTTATGACCTTGCATGTTCATTATCATTTAGTTTATCTAACCGAGGTGTTTAGTTAGTCCGACCCGTGTATTCTTATAATCGGATCAGACCGAGGTGTTTCAGCTTATGTGCTTCGGACTTGGCCTATTTGCTTTTGCTTCCGCATGGACTTTGCTTTCTGCATATCCGCTAGCCTCTCTTATTTAGCTTTTTGTTGTCCGTATCTATTGACACTCTGATCTATGTATTATTCTTTGGAGTCATGTATGAATAGTGGTCGTCATACCACTTAGTTGTATCATTTTGGATTTGTACTGGTGATGTATTTGTATTTAGACATATGTATGTCATTCCGTTGTTCTGTGATGTTTTACATTTGAGTTGTTATATTTTATTCTGATAGATCTTGTAGCCATTATAGTTTTGTATTAAATTTCTATTGGATATATCGATCCACATGAAAAAAAATATGCTACATTTATCGACGTATTCAGTAGATAGTTAAGACAAGGATATAGATGGTCGCTTCTATCCAGCTTTATTCTCCGTATTAGCAGACGGTATTACCTAGTAATACTCTTTGCTAATGTGGGTCTCGGAGTGAGGCGTCACAGTCATAATACATAGTTGGCCATAATAAATATTTCTATCAATACATGTAAACATATAGCTAATGCAGCAAATTAATGCAAGCAAGTTACAGATAAAAATGCTAATAAGGCTTGCCAATAAGGCCAACTACAAATTTTGTTAATTTTAGAAGCTAATAAGGTACCTTGTAAAAAATTGGTCTTCCTAAATAATTAATTAATAGAAATGATATGTAAATTTTATATCATGTACTTGTTATGTTCTTAGAATAATTGACTTAATTAGCATTATCGCTGTTTTTAACTAAAACTAAGTGGACTGGAAGGGTGAATGTGCGACTGTAATGCAATAGTCAATCAAAAAGAATAACAAATTGAAATAATTAACAAATCGATTAGATTCAAAGAAATTCATTTTCAAGTACTAAAATAATATTCACAAATGATATTTTTTATAGATATTAGCTAAACTTGAAAATAATAAGACAAAAATAGAGGGTTACACCAAGGAATGAGGTTTCGTCCGGTATCTCGAAATTTAGGGGATACCGGACCGGTATCGTTGTGGAACGGTCCGAAACCGACATAAAAAATGGGTTCCGGACTAGGGCCAAAACAAAAAAGCAATTGCACCTTTTTTCCTTCAGAAAAGACGTGATTTTGCAACTTGTGAAGGAACGCAGATTTAGGACAGAAAAAATCAAACATTCAAGCGTAAAAAAAAAAGAAATCTTGCAACAGACATGTGAAGGAATAGCAAGATTAAAGGTAGAAAGCAAATGGAAACCACAAAATTTCGAATAATACATCAAATCAAAAGCTTTAATAATTCAAACGTGAAGCAATAGTAGACAATTGAATTATCAAATCATTTCAAAAGCTTATAAATTGCACTAGATAGAGAACATACTTGCTGCATCAAGAAAAACTCAAATTACAGCTCAATTGGATTCTCCTCTTCAAACATCGTCTTCCTCGGCTTTACGGTAATTGATTAATTCTTCTTTTTGTTCTCGTTGTCGACATAAATGATAGATCTTTTCATTTTTTTACCTTTCGTCTTTCTTGGAAGAGTTTCGTTTTTTTGTTCAATAATAGATACGGAAGATGGAAAAGGGAGAATAAAACATCTGTTAGGTTTAATGGAGGACTGATGGGCTACTGGGCTGCTTGTTTTTATTTAGGGTGTCATTTAATTTACTTAAAGTAGTATTGAACGTAATATTGGGCTGATGGAGGGAAGTTGGGCTGCTGGTTTACTTCGGCAAGTTTTTTATTTTTTAAGCATGTTTTTGACAATAGTTGGGTTCGGCTTATATTTACTTTAGAAATAGATGAACTGCGGTTTTTTATTTATTTGCAAAAGCATGTTTGTTTATTTTAATTTTATATTGGGCTTAAGTTATATTGGGGAGAATTTACAGTAATTCTAACCTAAGTTTATTCAACTGTTTTCTAATGATATTGTTCACAATTCATAGGTACGCTATGGAAAATCAAGCAAACACTACAGAGATCGGTTGGAATTATGGTACCCCAATCGATGACAATGTTCGAAAAAAATTCAGTTTCTGTAATAAACAAATCAACGGTGGCGGTATAACGCGTCTAAAAGAACATTTGACAGACGTAGGCTGCAATGTAATGACGTGTCCAAACGTTCCGCAAGATGTCAAAAAACTAGCACGAGCTCATATCGTTGGAAAAAAAAGACCGTAATAAAGAAAAACTAGAGAAGCAACGTGTACAAGAATTGATGAGTAGACCTCAACAACATGACTCGAACAGTGAAGACAATGAAAACGAAGATGATAGAGATGTTCGTCGTGCAATGCGAGAAAGCAGAGATACATTTAGAGAATAGGAGATGCAAAGATCTTACAGACAATCAGGTGTCGGTTCTAGTCTACCAGAGCGGAATGTACATAGTAGACCTACGAGACTAGAGAGTGATTTTGAAACTTGCTCTGTTGCAAGGATTGATTCATACATGCAGAATGATAGTGAAGTGTTAAATGGTGATGCAGAATGCAAGGATTCATTCACATTCATAACATTCATGTTTCTTGTTTAAAATATAGGTTATTTTCTTAATCCTATCATTCAGTATGGTGATGCGGTAAATGGTAGTGAAGTGCTACATGGATTCAACGTTGTTAAAAAGAATGATCTCAGACATATTGACACAAATCGAGATTGGAAAAGAGGTAAATTGCATCAAATGTTTTATTCAAAATATAGATCCAATATTTAATTTTTATATCCACGTGTGGACAATTACAGAATTAAAGTTGACGCATTTGGCTCTTCAAAAGCAAAATCGGCTATAAATAGTTGTTCTCCTGCTCAATGGTAGTTAATAATTGGTAGAGAGGATGCTCCAAATCTAACGCGCTTAGCAATGCATATTCTAAGTCGGACGGTTTCTTCTTCAAACTGTGAAAGAAATTGGACTGCATTTTCCATGATTCATACAAAATTGAGAAATAGAATCAAAATGAAAAATCTAAAAAAACTAGTATATGTACATTATAATATGAGATTACGAGCAAAGAATGTTAAACGTCGCGATACAAATGATCAATTGATTAACCTGAATTATATACTTCACGAGGACGATCCATTAGCAGAGTGGACAACTGAAGTTGAACCATGGTTGCTTGATGACGATCCTTTGATGGTTAATATGATGAATGATGTCATTACTGCAGTGGATGGCATACTTGCACAAACAATGGCAAGTCAAAACACTGAAAATGGTATTTGGCTCCTCATATATAGTGATAATGGCAATACCGGCGGTAACGATATCGGTTTAGCAAGTAATTATGGCATTGGTTCTAGTGATGGTGGTTCGCGTAGACCAACCATACCTTATGTGAGAAGAAGAGGTGTGATGGACAATCGTGACAGAAGAGACAGTAATTTGAATGTTGAATATGGACAACAAAATTATAATTATACTAATAATCTGTATACGTCAAATGATCAGACATTCTACTTCTGACTACACAGGTGGCTATTATTATCACGGAGCAAACGAGACATATAACAGTAATATTAAACGACCAAAATAGTCAGACTACATGTACAACACTGAATGACGAACCCTCCTCATTTGATAACATGTTGGCAACGTTTCTAGGTAGAGGACAAATACAATATGGTTATCCACCATACCATACGACACAAGTGGATGAAGAAAATTATGAAAACAATCCATATACATCTCCGAGAAATAGTTTTTTGATGTAGTAAATTTTATGATGTTGTAAGTTGTATTCTATTTCTTTTGTATACTATATTTATATTTTATTTATTGTTCACAAGTTTATTAACAAACTACTAAAAACCGAAATTTGGACCGAAACCAAAACAAAACCGAAATTTATGAAATCATCCGAAACTACCAAAATTTCAAATGACCGAAACCGAGTTCTCGAACCTTGGATTACACACAAAATATATGGAAGACTCAAAGAACTAAGCTTTTACTTGTAAACATCGAAAAAAGTATGCATCATGCCCTCACACATACTCTAGGTAAATCACATTGACTAATGTAGTTAGTGTGGATCGAACTCACGATCTCATAGGTGGAAACCGACATTAACCAACTGCACTATCCCTGCGAGGATAATTTGTATGCGCGTTTATGTTTTAAATTGTATTTATCATCTTAAAAAAGATGCAGAGAAAGGAAATATAAGTGGTACTTATGTTAGAGAATGGTTAAGAATATATATATATATATATATATATATATATAAGATAAGATAAGCTTGATGCTTCTTATTTCAACGGCCGTCCAATTTAATTCTCTTTAGCTTAACCGTCAACTAATTACTTCAGACTAACCCAACAATTGATATATTATTTATTTATGTCATCAAATATTTTGATAAATTACTATGTTTTTTAGTTGATGTTTCCACTATGTCACAAAGTGAATCAAACAACGGTAATCACGCAACATAACATAGATTTTCTGTTGTCCTATTTTTTCACACAACACATGGAAAAATCATCTATTGTCTGAATAGCCCGTGAAAATTTTCATTTGTTGTCGGAATAGCCCGTGAAATCTCTATGTATATGCTTGTTATTCAGATAATATTTTATATGTTGTCTAATTTAAGTTATCAAAATTTTTAGTTTCGGCTCCATCTTCTCCCTCTCAATTATTTCGTGGCCGCTTTTTTTGTGTTTACCCATTTATATTTTTGTCCCATTTTTTTATTTTCGTTTCCCTCCCAAATCTTTTTTTCGTCTGAAAAAATCGAGCATCTTCTGGAATTAAGGTTTCATCCCCTTTGAAATTCATTCGAATAGTCTTGCTCCTTTCATTCCTCGTTAATTGTGTGCTTCGATTTCATGGCTATTGATGGTTGCGGCTCCTAGTTGAGTGTTCTTCGATTCATATTAGTATGATTTTTGTCCCTTTCGATTTATACTGTTCTTGACTTCGATTATCCTGCCAATGATGAATTGGGTTCCTTACATAGGAATTAATTTTCTATATTATATATATATGATGAGGTTTGAATTTTAAAGAATTTGTTGGCCATCTGATTCCCTTTCGATTTTGTATTGATCTCGACTTTGATTTTTCTATATGATGATTTGGGTGTTTATGTGACAATGAACAAACCTTGGCCGAAGTGCACTGACCAACATGTTTTGGTCATTTGAGATATATGTGTTGTGGTGGTGAAAACTTTGATTACTGCTTTATTAGCTCATATTTGAGTTAGTGGATGTTTTGAATTTCCATGTATATAAATACATACGTATGACTGTCCTTTTGATTCATATTCATTTGATTCATGCACCTTACAATTTCATTGTATGATTTTGGAAAGTTAAGTTCGACTTTGATCACTTCATTGTTTCGCTGGCTACCCCTTGCTTGTTTTGTTGCCCCTTGAACTTGTGATTCTTTCACTTATCTGTTAGTGTTTTCCTTGAACTGAAATTGAATGTTTTGTCAGACGGTTGACACCGAGTGATATACTTGTTGCATTTCTACTCACTATGCACACATATACATATACATGTGTATGCCTGTATGTATGTTTTCACACTTTATGTTTTCATATTTTCCTACGTTTTCGTATGTTTCCATACCTGTCGAAATCGTCCCTAGAATTTCTATATGGAAACATAATGTTTTCATATGTCCCTTGTTTAACTGCTCCTATGTTTTCATATACAATGTCACTTGCTTCTCCTTATTGCTTTAAGCTGAACCATTTTGAGTTGATCTTGTTGTAGTGCACTTTGATTCCAATATCATCCATGTATACACATACATATGTATATATATGTGTGTGTGAATGTTTGTGGCACTGCCTTGTTATAATTTGTGGCAACTTGTTGTGGCACTGCCTTGTTTTGATTTGTTTGTGAACCATTTTGAGCTTGAACTGGTTTGCTTTAAGCTGAACCATTTTGAATTGCTTGAACCATTTGTTGAATTGCTTTGAGCTGGTTTGAGCTTGAACATTTCTACTCACTATGTATGTGTGCGTGCGTGCATCAACCGATTTGAGCTTAAACCATTTTGAGCTGAGCCAATTGTTGAATTGCTTTGAGCTGAACCATTTTGAGTTGATCTTCTTTTGAGTTGCCTTGAGCTGCTTCTATGTGCACTGGCACTTGAGTCTTGCTGCTCCTATATCGAAACAGTACCTTGTATATATGTATGTATGTTTTCATATGTTTCTATGTTTTCATATGTTTTCATACCTGTCGAAACTGTCCCTAGAATTTCTATATAGGAGTAGAATGTTTTCATTGTCCCTTGTTTATTTACTCCTATGTTTTCATATACATTGTCACTTGCTTCTCCTTGTTGCTTTGAGCCGAACCATTTTGAGTTGATCTTGTTGTAGTGCACTTTGATTCCAATATCATCCATGTACATACATACATGTATTATATATGTGTGAATGTTGGTGGTTGATCTACACTTGTATATTGCTTTGCTGCCTATATGTTTGTGGCATTGCCTTATTTTAATTTGTGGCATTTGCTGTGTGTGGCACTGCCTTGTTGCATTGTTGGCCTTGTCCATCTATTTGCACACTGCCTTGACATTGGTTGAATCCCTTTCATGTGCTTTGGTTTCTTGTTTGTGCACTTTGATACTTGCTTCAGCACTTGTTGTTTTGCCCGAGCTTGTTTATGCACACTGCAATTTCTTGTTACACTTTCAATTGCAAATCTTGGTCCAATTCAATTATTGTATATACACTTGTATATACTTGTATGCACTTGTATACACCTATGTACACTCAAGCTTGTATATACAGCACTATGATTACTTGTTTTGCCAGAGCACTTATTGTTTGATGCCGAAGTATATGTATACATGTATACATATATGTGTATACATGTGCGTGCTCACTTTGATGATATATACTTGCTGCCTATAGCATGAAATGCTTGACATGCATGTACCATTATACATGTTTCATGTGTGCATTTTCTAGTGTTCCTTGCTCATGTCTTTATCTGAACTATTTTAAGTTTCTAAACCATTTTGATTTGAATTTGTTAAGTTGCCTTGAGTTGCTCCTATGTGCATTGCAGTTTTGCCTGAGCTTGACTGCATTTTTGAACATTTTGTGCACTGCACTTTTGCCTTGAATTCTTACCTACTTGTCGTGTTTGCATTTCCTGAAGTGAAAGTGTGCATTTTCAAGTATATTCATACATACATATGTATATGTGTGTATGTGTGAATGTGCAAGTGTGCATTTCTTGATTTGAGTATTCAGGTTGTATTATCTCACACTTGAATTGCATATATTCTTGATTTGAGTATTCTGGTGTTTCACCTGTTGGTGCATTTGTTTTGAACTTGAATTGTTGAAACTTGTTTTGAACTTGAATTGTTGAAACTTGTTTTATGATATGCACCTGAGTTGAGCCCGAGGCTTGGGCTTGACCTTGTGTACATTTGCACTGTGTTGAGCCTTCGGGCTTGACCTTTGCAACAATCCATGAGACTTAATATGTGCTCTGCCTTGTGATATTCATTGTGATGCACTGTGCATATCACAAATTGTCCATGCACATATACATTTGTCAATGTCGAAAACATGAAGATGAAACAAACCCGTAAACTGAGGCAATATTAATATTCAATTCAATTTTAGTTTTGCAATTTAGGTTTGTTACCTTTTCCATTTTACTGTGTTATTTATTTGAAAGGTATAGGAGAGAGTTGGACACAAGCTAAAGTAAACAAATCAAGATCAACATAAAAAACAAACTCAGGCAGGTAAAAAGAATGTTACATATGAGAGTGTAGAGAAGAGTGATTGGAAAAGTTGTATTTGAAAATGTAGGTAGAATGATAGAGAAATTTGTATTGTATTTGAATTTGATTTGAAATTAAATATTTGAATTGCATTCTGTGAACAATTATTCATATTAGTTAATATTTATATGTTGTCTAATAGGAATTTCAAACATGATACTATAACATTATGGAAAAGTTGTATTTGAAAATGTAGGTAGAATGATAGAGAAATTTGTATTGTATTTGAATTTGATTTGAAATTAAATATTTGAATTGCATTCTGTGAACAATTATTCATATTAGTTAATATTTATATGTTGTCTAATAGGAATTTCAGACATGATACTATAACATTAGACAACATTTGATTTTTTTTCTTTTTTTGTTGTGCCGGTGCATATCAGACGATTAGACATCTCTGTATTCTGATATGCAATGAGACGGCATGGGATTTAACGACGGATGGTATTCAATAAAACAACAGTGCATAGTTGTCGTGTGATTTGTTTTTCCCCGTAGTGTTCACTGTATTAATAACTTACTAAAGCAAACCTATTTTAGCCGGGGGGAAAAACGTGTAAAGAAATTCCCATAATATTTTGGGTAATTTGGTACTATAAGGGATATAGTGTCGTCGAAAGAAGATCATTACGCGTAAGATATAATAATGAAAAAGATCCTTTTTGATTTTTGTATGCATAATGTGTGAGTACTAAATCAATGAAATTTATCAACTTACTAAATATTTATTTTCGCAAATTTCATAAAAATAGCACTTCATCCATGTAACAAATTCTTTTTAGTATCAAATTAAATTAAAGAATGAACCTAAAGGCCTTGATCCTTTCACCGTTGTTTGGTTTCTCACAGCAGATTTTTCTTCCACTACTTTAACAACATACCAAAATATTTTTTCGTTATTTTTTCAATCGTTAACTTATTTTAAATATCTATACGCACAAATTCAGGTTTATGTTCAGTAAATAACCAAGAGAGTTGGATTTGATCGATTATATGTGAGCCAAGCATTTGCAACAATCACAATCAAAGAACCAGTGGTCTGCAAATAAAAGAAAAATGATGGTAATTTAATTAAAATAGGATCTCTATTCTTAAGCTTTGATTCTCAGTTCTTACATATACGAAAGTTTATCTGCTTAAGAATAGACAAACGTCAATTAAGGTTCCAGCAAAAATTGATGGGCTCGCATTGTTATTAAATTTGCATGGAACTATTTAATTCAGAAATTATCAATTACCAAAAGAATTTGCGCATAATTCTAGAAACAAATTTCTATAAAGCCTGAGCTGCTACCTGTCTAGAGAAAATACATCATCCTTGTACTACTTTAACTGATACATTACCGTCAAATTTTCTTTTGGTTTTCTAGTATTTTTAGTTAAAGTAAGCATTTTTGTTGTGAGCTAATACATCACCATGGGCTGAACTTGCCAGTACTGTGTAACCTAGGTTTTGCTTCCAATCCATAATGACCAAAATCCAAAAGTAAATTAATTTATGAAACAATTCAGATTTTCGTTTGGTTTTGTAGTATTTTTAGCAAAAGTAACCATTTTTATTGTGAGCTGATAAACCATTATGGGCTGGGATTGCCAGTCCTGTGTAACCTAGGTTTTGCTTCCAATCCATAATCACCAAAATACGAAAGTGAATTAATTTATGAAACAATAGACACTATTTTAGAGCCTGGCAATAGGTAAAGAGATGTAGTATTTATATATATTCCGTTTATAAATTCCGTTTATATCAGCCCTATTAGCTACTGGCTGTTGCAGAGACCATAATGGGTAACTAATGCAATGAAAAAGGAACTTTGATACTTAAAATTATTCGGTATGTGGATAAATATTACAAATGCATCTAGTGTTGGTAAAGGAAGAGTTTACTGTATTACCAGATATAGCATATACCTTATTTGGATTTATACAGATAAATCAGTAAAAAAGTCAAAATATACAGATATCATATTTGGTAATTAGCATTTATCATACCAGATCAGCCAATATGATTCGCTTAGCGATTTAGTTAACTATAATGCGATGTTTACGCTATACAATCTCAAGCATAATACCTTATGCTATATAATTTTAAGGGATTTTTTACCTTTTACAGCACATTCACTGTATTTTATTACAATAATTTTTGACGTGTTAAATCTTGCCCTACCAAGCTTTGGAAACTGGTAGGTTAAGATTAGGTTCTACCATATCTAATAAGCCACGATACGCACATACCTTATATAGTGATTTAATTTACTATAATGTAGTTATTACACCATCTAATTTCTGTTATCATTTCTCATCTGATATGATTTCAATGTTTTATTAACCTTTTACAACATATTTAACATATTTTCTTTCTAATTAAATTTAAAGTTTTAAATCTTGACATACAAATCATTTTTCTTGCTAACTAATTTTGAAGTATTAAAACTTATAGATGTGTTGGTTAAGGGTGGATTTAGTATATTACCATGTTTGGATTTATATACGCTGTGCAATGAAAACCAAAATACATACAATTTTTATAGATGAAAATTGGCTCCTTCCATAGAGCTACCGATGTGATTTCCGTAGTGGTTTATTGAATATAATGCAAATTTTACACTATCAATGTCTACTATCATATATCATGTTATATGATTTCAATATGATTTTTAATACCATTTATAACATGTTCAATCTATTTTCTTACTGATAAATTTGGAGCATTAAATCTCGTCTTTCCAAGATTTAGAAGCTTGGCAGAGGAAGGTTGACTCCTAAGTCTAGTTAGCCACCATGGCTTTTTTAGAAATTTGATCAATTGTAATGCAAATTTTGTACCATCTAATGTCTATTATCATATCTGGTGAGATAAGGCATGATTTCACTTATCTATGTATATACACATAAACCCACCCACCTTTTATGTTATATTTTCTTACTACTAAATTTTGAAGTTTTAAACCTGCCATGCTAATCTATTTTCTTACCAATTAAATCTTACAAATGTACCTAACGTTGGTTAAATTTTATCCCATTCCTAAGCCATTTCACAATCTACTATAAATGCACTAAAAAAATATGGAAATGCTTAATAGAAAAACTTCTAATATAACTAAATATAAAGAAAAGTAAAACTTAAGAGTAAAATTAAAAAAAATGCAATAAAGGCAACATATACATCACGATATTTCAGTAGGAAATTTATTAAAATAACCATAACTATAAACTAATTGGTGCTCCTAATCAAAACATTAGGCAAATCACCGTAATATGATTCCTACCATGGTCCTAATATGAATAATATAAGCTTGAATCCAGCAATTATTCCCTTATGAAACTAACAATTAGAATAAACCCACTTGACCATTTCAGTATACAAAAGCTAACATGTTTTTTTGCTGTTTGAACTGTCCTTTACAATAGGGGAATTCCTAACATCGTAAAATAAATCAGATGGAAATAAAATGAAAATTCAAGTAAAATACAAACAATCTAATTCAAAACATTTTTAATACGCATCAGTTATAAGAAAATTATACCGAGATAAGTACCCGCAAATCGAAGATGTTGAAATTATCTGAACACAAAGCTGAAGGTGTAAAAGGTTAAGCGATAATAATCAACTCGGGCTTAGAGTAGGCATCATGGTTCTGAAATGACAGAAGAGGTAATTAGAGAAGTAAGTGAAAGATTTCGGTGATTGAAATAAAACGGAGGGAGAACATACGGGAAATAATTGAATCTCGCAGGGTGGAAAAGTAAAATCATGGAGCCTTCAGCCATGAATAGGGTTTTAACAGGCATTGAGAAAGTGGGTTGAGCAAGGAACGGGAAACGATTAATCTTTCTCACATTAATGTTGAGACCTAGAACCTGTACTAGGGGTACTTGGTCATGGTTGTGGTTTGAGTGTGAATTATTTTGTTCTTCAATTTTGTCTTTTTGTTTAAGAAGAATGTTTCAATGTTCTTCATTAGTTGATCAAGGGCCCTCTTACCACAACAACACTAATCCCTATACTAGCAGATAAATTTCATAGCAACTTATGCAGGGCCGGTCCTATGAGTTTTGGTACCTAAAGCCAAAAGTGAAAACAAGGCCCCTATACAGAAACTGATATTATGATCATTAACTAAATCATTAAAATTTATATTGTTCATAAATAATGAGCACAGAAAAAAAAATAACTTTATCCGTGATAATAATTCAAGTTGTACACCAAAATTAATATCAACTATTACTGTCTACCGACTCTCAACAGTATCTGGATCATTCATTTGTAACTTTTAGTAGTATATATCAATTATTTTTCAAGATTTACCGATATATATCAACGGTATGCATATTTGGAATAATCATATTCATTCATTATAGAAAGGTATATGGGGAATAATGTAATTGTTTGATACTGATTATTGCGTAACAAAAATAATTATCAAATTAAGTCAATTAACACTTAATAATTCGGAAGAAGATATACTTACCAGTTAGCACTGTAATAATAAAGCAGAATGCAAAGAAGTGTCGCTGCAAGAAGAGATACGGTATGCAAAGAAGTGTCGCTGCCGCCGCCGCCGCCGCTGTCGCTAGAGCTGTCGACGTCGTGCCGGTGCTGGTGCCGTGCCGCTGGAGGCTGGAGAGTGAAGCCGCCCCTTTTCCAAACTCAAGATCGATGACGAGAAGAGAAACTCTAGCCGACTTTGGGGAATGTGAGAATTGAGATCTGCTTTTTTTTTTTTTCGTTTGCTAGTCGCGATTTTGATGCCCCAGAAAAATTGGTGCCCTAAGCGGCCGCTTCCCTCGCTTTGGGGAAGGGCCGGGCCTGAACTTATGTATACAGAAAAATTGGTTATCTCAATCTTGAAATAATAAATCCTATTAGAAGAATTATCTCATCAGATAAGCAAAAACATATATGCTATATATGAGATAATAATTTTAAATATATATTACATTCTGAATGTCAACTTTTGAATTCTATCACAGACCTAATGATAGAATTAGGAGATTCTTTACAACAGTATAATGAAAAGTTCTATAATCTAGTGACTCATTTCACATAGTATGGTACCAAGGAATAAAAAATTACAACAAATAAGTGATAACCAAAATTACTTAAGAGTATCCATGCAAAACATAGATGGTTTTGGTACAACTTTACAAAAACTCACCAGAAAATTTAAAGCCTTAAAACTAAAAAACTTCTCAGATAAACAAGATATAATTTCTTTAAAACGATCAACTGAAGAAAATAAACCTAAAGAAATTGAAATATATTGTAGAGACTTAATATTACAAGTCAAAACCCAAGCAAAAACTAATAAAGAATGTTTTGAAACACAGATACAAAAACTTGAACAAATGTTACAAGAAATTAAATATATACAATTAAATCAATATGCGATATGATAATATACATTACCTAGAAGTAATATATTATGTCAATGTGATGTATAAACAAAACGATACTTTAGCACCAGGATATAATAGTTTTGCTAATAAGGCAGACAATGCAATCTGCCTAATGACCAATACAGTTACAGCAATGCTTACGCAAATACATGAAAAATTAGAATTGCTAGAGGAAAGAATAGAATTATTAGAAGAAAGATAAATAAATTTAAATAGAGAAATAAATAATCTAGATAAATCAACACAAGAAAAAAATTATGATATTAATCAATTAACAGAAAAATATCAAATTTAAATTTAGGACCTACAGATCCAGAGTTAAATAAAAATAAAAAGACTAAAATAAGTTTTCTAACCTTCAAAAACTTGAACGGCATATAATGAATAGGAGGTCTTTTTCAGGAGTATCTAGAACCTTAACAAATAGACCAACAGAAAGTAACAGTTTAGCCTCAAATACATGGACGGACAGTATTTTGAGAAGATCTGTAAATTCACAATCTCGGTTAGAAGAAATAATAAATATAGATAATGACTTAGAAGTATTCTCAAATAACCAATTAAATACTTTAAATCCCAGAGAATCATGTAGAACGAGACATTTACAATAAATACTGGATTATACAGACATCATAGAGAAGAAATCCTTTCTATTAGTGTTGGAAACCAACAAATTATAAATTTAATGACAACGGAGGCAATTAAACAGCTAAAAATACAAAATTATAAATTAATCCACCTAGGACTAATTGTTATAGGAGTAAAAGGACTGGTAAGACAAAAAATAGGATCCAAATTACTAATTGTGCTAATTGATGATAGACATCGAGACTTAGATAAAGCAATTTTTGGAACTATAGAAGTAGACATGAATAATAACATTGGAATTGTTTATATTTCACCCAATTTTACAATAACACTAACAGAATTTTACAAACATATAAAAATAATTATTCAAGCTAAAGGATTTGAAAACTTTAACGGTAAAAATATTTTACTTGACATAACATTCTTGGGGAAATGTATGACAAAATATACTCCTAAAATAAAAATAAAATTAGATGAAATGATAAAAACACTAACTTCCACTGGACTTAAGTTCTTAAAACCAATGGAAATAGACTCTTCTGTATTAGCGGGACATGAATGGACAGTTCAAAATCCCAATGAAAATAAAAGTAGACTAAAACCCAATGATGTAGTGACATACACAAATCCTGATGGATCTATATATTTAAGATTTAAAGATTATGGACCCCTCTAAACAAAATGAAATAGATACAGATGATGAATCAATTACAGGATTACAAAATAACTTAAAATGGATAATATAATTTACCCAAAAGAACTTGGAATGGTCTTAGAACCATTTGAATTATATGAATTAGAACAATTAGACAAAATAATCAAATAAATATTAATACCTTTGTCTATGTTGATGATGGAAATAATATCAGGATTAAAACAATACACACATTAGGGGCCTTTTTAGAAGACTCTACTGGTAATAACAATAATAATCAATCCATAGAACAAGTAATTTCTGAATCTACTGAGCATATAGAATTAATGGAAGGACAAGGAGAAAGTTCAACAGTAACTTATCCAAAAGATCCTCCACATAAAATGGATTACCCTCTAGGGCATCCTCCTCGAATTCATGTTAATCCTTATAATAATGCAAATAAAATTTTAAGAACTATAGTGAAAAGAATACCAACTGAAATAACATTTTTCTGGAACAAATTTTGTAATCCTCAATGTTACAGAATGTTATCCACAATTACTAGATACATATTTAGAGTAATAGACTGTCGCAATAGCTAGAGATTATTCAGCAAAGTATCCTAATATAAATTCTGGTAAAGAAATGGTCAGAATTGCAGAAAATTATTTAGGAGATATTGCTAAAGGCATGTGGGAAGTATATAAAAGTAAATTTCCAGATGAAATAACAACCCTTATAGCACAAGGAGGAAATATATATAATTTTGCTTACTTAATACATAGAATAATAACTGACAGGGAAGTAAATACTGGATTAACTCTTAGACAACAAGAAGCTATGCGACACCTAGAACAAATACAACTTCTAGATTGGAAACATATAATAATATTCTTAAATGAATTTTTATAATATGCAACAACTTCTGGAAATTACTATTCTAAAGAAATCGGTGACAAACTATTTTTAAACTATCTGGTGATTTAGGAAAAGAAATACATAAATCATGGGATGAAATGTACAGAGACATACCCCCTGCATATGATAACATAAGAATCAGAATAATCCATATTATTTCTGAACTAAAAAACAAATGTACATACATATAAATACAAAGAGAATTAAAACAAAAGAATTATGGTTTTTGTTCTCAAATATATACTCCCCAACAATATGGATCTAAGGATATATTATTCGGAGACCAAAATCTAAAAAACAATACACAAAGAAATACTACTTGAGGAAATCAGCTGCGAAAAAACCATATTTAAATAAAAATAGACATGTTGGAAAATATAACCCAAAAAAACATATACAAACACGATTACATGTTTCACATGTAGTGAAAAATGTCACTTATCATCTATATGCCCTAAAAGACATAATTTATTTACCAGGGAATCAAATCTAATTGATTCAGCAAATGAAGATTTACTGGAAATAGTTTCAGATGTTTCTGAAACTACTACTACATATTCAATAATATCACTTGAAGGATTGGAAGAACGAGAATTACCTTCTAATTCAGACTATTCTTATTTAATAGAAGATTTAACAAATAAGCAGATAAATCAAGAAGATTATTTAGAACAATTTCTTAATCTAATGAACCAAGAAATTTGTATGCATGAATTCAAACACAAAACGGGAACATATACTAATAAATGTCATTTTTTTCCTTGGTACCCAGCCTTTGATAAGAGGTTTAAATGTAAAAAACGCACCATAGAAATATGTTACATTTGTGCAGAAAAAAACTTCAACCTAAATATACCAAATGAAAAGAAAATACAATATACAAATAAAAATAAGATTAATGATGAAAGAATAAAAATTCTTAAAGAAAGAATAAACAATCTTGAACTAGAACTAGATGACTTAAAAAAACAATTTCAAAATTTTGAAATGGAAAAAATAGAAATGCAAATCCAAAATCAAAATAAAGGAAAAGAAACAATACATGAAAATCTTGATCCAATACAAGCAAATAATCTTAACACAGTTGATCAACCTATACAAATTCCTTTAATTTGTAATATAGAAAATCTAAAGGAATTAAGAATATTAAAAATAATAAAATATAAAAGGATTAGAAATCCAATTATTAGCATTTGTAGACACAACAGCTACAAGCTCTACGATAAACTCGGAATTAATACCTTAATATTTGATAACAAAAGCAGCAATACCAAAATGAAGTCTCCAATTTGATGGAACTACAACAATAATACAGATATATTTGTTAAATTTTGGTGATACAAAATCACAAATAGAGGAAATCAAATATGCAAAAGAAAAGAAAGAGAAGATTTTGTTTCCTCTGATTAATAGACATATTTGGGTATGTTTGTTTCTCTCTCTAATTGGCTAATTAAATTATTTTTTGCCATCTAATGTTAACTTGGGCATTAAGTAATTGATTATGTAAATAGAGACTAGGAGAGAGGGTAATGGAAAATCTAATTGCTAATTTTCTCTTCTTCATCTTTGTTCTTTTTCTCCAAAAATTTTAGCCATACAGATATTTGCTCCCTTTCTCAATTTGGTTATTGATTAAATGATATTCTGTTTACTTTAGCTTTGTTATATTAATTGTAAAAAAAATTGGTGAATCAATATAGTGGGTGGGGGTGGAATATTTTGTGTTATTGCATTTTGATTTCAATTCCGTCTTGTTTTCAATCCAAGTTGTCTCTATGTGATTTGGGTGACAAAGATCCGCTGATAAAAGCTTCCGCAAAGCGCTACTATTTTCATAACAGTTTGGTATTAGAGTAAAGATCATCGCAAAGCTTAGAGTAATTTTGGTTTGAAAAATTATTGATGTCAGATATGATTTTCTTTTCAAAGGTGGCTATCTTAGATGGGAAAATTGGGGTATTTGGAAGCCTAAGATGAAGGATGTTCTATACCTCAATGATCTTCATGATCTGATTGATGGAGATGGAAAGAAGCCCTTTGATGTAGATGAGGGAAAATGGAAGAAGATGGATAAGAAGGCGATTGCTTTGATTCGTCAGTATCTTGGCGATTCAGTTTTCCATCATGTGGCTAGTTGTGAATCCACGAAGGCTTTGTGGGACAAGTTGGTATCTTTATATGAGTCAAAGAGTGCTACTAGTAAGGCTTTTCTGGTTCGAAAGTTGGTACAACTAAGATTAGATGAAGAGAAGTCTGTTGTAGAGCATTTGAATGAATTTCAAAATGTAATAAATCAATTGAAAAATACGAAGGTTAACTTTGATGATGAGTTACAGGCTCTTTTATCAATGAGTTCGCTTTCAGAAAGTTAGAAAACTTTGGTTGTTTCATTGAGTAATTCTAAAGCTAATGGAACTATCTCTCTAGAAATTGTTCGAAGCAATCTTTTGAATGAGGAGCTTAGAAGAAAAGGTCAGGTATGAAATCAATTCAAAGTGAGGCTATGGTGGCAAAGGACTCGAAGAAAGATACAATTTGGAAGAAGAAGGACGCTAATGGTAAATGCGTTATCATGTATCATTATTGTAATAAAAAAGGTCACATATGCAGCAAGTGTTATGCTTATAAAAGAGATCAGAAAATGGCTGCGCATGGTGATACTAGTAGTGATGCACATGTAGGTTTTGCTGAAGGTACCGATAGTGATACTTCTTGTGACGTCCTCTTTAGTGAAAATAAACATCGGAAGATGGATTCGAGAGCCATTTTTCACATTTGTAGAGATGTGAATTGTTTTTCTTCTTATGAGAAGAGGGTCGACATGATTAGCACAGTCAATGGAGAAGAGCTACCGATTTGTGGCGTTGGATCTATCCGATTTCGTATGCACGATGGTATGGTTAGAGAAGTCTCTGGAGTGTGACATGTACCCACTTTTTCGCATAATCTTATTTCTCTCAGTCAGTTAGATCGCCGTGGTTGCACTTATGATACTCAAGGTGGAGTTTTGAGAGTGAAGAAAGGTGGTCGTATAAGGATGAGAGGAGTATTGGAAGAAGAAAACCTTTATAGCTTGGTTGGTTCTGTAGTCGACAATGGAAAGCGAGTGACAGTTGAAGAACCTAGTCCACAGCAAGGTGGAGAGGTTAACGTGGTCGCTACTTATGATTCCAGCATTGAGGATCATATTTTAGTTAGGGGCCTTCATGTCGATGATGCTCGAGGGATCGATAATGATCAGGTAATGAGCTTGAGTGATAGACGGGTGTCGAATTGCAAAATTCACAAAGACAAGGCGGAGATCTTTGTGGTATTACAAACGTTTTTGAGACCGAATTTGTGTGGTGCACCTCATGTGGGAGATGCATCACTTGTAGACAGCGGTTGAGGTTTGTAATTTAGTGTGGTTGAGATATGAGGATTTATGATAGATCTAGATATGGCATGCTTGATATGTTGGAGATATGTGATTTTGCATCAATGTGGTGTTTTACATTTTGGTGATACAAAATCACAAATAGATGGAAATAAATATGCAAAAGAAAGAAAGAGAATATTTTGTTTCCTCTAATTAATAGGCATGTTTGAGTATGTTTATTTCTCCATCTAATTGGCTAATCAAATTATTTTTTGCCATCTAATGTTAACTTGGCATTAAGTAATTGATTATATAAATAGAGACTAGAAGAGAGGGTAAAAGTATAGTGGAAAATCTATTTGATAATTTTATCTTCTTCATCTTTATTCTTTTTCTCCAACAATTTTAGCCATATAGATATTTCTTCCTTTCTCAATTTGGTTATTGATTCAATGATATTTTGTTTACTTTAGCTTTGTTCTATTAATTGTAAACAAAATTTTGGTGAATCAATAAAGTGGGTGATTGGGTGGAATATTTTGTGTTATTGCGTTTTGATTTCAATTCTGTCTTGTTGTCAATCCAAGTTATCTCTTTGTGATTTAGATGACAAAGATCCGTTGATAAAAGCTTCCGCAAAGCGCTATTATTTTCATAACAATATTAACAAATGCTCAACTTAGATTTCAAACCACTTGTAATGATTGGTCTCAACATTACAATCTGCGACAAATATGGGTAACAAAATTAAACTTAGGAAATATAAATCTGGTATTAAGATTAGATTTCTTTTTAAGTGACAATGGCCAATTCTCATTTAACAAAGATTATCTACATATATCAAAGAAAACAGTACTAACCCCTATACTATCAGAGTATACGATAGAGAAGCGTGGTGGAGATATACATACAACAAACCCAAAAAAACCAAAAGTTTGCAAATGTAAAAATCCTGGAGAATGCCAGAAAAATTGTGGTTACATCGAAAACAAGGATCAAGTTCAGAATTAAAACATAAAAACAACACTCAATACACCCTTGATGAAAATAGTACTTACTATAATTTTGATGAAATAGTACTTACTACAATTTTGATCCTAGACATGACACATGTTTTGAAATGACATATCCAGATAAAATAAGCAGAATATTACTAACCACTAAAGAAATAGGCCAAATAATTAGTGCATTATAAAAAATAGAAATTGTAGGAGAAAAACCTTTAAAACACTAGGACAGAGACTCTATTTACTATAAGTTAGACATAATCAACCCAGACACACAATAAAAACTAGAATACCAAAACATGATAATTAGATGATTGAAGAATTTAAAACGCACATAAACATTCTAAATAAACTAGGTATAATTAGAAAGACTGATTCAAGACATAGAACAATAGTTTTTATAGTACAAAAAGGAAGTGAAAGAAAAAGAGGACAAAGTAGAATGGTAATGGATTATACCCGATTAAACGATAACACTAATGAAGACAGATATTGTATTCCTAACGAAGATACCTTAACCGACAAAATACAAAATAATTATTGGTTTTCAAAATTTGATCTAAAATCTGGATTAAAAAAGATGCACCCATATTCTATAGCATGGACAACCTTTACATGTTCAAAAGGACATTATGAATGGCTTGTAATGCCATTTGACCTAAAAAATGCACCACAAATATTCCAAAGAAAATGGATAATATTTTCAGACACTATAGCCAATTTACATGTGTGTACATAGATTATATATTAATCTTCTCCAAAAATAAAAAAGAATACATATCTCATTTGTACACCATACTTAGACTATTTGATGCACATGGCCTAATAATCTCTAAAAGGAAAATGGAATTATTTAAAAATACAATGGAATTCTTAGGTGTAAAAATAAGAAAAGGACAGATAGAACTACAAACTCACATTTCAAGAAACATATTAGAATTTCCTGATAAATTAGCAAGTCTAAAGCAATTACAGTCATTTCTTGGGTTACTAAACTATGCAAGACCCTTTTTACAAAATCTATCTAAATATACTGGCCCTTTATACAACAAGGCCAATCCTAAGGGAAAAAGAGAATTTAATGAAGAAGATATAAAACAAGTCCGGAATATAAAAGAATTAGTTAAGAAATTAAAGCCTTTAACGTTACCCCTTGAATCATACTATCTAGTCATAGAAACTGATGGATCATCCCATGGATGGGGAGGTATTTTAGTATCAAAAACTAATAAATATGATCCCAAATCTATAGAAAAAGTATGCAGATATACCTCTGGAACTTATAAGAAAAATGACATATGACATATCTAGATTATGAAATCCTTGCTATAATATATTGCTTAGAAACATTCTGATTATTTGTTATATCACACAAAGAAATTACAATCAGAACCGATTGTGAAGCTATAGTAAAATATATTGATAAAAAAAAGAAAAATCCACCATAAACAACAGATGGATAAAACTGAGACATACTATACTAAATTATGGAACCAAAATTGTTTGGGAACATATTAAAGGGAAAACAAACATACTTCCTGATACACTTTCCAGGCTTTTTATCGAGCTAGATGAACAGACTATGGACTGTATCCTAGACATTGTATTACAGAAGCCAAATATATTGGATCTTATACAATAAATAAAGATTAGATTGGTCATAATTTGCAGATATGGCTTCTCCAGAAAGTAAGAAGTTTCTAAAGACATATACACAAAATAATTTCGTCACTAAAGCTCAACTTTATTTCCTATAAAAAAAGCTTTATAAAACCTATTCCAAAGAACAAATGGAAATTCTAGAACAACATCTAGAAGATTTTTTTTAGCAAAGTTGTTCTATATAATGAAAAACTTAAACATAACTGATAAACATCAATATGAAATAGCAAAGATTTTTAGGGACATATACACTTTTGAACTAATAGACATGATAGATGGCCTTGAAATAAACCTATTTTATACTATAAGTAATATAGACAGGCATATCATCATAAATAATTCCAAAGACATGAGATCTATATCAAGAAGAACTTATCTAAAATTCTATGAAGAATATATAAACACTCTTCTTAAACAAAAAGACAAATTTAAGGAACAAAATAATTCACACTACACAAATTATGAACTAGGTCTAGACATATATAGTTCATACTACACAAATTACGAATCTGATCTAGATATACATGGTTGGTAAAATTATGGGTCAAAAATTAGAAGGCTTCCTGCGATTATCTTTGATAAACTTAATACGAGTTAGTAGAATTCCTAATTATCGACTTATAATTTTACTTAATGCACCCTTGGGTTTTTTTAAACCTACAAGTTGCCATTAAGACCAACCTACAAGTAGGTTAACCCCTTTTTATCAGATCTAATTTTTTGTTTATTTCGTTTTTTGTGTAGTAGGAGTAATGGCAGCTTGTAGGTTTTTTAAACCCAAGGGTGCATTAAGTAAAATTATAAGTCGAGAATTAGAAACTCTACTAACTCTTGTTAAGTTTATCAAAGATAATTGCATGAATCCTTCTAATTTTTGACCCATAAATTTACCAACCATATATATCTAGATCAGATTCGTAATTTGTATAGTATGAATTATATATGTCTAGATCTGGTTCATAATTTGTGTAGTGTGAATTATTTTGTTCTTCAATTTTGTCTTTTTGTTTAAGAAGAATGTTTCAATATTCTTCACATAGTTTTAGAAAAGTTCTTCTTGATATAGGTCTCATGTCTTTGGAATTATTTATGATGATATGCATGTCTATATTACTCATAGTATAAAACAGGTTTATTTCAGGGTCATCTGTCATGTCTATTAGTTCAGAAGTGTATTTGTCCCTAAAAGTCTTTACTGTTTCATATTGATGTTTATCAGATATGTTTAAATTTTTCATTATATAAAATGACTTTGCTAAAAGACTTCTTCTAGATGTTGTTCTAGAATTCCAATTTGTTCATTGGAATAGGTTTTATAAAGCTTTTTTTTATAGGAAAATAAAGTTGTTTTGATCGGTTTTTTAGAAAATAACCAAAGCTTTCTGGAATAATCAGATTATTTTCTACAACAATGAGATTTTTCCTTTTTAATATATATTTACTTAGACTTATGAAAGTTCATGTTTAAATAAGATCATGATTTAAGGATATTATTACTTATTACCAAAATATATATAAATGTGTGTGTGTGTTTGCGTCAAAATTGATCACAAACACCCAATTGCCAATGAAAACACCCGATTTATAATCATAGATAGCAAATGTGTAGAGAATATAAAAATGAAGAGTACTCAGAAAATTAAAAGGTATGCATTAAAGACACAAGGCTTATAGTGGTTCGGTTATCTCTGGCCTATGTCCACTTTGAAGAGTTGTTATTTTATTCATTATCACTCACTGGTTACAAGAGTACAATTGATAATAATTTAGTTACAACGGTGTTCGGCAGAATAACGGTGTAAAAGAACCAAAAGATCCCTTTTCTAAAGCTCTTGGACTGCTATTTATAAGTGTGGTCGTAGATATCCCGTCCAGATCTCGAAGGACTCCTTCTCTCACGTGGGTGGGCCCACGCGATCGATCCCGAGCGATTTCGACTCGATCCATGATCGATACAAATGGAACTCGTATCGATCACAATTTTGCCCAATCGAGTCGAGATCGAGCAT
The DNA here is from genome assembly GCA_030765085.1 of Allium cepa. Lineage (NCBI taxonomy): Eukaryota > Viridiplantae > Streptophyta > Magnoliopsida > Asparagales > Amaryllidaceae > Allium > Allium cepa. The sequence continues at coordinate 675,825,178 of CM060929.1, forward strand.
GGACATTCTTGGGGTTGTACGTAAGCTCCTGCGAAAATTTGGTAACATTTGGACTTATAGATTGTGAGATATGACCGATGCAAGTTTGAATTTCCAATGTGTTGTCCAATTTGTACCGGTTCATTCGAATCGATCCATTCACATCACTCCCAGGCATGTGCTTACTAGGTGACACGGCGCTATCTTTTAGGATCGATCCACTTTTTATGCCGAGTGATCGAGTCTTTCTCTCGAACACAATCTCGTTCATATCGACCTGATGTACTCTATTCTTCGTATCGACCATAGGATGCTTATTTCGCATCGATGGCTCAGTAGCCTTTTCGTATCAAAACATTCGTATCGATCCATTATGTGTTCTTCGTATCGATCAATGAACGATCGATACGAAATACGTGAATGGGTGGATCGATACGAAGTGCATGGAATGATCGACACGAAGTGACAATTTTCCATGGATATGAATTAGCTGGTGATGATGGATGTAAAGTAGGATGAGCTCAGACCGATACGAAGTGGGGCATGCTTGATGGATACGCACAATGCTAGTATCTTGATCGATTCGAAAGAAATTGATACGAAGATGGTGATCTGATGGATATGAATCGCTTGATTTGCATCGATCATATCTTGAGCATATGAACTCCGATTGACTTGAAATTTGAAACGTAGCCTTTCCTAGCCTTTTTCATCATTACCAATCGATCCCGTCTTGATTGGAGCTTGGTCAAATTTCAACGATACCGATCATAGCATTGTTTCCAATCGATCTTTAATACTGATCCCCGTCCTTCTTAGCCTATTTGTTGATATCCCGGCCTTGACCAAAAGGTTGGATAACATTTTCCCCTATAACATGCCTTGTGGTATGAAGGCGTGTTTTGAATAGCTTCGAATCCAACATCCAAAGCCCATATTCTATCCATAGCCATACCATCCGATCCATAATCTAGTCTACTACCAAGTCATCCTATTCAAGTGCCGTAGCCATATCGAAGTCTGCGACTGCTTTGAGTCCATTCCCAATTCAAAATCCTGTAACCAAATCCTTAACCAATTCCAAAGGTATCCGAACCCATCAACAGAGTTTTAATCTACTCATAACCAATAGCCAAATCTATGACCTTTCTGGGTTGATATCCAAACTCGGACCGCTCCGGGCCCTTTGCCAAATCTAGGACCTCACCGGGTTCATCTATTCTAAGCTGAAACCCGAATCCATGACCTCTCCGGGTTTAACTTTGAATCCGTAGACCTTGTCGGGTCGCATTATCCTATTCCAGCCTCGACTCTTCGGTCAAGGGCTTATATGTTCTCCGGCCTCGACTCTCCGGTCGAGGACTTTTATATTCTTCGACCGAGGACTTTTATATTCTCCAGCCTCGGCTCTCCGGACGAGGACTTTATATAGTGTTCGAGCCCATTCCATCGCTCTTTGGCAAAGGGACTCATAATCTACGGTCGCTGCCCCGTCTCTCCAGTCAGGACCATGATCGCGAGACCTGTGTTATTTGTTACATTAATAAAAATCCAATCATTTAAAAGTTTTTACATCCAGGGAAATCCAAATAAATGTCTATACATCCAGGGGAGAAACCAAAATTAAAAAAAAAAACGAAAAGAAAAACCAGATTTCATGGACTCGAGCAACACGGATTATCATCGTCTCAAAGCATGCCTAGGGACCGTCCTCGATCTCGTATATGTGTAAGTGATTTAGCCATATTACTTCGAGTTCTATTACTTATTCAAATTGATAAATCCATTTAGTTGATGACAATCCGGCGATTCCTAGATCTAGTTCCATCCTCGTTCGAGGTGGGCAGTGGCCGCTCATGTTCCACTGCCACAGCTCGATTCCTTACATATTGTTGTAGATGACCATTACTTACATGCTCCTTAAAGATATCCTTCAAATATCTACAATCGTTCGTATTGTGCCCATTCAGCTCATGTAATATACAATGCTTTCCCGATGCCCGTTTGTATTCAGAAGGTCCCCTTCTTGCCGGCTTTCAACACTGGAGGCACCCTCGAGTATCCAAGTAAATCCTTTCCAGAGTCTCAGTCAAATCCGTGTATGAAGTAAACTTTGAATTCCTCCTTGGCCTTTTTGAAGTGTTACCATTATCATTCATTTTCCTTTTTCTTTATCATCTTTATTTGGATCCTCCCTGAGTGGACCTCCACCCCTTACTGCATAAGCTTCAGCCTCTCTCCCTTCTCTCTCAGCCTGCACATCTTCCTGCCTCAGGAACCTTTCTGCCTCGTGGTAGAACTCCCTGAGATCCCTCGGTGGGTCCCGTTCTAATGGTATCTTAAAATCCAAATTATCTGCAATTCCTGAAACTGCCGCCATCAAAACCATCGATGGACCGGGCCGATCCACCAAAGCTACAACCACATTGAATCTGGTTAAGAAATCCCTGAGCGACTCTCCTTTCCATTATTTCATCAATGTCAAAGTCATCACATTCTTAGGTCGGACTATGTGGACCCGAAACTGCTCATAAACCTTTCAATCAGCTCTATCCATGCGCCAATAGAGCCACTCTCCAACTCTCTGAACCATAATGCTGCTATATCCGTCAAACACAAAGGGAAGCATCGTGCCATGACCTCTTTTGATGCCCCCAGTACTTGTATATGCCTCATGTACATTGTCAAGCGAACAACATGATTCATTCTCCTGTTATACATCTCCAGTGTTGGTAGTTTGAAATCTTGCGGGTTCCTAGCTTGCTTGATCATTGGAGCAAAGGGACTCCTATTCACATCCTCCAAGTTTTTATTCACTAGTTATCCCCTCATGGCTCGCCTGATGATCTCCTCCAACCTATCACTGTCGCCGAGCTGTAGTTCTTGTCTGTTGCCTCCAATCTGCCCCCTGAGTTCACGAGGGAATTTTGGGACCCGCTCTCCTAGATGAGCATCCATTTCTCTATCGACACCATATTGTACATCTCTACCTGGTACTCCGCCCGGGATTGGATCAACATGCTCCAGGGGAGTGCCCTCTAGTCTTGGTGCTACTCCCGATGGTCCTGCTCTGTTTTGAATTCTGGTTGCTCCTAACTCCTATTTCCAACATCTCTCGCAGTTGCGTTCTCTTGACTCTGCACTCCAACTTGTGCAACGTGTCAAAGTAGGTTCTACATCATCTCCTCTTGTATTTTCGGCATTGTTTCCATCTTGTCTCTAGTGATGAAAATCGAGGCCTGATTTGCTTTCGAGGAAGTGTCTTGACTCCCTTCATGCTAACTCTTTTCAGCCCTTTGTCTTCTTGTCGATCGCCTTTCCATAGCCTTCTAAATCCAAGTCCTTAAGCTTTCAAATCTGAAATCCAAGCTTTAGAATCCCCGAGTGCTTGCCTTCTCAGTGGAAGCACCAAAGTGTTTGCGCCAAAATTGGTAACAAACACCCAATTGCCATTGAAAGCACCTGTTTACAATCACAAATAGCAGATGTGTAGAGAATATAAATATAAAGCGCACTAAGAAAACTAAACGAAATGCAGTAAAGACACAAGGTTTACAGTGGTTCGACAATCTCTGGCCTACGTCCACTTTGAAGAGTCGTTATTTTATTCATTATCACTCACTGGTTACAAGAGTACAATTGATAATAATTGAGTTACAATGGAGTTCGACAGAATATCGACATAAAAGAACCAGAAGATCCCTTTTCAGAAGCTCTTGGACTGCTATTTATAGGTGTAGGCTGTAAATATCTCGTCCAGATCTCGCTGGCCTCCTTCTCACATGTGGGTGGGCCCACGCGGTTGATCCCGAGCGATTTCGACTCGATCCATGATCGATATAAATGGAAATCGCATCGATCAAAATCTTTCCCAATTGAGTCGAGATCGAGCATGGACATTCTTGGGATTGTATGCAAGTTTCTGTGAAAATTTGGTAACAATTGGACTCGTAGATTGTGAGATATGATCGATGCAAGTTTGGATTTCCAATGTGTTGTCCAATTCGTATCGGTTCATTCGAATCGATCCATTCGCATCGTTCCCAGGCACGTGCTTACTAGGTGATGCTGCGCTATCTTTTAAGATCGATTTATTTTTTATGCCGAGTGACCAAGTCTTCCTCTCAAACACAGTCTCGTTCATATCAACCTAATGTACTCCATTCTTCGTACCGATCATGAGATGCTCATTTCATATCGATGATTCAAATAGCCTTTTCGTATTGATAGAAAAGGGATAACATTCGTATCGATCCATTATGCGTTCCTCATATCGATCAATGGCCGATCGATACGAAATACGTGAATGGGTGGATCGATACGAAGTGCATGGAATGATCGACACGAAGTGACAATTTCCCATGTATACAAATTAGCTATGATGATGGATGCGAAGTAGGATGAGCTTGGACCGATACAAAGTGGGGCATGCTTGATGGATACACAGAGTGTTAGTTTTCTTTAATCGATTTGAAAGAAACCGAAACGAAGAAGGTGGTCTGATGGATATGAATTGCCTGATTTGCATCAATCATATCTTGAGCATATGAACTCCGATTGGCTTGAAATTTGAAATGTAGCATTTTCTAGCCTTGTTCATCATTACCAATCGATCCCTCTTGATTGGAGCTCGGTGAAATTTCGACTTTATCGATCATACCATTGTTTCCGATCGATCTTTAATACCGATTCCCGTCCTTCTTAATCTATTTGTTGATATCCCGGCCTTGACCGAAAGGTGGGATAACAATGGTGTTTATAGATTAAGGGAAAGAAACGAAATGTTTCATTTTCTAAATTAATTTTAACATGCAACTTTACACATATTTACTCATAAGATTATATTTGATGTACTTCATTTTATAAAAACATCAAATATTAATTAAAATATAAATAATTAAAACCTTTTTAAACAAAATTAAATAAAAATAAGATTTTATCTAAAACTTTATTAGATTGGATATAAACTACATTTAGATTTAATGGCCCCAATAAAGATTTTGCAATTCTCTTATTTCTTCCATTACAGGCTGGTCCAGTTTCAACAGACTCGGCCTGTATGGATTGGCGGTGATCCATCTTTATGAATTGATGGTGACAGATCAACGGTGCTCCAGCCTTACGGATTAGTGATGATGGATCAGAGGCGATCCATCTTTATGGATTAGTGGCGATCCATCACGACAGACTAGGAAGGAAAAAGGTTGATCCATTCATAACTTCTTCATAGCAAGTCGGATTCGTACACAGTTTAAACCCTTTATATTATGTTATCATATAGAACATCTCGACACATTCCATTGCCTTAACTTCTGAATATCTGTGGGGCCTCTTCAAGGTGGACATAACCGGTAAGAACGGATAATCCATCATCGAACAACGATATCTTAGTCACGGTAACTCAGATTTGGAAGCAATTTTGATCGACGTTCATAATTTTTCATTGTGGACATTTTGCAGTTAATTTGAGCATATTCCGAGACTGTAATTTTTTTGCCGGTAATGGTATTTAATTGAATATTAAATATGCACATTATATATATAATGTGATCATAAATCTGAATGGTCACATATGCACTCCGTGTTATTCATATCACATATCATTCAGGTTTACATGTACTGTTATTTGTATTTCATATGCCATTATTCAGGATATGTGAAATTCCTAAATAACAAATAATATATAAAATGTATAAATCTAAACTTAGATTAACTAAATTTAAAACCAAAAATTAAATTAAATAAAATGTCAAAATTGGAAACAAAATAAAATTAACTTCAAAATACAAAACCCATTTTTTTTTATTGAAATTACATTAAATAGGATTTAATGTGACCGTATTATCATGATAATACAAATCAAAGATATAGTGCAAAATTATTAAATGAATTTTTTTCAAAATTTGCCTCTTTTAATTCACTGTCAATGAATTGATCCAACAATGATATCACCAGTCGTGTTGTGTTAACATGATCAATCAACGAATTGCGGTACACCGATCGGGAAAGCTACCGTATCTTTCATGAGGCTAGAAACCATTATAATAATGGAAATCTCGGAATTCACTGGGCTCCATTCCTTTTATTTCAGATCCGATTAAAAAATCAAGGTATTTAAATGGATGTAGCAATATTGTTGTTTTAATGATTTAAAGAGGATCCGAGTCATTATTTTGAAAGAGGATACGCAAAAACGTTAATTTTCTTTGCGTCTTCATTAGAAATCATCAAGTTTCATGGACCACATGGCCCACATAGGAATAAGTTAGCCTGACCCAGATACTCTTGCTATTTCTCACTGATATTCAAATTCTAAGAAATCCCTAAATTATATATGTTTTATTTTTTATTTCAATTAACAAATTGCTTTTTTATTGTTCCTCACTCCCATTTTACAGAAGATGCGGCATTCCGCGGAACATGAATCATCAACCATCGATCAGGTAATAAACTCTCACGTCGTCTTTAACATTCATTGTTTTCTCTCCTTCTTTTCTTCTCTTTTTGTTTTTTGGTTTATTTGTGTGTGTGTGTCGCGCTTTTATACTTGAATTGAAGAAAGCCGACAATCGCTTTCAGCTTTAGTTGCCATTTCAAAGTACGATAAATCTATAACTTTGTATATGATAAGGACGTCTTATTTGATTCAATCGTCAAATACTTAGATGAAATCATAGATATTCCTGTATCTTAGGTAAGAGTCGGTATTCTACTAAGTGAATTCATTCCTTATAAACCGAGCTAGTTACGTACAGTTGCGTGATCTTTGCCTATACTTCTTTTGAAACGAGGAACGTGTATCTTGGTTCTGTAAAAGTTCATAGTAGGTAGTTCCCAAAGCAACGTAGCTTATTTAGTATAATACAAAAATTACGCATAATAAGGTACATCAGTATGATTTTTTTTTTCTTTTTCTTTGATAGAGATGCGACTATTTTGTGTGTGCTTACAGAAATCTACTAATCTTCACAATTTGTCGGTGTTTAGAAAAGAAAAAAAAAAGCTTTGTTTTTATTGTTTCAACCTATGTTCTCATACTACTCTGAAGATAATAGTTATATTTGCTGATTCCTTTATATTGAGCAGACCCTTGGCATGATGTCAATAGTTGAAGATTTGAATTGTTATACATCTAAAGAGATTAGTAGGTTACTAAAAGACTCTGGGAATTCCACCATACAGTACAATGCTAAAAGTGGAATTCGAAGGCAGGTGTGGTGAAAATTTTGATACAGACCTTATATCAGGAAAGTTTCTTATAATTAACTTCTTTTACAATGTTGCTGGTTCAGGTCAATTTGGAGAAGTTTGCAAGATATCTACCTTTGCACCTAATTTCCGTATTGTTGTCATCTGATCATAAATTGCAACTGACACATTTGCTTCGTGGTGTCCGTGTTTTACATATATTATCTGATGTAGCTTCCTGTCATAGTAGGCTTGAAAAGGTCTTCATTAATTTTCTGACTGAAATAAACTATTGCTTGATTCTTGTTATCTTTCAATAGGCTAAGCTGTTGCAAACATGCCATGGTATTTGTTCGTTGTGGCACTACCTCTAGTTCCCTCAGCCAAGTCCATATTAGCTTCCAATTTAACCAATATGTAATATATGTATAATAATAATAATAATAATAATAATAATAATAATAATAATAATTACATGAATCCAATAGACTAAAGTGAGTTGCAAATGGAATGCTATATTTTAGGGATGTCGCTGCACCTATCTTTATATGTATGAGATAGGTTCAACACCAGTCAAATTCAACACTCCTTGTGTACCCTTAGTAAATCATTGGATTGACTGATTAACAAATCATACTGATGATGGCATGTGTGAACATAATTATTAATCATTAATTATATTATATTACATTGAGGTACAATATGATATCATATTTTGAAATGTCGTTGAACGTAAGAGCATTACCAACGAGAAAGAAGTGAAACCGATTTTTTTTAATGAGTTTTGCAGTATTTTATATGCACAAACTTGCGATAGACACCCGATACAATCATCTTAAAGTGGACCATACGGCTTTCTTAAAGCCGTATAACTATACTTTTCTTTTTCCAACCAATAACAGCCACAAAATTGTTGTGATGTCAATTAAAAACATATATAAAACATTTTCTGACTTTAGAAAGCTGGATATAATAAAGGACAGATTTTATTTTTAGTCCCGAGAAAAAAAAACACATTTCAACTTTAGACCCCGTTCAAATTTATTACAAAAATATGCCTCTTTTTCACCATATGAGCCTTTTATGGTGCACATTTTTTTTTTAAATAATTGTACTTCTGCAATTTCAAAGTACGCAAGTACAAACCGTAAATTTGTGCTTGCACACTTTGAAATTGCTCAAGTACAGTTTTTTTTTATAAATATTTGTGCTCGTGCAATTTCAAATTGCGCAAATACAATTTCTTACTTGGTGAAAACCAAGTCTATTTTTTTAATAAGCTTGCAACGAGGTCTAAAGTTGAAATATGTTTTTTTTCCACTGGTTATAAGTAAAATTTGTCCTATAATAAATAACCTTGAGTTCCCACTGTTGGGCTCTCAAGGTCAATATGTGCATCAATATTAGGTGCACATACACCTTGTTGGGGTTTGTGCAAGTTTGTACTGATCCTTTTGGTAGTGCCCTAACTCTATATTTATGAGTAAAACCGCGAAACAAATGTTGATGGACCATAGATATTCATAGTTGCATTCTATTAAATTGATCTTATGAAGTTGTTTGTAGTATACGTTAAACTCTGTTCCCAAATAAAATCTACAGATTTACATTTTCTTAACTGTGATTGACTTCTCCATAATTCTTTTCAAAATTGTTGAGAGGAAAATTTTAAATCAAATATTTATATTTTCAATATTTTCGTAAAAAATATTGTTCTGGATGTTTGTGGGCATTGCATCCGGTACATTATCCATTTGATTTAGAGTTAGATGTATAGATCTAATGATTTGCTGCATTATTAACTTTGATTATTTTGATATGATTTGTAGAAGAACTATTTTGCTGCAATTTGATTTAAACCAATATTCATAATTCATATTTGTATAGTATATTGCCATTCTGAAATATTTAAATATAAACCAATGCAGATGAAATTATACAAGCAATCTTGCAAAAATCTGTTTTACAATTTGTTAGGTTCATCGGGATTAGATTCTAAGGTTGCTATTTTCTTTGTTTTTTTAAATCTTCTAAAATATTAATAATTTTACCATTTTAGATTCTGCTGGATGATGTAAAAGTATCTGAACAATTGATTGATTTGGTGTTCTTCATGTTGATCATTCTTGGACAAACAAAGCAGGTTCAATTTCTTTCTATAATCCTGTTATATTAATTTGTTTTTACAAAATCCATCATCTTGTTTATAGCTTAGCGGCTTAGCCACATCCTTTATGGTTGGATATCTGCTAATGAATAACAGGAGTTGTTTTCATGTGCATTAGCTGTATATGGTACCAAGGTTTTTGTGCAATATAACCTTAAATCTAATTATACTTTGCCTCTTGTGTGCTTTTTTTAGGACTACGGTCGTGGAACTTCAATGCCTTTGTTGCATGCAGCACTCGTTGCTTGCACACTTCATCTCTTGACTGGTTATATTTCTTCAAAATGGCCTGAACTTGTTCAAGTACTCCTAGCACATCCTAAGGTATCTATATCATGGTCACATGCTAGACTAGCAAGTTCAGTGTGCAAGTTGTTATTGCAATATCTAGTAAGGTTATGTATTACCAAAATCTGTATTCTTGGATCATGTATAGATATTGTCGCAATATTGGGATCACAAAGAGTCTGCTAGATGTGTTTGAAATACTAAATGTTTTATGGTAATTGGCCAATCTTTATATGTGGAATTAGAGTGGTTTTTTTTTGTGGAATTGGAAACCAACTACAAAAGATTTTTGTCAACTTTGAAACAAGAGCGGTTCTACATTGGGGGCAAGGAGGAGCGTATCCCCCTCTAAGATTTTGTGTAAATATTAAATTAATAGATTTATTTTCTGCGTGCGTGTTTTCTTCCTTCCTTCCCTTTTTTTTTGTTTTTTTGTCTTGTTGTGTTTTTTTTTTCCTTTTTTTTTTGTTTGTTTGGATTTTTGAGTTTTGAATGTTGTTAAGAAGAACTTTTAGGAAGAAAAGCAGAAGATGGCGACTGGGAATTAAGCTTATTAATTAATGCAAATTCATATTGAGTCCAACTTATAGTTTAATTTCCATTTTTATGTTCGAATCCAGCTTATAAATTATTGTGCGGTTTTGTTTATTTATGAGTAAAAGGTGTTTCCTTGAATTCATTTAGAGATTTTAGTCTGTAAAAGATGGTCTGCGCATGTGCTTTTTGAAATTAAAGTCCCATATTTTCTACTTTATATTGGGTCAAACTTGAAAATCCTACATAAATTATTGTTTTTTATATTCAAATATGTGCAATAATTTAGAAACTGGTCAAACTGTCTTACCAGCATGAGTTATTATGATATAAGAAGTACTAAAATGGTTGATCTCATCACATAATTTTTTTTACGATCTTTTGTGATTCTAGTACATCGTTCACTAATTATAACGAATGATAAAGACGTTCAAATCAGTTTGGTTATATAAATCATAAAATTTCATTTACACTCTTTTTTTGTTTGCAACAAACTTTTATTCCAAAAAAATTTCAGCGATACGAGTAATATAATCATCGTAGAGGGCGAGTTTAATATTGGTGGTAAACCTAAATGAGATGTTAGTCTGGATGCACTATTTAGCTTGGGTGTATCTTAGGATTATTTTGTGAGCACATCAAAACCCCAGTTTATTTTATTATTAATTTAACAAACATGAATCATGATAAAAAAGTAGTTGAGAATGATAGATTTTATTTAAAATTTTAACGTTGCAAATATATTCCAAATTGATTTTATCACGGACTAACTTGTTATGCCAAAACTCCTCATGGTCGTTGCATGTTGTTATCAAGTTATAGCCTACGGTCGTTATAGAAAAAGGATTTATCGAGATTTGGAACCATAGTAGGTGATATTTTGCTTTTATCTTTTTGATTACTATTCACTGAATCACCAAACGTCCGTTGGTAATATCTTTAAGGTCCACAAGGTGCCCAAATTCTTAATTTTATTTCTGTCTGTGTTTATGTTCCTTCCCTACATTATGAGCTACTGCAATTCATAGAGAAAGGCGTGTCACTATTTTATTTTATTTTTAAAATAAATCTTGATGCAATATTTTACAACATCTAATTTAATCCAGGTTGATATATTTATGGATGTAGCTTTTGACGCAGTCCATGCAGCCACTAAACTTCTATATGCAAAGCTTTCAGAATTAGAAATTGACATCTCATGCAAAAACTTGGGTATATCTGAAGCTGAAAAAACAGCTCATTTTATTTGCGAACAATGCGAGGCTTCATTGCATTTCCTTTTCATGTTGTGTCAACAAAAGCTGTTTCATGACCGACTTCTCAAAAACAAGGTGCACACAAACTAACTTTAATTTTTCTATATGCATATTTCTTTCTTGTGTTGTTTGGTTCATTATGAAGAGAATGGAGTTCTAGTCAGACCAAAGCTTTTACTTTCTATTTCATAAAGTTATGTACTGCCTTGTCAGTTTTAAAGTATACGATATGCACTTAACATTAAGAAGAATGATGTATCATAAGTTTCATTTTATCTCGCTAACAAGAATGAAACTATCCCCAAGATGCACATTGCTCCTATGTTATACATCATAATTTTTAGAGCTGGCTTGAGTTTAAGGGTGCTATGGATTTTGCTGTAATAACTGGAAAAAAGAAAAAACGGATTTCACCCCCATAATTCATGCACACAAACACAGTTATACCGACATATTCTAGCATGCTTTATTGGAGCACCCTGCTTCTTGATAGGAAAAACAAGAATTACCTTTGTCATTATTCGTTTAAGCCACCGCTTTTGCATCTGTCATGATTTGTTGCACACACATATCATATACATAACACAATCACACGTGCGCACGCGTAATGATTTTTTGATGCTTTATATTTATCTTGAGATGACTATGATCTACAAATCGCCAGTCTGAACTTTATTTTCACAAAATTTACAATCGGCTAGTTATTTGTTTTCATGGAATTTAGTTTTTCATGTCTGTGTTACTAACGAATAATTAGCATGGTGCAGGAGGTGTGTAGAACTGGAAGTATTCTTTCATTATGTCATATCACTCTCAAGTTAAAAGTAGCAAAAGGCATTGCAGAGTCAACAACCACTGTGAATGCTATTTTTAGGCTGAAATCAAAAGCTCTTTCTATTGTAAGTTAATGAGAATCATACTGTTTAACTTATATAACTCTTATTGACGCATTGAACGTTAACTGTTGCAGTTGCTTCTACTTTGTGATGTGGAGAGTGTTTCTTACCTTGATGAAATTGCTGTGTCCGGAAATAGCATGCGCTTGGCCAAATATGTAGCATTGTTGGTCTGTTATTTATCAACATGTATTAAATTTGGATAAATCCTCTAAATCTCACTTATTCAATATATTGATAATGAAATCTCGAGATTTGCTTCCGAGTCACCCAACTATAGTAAGTTCTAGATTGCTTCAATTAAGTACCTTTTTAGTGTAAAACGGTAAATTTGAACTTTGAAGGCATCATAGTGGATATTGAGATTTAGGGAACATACTTCAAATCCTAAAAATCTTAACAATATTTGTTTAATTAATATGAGCCACCACTTTCTATGGTGCAGATTCTTGATATACTTAAGACTGCATTTGGGAAAGAAGCTAGAGGAACTGGATTACATATTGATAGGAGCAACCCAATGGGCCTTGTGCTTCTTAACTCGTTACGTCTAGCTGATATATTTTCCGATGACTCAAATTTTCGATCTTTTTTTATGTTGAATGCTGTAAGTGTTCATTTCTATTTATATTGAAATCGTAAATAAGTTGAACTGGTGTTTTTTGGACGAGACTCATTTAATTTAATTTGCCAAAAATATCATTAGAGCTCATAATCATTCACTCGTTTACTTCACACTTAAGGAGAAAACTTTTGTCACTTGTGTTTCAAAATAAAATATCAAAAATATCAACCATACTTAATTTTATTTGTAAATGCTTGTATTAAACAATACAAGTCTATGACTGAAAAATTATTTACTTATTACAAGTAAAGAAGATGAAGCATTATTTAGTACCCTAAATATTTAGGCAACCTTTATACATGCAGACCAACTAAAAGAGTCAGCTAAGAGAACATGCAGAAAGTATTTACTTTTTCTTTCTGGATGACCACTTTCCTAGTATGCTGTTACGGCATTTATATGATAAGCTTATTTTCTTTACCGACCAAAATTTTTGGTAGTGATATTTTGTGTTAAGGCGTATTGCAATTTTTATTTTCAGATTCCAGTTCTTACTGAAATATTGGGTATCGCCCATGAAGAATTTCGATCTTGTTGGTGCTCTGCTGACAACCAAGTAATAGAGGAGGATTTTAACTTGGAATATGACCCATTCACTGCTGCAGGGGTGGCATTGTCATTTTTACAACCTGATACTTCTCTAAATGAAGCCAATTTTAGCTGTCATTTTAATTCAAGTGGCGTAGTGCCATCTTCAAATTTTGCACAACAGAAAACATCCAATTTGGTTAAAATAGTAGCAAATCTACACTGGTTTATTCCTAACTTATGTAAAGGTAACATGCTCTTTTGATATTTTTCATGTTCTGAACTAAATATCTTTTAGACATTGCATCAGAACACCCATTTTAATTGAATCATATTTTAATTAATTTGTTCAAGAAATTATTTGACGTGCCAAGTGCAATGCACTTTTGGATGGGGACACAAATTTGTCTATGCAATTTTCAAACAAATATTATGTATCCTGCAGTTGTACTCTGAACAATTTGCATGCTTTCTGTGTAGTGTATATACAATATCTTTCAGTTACTAGACTACAGAACTTATAAATGTATGAATTTTACTATTATTTTATCCATTGGGAGAATTACTACTTATTTGTTTTGTAATATTATTAACCAAGTATTCCTTGAATTAATAGAAGAAGAGAGAGGTATATTTCTCAAAGAATTCCACAGGCGTTTGTTTACAGAAGCGGCCAAGGCTAGTAAATACTCTTCACATACCACAGAACAGAAGTTCGAACTAATTTGCGAAAACTTAAGTAAGCTTCTCTTTAGGAAAAATTGGTTGACTTATAAAACTTGAGTATCAGTTGGATCTTCATCTAATGGTATGCAGGTACTTTATCTGTTCATGCATCATCACTGGTTCCAAGTTTATTGAATGACCAGGATGTCAACCTTGTGAGGTAATTGCTGGCGTGATATATTTAGAGATACTTAAGCTTATTTTGATGAAGAGTTGCAAGCTTAATTATATAATGGAATTGGATATAGACTACCTACTATATCTGCTTCATTGTTTCTTACTGGATTTTGTAATGTGAATCTCCCTTTCATACTTTGATTAATGATCTTATCTGCAGCATTTTCACCGAACAGTTGAAGAAATTAAACCCTCCACAAATTGATATATGTCATGTTAAGGTACAAGCTTCTCTTTCTGTACATGATACTCAATAATCACCCTGTTATTTTTTTGTTACTAGTTGTTTAAGGTTTTCTTTTCTGCTCTCTTGTACTCATCATGTTAATTCACCATATTGCTCTTAATTCTTTAGAACGAAGTACAGTTGTATTCCATCCTAAGTATGAAAGGCTATTTTGGAACATTTCCCAAGATGCTATCTTATAAATTGTGGTAGTAAAGGGACACAACAAGTAATATTTGCATTAATGTTCAAGTTACTAAAGAATTCGAATACATTAGTTTTCTGTTTTGGTAAGTAGGGATCCAGTGTTAGTATCCAAATAAAATTTTGGAGCATATTACTGTAAAATTGTATCAAATTCATATGCAAACTGTCCCCTCATATTTACTACTTGAGGAGAAGGATGATTAATGCGTTCTATTTAAAAAGGCTATGAATATTTAAACTGCTTGCAATTCCTGTGTTGGTAGGTCGGTGCAGTACTATTGCACATTCACCTCTTCTTTTCAAATAGACAATGTACTTGCAGTGTCTACTATATCCTTTTTCATATAAATCACTTGTTGGAATATCTTGTAGGGACAATAGTTCATTTACTTGAGCTGGTATTAGCATAAAACTTAATAAGCACAATCCTTTTCCTCAACTTCTTTTCAAATCATGATTTTATTTTACTTTTTGTTGTATTGGAGTGTAGTCTAAATGTTTTTAGTGGATAAATACATTTACCAGTTGCATGGATTTAACCATATAAATGCATTACTGGATAGGGATTCAACACAGTAGATGCTGATAGAGCACCGTGTGAAATTCAAGCACCTCTTGTACCTTCATCTTTACCGAACTGTACTAATTTTTCAAACATAGACTGCAGCAGCAGGAGTGATCAGGTCCAGGTATAAATAAATATTTGGTTTCTCTCTGCATGATTAACTTTGTGTAGTTTCATGCTTGTAAGGATTGTTTGAATTTAAACATTAACTTAGTTATAAACACAACATCTGATTTATTTCATGTCACTTCAATCACCGATAAAACTAGCATCTAATTCTAGCGGGTGGACCATATGCCCCAAACTTAAATCAAAATAAAAACAGCTAGCTTTGCCAAGTTAAGTTTGTTAGTTTGTTAGTTAGTATATCTCTAAAAAAAATTAGTAGATTATCCACTATTGATATGGCCAATATTGGTGCCTATGTATATCCATATCACTTTATTATATTCAGTGAAAAATGTTAACGTATCTTAAATATCTCATTCCCGAGTAAAAAATATATTCAATTAAGATTTTTGTAGAACTACAAATCTATATCTTCTAATATGAGGGCTAACTTTTTACCGTAGGTTTTAAAATTCTAATTGTTGAAGAAATCATAAAAAATAACTTATAAAAAGATTGTTATATATATTTTCTGCCCGGTAAAAGTAATTTCTGGTTGTCATTGACTCTAGATGAATGAATATTCTTGCTTCTGATAATTCAATCACTCAAATACATGGACTTATATATATCTACATTCCATTTTTGCTAAATTAGCTTTTCTTTTCTTTTCTTTTCCTTTTTATTTACTAACTAGCTTTGGGCTAAGTTAAATAAAAATTAGTTACTTTGGTAACCATAATTGCATGTTTGAAATGTAAATCATTCTCACTTGTAACCACTGATATGACAACCAAGTCCAGAACTTAAAATCTATCATAACGCAACAACGCAACTATTGTACTGTTGTTCAAAATGCTTGAATGAAAATTTGAGCTACTTTATGTGGACAGAAAGGAAGTAAAGAGACTTCTGGAGAAGAACAAAATGCTAAAATGTTATCTTTGGGTGGAGAAATTCGTGAAGAAAATGTAAATGACGATAGAGCTGGTAATACTCAAAGTGAAGAAAACCAACCTAGGAAAAGGAAGAGAAATATCATGAATAAAGAACAAATCAGCTTATTTGAGAGAGCTCTTACAAATGAGCCTGATATGCACAGAAATGCACGTGCATTGCAGTCTTGGTCAGAAACCTTAAGCGCTATGGTAATAATATCCTTAGATTGTTGATATGAAAATTAATTCTTTGGAATAGGTTGCTGAATTTTAATTATATTTGGCTTCTTATCGGCAGGGTTCAGAAATCACAGCCTCACAGTTAAAGAACTGGTAAGCCTGAAGAATGATCACTTTCTACGATCTTTTATCTTTTAGAAAACAGATTCATCAAAACACTATTTTTCCAAAGGCAGACTACATTCTACCTGTTAAATCAAAATACTGTGGCATTATTCAAATTTGCAGTTGAATATAGATATTTACATTTAGCATTATAGGATTTGAACTTGTAACCTCAATAGAATATAGGACATTTTATATGTTACAACTACCAGTAAAGATAGAAATTAAGAAGTACATTATTGTTATATATTTGATGTTTCATTTATGCAGGCTAAACAATAGAAAAGCCAAACTAGCCCGGCTAGCGGCTGCTGCATCTGCCGAAAGCCGTGCATCATGGGAAGCCAGACATTCTTCTTTTGAGAACAAAACGAACATGCCAAGCAGCACGTCGCATTTGCTCGACTCCTCAGAAAGCGGGAACGATGAACTTTCCATGTCAGTTTTGCCAGGGCGCAGGGGAGTGAAACCAGGCGAGTTAGTGATGTTAACCGATGCAGAATGGAATGAGGTAGGACGGGGAAAGGTGTTCCAAGTGGGGGGCGAATGGCAAGGAAGAAAATTGGAAGAAATTGGGGTGTGCATTGTTGATATAACGGAGCTTAAAGTTGATAAGTCGAAGGAGGTTCAGTATCCATTGGAGGGTGGTGGTAGAACTTTTGAGGAGGCTGCAGCTAGGAATGGAGGCGTTGCTAGGGTTGCTTGGGATGTTGTTAGGGTTTGTCTGTTGCCTCCTCGTGCTTAGACAAACTTGTGCAATTTTGTTGATGAACTGCTATTGTTGGAAATAGGGGGTTGAAACAATGATAAAAGTTTATTGGAAAATGACGGTATTTGCCATTTTGGGATTTCATGTGAATTAACATGTGTAAGATTCTCTGATTCTTTGGTTTTATATGCATATATATTTCAAATGCTGAAGAATATACTTCAATTTCTTTTGCCGTATAGTTTTATACGCGTATGTTTGAGATGTTTATGAATATATTTTATGAGACTTAGGGAATGGGTTTCACAGTTTCACTAGTAAAACTTGATGCATGTCTTTGTTAATTTTTGGTAAATGAATGATTGTTTATAACATGCACCAGGATAAATCATAATCGTGCTATCTTTCACTTTATAATTTGAAGTCAACTATATATGGTCTTTTTTAAGAAATAAAGAGTCTGAGATTTTATTTTATTATCATTCTGTAATAATAAAATGCAAAAAGAATCAATATCAGTAGTTACTGTCAGCAACACACTACGAATATAAAAGATGCTGCTTTACCTGAAATTTAAAATAAAAATAAAAAAAACAGTTTTTAGCGGAATTGATCGATACCGTAAGATAGTGCAGCCCTCCTGATTTCCACCCTCATTCAGTCATCTGTATAGTTTTGTTGCCCTAGTTTCGCTCAAAGGAGCAGAATTCTACAGGTAGTCAATGTTTTCGAACATTGCTAAGTATATGTTTCTGAAACTGCTGCACATCAATTTTCGTCTTTTTAGTAATAGGGGACATTGTACATGTATAAAAATAAATTTTGAAAAAACAAACGTATCAATTATAGAAAACCAAAAAACGTGATTCGACATTTAAGTTTCGATGTTGTTCGTGAATAGACAAGGAAAAAAATAATTACCAAACAATTTTAATTAACTTGATTTTCAATAAAATTTCTTGTTCTATGTTATGAAATTATATCAGACATGAATTATATAAATTTTTTCCTACTAGATACAAATGGACATCGGTTCATCCTGTTATTTATACAGCAATAGTTCTGGTACATGGCTTGTAAAGATCAATCAAAATCAATGCATTCGTTCGTATGTGATATATCCAAACATGTGTTAAAAATGCACACATATCCAAATATGCGTTTGATTACGCAGGGCAAAGATGTGGGTAGATAAAACATATACACCGCAGTAATAGCACACGCAAAGATGGCTAAAGAATCATTGGAAATCAGGTAAGAAGAAACGAATAGAATGAAAAGGAATAAACTTTCATTTTAAATCTTGAAAAAACTTTGTTTGTGTTTGTCTATAAAATGCCTTTTATATTTTGCGTTTGCATATCTTTCAATATGCATGTCAAATGACATAGGAGATGACGAGGAGATGGAAATTCTACTTATTTAAACAAAGAAGGAGATTGTAACAGGGAATATAGTTGATATTTTCTAAAAGACGGAAAAAAAGAAAAAGTTATTTTCAAATCTTACATGTTAAAACCGTTCCGCCTCTTCCATGCGTTTTAAGTAAACGGTTAAAAATGCAAAACGCAAAACACAAAACTTAGGCAGTGTTTGGTTTAAAAACGAATTTTGTATTTTCGGTTTTCAGTATATATGTCAAATATGATGAGAGTGAATGGACGACGGAGGGGATGAAAGAAAGATGGATGGAAGGATGAAGGGGATAGAGGGACGACGGAAGAATGGATTATTTTACGTGCTTGTATTATTTTCCAAAACACGGAAAAAAAGTTGTTTTCTATTTTGTATGTTAACTTCGTTTTCTAAATTGGTCGTTTTCGACAATATACATGCGTCATGTGCATTTTTGTATGGACGAAAACCCAAAACTAAAAATAACAAACCAAATACTACCTTATTTTCAAACCAAACGCTAACTTAATTTTTTAAGTTTGGATCATGCTCGAAACTTATTATGAAATTATGTCTTTTTTTTATACAAGATTTTTGTACTTGAGATTCGCATGTACAAATTTTTATTTAAAAAATATATAATTGCACATTCTGAAAATGCGCAAATACAAATCTAAAATTTGCTTTTGCATACTTTCAGAATGCGCAAACGCAAAATGACAGAATAGCGAAAAACATGCATATATTCACAAGGGCATTTGGACCAAAGGTCCCTATTCTCAAAGGCTATGCATAAAAAGTTCTTACTTATAAACTCATATAAATTTAGTCCATATTTTGTTATTTTTTACCAAATTATCCCCTTGCAGAAAATTGGTCCAACATTGAAATAAGAGGGAAAAGCAGCATAAATTAGCCAAAAACTAAAAATAGGGACATAATTTTCATAATTTTTCGGAAGAGACTTTTCTTCCATCAACTTTCAATTATGGGACTTCGCAGTCATTCCTTGTATTCATAATAAGTTTGGAATGAGGCTTAAACTTGAATTTTTTTTAAAGTCTAGAATAAAAATTTGTCTGAAAGAAAATAGCAATGAAAATAAATCGATAAACGGTTGAATCCCCACAATGTTATTTCAATGGATGTCACCTTAAGACACGGAATAGGGGTACAAAGAATTTGAGCTGTTAAATAAATCTATTATTTTTTTTGAGAAAAATGTGTGATCCTCTATCATGAGAGGAGAGCACACATGGAATACTATATATATAACTAAAAAATGGAGCTGCCAACATGCCTGACAGGTGGCAAGTCTAAAACAACAATAAAAATAAAGCAGTAGAAACCCCTCGAATGAGCTCCGGCAAAGCCACCGCCCATTACACCCTAGTATCGAGCTCCGGCAAGGCCACCACCCAATACTAAAGTGTTAGAGGTATCTAACAAAAGGAAGAGCACCAAACTGAAAATCAGAAGAAGACCAAGAGACAAGACAGGAGCAATCCGCGTCTCTGAGAAGAGCCATCCAGCAAGTCTGAAAAAGCTAAATGCTATCCAGCAAACCTGATAAGAGAAGAACCCGCATCCAACCTAAACAACACCTGAAATAGAACTAGCAAACAAATAAGAGAGAAACACATATATGTATATAAATAAAATTTATATACATATATGTGTGTATAGAAACCAAAAGAGAGAACTAAAGCTAGAATAATCAGACACAAACAAGAAACTAATTATGATCCTAGAAAAGAAAGAGAAATGTGATTTAAAGAATTATTAGAAACAGTATAATTGGAGTTAAGATTAAATGAGTTAATATTATTTCTAACCTTATTAAGATAGTCCTTAAAGCAATTATTTTTAGCTAATTTATATTTAGGATTAGAAATCCACTTTAAGCAGAAATTTGAGATTAAAATAATCAATTTGTTATTTTGTTGATAATTGTTATTAAAAATTCTTTGGTTTCTTTCAAACCAAATATACCAACAAGAAATAATGAATAAAGAATCAAGCAAATATCTAAAATCCTTATTAAACATGAATCTAAAAGAATTCCAATAAAATAAGCAATCAGAAATTCTAGAATTAATATGAAACTCAAAAATATTAAGGATCTTAATAAGAATAAAATAGGTATCCAAACAATCAAAGTAAATATGATTAATATCTTCAAAAAATGTGTTGCAAAAAAAACATTTATTGTCAATACTAATATTTTTCTTTTTTAAAAATTCAATAGTATTTAACTTACCATGAATGATGAGCCACATATGAATCTTAGATTTAGGAGGAGCATTAGACTTCCAAATGAATTTAAAACAATTGACAGAAACCCCCGAAAAGTTGATAAATTTGTAAAAGGAATTAGAAGTATATTTCTTACTCTTATCCCAATCCCAACTAATAAAGTCATTATCATTGTCAATATAATAAAGATTAAGTTTAGCATAAAGCAAGAAAAGATGTCTAAGAGTAGGTCCTTCTAAAATACAATTAAAATTAAAAGTCCAAGGAGGATCACTATCAGAATTGAAAACATCAGAGATTAATGCAAATTTGAAATTACAAATATCATATAAATCTTTAAACTCAATCTTAAGAGGAGTAGTAGAAATCCAACTATCATGCCAAAAAGAAGTACAGTTACCAGAATGAACTATAATATTTAAACCCAAGTTAAAGATATTACTGCATTTTAAAATAGATTTCCAAAAACAAGAAATATTTCTAAAACTAGAAGAACTAATATGGTATAAATTATAACTACCATTGTAATAAAAATTAGATATAATATCTTTCCAAATGGCCTTATCACTAATGTCCCTGAATTTCCATAACCATTTACCAAGAAGAGACAAATTCATATTATGTAAATTAATGACTCCTAAACCACCCTCTTTTTTAGATTTACATACAGTATCCCAATTAACTAAACATTTAATACTACTATTGGGGTTATCACCGCTCCAAAGAAAATCCCTTCTAATTTTATCTATTTTATCTATCACCCAGTCGGGAAACAGATGCATAGACATCCAATATATAGGAAGTGCTGATAAGACAGAATTAATCAAAACCAATCTACCTGCTCTAGATAGAAATCTAACATTCCAATTATTGATCCTATTTTTAATCTTATCAATAATAATTAACCAATCATCATGTTTAAGTTTCGAAGGTCTAATAACAAAACCAAGATAGTCAAAAGGAAAACTCATAGTTTTACAATTTAACGTATTAGCAACTAAATTTTCTACATTATCAATATCATTTAAAATTAAAACGGAACTTTTATCAAAATTAATTTTTAAACCAGATAATAATTCAAAACTATAAAGGATAAATTTAAGAGCAATAATATGTCTAGGGTGATGGGAGGAAAAAAGCAAAGTATCATCAGCAAATTGAAGGACAGATAAGCCAAAAGAAGAAATATCATTACCAATGGCACCCAAAAGGTTATTGCTAACGGCATTTTTAATAATCTTAGAAAAAACATCACCAGCAAGATTAAACAGAAGGGGTGATAAAGGGTCTCCTTGCCTTAAGCCTCTCTTAGATTGAATCTTATTACCAGAAACACCATTAACCATAATACAGGAGTTACCCGTTTTAAGCAAAATAATAATCCAATTAATCCATCTATTACTAAAGCCTCTGGCACGGAAAATTTCTATAAGGAAATCCCAATCAACCGAGTCGAAGGCTTTAGCAAAATCTAATTTTAAAATAGCACAAGTTATATTATTTTTACAACAAAAATTAATATATTCTTGAACAACCGCAACACCATCAGTAATATTCCTGCCTTTAATAAATAAATCTATTATTTAATTTTAGTTTTTTTTTTCTTTTATGGAAAAATCAATAGCAGTATTTCATCAAATGATAAGCGATTGATTCCCAAACGACAATGGTCATAGTATGCAATCTTAGGACTCTAAAGTCAACAACTTCTTATAGTGCTTTCCATGCTTGTGTGCAGAAAGGTATGAACATGATTCTTTTTGATATGATCTTATGTTATGATATGCGTGTTTCAAGATACAAAAAACTTCAAGACACAAAAAAGTTTCTCAAACCAGTGGTCTATTTGGTTTCCAATTAAAATATAAAATCTCACATGACAATGATTTACTTTCATTTATGCATTCAAATTTGAAAATTCTGATTTGTCTATTTTTTGTATTACACTAAAATACGTAATTGAATTTAGCTTTTAGTATTTTTTTAAAAACATTTTGATTTGATAATTATCAAAGGATATATTAATGGCAAATTTAATTGATATCATAAAATTTGGAGTGTTAGACTTTTATCGATCTTAACAACTTGAAACCATAAATCTGAATGTGCAACATGGAAGATGCTTTGGACTCTTTTCTTTTTATCAACATGTTCCCAAATACACAAAATGTTAATTATGGTTGTAACTGCACTCACCTTTGGTACAAAGGACGACACTTGAAAAGGATACGGAGGTATGTGTAGGTTAAACCATTTACAATCAATGTTAGAAAAACTGATTACCGAAAAACCAGTCTAACAAAATTGATGCGTTGTTTATCATTCTTTACGTACAACTTGATACATATGTCGTGATGTAAATCCTTTATACAGTGTATCTTGCTGTTAACTAGAAATTTTGTTAACACGTCAAAGCAAAACTTAAAGAATGACCAACCCCTTCGAATGAGTCGATGGGGACTGCATGTCTAGTAAAAGGTTCCCCTTTGAAGATGTTAATTGTTGACAAGAAATCTAGTCAACATTCCGAAGCAAAGTTTAAGAAAGAAACAATTCATTCGAAACCCTTTTGGAATGAGTCGAAAGGCTCATCTCACCTTTAAAGGGGGAACTCTTTCGAAAACATAGATTCTACTGTCATGGTGAAGGTTCCTTCGAAAGGGGTTATATATTTTGGAGTATCCAAGAGCCTTTCGTAGGAGTCCTCTCAGAAAATATAACTTTGATAATCATACAACGAGGCCCTTAGAAACCCCATTTAATGAGTCAAGAGGATCTTTATTCTCTCGAAGGGACTCGATGTACAATCTATATAATATGTAAGTTGTAAACTCAATATACAATGGAATCTCATCCTAGATAAATGATACAAATTCGATTAACCTGTCAATATTGGATTATCATCATCACTTTCAATTTAATATTTTATATCATGACGATAATATGATTCGAAATCAAAATATTCATATAGGCTTCATAGCATTGCATATGTCAAATAAGGGTTAGAAAAGTAAGTGAGTATCATGTGCAATTGGTTATTAGCCGAGCTAATGGTCGAAATGATCTTCCTCATATTTGAAACTGATATTAGATCCATGCGTCCACTCCTTTTTATTTATCTAAATTAGATTACAAGTAAGAGAATTTCTGCCAAATTGATCTAAGGTTACAAGAATTTGATTTTGCTAAGAAGTAAGAAAGACATTCAAGAATTCCAAATTTGGTCCCCAACTTAGACCCATAGGGTCATATTTATAAATGCGGATTGACCCATTCTGCTTCCATCCTTTCGAAACTGTCAAAAGGTCTTTCTTCCAACCTTTCGCACTCATCCTTTTGCCTTTGTCCTTCCGCTTCCATAGTTTCGAAGGTTGATATCTAATCTCTTATTACGCTTGAATTAGTCCTTTCCCTCCATCAAAAGTATATTTAGTGATTTGTTCGTAACATGATTGAAGACAATATTAGCATTTTTAATAACAGAATCCCGAATTCTAAATCTGGAAATAACGGAGATAAATAAACCATCATCTAGAGTTAACAAGTGATAAGAAATTCACAATTGAAAATGATTGAAGATCAAATATTCTTGTCTGGCAATAATAATAGAAGTCTCAACATCCAACTTTGGTAACAATGAAAGAAGTCGGTAATAAAAGTCCAGAAATTATCATCTAGAAATAAGTCATAAAAAACTAGGAATCCTCATTTGAAGATAAACAATAAAACTTTAGAAATCCTCTTCTGAAAATAACATCGTTTAATAAGAAGAGTCCTGAGATCATTATCTAGAAATAAGTCATGGAAGACTAGGAATCCTCTTTTGGGAATGAATAATTTAAGTCCAGAAATCCATATCTGAAAATAATAGATGGTCTGAAACCCAGATTTGGGTGTTAGAAAGATAGACCCGGGAATTAAAAGGGACCAAAAATCTATATTAGAGATCTTAACAATAAAGGTCCCAAAGCCTAGATTCAGACATTAATAAATGAAGTCCAGAAATCAATGGTAAGAGACCCGAAACTCGGATTTAGGTATAAGTAAAAGGCATGAATCAATAGTAAGGGACCTGAAACTCAGATTCGGGTATTAGTAAATGAAGTTCAGAAATCCTCTCTTGGAAATTAGTCGTAGGTTGTAGATTCATATTAGTTCCTTTTGTTTGCACCACATTTTGGGTTTTGATTCTTTTGACACGTGCTAATCTTTTAGGCTCCATATGCTGTCGTTGGTTGGTGTACTGCTTCTCGGGCTTGAACGTCTTAGTCCATTGTTGTCTGGTGCGCTTGTTCAGCTTATCCACAAGAAATACCCAAAGACTTACCCAACCTCAAGCGCTCCAGCCAAGCCTTATAGACAGGACTGAAGGCTTGTTCAATGCCTTGCCCAGGCCATAACATGACGGGCCAAAGGCTTACTCTATTCTCCCTCCAAGAGGTGCTCCATCCAGGCCTTATAGGCGGGACTGAAGGCTTATTCGGTGCCTTGGCCAGGCCATAGTGCGACGGGACCAAGGGCTTACTCTGTCCTCCCTCATAGAAGGTGCTCCAGCTAGGCCTTATATGCAGGACTAAAGGCTTGTTTGGTGCTTTGGGCATGCCATAGCGTGATGGAACCAAGCACTTACTTCGTCTTCCCTCTAGGGGATACCTTGAACTGGCCATAGCGTGGCGCGATCAAGAGCTTGCAGATACTTTACCCTGGCCATAGCATGGTGTGGATAAAGGATTACTCTGTCCTTCCCCCAAGAGGTGCTTTGACCTAGACATCTCGGTGCAAACAAAGGCTTTTGACCGTTTAAGATAGTTTCCAAATTTAAGAAGAATCTTGCTCCCAACTATGTAGACTTTTCTTAAAAAAGAGGTGCTTTATTCCTTCATTATGCGAAAATATGGTCGCAAATGTTCCGCATTCCATGCTTTAGGAACATATTGCTATCGGTCAACATAATTTGTAAACTTCAGGAGGAATTTCTTTGCATACGATTGGGGGGCCCTTCCAGTTTGGTCCAAGCAGTCCGTCTATAGGATTTCTTGTGTTTTCCATCACCCTTCGGAGTAGTAAATCTCCCTCTTAAAATGATCTTGTCTTTACTTTTGAGTTGAAATATTTCGAGATTCTCCTCTGATATTCTGCAGTTCGAATAACTGCTTCATCTCTTAGCTCACATATTAAATCCAACGATTATTTCTTTAATTCTTGGTTTGGATCAAATGCATATTCGATTCTTCGATGTGAGGGTACCTCAATTTCAACTGGCAACGTTGCTTCACACCCATATGTTAGAGAGTAAGGGGTATGATCCATTATAGTTCTAGTGGATGTACGATAGTCCTAGAGTACAAGTGGTAATTCTTCTACCCAAATTTCTTTGGCTTTATTCATTAGTTTTTTCAAGATAGTATTAATAGTCTTATTTGCCGCCTTAACGACTCCATTAGCCTTTGGACATGCCACGGAAGAAAAGCTTTTGATAATCCCATTCTTATGGAAAAATTGAGAAAACTCTTCACTTTCAAATTGTGTTTCATTATCAGATATAATCTTGTAAGGGATCCCAAATCTAGTAATGATGTTTTTAATGATGAATCTAAGCACTTTTCCATAAGTGATTTTTGAGAGTAGCTCCGCTTCTACCCACCTAGTAAAGTAATCAATGGCCACTACAGCATACTTTGCTCCTTCTTTCAAATCGACAATGGTCCGATTAAGTTGATTCCCCATACATCAAAGGGCCATAGAGTAAAGATCGGAGTAAATAGGCTTTGTGGTAATCGGGGAATCTTTGAGTATTTCTGGCATCTTTTACATTTCTTTACATACTCTATAACTTATCTGCCATTTGAGGCTAATAGAAACCTTGTCTCATCATTTTCTTAGCCAACTTTTTCCCATTGGAATGGTCTCCGCAAAATCCTTCATGCGCTTCCACCAATAATTTCATCCCATCCTCCAAACTCACACATCTTAAGTAAGGAAGGGCATATCCCTTCTTATAACGAATTCCATCCATCATTGTGAGTCGGAGCCTGTCTTTTGATTTTCTTAGCTTCCATTTTGTCAGATGGTAGTATACCATTAGTAGAATATTCTACAATAGGTGTCATCCGAGTGTTACCATAACAATTATCTGTCTTTGGATGATTGGTCTTATCATATGGAATTTCTATATTAATTTCTCTTTCTTTTCTCTCTTGCGTCCTGCTTGGAATCTAGTTAAAACTAATAGTTCCTTCCCTAGTTTAGAAATTTTTACTTCAATGCTGGGATTTGCTTGAATCCTATTGGTACGATACGGGTTTCTGGAGCTCCTCTAGAGCTAGCCACTTTCGCTAATGAATCCGTTTGAGAGTTATCTTCCATTGGGACTTGATGTATAGAAAAATCTTCAAATAAGGCAAGCATTTTTAGCACCTTCTTAACATATAGGGCAAGTTTGGCATCTTTATTCTGATATATCTATTTTATCCGATTCACTATTAGTTGAGAGTTGCTGAAGATTTTAATCCATGGGATTTTAAGTTGCAAGGCCAAAGTCAATCCTACCACCATCGATTCATATTCAGCAACGTTATTTGTTGCAGAAAGCCCTAGCTTCATTGCATAATGTAAGCGATGCCCATCGGGTGTGCTTATGACGTACCCTACTCCAACTCCCTGCTCATTTGATGCCCTATCCACAAATAGTTGCCATATCGGTTTTTGATCATTCTCTTTCTCTAATTGTTCCTTAATGAAGCTTGTATGTTCATTGATAAAGTCTGCTAACGCATGCCCTTTAATTGCTGCTTGTGGCTGAAATTTAATGTCACACTGGCTAAGTTTAATTCCCCATTTTACTAGCCTTCCTGAAGTCTCAGGTTTACTGAAAACTTGTTTGAGTGGAAAGATGGTCAACACTCTAATTGGATGCACTTGAAAGTACGCTTTGAATTTCTACGCTATCAGTATCAAACAATAAGCTAACTTTTTTATGACTGGATATCGAACCTCAACATCCTTCAATCGTCTACTTACATAATAAATGGGAAGTTGAGTTTTATTCTCCTCTCTAATCAGCAATGAACTAACCGCATGTTCTAAAACCGCCGTATACAAATATAGGCTTTCTCCGTCAGGATTGGCTTCGATTCCTTATGCACTAACGATGTAACCTAAGAATTTTCTAGAATGAACTCCAAAAGAACATTTCTGAGGATTTGGTCTTATTTGATACCTTCGTTACTTCAAACATTTTTTCAAAGTCCTTAAGGTGATTCTCAGCTTCATGAAACTTTACCAACATGTCATCCACATAAACTTCCATATTTCATCCAATCTGCTCCTTGAACCATCTATTGACCAATCTTTGTTAAGCAGCCCCCACATTCTTCATCCCAAAAGGCATTGCTTTACAATAGAAAGTTCCATAATCGGTAATGAAGCTCGTATGCTCTTCATTCGGCTTAAACATGGCTATTTGGTTATATATTGAATAAGCATCCATGAGGGACAATAACTTATGTCCACGAGTTGCATCAAATACTCGATCTATTTTGGGAAACAGATAACACTCTTTCGAGACTGCTTTGTTCAGATCCGTATAATCGATACATGTTCTCCATTTTCCATTTGCCCATTTTACCAACACTGGATTTCCTAGCCATTTTAGGTTAAAAAAAACTTCTCGAATGAATCTATTTTCATGCAGCCTTTTAGCCGTTAGTTCCTGAGATAATGGTTTTGATAACAACAACCTTAGGACTTGTTATAAAATATAAATACTAATATCTTTGTCTAGATATATGTATATGCAGGATATATATATGCAGTAACTGAGAATGAAACTGTACAGTATAAGATTCAAGACCGACGAATTCAAAATTTAAGAAATCAAGACTGAAGGCTCATGAGTATCAAGATTATCAAGAATTCAAGAGTTGAAGATATCAAGATAAGTAATAGAGTCTAGATTTCTGTTAAAACTTCATAATAGCGCTAAAATCTTTATTCGGATTTTAATTGTGGAATGAAATCCATCTTCTCGCTTTAATAGTGGGATGGAACCCACGACCTTCTCTAGTGGAACAGAATTCAAGAAATTTTCAAAATGACTTATTTTTATATTTTTTTTTCAAACTATCTTTTTAAAAAGACATCTCTCTCTCAATTTAAATATTTTAGCCTTAATTCAAAAACTTTATTAATCATATTAATTTCAAAATCATTTCATTTTTTAAACTATCTCTTGGTTTTAATGTTTTAGCTTTAAACTCAAAATATTTATATATCTAGTATTTCTTACTTTTATATTTCGTAAGATCACTTTCTAAAGGCTTTTATGATCATAAAGTATATTTAAAATAGTTTACAAAGTTTTAGGATTATTTCGACAAACTTTAGAACAAAAATCTCTTTTAAACAAAAATCAATTTTCAAAAAATACTAGGGGATGTCGACATGAATATACCCCCCATGTCGACATGGTAGCCATAGATTTTAAAATTCAAATTTTCAAAAGAAGTGTCTATTCGTCATAACCTTTCACAAATGGACATGACCGTTATTCTCCTATATATACCAGTAGTTTTCAATGAATTTTCACTTAAGATTTCTTTGTTTTCTCTCCTCTTTCTCTTCCATTCTTATTTTCAAACATTCTTAACAAAACTCTGCCAAAATCTTAAGTGAATCAAACTCGATCGTCTCTAATTTGATTCTCCGCCACTCTCTCTCAAAGATCTCAATGCTATTCAAAGTTATATGATCATTTGTAATCAAAGATCGAAAGATCGAAGTGTATCAAGTCTCTCTATATCAAAGTGTAATTGGAAACGGTGTGATTGTAGCCCGTAAATCAATTGGGTGCGAGTGTAGCCCGTAAATCAATCAGGTGATCTTGTAGCTCGGTTAAATCAAGAGACTTTGCCCTGGACTCAGAGGTAGGAGGATGTATCTCATGGCCTTGAAATCGAGGTTGCAATAACGACATTATATTTGAAAAGAAATATGCACAAGAAATTGTGTAGGGTTGGATATAGGATAACTCTGAACCAGTATAAAATTCTGGTATGTTCTTTCCTTTACTTCTTTTATTTACTATTTGAATTGCATTTTATTTTTTGATTGTCTCCGTGCTTGTGAATTGCATCTGTTTGGGTTTAATTTTAAAAGATTTCAAAAAGATTCATAAAATTAATTAAACACTATTCACCCTCCCTTTAGTGTTAATTCTACCTTAAGATCCGTAATCCACATTTCCTACATTTGGTGTCAGAGAATTGGTTTTCAAAGTTATCATAATCTGAATTTTGAAAAAGTTTAAAATGATAATTTTTGAAGATTCTATTAACGCTAGTTCAAAACTGTCCAAATCATCATTGTCACATAAGTCTGCATACTGTTATTGTAGAAAATCAAGTTATCTACCGAATTGGTGTGTCGTGCAGGAACATATGTGTTATATGGCTTTTGAAGAATCAACATTAAATGGACAAATGGTGCAAACCAAGAAAAATAAATGGATACTTGATATTGGATGTTCAAGACACATGATTGGTAATCCAAAGATACCGAATGACATAATTTATAAAGATGGAGGAATGGTCAACTTTGGAGATAATTCGAAAGGATATGTGATTGACATCGGCAATGTCGGTAACTCTAAACTCCTACTATTTCTAATGTTCTGTTAGTTAGGAATCTAAAGCACAATGTACTTAGCATAAGTGAACTATGTGACAAGGACTACAAAATTAAATTTGAAAAGGATAAGTGTCCATCAAAGATAATAAATCAAATATTATGTTTGAAGGAATTAGGAAGAAAAATATTTATATTCTCAGTATGAAAATCTCAAATGATAACCTATGTCTTTTGGCTAATATAAGCGACCCTTGGATTTAGCATAAAAGATTTGGGCATTTGTATTTCAAACTCTTATCTAGGCTTTCAAAACTTGATCTGGTAAGAGGTCTTCTTAAAATGGATTTTAAAGTAGATAGTCTATGTGATGCTTGTCAATTAGAAAAATTTAGGAAGAGTTCATGCAAATTGAAAGATATGATTTCAACTTTAAAACCTCTTGAGTTACTTCATTTAGATCTATTTGGACCATCTCAAGTTCAGTCAATAAATCACAGTAAATATGTTTTTGTAATTGTAGATGATTATTCTAGATTTACATGGACAATTTTTTTAAAACATAAAAATGATGCTTTTGATTATTTAAAACTTTTGCAAAAAGAATTCAAAATCAACTTTCTTTAAAAATCAAAACTATTCATAGTGATCACGGTGGTGAATTTGAAAATGAAAATCTTGAGAATTTCTGTAATAAAAAAGGAATAAATCATTATTTTTCTTTTTCAAGAACTCGACAACAAAACGGTGTGGTAGAACGTAAAAATAGGACGATTCAAGACTGTGTAAGAACTATGCTTTTAGATAGTAAGTTACCAAGAAATTTTTGGGTAGAAGTAGTCGCTATAGCTTGTTACATTTTGAATAGGATTTTAATTAGACCTCTAACTAATAAAACACCATATGAACTTCTTTTCAATAAGAAACCAAAGGTATCTTATCTTAAAGATTTTGGAAGTAAATGCTTTATTCTAAATACAAAGGACAATTTGGATAAATTGATCCTAAATCCGTCAAAGTAATCTTTATCGAATATTCTAACAGAAGTAAAGCATACAGAATTTTCAATTTAAAAACTAACACCATTGAAGAAACAATGCATGTACCTTTTGATGAAAATTTCAAAGATTTTGTTTAAATAAATGATGAAGATGATTTTGTTACTTTGAATAATGAATCAAATAAAACAAATATGAAACTGTTCATCCTAATAAAAGGACTAGGCTTTTAAAAGATCATTTTATAGAAAATATACTAGGAAATATTGAATCTATTGTTAGAACTAGAAATCAACTAAACAAGATGAGTAATGTAGGTTTTATATCAACTATTGAGCCCAAAAATCCAAAAGAAGCATCATCTAATGATTCATGGATTTTTGCTACCGAATCAGTTTACCTGAAATAATGTATGGGAACTTGTTCCTAGACTTGATGACAAAACTATAATAGGAATTAAATGGGTTTATAAAAATAAAATGAATGAAGAAGGTGAGGTCGTTAGAAATAAAGCTCGGTTAGTTGCGCAAGGTGATTGTCAAGAAGAAGGAATAGACTTTGATGAAACCTTTACACCCGTAGCAAGATTAGAAGCCATTAGAGTTCTGCTTGCTTTCGCAAAGCACAACAATTTTAAATTATTTCAAATGGATGTCAAAAGTGCCTTTTTAAATGGTTTTGTTAAAGAGGTTGTTTATGTTGAACCACCTCTACTTTTTGAAGAAGATAAGTTTCCAAATCATGTTTACAAATTAATGAAAGCTTTATATGGTCTGAAACAAGCTCCTAGAGCTTGGTATGATAGACTAAGATCCTATCTATTACAATCTAATTTTGAATTTGGTAGAGTAGATAATACTCTTTTTATTAAAAGAAACTAAAATGATACTCAATTAGTATAGATTTATGTAGATGATATCATTGTTGGATCAACAAATAATGAAATGAATAAAGAGTTTTCTGAAATAACGACTAAAGAGTTTGAGATGAATCATATGGGTGAACTTACTTTCTTTTTAAATTGCAAATAAAACAATTAGATAATGGTATTTTTATTAGTTAAGAAAAGTTGCTAGGGATCTAGTTAGTAAGTTTGGTATGACCACTGTAAGTGGAAAACCCACTTCTATGGAAACCAATGAAGTCTTGAATAAAGAAGACATATCAAAAGATGTTGATAAAAAACTATACGGGGAATGATTGGATCGCTATTCTATACAACTACAAGTAGGTCAGATATCATGCATAGTGTCTGTCTCTGTGCAAGGTACCAATCTCAACCCAAAGAAACCCACTTAAAAGCTGTTAAACGTATCCTAAGATATGTTAAACACACTTTAGACTATGGACTATTTTACCCTATAAATGATTCATTTGATTTAATCTCATATTGTGATGCTGATTATGCTGGTTGTAAATCAGATCGAAAAAGTACAAGTGGAACCTGTCATTTTTTAAGACATTCTCTAGTTTCCTGGTTTAGTAAAAAGCAAAATACTGTCTCACTATCAACAACTGAAGCAGAATATATATCCGCTGCTTTGGCTTGTTCTCAAGTTATCTATATGCAACAGACCTTAAAAGATTTTGGATTAAATATTTCAAAATCACCAATATATTGTGACAATACAAGTGCAATAAATTTATTCAAAAGTCCTCATGCCTGAACCAAATATATTGATATCAGACATCATTTTCTTAGAGATAATATAAGTAAAGGGATTATTTCTCTTGAATTTATCAACACCGAGAATCAAATAGCTGATATTCTGACCACACCCTTGAATCAATCAACCTTTACTAAATTTAGAAGAGAACTAGATATTTGTTCTATAATCGAGATATAGAATATGTATATAGTAACATATATTTAAATAAATAGAGAAAAACAAAATTGTCAAAATTTTCAAAGGGATGTCGACACGCTCCTACCCCCGTGTCGACATACAACGGTCAGATTTGAAATTTTGATTTTTCCTCTAAAACCAGTTTGATGGTTATATAACCAAAATATTTCGAATTCATCTATCTTCTCACTTCATTTTCTCTGCAATAAACTTCTAAAAACACAAAGTAATGGCCTCCTCTTCTAAATCAAACCAAAATGCAACTATTTTCTTCCCTTCTCCTAATTCTGGTCCATTCCAACATAATATATTGACTCAAGTAATGGAGTTTGAGGAAATTATGAAGCATTCTCTACAAATGCTGACTGAATTACAAGTCATGCAAACAAGGATGGCAAAGGAACAAGAGAACTAGGCAAGATTCTTAAAAATTTGCAAAAATTTATAAAATAGGATTTAGTTCCATGGTATTAGTTTAAGAGGAGTTATGTAGTTTAGGCTTAGTTTTTATTGACGACAAAAGGGGAGAATTATAAAATATGATAGTTAGGTTGTTAGTTAGGCTTAGATTAAAGGGGAGTTAGTAGATTAAGGGGGACTTGTTGGAGTAAGGTGAATCAGATTTGGTAGAGTACATTTTATAAACATAGATTGTTATCATCAAAATTGGGGAGATTGTCAGTTCCTGGGATGATGGTTTTGATGACAACAACCTTAGGACTTGTTATAAAATATAAATACTAGTATCTTTGTCTTGATATATGTATATGCAGTTACTGAGAATGAAAACTGTACAATATAGGTATTCAAGACCGACGAATTCAAGATTGAAGAAATCAAGACTGTAGACTCATGAGTATCAAGATTATCAAGAGTTTAAGAGTTCAAGATATTAAGATAAGTAATTAAGCCTAGATTTTTGTTAAAACTTCATAATAGAAATAAAATCTTTATTCAGATATTAATTGTGGAATGGAATCCATCATCTCGCTTTAATAGTGGGATGGAACCCACGACCTTCTCTAGTGGAATGGAATCCATGAAATTTTCAAAATGACTTATTTTTAGATTTTTTCAAAATGACCTAACTCCATAGGGGATTTTGGCAACAAAGTTAGGTAGGGTCGCTGCTGACCCATGATGGGTAAGGTCGTTAGCGACCCTATTACTTAGCAAAAATTCTGAAACTTCAGTTTGCCTACTTATACTCGAACCAGCCCTAGCTTCTTCACTTTGACTTGAGCTGAATTTGCATCTTTACACGATTTAGCCTCCAGCGATTCAATTCTCAAGCGAATCAACTCCAGGCGACCCTAGCATCGACTCGATCTGCTCGCTCACTCGAGTCCACGATCCCTTCAAGCGTTGCTTCTTTTGAGAAACCCTAGCCAATCCACCATCTTTCTAAATCCAAACCCTAGGTCGGTGTTTGATTGTTGTTGACCCATCATTAGCCCGCCAACAATCCACTCCATAGCTCGCTGTGTTTGATTTGCGATTCTTCTTTTGCCTATAAATCAGTTTGAGGTAGGTTTGCTTGATTGATTCGCTTATTGTCATATTGGTACTATGATTTGATAACTGGCTTTTATTTGCGACATTGATTACGAGAATTTTGAGTTAATTCCGGTTTAAAGGTTGAAGATAGTAAATTGGGTCTTGAGTTGTCTCCTAGAACGACATTCGAGCTTCAGCCCAATGCTTGACACATTTTGTTATCTTCATCCTTTAGACCAGAATTGGCTTGTGCCGAGTTTCACAGACACCACCGTATGACACATCATTGGTCAATTTAGAGAATTTGGGCTTATCCAACTTGATTATTCCGCACTCGATGCTCCTGTAGTGAGAAGAGTTTTCCGTGTCTCTTCGGACAACGAGTTCGTTATCGATCATTGGCCATAACAGGTAAGTGTACAAGAAGTAAACAAGAAAATGAAAAACGAACTGGCATGGGAAGTTCTCTTCTCTTTCCACTGTGAGCAAACTATGTGATAGAGCGTTTGCAGTGCATCGGGCACCGAGTTTATCCTATATAGGCAGTACATTACACTTGCCCCAGTTCGCACTTGAAGTCCGACATGTCGATTACAAGTCAAAGTTTCTTTGGAATTCAAGTATGATAGGGAAAACTTATGAAATTAGGATAGATTCACCTGACTGTTTTCAGACGGGAATTATGTTACATAGAATGAAGCAGCCATCCACACGTTGTAAGTCAAGTGGGCGAAGCCCGGTGCTCTTCGAAGCTAAGTCATCATCTACCTCGCAAGCCCAGTATGGTCAATTTGTTCTGGTTGGGCCCATCGTGGACCGCACGCCTCTCAACTTTCGAGTCTTGCTTAATCCACCCGAAAGAGCATCGTCAGTGGTTTCCACCAAGGTTTTTCACAATATATATACACAGGATGGAATTCCTGAAGAGGACATGCGTCTGCCGGCAAAAGACGAATCGCTCATATTCCCCCGTCGGGGTATGCCATAGATACATGTGTCTGAATGGAGCCGTGCCTCCCTTCAACGATTTTCTTCATGAGACGCTCTCAAACTTGGGAATTGTCCCCATTCCAGCTTCATCCGATTGGTTATGCCATCTCTACTTGCTTGCATGTCCTTTTCACGCGGACGTTCAACCGTGCCCCATGTTTCGACGAGTTGCGGTATTTTCTAGCATTCAAGCGGAGAGACGATTGTCCCTCTTTGATTATAATCGAGGCCCAAAGGAATTGAAAGATCATTTTTTGCTTGTAAAGCAACTTATCACAGTTCAAGATGTAGTATTTTTTCATTAGATGCCCCGAGGGATTCAACCGTCGATAGATGACAGGGGGTAAGCTTCACTCTCCCATTCGCCTAGCTCCGAATCTTTATAATGAAGTTTCTTGTTAATTGTGTTCCTTTTGTAGTTATCCTAAGGTCGAATAGAGATGTTACTCTTGATGAAGTTTGCCAAACTTTAAAGGCTATTGATGTCAAGGAGAGGTGCGTTAAAGTTCTGCTGACCGATGAGAATCTGCACCGATACGGGCTATTAGCTCCGAGTAGATTCATCGCTCAGATTGAAGCTCTCTCTTTCAGTCGAGCCAGCGTTCACGCAAGATCCTCTTCTTCGTCCCATAGTTCCAAGGAAGGTCAGGAGATAGGTAAACCATCCAGGGGATCATTCGGTGAAGGCCATGAGGAGGAGGAAGCCGCTGTGATTGGTTTGAGCGGTTCAACTAGAATGTCTCCAATTCTGGAGGAGGCGGAAGAGAAATTTGTGCATGATGAAGGCAAGGCCGTGGTGGATTCGAAAAAGAAAGGGGGAGAGTTTGAAAGCAGCAGTAATGAAACTACTGCTAGTGATTATTTCTCATCAGAATATGAAGGCGAAGACTCGAAGTCTTGCGATGAGACTCCAAGAATGAGTCTAGTTCTCTTAAGTTTGCCCCTTCCTAACACACGCGTCAAAGGCAAAGTACAGGAACTGGAAAACATCAAGCCTCCTCGTGTAGGGATGTCGTGGCGGACTTTGGAAATCTTAGTGATGTTTTTGTCGACTTCGATGCGCTCATGAAGAGAGGCTTCAAATTCGACATGATGCCCTCCTGTTCGAGCGATATTTCTCCATCAATTAGCTCGGTTCCACCTATAACAACCGAAGTCAGTCTGATCCCACCTTCGACAGCCGTTTGTTCTAGTTTGTGATGACGTTTTATGCAATATTAGAAACACAGCACGTTGCACTGGGATTACACTTGTTTCCATTCTTTCATTCCTTTATATATTTGCTTAACTGATGTCATGCTTCTAAAACTTTTCATGTATGACTTATTCCATATATAACAAGTGGAAGAGGCTTCTATGATGACGTCAAGGACTATCTGATTCCCAATGGTGCCCTAAGCATTCCTACAACCGCCATCAAGTCTGGGAGACAGAAAAAGAGTACCGATGGTGGAAAGAACTTGAAGCTGAAACCCGTTGCTAAGAGGAGAGAGATAAAGCTTGTTCACATAAAGGCGGATATGGGAAAAGAAGATCTCATGAAGAGAGAGATGGACCGATGAAGAAATCAAAGTTTGATCATCGCCCCCATCCTTTAGAGCTTGCCTCGAAACATTCTTCTGTGGGCCGAGAAGCTCCTGTTACTTCTATTGCGATTTTACCCCCAACTCATGTTTCATCTTCTTCCATTATTATTGCTGCCCTTGGCGCATCTCAACCCCACTAGAGGATGGCCTATACACTTCCTTCGTCCCCCTAAGCTCGAGGCCGCGCTTCTAGTTGATTCTTAAGGGGGATTAAGTTCGACATTGGCCTTTATCCCGTTTGCAGGGATTCTTTCATGCCGCATCTCCAAGCTATCCAAAATGACCTAGAGCAGGCCGAGAAATGGAAGAAGCTCTGCAAGCAACTGATGGACACCAACATGAATAATTACCGATAGTTAGAGGAGGAGAAGGAGAAGGAGACAATGCTCCGGGAAAGTAGGAGGATTGCCAGCCTGATGAAGGAGTTGAAGGATGTTCATGAGAAGGGCGAGATTGTCTTGAGAGACAAAATTAAAAAGACTCATGCAGAAGAGGCTAAATTGAAAGAAGAAGTGACCGCCTACAATGCTATCATCGAAGCTCAACGGAAAAAAAAATCACCAATCACGATTTAATTATCGAAGGGAATAAAAAAACGATATTGACCAAGCCGAGACCATCGCTAAGTTGTAGGCTTAGGTCGCACAACTCATTGCGGACAAGACCACTGTTGAATTTGAGAAGGTTGCAGTGAAAGTAGATTATTTGGACCTCCGACATGCTTTTGATCGAAAAATGGAGAAGATGGATGCAACGATCCTGAACTTTTATATTAACTCCTTGTTGCTTCAGGGGAGCCTTAGCTATCTTGGCCTGAAGTTTCCATGCACTCTTGCCCCCATTTGGGAGGAAATCTTATCTCATTTTGCTGACAGTGGCGACGTTTGCTCCGATCAAGAGCTACGAGATACCTATCTCAATGGTGAATCCAAGACACCACTACTTGAGGGCCAGGAGATTCTCTGGGTTGAACGAGAGAAGGAGGCCATTGGTGCGGCCCTGATTTCTGCTATTGACATGTTTACCAGGCCTTCTACCTCCAACAGGGGTGAACCATCAAAGCAAATCCCAGACCAACCAATGAGCTCAGGACTTGACATTGTTCCACATGTGGTGGAGCCCTCAAAAGAAGGTGAAGGTGATGATTTTGAAGTCGTCGTTCATGATCCTTCCTCTGGTGCAGGTAAAGTCCATGCTTCTCTCGAATTCGGAAGTCTCCATCTTACGCCACAGGAGAAAAATAATTTTAACGCTTTCCTTTTTGATCTTATAGGTCCATCCACTTTTCCTATTGATGTTCCAACTACTTCGACGCCTATGCGTGCTGCCATTTTCACATCCTCTGAGATTGTATCCGTTCCGGCTCCAGTTCCCACATCGACGTCTTGTTCACATCTAGAGCTAGAGGCTAAGAAAATAGCAGCGCTCCATGGATTGGACGTCCCTTCAATGTTTTTGGAGGGTGATATAATTACAACGGAGGCTAAGGAGCAGGAGACACAGATGGAGCCACCGCAAAAGACTCAGCATGATTTGGTTGCTATCAAGAAGGAAAAGGTGGAGCCAATAAAAGCTTCAAAGGGCTCCCGGAAGTCAATAAAAGGCAAACGAAAGGGAAGCTCTTCGGAAAAAAATTTGGAGGAGGAGGAGGAGATTGCCATCGCAGTGCACATTAACAATACTGGCAACGACACTTCCCCTGCAAAGAACCAGAAACTACCGACCAGAGGTGGAAAAGGAAGCAGTGGAAAAAGGCGTTGAGCGGTTGGCATGAGGATGGACTTGATTGTGGCCAACAGCTTGGAAGAAGGGTGACCTATTTTTGACTTGTTTTTGTTTCTTTTTGAATCATTTCGTTCAAGTGCAGAGTCTGCACTTTGCCTCCTTGCAGTAGAGTCTGTATTTTCTCTTTATTGGCCATTGTGGTATGGGTACGGCCCCCACATTTTGATCCTGTGTACAGAAAATCATAAGCAATACAATGATATTTTGACTTTACTTTTATTTGTCTATTCATATATGCTCTGTGTACTTGTTCTTGTTTCATTTCATGCTTTACTATTCCTGTGATCATAGCCAAAGTCCTTCATTCGATGTAATAGAACTTAGAGATTAACAACACTAAGAGAGTTTTTGTTTGGAAATTCACAAAAATTTAGAAAATTTTCTAAAACTCAGAAACTTTTGTTTGGAATTATTGTTTGAAAGTTGATAAAACTTTGATATAGAACTTATGAAGTTGTTGTTGTTTGGATTGACAGAGCCTGTGAACTTATTGTATATGTTTATTCTGCCTCGGTACATGTGTATACTCCCCATTTCATAGGGCTGTTAAGTTCAAACCATTTTCAAGTTGCCGATAAATTATGGTTTAACTAATCTTTATTAAAAATTTGGCTAACTTACAACTCGATTCTACTTTTTTTGAAGATACTGCGATTTTAGCATGTAATCTCATTTTTTGGCAACATTCAGGTGAATATGCAATTTGCATATGGGTATGTGTTGTCGATCATTGAGTGCCCCCTTCTAGCACCAATTTTGTCTGGGTTGCACTCATTATTCCTGACAATACGTGTGCAGTTTCTCACGCTCCTTGGCGTTGCCTATCTTCGAGCAACGCGATGAGTTAGAATTTTAGTGCATGACTCATAAGATGCACGGCTTTTGTTTTTCCTTGCTATTTCCTATCTTCAAGCAACATGGGGAGTTGTCATTTCAGTGCTCCTTGGGGTTACCTATCTTCAGGAAATACGAGGAGTTTTTATTTTGAGGCTCTTTGATGTTGCCTATCTTTGGGCAACACGAGGAGTTTTATTTTTGGTGCTCCTTGGTGTTGCCCATCTTCGGGCATCACGAGGATTTTTTTGATTTTGGTGCTCCTTGATGTTACCTATATATTTTCGGGCAACACGAGGAGTTTGGATTTTCCCTGATGTTTCCTATCTTCGGCAATACGAGGAGTATTGATTTTGAGGCTCCTCGATGTTTCCTATGTTTGGGCAACATGAGGAGTTTGGACTTTTCTTGGTGTTGCCTATCTTCGGACAACACGAGGAGTTTTATTTTGGAGCTCCTCGATATTGCCTATCTTCAAGCAACATGGGAAGTTTGGATTTTCCTTGGTGTTGCGTATCTTCAGGCAGCACGAGGAGTTTTTATTTTGGGGCTCCTCGATGTTGCCTATCTTCGGGCAACACAGAGAGTTTGGATTTTCCTTGGTGTTGCCTATCTTCGGGCAACTTAAGGAGTTTTTATTTTGGGGCTCCTCGATGTTGCCTATCATTAGGCAACACGAGGAGTTTGGACTTTCCTTGTTGTTACCTATCTTTGGGCAGCATGAATAGTTTTAGTTTTTTTTCTTATCCCTCTCGATGCTGCTGGAGCAGTTCAATTGTCAAAGGGAAAAGGTTGGGTTTTGCCAATCCAACGGTTTGAGTTGATTTGCTTCCGTCGACTCAGCGGGTGATCATTATGAATACAGTTTGGTTGGTTCAAGAAGCAAACTTTATTAAGGAAAGCATGGCAGATTCTTTGCCTATTTATAATGCCATCAGAATTTCTGGGATGGCTTATTTGCGGAAGAAATATTAAATGCATAAAATAGTTTTTCAGATGAAATAAGGCGAAGCGATTCGCTATTTAAGGCTCTAGGAACTACGACCTCATCGACGGTTGTCAACTTGAAAGTCCCATCATCGAGCTTTTGATTAATGACATACAGTCCTTCCCAGTTTGGTCCGAAGGCTCCCAATACAGGGTTAACTCACTTGAGCATAAGATCTCCAACTTTGAAGGTTTGACTATGAACTTCGGAGTTTAAGTACCATGCAACCCTTTTTGGGTAGGCAGCCATTCTCAACTCCGCTTCTTCTCTTTTTTCATCGACCACGTCTAGCGATTCTAGTAGGAGTTGTTCATTTTATGCTTGATTAAAATTCTTCCTTCGGTGCGAGGGGACTTCTAATTCAATAGGAATCATTGCTTATGAACCATATGCTAATGCGAACAGAGTGTGGCCAGTTGCTGCTTTGTCGTGTTGTCCTATATGCTAATGTTATCCAGGTTTTTAACCCAGCAGGAACCGATAGAAAATAGAACAACCCGACGTAGACAGGATGGTTTAGGACTTAACAAAAAAGTCAAGACAAGGGATCAACAAGGGCCAACCGATACCACTAAGGCAACAACTGGGATCAACGAAGCCGAGAGATCAGCATTCCTTTAATCTAATCAATAGCTGAATGTAAACAGCTTTGCCATCGAGACGTAACAACAACGATAAGGTCTATGAAAACATCTCAAATTCCAAACTACAGAAAAATCCTAAGTGGTTGGATCATCAGTGGCCCATGTCTCTCCCAAGACTTCAAACAAACAGGCTACGAAATGCTACGAAAAGAGGTAAGGCACTAGCTCGCAAGCGAGCCAAAGCCTATAGGTCGCTAGCGACCCATGGGCCGCTAGCGACCTATGGCTTTGATTCATTTTATGAGCCAAACACTTCCTAAGTCGTCTACTACTTAGCCGCGAGCTGATGGAGGCATGAACTGGCCCAAAAGGTCTCTGATCCATATAAATACTATCCTAGATGCACTATAAACCAGATCTTCTCCGGACTGGTTGCGGAGACTCTGCCGAAAATATTCTTCGCTCTCTATCTCCCTTACAACAATCTTCGGAGGAATACATTATGATTCCAACTCTGAAGATTCAATCTAGCTAGAATACAATCAAAGCCTTGTAATCAAAGATCTATTGTAACGACAACCAGTCTATAATAAAACTATAAAGTGGACGTAGGCTTCATTAACAACCGAACCAACATAAAAATTCTCTGTCTACTTCCTTTTACTGTTCTTTCTTTATATCTGTGATATGTGATATTGCTGTGTCAGAACAGGGCCGGTGCTTTCATACTCTAACCAGGGTGTTGTTCTATTTTTTGTGTCAACATTTTGGTTCTTTCACTGATTACTTCCAACTCGGAATCCAGATCTAGCTATCTACTTTGAATCCCATAGTTTGGAAGTTAGAACCTTATCTTTGCTTGAAGAAACCATTGTTTGGAATCAATGGCTT
Source organism: Allium cepa (assembly GCA_030765085.1). NCBI lineage: Eukaryota > Viridiplantae > Streptophyta > Magnoliopsida > Asparagales > Amaryllidaceae > Allium > Allium cepa. The sequence goes on from CM060929.1 coordinate 675,867,915, forward strand.
CTGAAAGAAGAAGAACTGCATTTGGAAGGTCTATAGGGGCAGTAGTAGCTACAGATGATGTTAATCCCCAACAAACCGTAGTGAATGGCGCTAACTTAGGGAATCAGGCGCCTGCCTTTTCCAGTCAGCATAAAGTTGTTACCAGGGATGAGTTAAATAAAATTGTTGATGAGATCAACCAATAAATGAAGAGTAGCCAAAAGGCTCTAATGGATAAGCTTAATGCTTTCCTAACCCTACAATCAAATCCTGCTCCAAGGACTATGCTCGAACATGCAGTTGCTATGAAATAAGAGAATTCCTTTGTTTCTGGTCTAGATAGAAGAAATGGAAAACAGCCACAAAAAAGAGTGACAACAGGACTTAACATGGACGGAAATGCAAGTACTCTATATGCCATAAGGCAACCTATTTTGAATTTGAGTCAGGGAGCAAAGACCCCCGTAGAAGACATAGCTATGGATTTTTCTGACTCAGAGGACGGAGAGCCAGACGACAAATTAGAAGAAGACGCCAATGCATTCGATGATGTAAGGAATACCCAAAATGCTCCAGTGAGACCAACCGCAAATCAACGAGACCTTGCAGGAGTGGGTTTCCTAATGACAGGAGAGCATAGGCCTCAGCCCACTCATCATGGTCGTTTGCAAAGTCAAACACTTGGCGCAGTGACTGATCACCGTCCTCAAGGCTACCGGACATCAGATGCATACATAGTGGGACTGGTTAAACGATTAATGGAGGAGAGTAGAGATTGAAGATATAATGAGTGGGGATCTACGCCAAGCCAGACTCCCTTTACCGACAAAATCCTGAACGAGAGATATCCAGAAAAGTTCATAATGCCAACTATTCCGCCCTATGAAGGAATGAAGGACCCAAAGCCTCACTTGTGCAACTGCAGTTGGTATATGGATGGAGCGAATGCCTTCGAAGCTGTTCGATGCAGATGCTTCCCTATCTTTCTCAAAGGGGTTGCGTCAATGTGGTTCACTAGGCTTCCACCAAGATCCATCTCTACTTTTGACCACCTAGCTACAAGGTTCCTTGATCAGTTCAGACTCCATATTACGCAGTAAGAAGATGTCATGTCCCTATCCGGGTTGTTCCAAAGGCATAACAAATCACTGAAGTCTTTCATGAACAGGTTTAACACCACGATGACTGAAGTAAGCAAACCCAATGAAGACATGGTTTTTATGGCATTAGTTCGTGCCATTCATTCGGAAACTGAATTTGAAAAGTGGATCAAAATGAAGCAACCTACCATCAGGAAAGATTTCAATCGCAAAGCAAGTCAGCATCTAAGGTTGGTGGAAGCGTGGGAATTGGAAGGGAAGTCAACTAGTGTGCAACCGACGAATGTCGGGAAAAGCGATGTAGTAATGAATCAAAATATGCACATTTCTCGTAACGCTGAAGGAACCACTAGGAACGACAGGATTTCAAAGAGAAAAGGTCAAAACTCCAATAAGAAGAATGGTAACGACAACAACATAAAGCTCAAAGGGTTAGGCCCTAAGGCTACACTCTTCCGAGCGACACACCGGAAAACATTTTTCTCGCAATTCAAGGAACCGAGGAATGCAAAAAGTCACCCATAAAGGAGGCGACCAAGTAGTAGAAGCGCTCAGGGAAGTTCTGCCGCTTCCACGAGACATACAGCCACAATACTAACAAATACAGCCAACTAAAGAATCTCATCGAGGAACCGATCCAGAACAACAAACTCCAGTACGTAAGACAACCACAAAACCTCGATCAATCTGCAACTCCTCAACACCTAAGAGAATGAAGGAATCAAGCGGGAACCAGTGAAGAAGGGTCGAAACAATATGACTAGAGACTCATTATCGGAACAATATCCGAGGGACCACGTCTCGCATAAAGAAGTTGGGGAGAAATGGAGTGATATGCGAGTTCGTTGAAGCACGCTCCGAAGGAATCATGTTTGGCTGTGGAAGACAAAACTTCAGTTAAGATGCAAAGGTTCTTGAATGACGATATTGTGTTTCAAAATTGGGACACTAAAGGGACCAAAGCTTTAACTCTAAATCCGGTGGTGGTGACGGTAGGAATGAGACCTATGGTAGTTCGGCGGGTGTTGGTTGACAGCAGCAGCTCCATTAACATTTTCTTTAAATGCACTTTTGATCAAATAAGATTGGCATGAAAAGTGTGTCTGGATGCCAAACAAAGATTCAAGGGTTCACCGGAGAACCCACACAACCGATGGGAATAATAGACCTACCGGTAGAGAGAGGGCGAGCAAAAGGTCACCCTTATTCAAACCTTTGTAATCATGGATAAAATGTTAGCATACAATGCATTCTTGGGAAGACCTTCGCTAGCCAATTTCAGAATAGCATTAGCCCAATGGTTCCTTACAATGAAGTTCCCTACTGAGCATGGGGTCGTAATTGTGAAAGGAGACCAAAGCGTCGCCCACGAATGCTACATCGTAGTACTGTGGGAGTCCAAAAGAAAGGAAAAAGGAAAGGATGTGGGGAAAATGCTCCACATCCGTGAACCCTCGTATAGAAACTACAGAGCAGCCCCTGGCTTGGGGACCATAGCTGATTCGACAAGGCTTTGAACCTTATAAAGAAGAGCTCAGGGGAGGATCGGGCAGCACCGACAGAATTGACGGTGTCCGTCCCAGTCTGTATGGATAACCCAACACGGGTCCTGAAAATTGGGTCGCACCTTGAAAACTAAATGCGGCAGAGCTAACCAAATTTCTTCACACCAACGTGGACATATTTTCTTGGACACACTCTGATATATGTGGGGTATCGCCCGAGATTGCCTGTCATGCCCATAATATTGACCCCAAATCCAGCCTAGTTAAGCAAAAAGGCATAACTTGGGATGGAATGGTCCAAGGCATTGAGAGAAAAAGTAGATAAACCGATAGCTAATGGCTTCATTCGAGATGCGACCTACCCCGAATGGGTATCCAACCCGGTCCTAGTCAAAAAGTCCAATGGAAAATGTGAACCTTTATTGATTTCTTGGACCTCAACAAGGCCTGTCTGAAGGATAGCTTCCCATTCCCGAGGATTGATCAACTGATGGATGGAATAGCAGGACACGAGCTGCTATCATTTATGGATGCGTACTCGGGCTATAACTAGATCCTAATGCCTGAACCAGACCAAGAGAACACCGGCTTCATCATCGATTTGGGACTGTACTGCTATAGAGTAATGCCATTCGGTTTGAAAAATGTAGGGGCAGCCTACCAAAGGCTAGTGAACACTATGTTCAAACGCCAGATCGGGAGGACTATTGAAGTTTAGATGACCTGTTAATGAAATTCCAAGTAGCTTATAACCATCTAGATAATCTCGCTGAAATGTTCGAAATACTCCACAAATAAGGAATGAAGCTCTACCCGCTTAAATGTCTCTTCTGAATAGCATTTGGGAAATCCCTAGGATTCATACTAAGTGCTTGAGGCATCGAAGCAAATCCAGAGCAAACAACAGCGTTACGGGAAGTCCAAGCCCCTAAAAATAATAGAGAACTTCAAAGCTTGAATGGAAAGGTTGCAACACTAGGTCTGTTCATCCATAAAGCTCCAGACAAGTGCATACCATTCTTCGATGAATCGAATAAAGGAAGTAAAAACTTCGAATGGAGTGAAGCTTGCTAGACAGCGAGGAACTTCTATGGCACTGTTGTTAGGAAATCAAATCTACGGTTTCGATGACAACAACTATACAATAGAAATCAAATATGCATATATATATTTATATATGCAGGTACTTACAAGAACAACATCATTGGAAAGATAAGAACAAGGCTCAAAGAACACTACAAGAGACTACAAGTTGATAGGAACAAAGAAGCACAAGAAAAAGAGCACAAAAATTGATATGCACAATATCAGACGTCTAGGTCCACAAGCCAGACGCCTGAAACAGTTCTCTGGAACAACATACAGGCTGAACCAGACGTCTGACAATTGCACTTAGACGTTTGATCTACTACTATATTAAAGAATATATATAGTATCAGACGTCTAAAATATATTCCAGACGTTTGATTTCAAACTTGGATTTCAAATAACAACTTCAACTGCCATATTCGAATGGACATCTTCGTTTCTCTTCGTTGCAACACTTCATCATCAATAGAAGCAACTGTACATCACTCGTTAATGGATGCAACTACTCAAGATACCTCTCAACAACTATATATAGCATCAAGAATCAAGAGAACAAATTAACTTACTTACTTACGCTCTTTAATTCTATAATCTATCATATATTCTTGATCTCTGCACTCTAGCAATCTATACTTGTATTCACTCTTCCATATATTCTGTTCTTCATAGACAATACTCTCTAGATATATATTAGAAGCAATTGTACTAATTAGTCAACATCCCTGTTATACTAGAACACACATTTGGCAAGAACAACATATTGTAACCAAGTCAATTCCTCCGGGCGAAGCGAGGGTGTTTGACAGTCGAATCTCGAAGGGGAGCTTTGAGACTGGACGTATGATGCGAGGTCTGAACCAGTATATAATCCTGGTGTGATTATTCTATATTTACTTAGATTAATATTGTTTTAGTTGCATCATATATTTTATCACATATATTTGCACATACACTACACGATCCACCTTGTAGACTTTCAATTGGTATCAGAGCAAGGTTTGATCAAAGTATGGTAACACGTTTTTGAATCACTTAAACATGGCAAGTATTTTTCAAGAAGGTCAATCCATAGCATGACCCCCACTTTTTAATGGTTCTAACTATGCATATTGGTCAACACGTATGAGAATTTTTACGGAAGCTAATGGATTAGAAATTTGGTCAGCCACTCAAAATAAATACGAAGCACCTGACACTGCTATGAACACATGGAATGATGCACAAAAAACCGCAACTTATAATAATGCCAAAGCTGCGAATATTTTAATTTGTTCATTAGATAAGAATGAATTTTCACGTGTCATGTTATGTAACGCTGCATATGATATTTGGTGTACCTTACAAGTTACACACGAAGGCACAAACAAAGTTAAAAAAACTATTACAAAATCAATTTTCACCATTTAAAATGAAACAAAATGAATCTATAGTAGACATGTACTCTAGATTCCAAACCATTCAACACGATTTAATGGCACTTGGTGTCAAATTCACAAATTTTGACTTAATATCTAGAATACTCAATTGTTTAACTCCAAAGTGGGAAAGAAAAGTATTAGCTATCGAAGAAGCTAATGATCTCTCAACACTCTTAGTTGAATAATTGATAGGAAATTTAATGTCCTATGAAGCTAATTTGCAGGTAAGAAAAGAACAAAATTCAGAGAAGAAAAACATAACATTCCTCATCAAATGAAGACTCCGACTTAGACAAAGAAGAAATCGTATTTATTGCCAAAAACTACAACAAATTCAAGAAATTTAGGAAATGACGAGATTTCGAAAGGAGGAAAATCAAGCTCTACAAATCAAACATCAATCAAATGTTATAAATGCGACCAATTTGGACATATGAAGAAAGATTGCCCCAAGCTCAACAATGATAAAAAGAAGAATTTTTTTTAAAAATTCAAAAATAAGAAAGCTTTCAAAGTAACATAGGATGACTCGGATTGTTCATCATCATCAGACAATGACAGCGATAGTGACGAAGAACAAGCTAATGTATGTTTTATGGCACAAACTGTTGAGGTATGTCCCTAACTTAGCTATGATGAATTATTAGAACTTAGCATGGAATTAGATAATAAATTTAGACAAATTTAAAAATTGAATAAAGAGCATATAGCCAAAATAAATGGATTAGAACTTGAAGTAGGAATGTTAAAATATGAAAAAATTATTTTAGAGGAGGAACTAGAATTATCTCAAGAACAAATTAAAAGTGGTTTGGTTGAAAATGAGACTGTAGCTTTTGATTTTGGAAATTCAAAAATGTTATCAAATATAACATACATCGGCGATGGAACAATAACTTTTGGAGATAACTCAAAAGGATACGTCGTTGGCATCGGAGAAGTCATCAACCCTGGTATTTCTAACTCTCCTATTATTACAAATGTTTTGTTAGTAGAAAATTTAAAACACAACCTACTTAGTATTAGTCATTTATGCGATAACGATTTTCAAATCAATTTTGAAAAAGATAGATGTAATATTGTTGACAATAACAAACAACTTATCTTTGAGGGTTTTAGAAACAAAAATATTTATGTCTTAAATATGAATATAAATCGAAATTAAAATTTATGTTTAACCGCCAAACATGACGATCCATGGTTGTGGCATAAACGATTATGTCATATTAATTTTAAATATATTAATAAATTAGCAAAATATGAGCTAGTTAGAGGTTTACCTAAAATAAATTACAAAGTAGAAAATTTATGTGACGATTGTCAAATTGGAAAACTAAAGAAAATCTCTTTTAAATCTAAAAATAATATTTCTACAAAACAACCATTAGAAATATTACATTTAGATATATTTGGTCCAACTCAAGTACGATCTATAAATCACAACAAATATATTTTCGTAATAATTGATGATTTTTCAAGATATGCATGGACTTTATTTTTAAAACATAAAGTGACACGTTTGGAATGTTTAAAATTTTTGCTAAAAAAATTAAAACTCAAATGGATTTGAAAATTAAAAATATTCGAAGTGATCACAGTGGAGAATTCGAAAATGATCTTTTTACCAATTTTTGTAATAAAAAGTGCATAAGTTATAATTTTTCTTTTCCTCGCACACATCAACAAAATGATGTAGTAGAAAGAAAAAATCATACGTTACAAGAATGTGCAAGAACACTATTAAATTGTAGTGGTTTACCAAAACATTTTTGGGCTGAAGATATTGCTATGGCTTGTTATGTTTTGAATCGAGTAACCATACGATCTATGACTAAACATACTTGTTTTGAAATATTTTTTGGAAGAAAACCTAAAGTATATTACTTTAAAACTTTCGGATCAAAATGTTTTATACTAAATACAAAAGATAATTTAGGAAAATTCGACCCGAAGGCTGATGAAGGAATTTTTGTTGGATATTCGGATTGTAGCAAGGCATATAGAATTTTTACTAAACGAACTAACACAATTGAAGAAAGTTTACATGTTTCGTTTGATGAAAATTTTCTTAACCATCAAACTAATGACGATGAAGAAATAATTCCAATAACAAGTACAACAAATTCTTATAATAGTGAGACAAATGCACAAAATAATACTTTAGTGTCATCTCCTAGAATTCTAATAGATCATCCAAAAGATAACATCATTGGAGATCTTAACTCCGGAGTAACTAGAAATCAACTTAACCAAATAAATCATATAGCATTTGTGTCAAATTTTGAACCGAAAAATTATAAAGAAGCTTCAAATAATAATTTTTGAATAATAGCTATGCAAGAAGAATTAAATCAATTTGAACGTAATAATGCTTGGGAATTAGTACCAAGACTAGAAAATCAATCAGTTATTGTAACAAAATGGGTATTTAAAAACAAAGCAGATGAAAATGGAAATATAGTTAGAAATAAAGAACGTTTTGATACTCAGGGTTATAGTCAAGAAGAAGGTATCGACTACGATGAAACTTTTGCTCCAGTAGCAAGACTCGAGGCCGTACGTACATTACTTGCTTTTGCAAATCATCACACTTTTAAATCATTTCAAATGGATGTCAAATGTGCTTTTCTAAATGGTTTTATTAAAGAAAATATATCTGTTGAACAACCTCCATTGTTTGTTCACGAAAAATATCCAGATCATGTTTTTAAATTACAAAAAGCCTTATATGGCTTAAAGCAAGCCCCCGGTGCCTGGTACGAACGTCTTAAAAGTCATTTAATTACACCTGGTTTTCAAATAGGTAAAATTGATACAACTTTATTTATTAAACGAGAAGATAACGAAATTTTAGTTGTACAAATTTATGTAGACGATATTATTTTTGGTTCAACTAACGAAAATCTTTATACTCAATTTTCAAATATTATGAAAAACGAATTTGAAATGTCTCACATGGAAGAATTAAATTTCTTTTTAGGTTTACAAATAAAACAACTTGAAAATGGTATTTTTACTTTAATTCCATGGCTCCTAAAACAAAAAACCCTAAGATCTCTAAGAGAAAGCAAGACCAAGCAACTTCATCCAACCCGCAAGTTTGCTCTGACGATCAAAGGATGAATCATGTACCACATTCAATCAAAAATACGAGGATATTCAAAATATGAAACTCCATACATGTCCATTTTATAATTTTCTAAAGTTCCTAATGTATGATTTAGATGTAATGTGCGAAAGTGCTGGATTAGAAACATTGATATCCTTTAATCTCAATTATATCCAAATCGATCAGCTAGCCATATTTCTTTTCTATGCTAATTTAGATAGCATAGCAGTTTGGAACACTGACAACGATGATAATTGGCTATGGTCAAGTATTTACGGCAATACAATTAGACTTACTCCAGGGATCATAGGCCGAACTCTCGGATGTTCCGACATCGGAGAAGATTTATATAATATTCCAGATATGCGTCTCAAACCAAGAGATAATATCACACATTAAACTTGGAAAGATGAAATGCCTAGATTTGCATCTAAATACCTAAGATCTAAGGCGAGACTTCTCACTAGAATGATTATCAACACTATCATTCATTGCCTTGGTAGTCATGATCAAATTACGGAGTTAGAGCATAAGGCCATATATGCTATATTCAGTGGAACAAGGGTTAATTGGGAAAAATTTATATTTGACGAGCTCAAAATTTTGTGGACTCGATCACGCCCACCCATCGTCTATCCTACATACATCATGAAATTTCTAAGAGCTCACAAGATCCCCTCATATTTACCTACTTTTGAAGAGATTTCTCCGAAATATGCATCTACAATTTTTCTCTCTAATGCACTTACCGGAAAATCATCCGAATTTTAAAGAGTGGACGCAACGTCGTCAAGCAAGACAAGCTAGACCCCACCTCAAATACAACCTGAACCACCACAAAAGGTGGAGCAACATCACAAGAATACTCCTCCTCCTTCTACACCATTTGATTATACGTGCCAAGATGATATTTTGGAGACTCGCATTGAGACGAATCCAAATGAGCGTATTCGCGACTTAACTCTCCAAAATCATCATATTAAATTTCGAAATCAAAAATTATTGGCTAAGCGCATTGATAGTTTTGAAACATCTTTTGCTTCTCGCCTAGGCGCAGTTGAAACGTCACTATTCAACTGCATTATCCATTCTAAAAGAGGTTCTTCAAAGAGTTCGTGGTCCTACACCACCTTCAGAAGATTGGCCAACTCTAATGCCTTCTCCTCCTCCTTCAAAACATTCCAAACTTTTTTACGAGGAGAAAGAATCTCTCGAACACACTCCGTCATCCCCTAAAAAACAAGCTACTTCTTTCAAGAATGAAGATGAAGGAGATGATCAAGATAAAGCTTCCCCAAAAGATCCTTGGATTTTTTTTAGGATTCCATCTTTTGTACAAAAATGCAAAAAAAATATGAACGTAAACGATTATTATGATTAATGAAAATTGCTTTTTGGTGTGTTATTTCTGTGTATATTCATGTAACCTTAGAACATTTGGTAAATACTAAATGGTATGGACATGATATCTATAATTAAAAGTTTTTATTGCTTTTTGATAATGCCAAAGGGGGAGAAATAATAAAAAGCACAGTAAATAATGGAAAGCACATATTCAAGGGAAGATTTATGAAATTATATATAAGTGCATTGTATAGTTGTCATCGTCAAAAAGGGGGAGATTGTTAGGAAATCAAATCTACGGTTTCGATGACAACAACTATACAATAGAAATCAAATATGCATATATATATATATATGTATGTATGTATATAGGTACTTGCTAGAATAACATCACTAGAAAGACAAGAACAAGGCTCAAAGAACACTACAAGAGACTACAAGTCGATGGGAACAAAGGAGCACAAGAAAAGGAGCACAAAAACCGATATGCACAATATCAGACGTTTGAAACAGTTCTCTGGAACAACATACAGGCCGAACCAGACGTCTGGCAATTGCTCTCAGGCGTCTGATCTACTACTTTATTCAAAAATATATATAGTATCAGATGTCTGAAACATATTCCAAACGTCTGATTTCAAACTCGGATTTCAAATAATAACTTCAACTGCCACATTCGAATGGACATCTCCGCTTCTCTTTGCTGCAACTCTTCATCATCAACAGAAGATACTGTACAACACTCTTTAATGGATGAAACTACTCAAGATACCTCTCTACAACTATATATAGCACCAAGAATCAAGAGAACAAATTACCTTACTTACTTACGCTCTCTAATTCCATAATCTATCATATATTCTTGATCTTTGCACTCTATCAATCTATACTTGTATTCACTCTTCCATATATTCTATTCTTCATAGATAATACTCTCTAGATATATATTGCTAATTGTACTAATTAGTCAACATCCGTGTTATACTAGAACACACATTTGACAAGAACAACTTATTGTAACCAAGCCTGTTCCTCCAGGCAAAGCGAGGGTGTTTGATAGTCGAATTTCGAAGGGGAGCTTTGGGACTGGACGTAGGACGGGAGGTCCGAACCAATATAAAATCCTGGTGTGCTTATTCTATATTTACTTAGCTTAATATATTTTTAGTTGCATCATATATTTTATCACATATACTTGCATATACACTACACTATCCACCCTGTAGACTTTTAACTGGAAGCTCCCCTGATTTTATCAAAGCCGGTGGATGGAGAAGACCTATTCATCTATTTAGTGGTTTCCTTGCACGTATTGAGTGCTGTAACGTCCCGCCTTTTCGCACGGTTTAAACCGACGATAAACCACACACATCAGACTTAAACCATACAGAAGGGCGGACCGTTATGGGGTAAATAAGAAAAAGAAGGAAGAAATAAAACCAAACAGAATCTTGCAGCGGAACGATAAAATATAATAATCAAATATACAGTTCATGAAGCTGTTATACAAAATATTCGATTATACTTATACAATACATATCAGAGTTACACATACCATAGAATGATAATTAATGCAGCGGAACAGATATGATGCAGTGGACTAATATAATATATAATAATAATAAAATCTTCGCCTTCGTCCTCCAGAAGTAAGGTCTTCAAATCCTGAAATGCTTAGGCTGACCCGAGCGAATTGAAAAGACAAAACACTCGAGTCAGAACTAAAAGATCTTATGTAAATTGGTAAAATATGAGTGGAATAACTTAAGAGATGCTCGGGATTCACATCTCTTAAGGATCTGTTAAACTATTTACTATGTAGTAATATTTCACTATTATAATAATGTCTATAGTAAAATAAATATACTTTTAAATAGCGTTAAGGAGTGACCCAATATTCCCCTTAACACGTAATAATCCCAGTAATCCATCCAATATCATAGTCCCTCATGATCGGGAAGCGACCAGAGGATACCACACGGGCTACGGGAGAAAACCAAACTCGTACAAGGCGCGATAGGGTAAGTGACACGGCACAACTAGGCAATGCCAGGGTAGATATACCAATTTACGCTTCCGGGCCGGTGGTAACGCATAGCGCGCAGCTACCGCCCACCTCGAGCCACACCTCCCCAAAAAAAGAAAATCAAAAGTGGACACCGAATAAATCCAAAAGTCAAAGTATAATATCGAAAGGATGTGTCCGATCAAAGGTGCTACCTCATTAGCCCGTCTATCGCTCCTGTTTTAGCTACCTTATGCCAACTCACGGGAGTCGGGTCCATGTATTTACCTCAAAGGAAACGCCGCCGCCATCCTACTTCATTCTGGAATCTCCACCGCGTACATGGTTGGTAAAGTGGTTTTTGGAGTTGGCAGAGAGTATGACAACTTCCGATCCTGGTCTCTTTAACAACCCAATGTTATTATAACACCGCGGTCATTTCAAAATAATTTATACTTCAAAACCAGGATATCATATTTATTTCAAAACCATATAAATACTATATCATTTCAAATTTAAAAACCAAATCAATATGATATTCCTTTTATTTCAAATCAATATAATATCATTTTATTTCAAATATATTCATTTTTTTTAATTATAGCACTTCCAAATTTTATACTTCAAAACCTAACATTTGAAATTTTAACATCTTTAAAACATAATGCCATGAAATTCATAACTTCGAAACATTTCAATTTCTATAAACATTTCAATTTAGGTATATTTCAAGGCTTAGAACATTCAATATTTTAAAACTAAATTTTATAATTCATATATCCACCAATTTCACTTTTTCTATTATTTAGTTTTGAAATATTTGCTTGCTAAATCCAATATCCTTTAAATAAAACTTCAATTTTCAATAACGAAATATTCCTCAGTTTGTTTAGTCAAATCACCTTAAACCTGAATTAAGTTATAGACCCATATTCTTTTAAAATCTCAATTTCAATAAGTTCCAAAAGGGTTCTTATTAAATATAATTCTTTAATTAAATAAAATCCCAAATCAATTTCAAAACTATCTTCTCAACCTTGATTTATAAAAATCAATATAAACTCTATACAAAAATATACTTTAAGTAAATACTTAATCATATTATATTTTAATAAAATCCAACTTTATTGTTTAACTTATTTATACTTTAAACAAATCTTATTCATAGCTTAAACCCAAGAATTTAACTATATATATAATACATTTATACAATATCCAAAGCCATATCTCATAAAACTGTATATTTCTTTATAAACCATAGAAAATCATTTCAAAATATTTTTATATATAGACCGCGGTGCCTGTATAAAATTTTCTATCCTATGGTCAAGTGATACATATATTTATCATTTCAATCCATAATTTAAGATAAAATTACGGTTATATATCATTTCAAACCGCAATCCCGAATGAAATAAAATGCACAACAACTTGTAGTTTAAAATAATATATAATACAACTTCCATTCATCCATCAATATATCACACGTCCATCACAATCATCATCTAAAACAATCAATCAATACCAATAGATAATTGATAATATATATAACGGGTATTTAACTGGCAGTTATATTCAATAATAAATTAAATAACGATTTAATTTAAATAAATGCAATAATTGAGATGATGATTTAAAGTATACGAAAAAGTCATAAATAAATGCATAATCACAACAAAAATTTAATTTAACAAACATAAGAAATTTAGAAGTTGTGAGTGGGTTAAAACACTCACCTTTTGAATTTAAATTGAATTTAAATCCAATTTAAACCCAAAAATTGAACAGTCTTCAAATTCGTCCAAACTTGCGTCAAAATGTCTGGAATTTTGCTAGGATCGCAGCGGAGAAAACCGCACACGAAACAGACCTCGTATGCGAAAGTTATAGCAATTAGAACGGGTTGAAACCAAAATTAACTTAAAACAAAAAAATAAAATAAACTACCCTTGCCACATCATCAATTCATCATCCAGCAACAACACACACATGCAATCACGCTCGTTCTTCCGTCCTGAAACACGTTGCCTCTCTGAAAACCCCAACCAGCACGCGCGCCCAGAAACGAGCCGCAACCAATCGCCAATTGACGTCGCATCACGCCTGCAACCACGCGCCGACCCCCTCACGCGACCACCGCCACGCGCGCATGGAAAAGGGCAGCCGCCGCCTACAAAATTCGAACCCTAGTTCAAATTTTTTGCCAAATCCAGCCGTCAACTCACCATCAAACTCACATGGATGCGATCTCCTCGGCCCTCTCTACAAATCTAGAAATGGTTCGTCGATTCGTCGATGTTCATCGACGCACGATGAACGGCCGTGAATGGTTCTTCAATTTCCAGACAAACGGTGATTCAAAACCAAAAATGAACAGCAGATCTGAGATGTGTACATCGAGAGCTTCGATATATAATTTTTCTGAATGTTTTTGAGGAGTTTGAAATTTCACTTTGATTTTTGAATTGCAGTTGGATTTAGGTGTTTGTCTGCCATTGAAATGAGAAGGTGAAAGAAATTGTACGCACAGACAAATGAGAAATAGAGGTAGGCTAGGGTTTATAACAGGGTATTTATAGGTAGGGTTGAAATAGAATAGATGGACCCGATTTATAAACGCGCTGAACGATGAATGGCCCGAAAAGCCCGTTCTGACTCCGAAACGAAATTGGGTCAACCCGTATATCAAAATAGATGTTTTAAAATATTTTAAACGCAATGGATAAGGTTTCAAGCCCAAGTTCCATCATATGAAAAAATTATGCTAAAATCAATATTTTTCAAATTGATTTCAATTGATTTCAATTTCATTGATTTCAAGGCATTTCGAGTCCGTACGATCAAACGACAAGTCCGATCGCTACGAAACTTGAAAACCTACAATAATTCACCGTTACGGATCCGATGAAACTGGTTTCGTCGAAATCCGAGTCAGTGGCCAAAATGGCTATTTTTACATTAATTAACTAATTTAATAATTAATAAATTAATCACTTTTCTGATTTCAATTCCATACCTAATCAATTCTATCATTTTTGATCTCTTAAACAATTAAAGTGATTTAAACAAATTTAGATGTTAATTTAACGTTGATTCATCCTTAAATTCTAGTGTTAAGTTTCAATTTCATTATATTCAAAAATTATAAATATAATTCCCGATAGTTACATTTAATTAAATAAATTAATAATTATTCCATTTATTATTGTCAGATAAATGGACTTAACATTGGATTCAAAACTATTACATTAATATTCTCTCATTCCATCTTAATTTCAAATAACGTAGTATTTAGATATTTTAATTTCCTTTAATTTTAATTAATTCAATTTATTAAATTCTTACCCTTGTTATTCGAGTCTTTATTACAACAAGAATATAATCAACATTGCTTTTAAATCTTGGTTCCTAATATTCTCCCATTTTAACTTAATTTGAAATTTAAGCACTACTTTATTTCCTTTGATTGCAAATTGATTTCCAAAATTTATTTAATAGACTAAATAAATATGCAACACATAATAATTGATACCATTAACTTTTTATTTCATTTATAAGTTTATTGCTTACAACAAATGCTACCATTAGCTTCATAACACTAATTTATTCCATTTCCATTTATTATACATTATTCTATTAGCCAGTCATCCTTTTAAATTATCAATTTACCTTTTTATATCCCATTATAAATTAATGCACACATTAATTAAGATTTTAATCAAATAAATCATTTCATCTGGGTTCCATTCTTTTATTACATCAACTATTACTTTAGGAATAAAATTAGCATTTCCTATTCATTTTGTTACAATACTTATATAATATTGATTTTATTCAATTACCATTACTATCTATCATCTCATTAATTAATTCATATTTACATCCACTTACGTATATTAATTTTGTAACTAGGTTATAACATTTACATTAATTCTGTTAATTTGAATTAAATTCCCATCTTTACACTATGCCTATTATTACTTTATAAGCTAGTTATCATTGTTTACCTTTCATTTACTTGACATATACTCATTCCCATTATTGTAACCTTGCATTCTAGTTATTATTTCATTAATTTATGCTAACATTGATTCCTATCAAATTGCACTTATTGCGTATTATTTCGTCAATTATAACTTTGAATCTATTTCCAAATTTACAAATTACAATCAATTAAAACTTCACAATTGTTTAAATCAATAGTTATTGCATCGAATTATTTATTTATTAGCTTACCTCATCTTATAACCAAGTTATACCATTTTACATTATTTCATTCATTACAACTTTATTCAATTTACACAATTCAACTTTAATCAACTTTGTTGTTATATTCCATCCTAGTTATTACTTCATTATTTATTATAATTACTTACATCATATGAATTCATTCTATTACCCTAAATCAGACATTAATTCATATATTCATATAATACTTACATTTATTTACTTAATTTGCGTTTATAACTAAGTCCTAACATTTAAATTTATTTTCCTTAATTAGAATTTCCTTCCATTCATTTATTATTAACTTTAGTTAGTATTGTTTACCTTGCTTTCTAGTTATCATTTCATTAATATTATTCCCAATTTTATTTCTTTCAAAATTTAATTACAAAGATCCAATTAAATTAACCAATTATATCTATTAAAATTTACGGGTCATTACTATCGCGGCTTTCGTGCGGGAAGAAGTAAGAATCCAGTGACCTATGTACTACATTAGCAAACGATTCACCGAAGCTGAGAAGAATTTCCCAAATTTGGAAAAACTAGCATATTTCCTTTTGATTGTATTCTGGAAATTATGACCATACCTCTAGGCCCATCCGATTAAAGTATTGATTGACCAGCCCCTGAAGCAAGTTTTATACTAGCCATAAACTTCTGAATGACTACTCTAGTGGAATACAGAGTTGAGCCAATATGACGTCACACACCATGCAAGGAAAGCAATCAATGGGCAAGCCTTGGCTGACTTCATTGCCGAATTTACCACAAGAGACGAGGAGGAGGAAGGTCAGTCAGAAATGGACGCACAATGGAAGGTCTTCGCCGACGGCACATCAAACAACTTCTGTTTGGGCGCTGGGATAGTACATAAAACCCCCGAGGGGAAAGGCATTATGTGACGACCCGAAATTTTTGGATATTTGAAATCGGGATATTTAATTGATCTCAAATATTTAAATGTTAATTTTTTTAACTTGAATTCAAATATCACCATTTATTAGGTAATTTAATTATTAAATTAAATAATTTGAAGTTGGGTAAAATGTTGAATCTGGAGTTTTAGGCCTGTTAAAAATAATTTGAAGGCTTATAAAATTTATATGGATAACACTGAAGATAATAGAAGTGTTAAAATTGAATCTAACAGTGATTTGTTCAGTTTTGAAATTATACCGTTTAAATTGATATTTAAAAATAGCCTTTCGAGACACAGTCTCGGAATTCGACGAAACTAGTTCCATCAGATCCGTAATATTGTATTATTATCGGATTTCAAATTTTGTATTGATCGGAGTTGTTGTGTGAGCGTACGATATATAAACGCGCTGAAATTTAATTGATAATAATCGATTCAAAAAGCTATCTTTCACATACGATCGAATTAGGACTCAAAACCTTTTCCATTGCGTTCGGAATAGGGGTATAACATTATTAAAGGTCAAGCGGCACACCTTGGTAGGAGGCCAAGGTTTTGAGTTGCATTTATCGAGACAATTTAAATTTATATATATATTTGGTCAACATCAGCTGAAATTTATGTCTACATCAATCCTTTTCTTCACTTCAGCTTTTCTTTATTTCAAGGCACTGTAGCCTGATAATGTTGGCACGCTGTCTCCTTTTTAAAAACATCACTGTCTTCCTTGGAAAGATTATGGCCGATTTCTTTAAAATCTATGGAAATTATTTCTTTCCCAATTAAAATCGTAGCCCTAAATCCTTACCTTCCCGTTCAACTCAAAATCCCCAATTAAAAAAAATAACAACAGAGAATTGGCGATTCGAAAAAAAGAAGTTAGAAACTAATTTCAATTGCTTGCTGGAGATTGACAATCGTTTTTTTTTTGCAATTTCGAGTGGCAATAGGATTAGATTTATGATTTTAGGGGAGAAGGTTGATGATGGGTAGAGTTTTGTCTTGTGGCTGTGGAATTCGTGGGTTTGGGATTTGATCGATATCGGAGTGGAGTTAATGCCATTGCTGTTGATAAGGTGAATCTGTGGGTTCAAGGAGAGGCGATTGTTTTTTTTCTCTTGGTTCGAAGAATTGGGGATAGAGGTGAGTTCGATTTTGGGGTTCTGCGACTTGGGATGTGATGAAACCGTGCAAGCAATAAACTGCGAATAAACTGCAGCTATGTTGAGTGAATGAACTGTGCAGGCAGAGGGGTTATAAGAGTTGTGCACTGTGGTTGAGTTGCAGTCACTGTTTGGTGGAGAAGTTTGGTCAGATAGGTTGCAGACAAAAAAGATGTAGAGGTTCAGGTCTGAAAATCATGGCGGAGGGCAGGTGGTTTGTGACCGCGCGTATGCATTTGGAGGAGCTTGGGAAAGGCTTCATGACTTTGCGATGGCAAGGTAGGGCTTGATGGTTGGGGCGTGCTCGAGGGTCGGCGACGTTGATTGGGTAGTGCGACGTGTTTTCTGGGCAGTGAGGTATGTTGTTTTGTTTCAATTTAATTAAATGTAATATACATATATACATTAGAAAGAAAAAAATTCAATTCCAGTAGGTACAGATATTTGCAGACCTTTCTGTTTAAATATATATGTGATCAGAAACGAGATATCTATATACAGTAAATTATTTATGCTGATTTTAAATTTATGTATGTATAAATATATATGTATATATAACAGTATTTATTTTTACAAGTAAAGTATAAAACTAATTTTTATTCAATTTGAAAGTTTTATCATATATATGTATTAGAGTGATTAACTCATTCAATCAACTTATTTAAATTATTTTAGTTACTAAGGGAAATTATTTATTAAAGGAATTTAGTTTAGATTGATTATTTGTTTAAAAATCTAAATCATTAGCTAAAATCAAAACTGTTAAAAAATAATTATTTTTCCGGTTTGTTCGAATATTAATAAAATCGTTAATTGTTTATACAAGGTCGAAAAAAACTGTAAAACCAAGACAGAATTGAAGTGGATGGCAAACGAATGCAAAGGTGAGTTAATCTCACTCGGCTGAATTTTAATTTTAATTTAAATGGTTAAATTTAAATAATTGATTGATTGATTTGATTTGGTGTGTTATATTATATATAGTAGTATATAGTATATCTTGGAATGTTTGATTTCCCGCATTATATAGCGGATGAGACCCTATGCGCCGTATAATAGTGAATGATATTATATTTAATCCCATATACCACGATATTCCACCTCGAAGTGGAATTGGTATTTTATGTTGTGCTAACATCTGTAGATGTAGGGAAAACAGGTTGGAGGGATCCAACTGGATTCCTCAACATTTATGTAAATTATTTAATATTCTCTGTTGTGATTATTTGATATTCTATGATGAATTATATTGGAATAGTGAATGCTATGGTTTGATTGAATATATTTGGGTATAATGAGTTACCAAAAATATATAAATTGGATTTTAGAAAGAAAATAAAAGAAGTGAATTTGCAAGCGAAATAATTATAGAAAATTTGAATTAATTTATGAATGAATTAAAAAAGAATAAAAGTGATTTTAAAATTCTAATAAATAAATTTCGAGTATGGAAAGGGGATTTTGAATAAAAGAGAAATAATGAATGTTAAACCTTAAGTGACATTATTTAAAGGAATAAAGAATTTATTTTAAAACCCAAGTTTAAATTTATTGAAATAGATAAAGAAGGAATTTTTTCCAAACGAAGTAAATTGGAAATCAATTTGGTGATTGATTTAATTGTGTAAAACCGAGTATTATAGAATACAGGATATGATGTTGTGGAGCTCAGGAGACGAGCTGGATGGCGATACGTACTTCCGTTTTTGATTATTATTCCGCTGTGTATCCAGTTGTATGTTATTGATGTTGTTGAACTCTGATGATGTACTCTGATGATGTATGTATGAACAGATATAGTATTTGTTTTTGTGTAAAGATCATTGAATATCTATTATATTTAATTCCGCTGCGATGGTTAGATTCTGATGTTTTTTTCTATTTTCTTCTTCTACCTCTTCTTCTTTAATCCAAATGGTTAGTATTTCCGTTCATCTTGAGTTGATTGATGTAGAATAGTGTTGACTCAAGAGGTACGGATTTGCGGGTCGTTACACTTGGTATCAGAGCTTAGGTTGGTGATAACCTTGGCTCTGGTGGGAATTACTTATAGAAGAGAGTTTGTAGTACTCTAGAATGAGCTTGACCGTATTAATAGATATGAGCGCGTATTTGTAAGTGAATATAAAATTGTTTTATATTGTGTTGACTTATCGATTGAGTGTTTATGGATTCTGGTCGATATGTGGGACGCCATGTTATCGATAGGGATTTCTAAACTCTTAAACAAGATAAGCCGACACAGTATTGTTTTAAATAGGGTAAATGAAATAATTTTACCCAAATTATTTTTGTATGTAAAAAAAATGATTTTTTGTAAATTATTATAGTATATATGGATGCTTGGTTGTTAGGGATGATGATATTAATTATTAGCATTAATGTGTAAAATTGAATAAGACATTGAAATCATAATTAAAAACTAGAAACAGATTCATATACAAATGAAATTTGTAAATGTAAACTATAAATGTGAATTATAGTGTGATTAATAATTAAAATAAGATAAAATTCCAAAGTAATGTGTGAATATAAATTTAAAGAATTTGGAATTTGAAAATTTGGGAATTTAAATTCCTTCGAATTTGAAAATGATTCTCAAAAAGTTGGGAAAAATGATATATATTTGAGAAATATTTTTGAATCGGATTTGAAATCTAGAGAGATTTGGAATTTAAAAATATTTGAAGGGTTTTAAAAGAGATAAAAGCATCGAACTCTTTCGGTTGCTAGAAAATAACTTCGGTAATGACTGCAGCATCATCGATGTTCATTTTCGAGTTTCCAAGATAGAAATTGCTACCAAATTGTTTTGAATTGGAATTGTTTGCAAAACTGGATTGGTTTTGAAATTCAAAGAGGTAAATTGAATTTACCAAAGGATTTTGGATATAAATAATTTCAAAAGGGATTTTGAAATACTTATGTGATTATTGAAAACTCTGGTGTCGGTTTAAAGTATTTTGGGATGTTTAAGCAATAGCTTAAAACTTCGGAAATAAACTGGAAATGCTTAAAGAATAAATTTGGGAACTTATATAAGTTTGAAATTTGTTTAGAATAGAAATTTAACTTAAGAAGAATTAGTTTAAAATAAGTGGGAAAGCTTATAAAAGTTAAAATTTGAACAAAATATATACTTGGCTAAATTAAACATATAATCCCAAGTTAAAAATAAAGTAAAATATGAACTGGATTGATTGTAAATAGATGGGGAAGAATGAATATTAATAAGTGAGCAGCTTATAAAAATTTAAAACGGGAATAAATAAGCCAGAATAAAAGTATTGGTATTCTGGAAATGAAAAAAAATTCCAAACTTGGGATATAAAGTAAGTTTTAACTCAACAGAATTAAATAAAATGGTTTTGAAGATAACATAAAATCAAGTATGGAATTATAAATTGAAGGTATGGTTGAATAAAATTGAATTGGATTAAAATAGATTTGGTGTGAGTTGTAAACAAATCTAATTCAAGCATAAATTGAATGACCTTATTATAAATAAATTCAATAATGAATTGTTAATGTGAATTTAAATTTAAGAATGGATAAAAAAATAAACTAATCGAATAAATTAGTAAAATAGTTGGGATTTGATCAAAGAAAAATCAAATTAAAGATTTAAATGGAAGTTGGTTGAATAAAATAAACTTAAGTTATTGGGTGGAGTAGTTTGAAGAAAATAAATAACTTAAGTAAATTGTGAGATGGTTATTTAATATATTGGTTGTTAAGCTTAATAAAATGGTTTGGAATCAATCTTTTTGGATATGAAAGAAAATGCAATGAAAAGAATGTGAATAAATTAAAATGGGATGGAATCAAGTGTAAATTGAGTTGGAATCAATTTAAAGTGGTTATAAAGCTTAAGTAATTAGTTATTCGCATTAATATTGTCGAATTGCATAAGAAAATGAGTCGTTCGATGTAAACGGGATTAGATAAAATCCTATGAGTTATTAGAAGTGAAATGGGATGATTTTGAAATCAATTGGAATGGGTATGAGTTTTTTTGCTTAGAATGAATTAAATATAAGCGAGTAAGTTGTAAATCACTTAAACTGAATGGAATGGTTTGAGAATTGGTGGTAAGCAATTGTAATAAGTGTCGGAACCTTATATGTGCTTATGGAAATTTTATAACGTGCATTATATGTGAAATTTATGTGTTAGCTATTGAAAGTGAGTGAAATGTAAATAAATCGAACATATTTAGTACTTATATATTTGAATTGAGTAAGTACAGGTACCAGGAAGCCGCTTGGCTGGATTTGATCGCGCAAAATGCTAAAATAATAAGCCGCTTGCTTAAAAATGCTAAATAAAGGTACGCCTACGCAATAAAAATAGGAAATATGAACTGTTTTTGTTTTTCCAACCGTGTGGGTCGATGTATATATATTTATATCTCTTGTCAAATTGCAAAAGCTCCTCCGTATAAAGGAGACTCTGTCAAAAAATTTTGGAAATTTTGGGAGTTAGAAATTTTTTTTGAAAATTTTTGGAAAAATTTAGTTAAAAACAAAACGATTTCAAATTGGAAATTGAAATAAATTAGGGAATGAAACTAATTTAAAATAATGATATGAATCAGTATAAATGGAAGATAAAATTCAATATTCAGAGTTGAAAATAAATTGAATTCATATGGAAATGGGAGAACCAATTTGAATAGAAGTAGATATAAACTAAAGTGGTGAAGTGAAAATAAATAAAGAAGCATATTAAATGCTTATACTAAACTTAAGAAAGGAATGATGAATTCTTAATTGGAAATCGATATTACAAACATATTCTAAGTTAATATTTGAATGAATAAATATTGACATTTTGTAAGGAAGTCAATAAAATGTTTTTGAATGTTGTGATTGGATATTATTACTAAGTAGGATATACATGTATTATGAAGGAAAAGAAAAAATGGTTTTGATTTCAGAAGATAAATTTGAATTGCTCAACAAAAAGGTATGTGTTTAAATTTCTGTATGAAATTAGATTGGATTTTGATCGAGCCACTTGGCTTTTTGTTTTCTTTTGGAATTTGGGAGCCCATAGAGGCCTTCTGTAGTTGTACCGAGCTAGCCGCGCAAAGGAGACGCTGACGAAATTTTTCGAAAATTTAGAGAGTTAGAAATTTTTTGAGAGAGTTTTGATAATTTAAATTTGGATTTAAATTTAAATTTGAATGGTTGAATAAGTAAAGTTATTTGGAAACTATGGAAGGTTTTGGAAAGTTGGTTGAAGTAATAGTGTGTCTTTAATTAAGATTGTTGGGTTGTTGTTAAAACTGTTGGGTTTTGAAAAATAGTAATGGGTATTGAATCATTCTTCCTGACTAGTAATTTCGGGGACGAAATTCTTTTAAGGGGAGAGGAAAGTAACGACCCGGAATTTTTGGATATTCGAAATCGGGATATTTAATTGATCTCAAATATTTAAATGTTAATTTTTTTAACTTGAATTCAAATATCACCATTTATTGGGTAATTTAATTATTAAATTAAATAATTTGAAGTTGGGTAAAATATTGAATCTGGAGTTTTAGGCCTGTTAAAAATAATTAGAAGGCTTATAAAATTTATATGGATAACATTGAAGATAATAGAAGTGTTAAAATTGAATCTAACAGTGATTTGTTCAGTTTTAAAATTATATCGTTTAAATTGATATTTAAAAATAGCCTTCCGAGGCACAGTCTTGGGATTCGACGAAACCAGTTCCATTTGCTCCGTAATATTGTATTATTATCGGATTTCAAATTTCGTATTGATCGGAGTTGTTGTGTGAGCGTACAATATATAAACGCGCCGAAAGTTTAATTGATAATAATCGATTCAAAAAGCTATCTTTCCCATATGATCGAATTAGGATTCAAAACCTTTTCCATTACATTCGGAATAGGGGTATAACATTATTAAACGCCTAGCGGCACGCCTTGGTGGGAGGCCAAGGTTTTGAGTTGCATTTATCGAGACAATTTAAATTTAAATTTATATTTGGTCAACATCAGCTGAAATTTATATCTACATCAATCTTTTCTTCACTTCAGCTTTTCTTTATTTCAAGGCACTATAGCCTGATAATGTTGGCACGCTGTCTCCCCTTTTAAAAACATCGCTGTCTTCCTTGGAAAGATTATGGCCGCTCTCTTTAAAATCTACGGAAATTATTTCTTTCCCATTCAAAATCATAGCCCTAAATCCTTACCTTCCCATTCAACTCAAAATCCCCAATTTAAAAAAATATAACAACAGAGAATTGGCGATTCGAAAAAAATATATTTAGAAACTAATTTCGAGTTCTCACTGGAGATTAACAATCGTTTTTTTTTTGCAATTTCGAGTGGCAATAGGATTTGAGTTATGATTTTAGGGGAGAAGGTTGATGATGGGTAGAGTTTTGTCTCACGGCTGTGGAATTCGTAGGTTTGGGATTTGATCGATGTCGGAGTGGAGTTAATGCCATTGCTGTTGATAAGGTGAATGCTCTGGATTCGAGGAGAGGCGATTGTTTTTTTTCTTGGTTTGAAGAATTGGGGATGGAGGTGAGTTCGATTTTGGGGTTCTGCGACTTGGGATGTGATGAAACCATGCAAGCAATAAACTACGAATAGACCGCAGCTATGTGGAGTGAATGAACTGTGCAGGCAGAGGGGTTATAGGAGTTGTGTACTGTGGTTGGAGTTGAAGTCACTGTTTGGTGGAGAAGTTTGGACAGAGAGGTTGTAGACAGAAAAAATGTAGAGGTTCAGGTCTGAAAATCATGGCGGAGGGCAGATGGTTTGTGACCGCGCAAATGCATTTGGAGGAGCTTGGGAAAGGCTTCATGACTTTGCGATGGCAAGGTACTGCTTGATGGTTGGGGTATGCTCGAGGGTCGGCGACGTTGATTGGGTAGTGCGGCGTGTTTTCTGGGCAGTGAGGTATGTATTTTTGTTTCAATTTAATTAAATGTAATATACATATATACATTAGAAAGAAAAAAATTCAATTCCAATAGGTACAGATATTTGCAGACCTTTCTATTTAAATATATATGTGATCAGAAACGAGATATCTATATACAGTAAATTATTTGTGCTGATTTTAAATTTATGTATGTATAAATATATATGTATATATAACAATATTTGATTTTATAAGTAAGGTATAAAACTAATTTTTTATTCAATTTAAAAGTTTTATCATATATATGTATTAGAGTGATTAACTCATTCAATCAACTTATTTAAATTATTTTAGTTACTAAGGGAAATTATTTATTAAAGTAATTTAGTTTAGATTGATTATTTGTTTAAAAATCTAAATCATTAGCTAAAATCAAAACTATTAAAAAATAATTATTTTTCCGGTTTGTTCGAATATTAATAAAATCATGAATTGTTTATACAAGGTCGAAAAAACTGTAAAACTAAGACAGAATTGAAGTGGACGGCAAACGAATGCAAAGGTGAGTTAATCTCACTCAGCTGAATTTTAATTTAAATTTAAATGGTTAAATTTAAATAATTGATTGATCGATTTGATTTGGTGTGTTATATTATATATAGTAGTATATAATATATCTTGAAATGTTTGATTTCCCGCATTATATAGCGGATGAGACCCTATGCGCCGCATAATAGCGGATGATATTATATTTAATCCCATATACCGCGGTATTCCACCTCGAAGTGGAATTGGTATTTTATGTTGTGCCAACATCTGTGGATGCAGGGAAAACAGGTTAGAGGGATCCAACTGGATTCCTCAACATTTATTTAAATTATTTAATATTCTCTGTTGTGATTATTTGATATTCTATGATGAATTATATTGGAATATTGAATGTTATGGTTTGAGTGAATATATTTGGGTATAATGAGTTACCAAAAAATATATAAATTGGATTTTGGAAAGAAAATAAAATAAGTGAATTTGTAAGTGAAATAATTATAGAAAATTTGAATGAATTTAAGAATGAATTGATAAAGAATAAAAGTGATTTTAAAATTCTAATAAATAAATTTCGAGTATGGAAAGGGGATTTTGAATAAACAGAGAAATAATGAATTTTAAACCTTAAGTGACATTATTTAAAGGAATAAAGAATTTATTTTAAAATCCAAGTTTAAATTTATTGAAATAGATAAAGAAGGAATTTCCAAACGAAGTAAATTGGAAATCAATTCGGTGATTGATTTAATTGTGTAAAACCGAGTATTATAGAATACAGGATATGATGCTGTGGAGCTCAGGAGACGAGCTGGATGGCGATACGTTCTTCTGTATTTGATTAATATTCTGCTGTGTATCCAGTTGTATGTTATTGATGTTGTTGAACTCTGATGATGTACTCTGATGATGTATGTATAAACAGATATAGTATTTGTTTTTGTGTAAAGATCATTGAATATCTATTATATTTAATTCCGCTGCGATGGTTAGATTCTGATGTTTTTTTTCTATTTTCTTCTTCTACCTCTTCTTCTTTAACCCAAATGGTTCGTATTTCCGTTCATCTTGAGTTGATTGATGTAGAATAGTGTTGACTCAAGGGGTACGAATTTGCGGATCGTTACACATTAGCTATGCTTTGTGCCTGGAAATCTTTGCTACAAATAACGAAGCAGAATATAAAGCACTGATCGTAGGACTGAAGGTTGTGAAGGAACTCAAAATAAAGTCTATCCACATATGTAGTGACTCCCAACTGGTCGTATGTCAAGTGAAAGGAAAGTACCAGGTGCGTGGAGAAAATCTCCCCCCATACCTGTCCAAAGTACAAGAGCTGTTAAGTGATATCAAGCACTACATCATAACTCACATCCCACAAGAGAAAAACACCAAGGCAGACTATTTGGCTAAGCTAGCAAGCTCCGGGGAAGATCAAAGTTATCCGGGTGTTTAGCCCAGTAGGAACCTATAGAAAATAGAACATCCCTACGTAGATAGGATGCTTCAGGACTTAACAAGAAAAGCCAAGACAAGGATCAACAAGGGCCATGCGATATGACTAATATAGCGACTGGGATTAACGAAGCCGAGATATCAGCATTCCTTTAATCCAATCAATAACTGAACGTAAACAACTAGTGACTTGCCATCGAGACGTAGCAACAACGATAAAGGGCTATGAAGATATCTCCAATTCCAAACTCTAGAAAAATCCTAAGTGGTTGGATTGTCAGTGACCCATGCCTCTCCTAAGACTTCAAGAAAACAAGCTATGAAACGCTAAGAAAGGAGGCAAGGCATTGGGTCGCAAACGAGCCAAGGCTTATGGGTCGTTGGCGACCCATGGGCCATGGGTCACTAGAGACCCATGGTTTTGATTCGTTTTGCAAGCCAAACACTTCCTAGGTCATCTACTACTTACTTGCGAGCTGATGGAGGCATAGCCTGGCCCAGAAGGTCCCTGATCCATATAAATACCATCCTACCTGCACTATAAACGGGATCTTCTTCGGACTTGTTGCGGAGGCTACGGAAAATATTTTTCACTCTCTATCTCCCTCACAACAATCCTCAAAGAAACACATTGTGATTCTTCAGTGGATTCCAACTCTGGAGATTCAATCTAGCTATAAAACATTCAAAGCCTTGTAATCAAACATCTATCGTAACAATAATCAATCTATAATAAAACTATAAAGTGGACATAGGCTTCATTAACAGCCGAACCACTATAAAAATTTTCTATCTATTTTCTTTTACCGTTCTTTCTTTATATCCATGATCTGTGATATTTATCTATCACAGCAGGGCTGGTGCTTTCAAACTCTAACCAGGTTGTTGGTCCATTTTTTGGGTCAATAATTGATCCATCAAATTGCTAGTCTAGAATCAACGACCTTTCATTATCAAATAGCTTCTTGTATTAACTCCGATTTGAGATTTTGGGATTAATTTAGAGAAAAGTTACAACCATGAAAGAAGAAGGAGACGACAGCTCAAAAGAATGAATTAGAATTTGATAAGGGTTTTGAGATTAGTAGTTATAATAGTAGGATAAGAGAGGAAAATATGTATGCTTCTCGCTGGATCTTAGCCACACATCTCCGGTCCCTAATCTATGCTATAGCTACCTCTAGCCCCAATCAAGCATTTTCTTTAATCATCATAGGTTGTGAGCCCGTCTAACCCAATTCAAATGTATGCAAGTATACTTAACTGATTTTGTCATCGCTATCTCATATCGATCAATATATTCATAACTATTATGAATATATGCAACAAATTTATTTCTCAAATCATATTCAAATTTCATAATTAATATTTCATTAATATTAATTAATTTAATCAATTTATAACAATTATAGACTAATTAAATCGTTTGATCTGAAGAATTATTATTTCGGTTGTGTGATTCTTGGGTGCAAATTTGGTCAGCGATTAATATCTAACTATTCGAATGTTAACGTTCACACATCGCTTAGCTGGTGGTGTGACATTATAGCTAAATTTATCGCTTACTCAACTTTGGTAATATCCAATTTCGCTTTATTAAGCGTTACCTAGTTGTGACAATTATTTACACCAATTCTCTTCGTCAAAACTATATCACATTAGGACTTATAAAATTTGGTAATGGTCAAAATTCCAATATCATCCACATTTAACTTTATATTCCAAACCAAAGTCCTTGGTTCAACAATAATAAATATTATTACTCGAAATGCTCTAGCTAGAGACTTTGACTTTGAGTTGACTTGAGTTGACCGTGGTACTAACTCATATAACCGAGAAGACGAATCCTCTCTAGAATAGTGCTTCACTTCTAATACTTCAACCCAGCTATAGTCAGTTGATGGACGCCATGCCATGATTTGGCTATAATCAAAGTAGTGCTTTCATATTGAAGATCCACAGTATTTTCAAGTCGAGAGAACTATGTAAATCAATCACATTGATATTTTATGTTTGACCATAGTTATATTAACCAACAGAAAACTATAGAATGAGTCATTCCATGGTTATTCAATAACTATTAGTACGTAACCCCTAGGTGCCTCAGCAGTCATGAGTAATACACTGCTCAACATTTAGAAAGCATTACGTACTCTTGTCTTAGAAAGAAAAAACCATTTATTTTAAACAAATTGGTCAACGAGTTAGATATATGTAAAAAAATACATAATTACTCCTAGGGCATATTCCTAACTATATCAATCTCCTACTTGCACTTGTGGTCAATTATGGAATCTCATTCCAACTTCTCCAATCGTTTCCTGTAAACAGATCAAGTCAGTCCCTCGATGAATGGGTATGCTATTATATTTTAATTATCTACTCTGTCAATCAACTTTTTCTGATGCTGATATACTCCTTTATCATGGGAAAGATTCGGAGTATGTCTCTCGACTTCCAGTAAGCTTTTAATTCTATTACAAACTATGTAGTGACATTGTTATCGTATAACAGTGTTATGGGATTTTGAACATTTGGAACATCCTCTGCTCAGTTATAAATTTATGCGTTATTTTTTTATACATTGTTCTTTTATTATGATGATATTTAAGACAATGTACTTAGCCTTTTCATTGAATCGATCATAATGTTTCATTTGTAACATTTCCAATTTGAAAATTCTTAACTTGAATTTATTATTGACGTACCATACTCAATAATATTATGAAGTTTGAGTCCGAACATTCCTTCCTAGAAAGTTTATTGTTTTTGTAATTCTACAGTATTTCGTAAATACATGAGAACACTCCAAATTATCATCCAGTGATTTCAATTTGGATTCAGTAATTTGCTTCAAGTGTCAAATACTTGAAAAAAATCATGATATCGTAGATAAAATAATATATACCATAATTTCTATTGCCAATGCATGAGGAATTCATCCCACATGTTCCATATTAAACAATTTGATAAGGAGTCTTTACATATCGATCTGTAATATTCCCAACATCATTTGTACTCGCTATAAAAGATATCATTTATAATCCGAAAGTTGAGTATTAAACAACTACAATTGATTTTAACACAAGTATCTTGTTAAAATCAACAACGGGTTGTTTACTTACTGTATAGAAATATCAATGTACCTTTTAGCATTCTTTCTTATGAGCACACACTTGCTCTGCATTTTGATTGACAATCAAAATATATGTTCGATTTTGACGCTTATTGAACGATACTTTCTTATCTATTCTTTGATTATATTTAATCACTCACCAACCCAAGTATCGCTCTCACTGACTTTGAGACACTTTGGTTATTATGTGCAAACAGTCTATTCTAAATCATTGTTTAGAATTTTCCAATTTAGCACATATGCACCAAAACACAAAGTCTTATAAAGCGATAATTTTATGAGTAAATCTGAACGAACTTAAGCACATCGAATGTTGAATCTATTGCATTAATTTCAACAATTGAAACTCATGGTAATATTCTTATCAATGTGTCTCACTATATTCCAACAATATTTGTCTTTCTCATAAAGATAGATTTTTGGTCAATGGATCATATCCCTTTGGATACAACTATCAAAATCTTACTTTGATAACGTACTTAGAATCTATTTCAGACTAACACATCTTACCATATCAAAGTGTCAACACTCTTAATGGTTTAATTAAACAACCGAGGATTATTTATATTTTCGACATTTATAAGAAACTCATAGTTTCTCTTCTGTGTACGAAAATACTTATTAGACATTCTAATGCGATGTATTCTTTTAGGTTAGTTAATTTCATGTCACCTCATAATAATTAATTTTATCCTTAGATAGTATCCAACTTCATATTACTACCAATAATTTCTTAAATAAATTCCTTCATCGTAAAGCTGGTATTCCTTAAAAATAGTTGTTTCTCAGTGTAATAGAATAGCTATTCATAAACACTTTATGAATTTCCTTATATATAATGATTTTATTTTACAAAACTTATATTCAAAACATAAATATGTCATCTAGTAACGTACTTCTATAAAATCCTTTTTGGGGAGATTCATACAAGATCTCTCACGAACAATTATTACGTGCAATCTTTCGACTCGCACAACCTGTCACCTCCTTGGTCTAGGATATGTTGGGATTTCTTATAATCCTTTAACCTGTATGATTTTGTAAACAATCATTTAGATGAAACAATATTAACCTTGTGTAGTACACTTAAATACATGACCTTATAGAAAGAAACTAACTCAACTTCACTTGCAATTAATCGTCGTCCAAAAAAGTTCAATTACTCCATACCAATACATCACTGTGTTATAGGGAGGAGTTACGTTAGAGATTGAAGTTTATTCATTTTTAGGTACATTCGAAACTCTTTTCAATATACTCACCTATTCGATCAAATTAAATTATTTTATTTTATTGCATGCTATGTTATGGAAAGCACGCTTAAGGGTGCTTAAGCGCTAAGTGCATGTACAATGCTTAATTTTTTGAAAAAACAATAAAATTAAGTCATTAGCACTTAAGTGCATTTAATAGGTTCTTATCTGCACTTTGATTAAATTTAAGCGACGATTAAGCACTATTTAACCAAAAAAATATTATATTTAAAATAAAAAGAAATGGGGTTATACCAAAAAGCCCCATTCCCTAACAAAGTTTTCTCATTTTCTGTCATATGAACCGATGGATGGTTTGTAGATTTTTACAAGAAGATATAATTATATTTAAATGTGCATGTTTTGTACAAAAAAATAAAGGATGCTTACATTTAATGAATACCGAAAGTCTAACCAGCTTTTGCAACCTATGAATTTATAAGCTAACTTCAAAAAACTTCAATTTATTTGATCAATTATGCATACATAGATGATACATTAATTTAATATCTTTACATAAATTTATATTGATACGAATAATATATGTTAGAAAATTAAGCAGTGCTTAAGCGACATTAAGCAAAGCGAGACGTCTATTGCCTCATCTCACTTAGCACTTAATATAAGATTGCATGTTGTTTTATTTGCCTTCGTTTTTTATTCTATGATCTTATTATAGACATACTACCTATGTATCAAATACACACGTCTATATTGGTGATAAATCATCAATGAATATAACCAAGTATGTGGAACCGATTTGGTATTAATAGACTTACAATTATATCAATATGTATCAATTTAAAGAGCTCATCAACTCTTATGATTCTCCCACTAAATGGGTGCATAGCCCTTTTGTTTGAGATATAATTGGCTGGTATCATATGATTCATGATCATATAACAAAATTATTTCTCAAAACTACAGTTTAGTTAATAACTCAAAAATAATTGTAAATAATTTTAGATACTTCTATATTTTCCAATGCATCAAATACCTTCACTACAATTTCATTTCATAACAAATATTCATTGAAATAAAACTATGTATATGCTTTAGTCATCACCAAAAACATATATTATTTTGTAAATAATGAACGATACATTTTACGAAAATAATTTTTTGACTTGATGCAATCAATAAGTGTTATATGGTATGCTTCTACTGTTTCCGTAACTCCTATAATAGCGTACTAAATTTTGAGGTCCATTAATCATTTAATATAGATTATTTATTTCATATACTGTAGCTAGTTTACAGTAGAGAGTTCTTTGATCATATATCTTGAACTCAAACAAAACAATTTTCTATATGAAAACACATTTCAAAATAGAAATCATATTCCTTATTTCAACGTTAAGTATCAATTATTATTATCACAATACTTATTTCCGATGTTTCTTTATGAAGTAGAAGTGACCATTCACTCTCTTCATTCCAATTGTACCTTAAATCACATTTGCTCTTATATATTCATTTTCCTTTCTAAATGGTCAAACCATTCAAAAAAACCCATCATTACAGTATGATAACGAACTCTTTAAAAAAGCGCATTTGATTATCCTTAACATTTAAAGGCATAAATGTATTACACTTTACGTAAATTGATTAAACTGACCACCGACAATCGAGTTCTTAGATTTATTTCTAGTTTCGGTCTTGCATTACATTTAACATAATATGATATTTTATGTAATCAATCAAATTGAATTCTCAATCTCGTAGTACTGTATACTGGCTTATTTCGAATGAACTAATTTTATCGAATTATCATACATTACAAACTGTGACTGTTCCTTATATAACTCTTATATGTAAAGTATATTGACCAAATATCCATTATCTTGTAGTGCATTTAGAATTCAAAAGTCATATATGAAATAAAAGGTCTTGACCAAATAAACACGTAAGTGACCATATTACGAACATATTAAATACTTGTAAAACTAAGCACTTGCATGGATATAGAGAACATTGACATGCAATATGCATTTAATATGGAGAATATGTTATATTTCCATTTGTCAATTTCCAATTCAGTTAATTTGTATATATTAATTGATAAATATTTTATCAATCATATTAAATGCATAAATTCACGATTGTAGATAATTATAACATCATTTAGCATATGTTCTTATAATATTAGAAAAGTTGAATGTTACCATTTCATTTATTTGATAAGGTTCCCATAATTCTTTTACGTTTATCCAAACCCTAAGATGAAATATAGAAGTCTTTTGACTTCATTAGTGGGTGTTAGGACTCGTCTGTCTTGGTATTCTGACCTTGAGTTTGCTCAACAAATCATTGCCCCACAAACGATGGATAACTCCTCATCGATTACATCACATACAACTCCTAATCCATGTTTCCTTGTCCTAATTTCAACCTTAAGTTTGCTAAATAAATTGAAAGAAATTATTCACTGGTATCTAATATATCGCGACCGCCTAATTATAGTATATGTATCTTCTGTTTTCTTAGCAAATACATATAGTTATCTTACCCTGTCTATTCAATATATTAATAATACTACACATAACATCCCTATCTTGAGTTTGCTCAACAAGTAAGGAGTATGCAAGTAGTTTATTAATATATAGATATAATGGAGAACAACATTATATTAAAGATTCATAATCTTCAGTTTATATTGAGTAATATTGACTTATGGAAAATGTATTTCTTATGAAATACCCTCGTGATTCAAGTGTCAAACACATCAGAAATCATGTTTACGTTAAGCTACATATGTATTTATTCCTTAAGTCTATTTGGGTTTCTTTAATGTTCCACCTTTAGTTTATACATTCATATCATATTAGTTTTATTGTTATATAACTTTTATATTTCGTATTACTTATATGATAGTCTTATGTATAATATTTTATTAATTTTTTTAATTAACTCTTTAATTAATTTTATATTAGTATCCTAATATAACATTTATACTGGACATATCTACTATAACCTTTAGAGTGTACTGTGATGCCCCACCTCTATACTCACGCTAGCCAAGGACACTACGGGTAATGCCGTCAACTAACACGGTGAATAAGGCTAGTTAGGAGCGACCATCTATAGCCTTGCTTTAACTATCAATTGAATACTTAAAACAAAACAATAGGCGGCTGGAGGATTTATCAAAACAGAATATAACAACTCAAATGTAATATGCATCACAGAATAGTAGATCATCATATACACATATACGGATACACAACAGAGTATATAAACTGATACATGTCAAGTGGTATAGAAAACCACAATATACAGGCGAATCCAAAAGAATACATATCAGAGTTACAACTGAAAAGGACCACACAAAAAGCTATAACAAAAAGGGGCTAGCTGAATAGTCCATGCGGAAGCAAAAGAGGCTAAGTCCAAAAGTGCCTAACCTGAAATATCTCGGTCTGACCCGAGTATAAAATACACGGGTCAGTCTAGCTAAACAAATCAATTAGACAAACTGAACAACAATAAACCTGCATGGTCATAAAGTATAACAAATATCTCTAAAAGAGATAACACAATCATCTAACAAAAGATGAATCATAACAAGACAAGCCTCATATCATCGGCAACACAAATTAAAAAAAGATATGAATATCCCAAAACAAGCCAAAAAGGCAAATAACAAATACCAATGAAGGTAACACAAGTTCCACAAGGTAACCGCTATACAACGTGCGGCTCAAAAAGACCAACACCGAAGGGCGATACCTAGGGAATATAAATATCAATGAAACAAAAGATGCTCGAGCTCAGTACTGTATAACAAGGATCCACAAACCCGAAGGCAACAAAACCAAATATCACTCGAGCGGTGACGAATGACCAACTCCAAAAGTGATAATATAGGGCAACAAACCCGAACGCACAAACCCGAAGGTACAAACCCGAAGGCAACATACCCGAAAGCAACAAACTTGTAGGAGACAGTCCGGAGGAACTATCCCAAAGGCAACAAACCGTAGTGGTGAAGGTCCGGAGGCCCAGTACTGGACACCACTAACTGGCAGAATGTGTCACAACTCTCGAAAAGGAACCCGAAGAGCGTTAACATGAGTCCCATAACCACCCGTTCGCACTAAATGGTTTACTATCCATTAGTCAATTTCACACTCAAAGCAGTACAAAGTTTACCTCATCTCATTGGTAAACCAGACCCAAAGGTCAAAATGTTCCAACGAATAGATCGAGAATTAACTGAAAAGATGAACACACGTGTTCATAGCACGCTCTTTATCTATTCATTTAATTCTCCTTCCACTTCACTCGGAGTGCGAAATTATGTGTGTTTTAAATAGAATTTATAAATTGGAGAAACGAACTTTTAATATCATTTAAAAGATTATTTTTATAAAAAATCCATGTATAAAGTCAAAAAGGAATCATCAAAGTCAAAGATGAATGATAACAACAATCGAAACAACCAAAGCCGATAAAAATTGGAATTTCAATCCCAAAAGCAAATTGGGCAAAAGACTGCATATTCAGACATTTGAAATAAGTGGTTCAGACGTCTGAATCTGGAAAATTAAAAGTTTTCCAGAATCTAATTCAGACGTCTGAACCATACCTTCCAGACGTCTGAAAATGGCAATTTAAGCCTATTTTCTCTCTGGTTGAAAACGAACCAATTCAGACGTCTGGAACTTTGATTCAAGCGTTTGAATACTGGGAATAAAATTTCCCAGTATAATATTCAAATGTATGAAAATGAGGATTCAAACGTCTGAATCCTGTTCTTCAGGCATTTCCTGAACCTAGGCCATTGATAGCCAAAACAAATCGAAAGCGATCGGATGAGCGATGATTACGGGGCTTACGTCAAACGACTACCCAACCTTAATGACCCACCGATACAATTCGAACAACATAACCATCAACCATATAAGGATTTCATAGATTTGGCTTCAAAAATCATAAATTGGCAATTTCACCGAATCAATCCTAATCGAAGCAAACGAACATGTAAATATGTTAGGAATTCATTTCTAACAATCCAATATAGTTGTAAACATAGATGTGAGATAAAAATCTCACCTTTAACTCAAAAACACGGATGAGAAGCTCAATGCAAAGAAAAGACCAACCACTCTCCACTTCAACTCTAGAAGCTTCAATCTAAGGTCAAAACAAGTATTTCCTAACTTAGGTTTTAGGAAACCTCTGAAATTGAAGGAAGAAAGAGTTGGAGAAGATCAAGAGGAGGCTTACCAATAGCTTCTCTTCGATTATGAGGAAAGAATTTGAGTTTGCAAGAGGAAAGTAGGGCTTGGAGTTTCTAATTATTCTTCCTTTCCTCCATTTTCAGTTGAGCTAGGGTTTAGGAAATGAAAATGAGTGAATGGAGAAGAGAGGGGCTGAGTTAGGGTGTTAAGTTAAGCTAGGGGCTGAACCCAAACCCAAAACCCAAGTAGAAAAAGCAGCAAAATTCTACTTACTCCAAACATATCAAAGCTTATATTCAAAAAGATCGCAAACGCCATTTTGAACTCAATGGAAGTGATTTCGAGTCCTAATTCGGCCGTTTGCAAAAAGTAACATTTCCGACCTAAATCCGACTTACGACGCTATATTTAAATGAAACATTTAAATATATAATCGTTAAATATGCGGGTTGTTACAGATCTCCCCTCCTAACAAAATTGCATCCAAGCAATTTCTGGAGACGATATCTGTAACAACTACATACATACATCATCCAAGAAGAAAAGGAAATAAGCTTGAGATGAAGAGATATTCTCGCCGTTGCAAAGCAAAGATAGAAAACCCGAATAAGATCGCTCAATAAATTCTCTGGTTTCCCAAGTACAGTCATTGGGATTTGCGGACCATTGAACTTTAATGAGCGGCATGTCCTTGTTTCGAAGGTGTCGCACCTCCGTGGCAAGCATGCGAATAGGTTACTGTACAATAGATAAGCCTGGTGATATCTCAAGCTCTTGCAAATCAGGAGAATCGATAACAGAATCCGACTCTCGAAGACACTTCCGAAGTTGAGAGACGTGAAACACGTCGTGAATGCTAGATAAATGAGCAGGAAGTGAAACTCTATAAGCCACAGGGCCAATACGTTCAGTAATAGAAAATGGTCCTATAAAGCGAGGAGCCAATTTCCCAGTCGTACTGAAATGCATAACCCCTTTCAAAGGAGAAACACGAATAAAGACGAGATCACCAATCGAGAACTCGAAAGACTTCCTACGGTTGTCCGCATAGGATTTCTGGCGGCTCTGTGCCTCTTTCATTCTCAGACGAATAAGATCAATCTTCTCAGAAGAATCACGAACAAAATCCGGGCCGAGAATAAGCTTCTCCCCAGATTCCAACCAACAAGAAGGTGATCGACATGGCCTTCCGTATAAGGCTTCGAAAGGAGCCATACCGATACTGGACTGAAAACTATTATTGTAGAAGAACTCTATAAGAGGTAGGTGATCCTCCTAACTACCACCAAAATCAAGAATACAACTACGGAGGAGATCTTCCAAGATATGATTCACCCGTTCAGTCTGTCCGTCAGACTGCGGATGATAAGATGTACTAAAATTAAGCTTTGTTCCCAAAGCTTGCTGAAGACTCAACCAAAAATGACTCGTGAACAAAGGATCACGGTCACTCACAATAGAATTAGGAACACCGTGAAGTCTCACGATTTCCTTGACATATAACTTAGCCAAATGCGAAGCAGTCCTATTAGACTTAATAGGAATAAAACGAGCAGACTTGGTGAGGCGATCAACAATAACCCATATGCTAGAATGGCCCGATCTCAAACGAGGTACGCCGTCAATGAAATCCATAGAAATCTGATCCCATTTCCACAATGGAATCTCAAGAGGCTGAAGAAGACCCGAAGGACGCTGATGTTCGGCCTTAATACGCTGACAGGTTATGCAATTACTCACATAACTCGCCACATCGCACTTTATGCCTTCCCAATAATAAAGGCGACGCATATCGGCATACATCTTACTACTACCAGGATGAATGGTATACTTAGAACGATGACAATCATCAAGAATGTCACGCCTAAGTGCAAAATCAGAAGGCACAAAAAGACGGTTCTTCTTGCGAAGACACCCATGAGAATCAATGCTGAAATCCCACAATGCCTCATCACAGGATCCAGACTCACAAAGCTGAATAAGACGCAACAACTCTGGATCACGCCGCTGAGCATCGACAATACGATCCAATGAAATGGGTCGAGCTCCCAAACT
Source organism: Allium cepa (assembly GCA_030765085.1). Taxonomy (NCBI): domain Eukaryota; kingdom Viridiplantae; phylum Streptophyta; class Magnoliopsida; order Asparagales; family Amaryllidaceae; genus Allium; species Allium cepa. Next base: position 675,906,294 of record CM060929.1, read on the forward strand.
AAATAATAGAATAGGAGAATCAGAAGATGAACCACGATCACGAATTTCAAAAAAAGATAGAGTCTCAAGAATATTCCATTCGGCAAGCATCATGGAAACAACAGCCGAATGTTTGCGACTAAGCGCGTCAGCAACCGATTACCCTTACCAGGGGTATACTGGATATCAAAGTCATAGGAAGCAAGAAACTCGAGCTAACGCTGTTGTCTCATATTGAGTTCCTTCTGAGTAAACAAATACTTCAAGGATTTATGATCGGTATAGAGAATGAAGCGCTCGCCTAATAAATAGTGTCACCAAATCTTCAAGGTGAAGACAATGACGGCTAACTCAAGATCATGAGTGGCATAGCAAACTTCATTCGGACGCAGTTGCCTAGAAGCATAAGCAACCACCCGATCCTTCTGCATAAGAACAACACTGAGACCACTACCACAACATCGGTGTAGACAACAAGATCATGATTCTCTTCGGGGACCACAAGAATAGGAGCATTAGTGAGAAGTTCCTTTACTGCCTGAAAGGAAGCTTCACACTTGTCGGACCAAATATAACGGATGCCTTTCCAAGTAAGGCTGGTGAGAGGAAGCACAACATGGGAAAAATCCTTAATGAACCGACGGTAATACCCTGCCAATCCAAGGAAACTACGAATCTCATGAACATTCTCAGGCCTCTTCCAATTTTGGATGGCTTCGATCTTTGAGGGATCGACTAAAATGCCCTCAGAAGATACAACGTGGCCTAAGAACTTTACCTTATTCTCCCAAAAATGGCACTTGGATAATTTGGCTCTAGGCTGATGGTAACGAAGAGAACTCAAGACAATTCTCAAGTGATTAGCATGCTCGGCTTCAGACTTAGAATAAACAAGGATGTCATCAATGAACACAAGGACGAACTTATCGAGATGTTCCCGAAATACTCGATTCATAAGATCAACAAAGAAAGCAGGAGCTTCGTCAAACCGAACGGCATAACGAGCCACTCAAAAGAACCATAACGAGTGTGGAAAGCTGTAAGAGGTATGCTATCCTCCGCGACTCGTAACTGATGAAAACCTGTGGCAAGGTCAAGCTGAGAAAAGACCTTAGCACTACTCAATAGATCGAACATATTGTCGATCCTAGGCAATGGATACCTATTCTTGATGGTTAACTCGTTAAGCTTGTGATAATCAATGCAAAGCCTAAGAGTTCCATCGGATTTCTTCACGAAGACGGGACCCCCATAGAGAAAAAATGGACTGAATCAACTGCTTGGACTCAAGCTCTAAAAGCTGCTTCTTGAGTTTCTCATTTTCCTTTGTAGACATCCTCGTGGGAGGACGACTAACTGGCTACACGCTTGGAATGAGAACAATGCGGAACTCAATTGCCCGCTTGGGTGGCAAACCCGAAACAGGCTCAAAAACATTAGAAAAGTCACAAGCAATAGGAATACAAGATATACCATCATCATCACATGAGTCAAGAGAATGTAAAGCCATCTCGGAATTATCCAAATTCCCAAGAACAAGTGATAGATGAGTAGGAGAATCCGGATGTCGAAGATATATAATCCTCTCTGAACAAATAATCCTGGCATCATATCTCACTAACAAATCCATACCCAAAATCATATCAAATCCCAGATAAGAAATAACATGCAGATTCACACGAAAAGAAAAGCCACATAAAATAATCTCAACATCATCACAAAACAAGCTAAGGGTCGCGGATCCTCCAATAGGATTCGCAATCCTCAAGGAAGTAACCATACAAGAAACATCCGAAGATAAATCATCGACGAGCTCCTTCAATACGATAGAATGTGAAGCACCCGTATCGAAAAGAACTCGAATACTATGGTCATGAAATAAAATAGAACCTTCCAAAATAGATGGAGATATACCTTTGGGTTGAGAAGAACCTTCAGAAGCCTTAGCAGCATAAAGCTTGCTAGACTTGGCACCAGTAGGAACAGTAGGGTAAGTGGAAACATGATGACCTTCCTTCTTGCAATAGCGGTAGAAGAGAGGATTAGGACAAGCTTGAATCATATGATCAGAAGAACCACAATTGAAACACTTCCGAATGGTAGGTGTTCCAACAGACTGAGACTGAGAACTAGAACCACCAGTCTTCTTCTTCTTGGAAGGAAAAGACCTGGACTTCTGAAATGGAAACTGCTTCTTGTTGGGGTTCTTAGAAACCTCAACATCATCACCACTATCGCACTCATTCTCGATAGCCTCGAGGTGAAGTGTAGAATCTACCAACTCCTCAAAAGAAAGCTTAAGCTGGAGCAATAAAGACTTCTTAAGATATTTCTTAAGTCCAGAAACAAACTTCAGATTCTTCTTATAAGATGTGCTAATGAATTCAAGACCATACTTAGATAAAGTCTCGAATGATGCAACATACTCAGAAACATAAAATTTCCCTTGCTTCAACTCAAGAAAGCGATGGGTCAATAAAACTTTTTCTGATTCAGGAACGAACTTGAGTTCGAATCGCTTCCGAAACCGAGTCCAAGAAAGAGTAGACTCATCAATTTCGGTAATAAGAAGCTCGTACCAATCAAGGGCACGCTCTTGCAATAAGCTAGAAGTTACAAGAACTCTATCATGATCAGAAAGATCCATGCGAGAGAAGATACGCTCGCACGTGCGAATCCAAGCTTGGACTTCAAGAACAGACTCGGAGCCTTTAAACGGCTTTTCCCCAAGATGAGAAAAATCACTTCACAAGCATGCAAAGGCAGACTTGCGAGGTCGAGATACTCGAGTAGGAGCCAGAGGCTGAGTGCTCCTCCAAAAACTGATCGGTAGACATATAAACGCCATCCGGGTGTGAGCCACTGGATTGCCCAGCACCCGAACATCGTCCCCTGCCTCTTCCAGACATATGATGAAAGTTAAGACAAGATAAAGATTATTCACATGGCAGACATCAGTAATTCAAATGTAGAATACCTCGAAATAATAATGCATTCCTAAACGTATTCCCACATTCTATCTACCACCAAAGGCACATAAGGAATATAGAGGCACGACGATTCAAAGACTGGTAACACTTATACACTTTGATGTACCAGACATGTGCTTTTATTACGTGTTTATCATATTTTGTTCTGAACTCAGCTTTGATACCACACTGTGACGCCCCACCTCTATACCCACGCTAGCCAAGGACACTACAGGGTAATGCCGTCAACTAACGTGGAGAATAAGGATGGTTAGGAGCGACCATCTATAGTCTTGCTTTAACTATCAATTGAATACTTAAAACAAAACCATAGGTGGCTGGAGGATCTATCAGAACAGAATATAACAACTCAAATGTAATATGCATCACAGAACAGTAGATCATCATATACACATATACAGATACACAACAGAGTATACAAACTGATACATGTCAAGTGGTATAGCAAACCACAATATACAGGCGAATCCAAAAGAATACATATCAGAGTTATAACTGAAAAGGACCACACAAAAAGCTATAACAAAAAGGGGCCAGCTGAATAGTCCATGCGGAAGAAAAAGAGGCTAAGTCCAAAAGTACCTAACCTGAAACATCTCGGTCTGACCCAAGTATAAAATACACGGGTTAGTCTAGCTAAACAAATCAGTTAGATAAACTAAACAATAATAAACCTGTAAGGTCATAAAGTATAACAAATATCTCTAAAAGAGATAACACAATCATCTAACAAAAGATGAATCATAACAAGACAAGCCTCATATCATCAGCAACACAAATAAACAAAGGATATGAATATCCCAAAACATGCCAAAAAGACAAATAACAAATACCAATGAAGGTAACACAAGTTCCACAAGGTAACCGCTATACAACGTGCGGCTCAAAAAGACCAACACCGAAGGGTGATACATAGGGAATATAAATATCAATGAAACAAAAGATGCTCGAGCTTAGTACTGTATAACAAGGATCCACAAACCCGAAGGCAACAACCCAAATATCACTCGAGCGGTGACGAATGACCAACTCCAAAAGTGATAATATAGGGCAACAAACCCGAACGCACAAACCCGAAGGTACAAACCCGAAGGCAACATACCCGAAGGCAATAAACCTAAAGGAGACAGTCCGAAGGAACTATCCCAAAGGCAACAAACCATAGTGGTGAAGGTCCGGAGGCCCAGTACTGGACACCACTAACTGGCAGAATGTTTCACAACTTTCGAAAAGGAACCCGAAAAGCGTTAACGTAAGTCCCATAACCACCCGTTCGCATTAAACGGTTTACTATCCGTTAGTCAATTTCACACTCAAAGCAGTACAAAGTTTACCTCATCTCATCGGTAAACCAGACCCAAAGGTCAAAACGTTCCAACGAATAGATCGGGAATTAGCTGAAAAGATGAACACACGTGTTCATAGCATGCTCTTTATCTAATCATTTAATTCTCCTCCCACTTCGCTCGGAGTGCGAAATTATGTGTGTTTTAAATAGAATTTATAAATTGGAGAAACGAACTTTTATTATCATCTAAAATATTATTTTTATAAAAAATCCGTGTATGAAGTCAAAAAGGAATCATCAAATTCAAAGATGAATGATAACAATATTCGGAACAACCAAAGCCGATAAAAATTGGAATTTCAATCCCAGTAAGTTGGGCAAAAGACTGCACATTCAAACGTCTGAAATAAGTGGTTCAGACGTCTGAATCTGGAAAATTAAAAGTTTTCCAGAATCTAATTCATACGTCTGAACCATGCCTTCCAGACGTCTGAAAATGGCAATTTAAGCCTATTTTCTCTCTGGTTGAAAACGAACCAATTCAGACGTCTGGAACTTTGATTCAGACATCTGAATACTGGGGAATAAAATTTCCCAGTATAATATTCAGACGTCTGAAAATGAGGATTCAGACGTCTGAATCCTGTTGTTCAGGCATTTCCTGAACCTAGGCCATTGATGGCCAAAACAAATAGAAAGCGATCGGATGAGCGATGATTACGGGGCTTACATCAAACGACTACCTAACCTTAACGATTCACCGATACACTTCGAACAACATAGCCATCAACCATATAAGGATTTCATAGATTTGGCTTCAAAAATTATAAATTGGCAATTTCACCGAATCAATCCAAATTGAAGCAAACGAACATGTAAATATGTTAGGAATTCATTCCTAACAATCCAATATAGTTGTAAACATAGATGTGAGATAAAAATCTCACCTTTAACTCAAAAACACGGATGAGAAGCTCAATGCAAAGAAAAGACCAACCACTCTCCACTTCAACTCTATAGGCTTCAATCTAAGATCAAAACAAGTATTTCCTAAGTTAGGTTTTAGGAAACCTCTGAAATTGAAGGAAGAAAGAGTTGGAGAAGATGAAGAGGAGGCTTACCAATAGCTTCTCTTGGACTATGGGGCAAGAATTTGAGTTTACAAGAGGAAACCAGGGCTTGGAGTTTCTAATTCTTCTTCCTTTCCCCCATTTTCAGTTGAGCTAGAGTTTAGGAAATGAAAATGAGTGAATGGAGAAGAGAGGGGCCGAGTTAGGGTGTTAAGTTAAGCGAGGGGCTGAATCCATACCCAAAACCCAAGTAGAAAAAGTAGCAAAATTCTACTTACTCCAAACATATCAAAGCTTATACTCTAAAAGATCGCAAATGCCATTTCAAACTCAATGGAAGTGATTTCGAGTCCTAATTCGGCCGTTTGCAAAAAGTAACATTTCAGACCTAAATCCGACTAACGACGCTATATTTAAATGAAACATTTAAATATATAATCGTTAAATATGCGGGTTGTTACATGTACACTATAACCTTTATAGTGTGACACATATATCTTATATATGTGTATGTTTATGTAATTAATCAACCTTTAATTAACTTACTTAATTAAACAATTTGAATTAAGTTATATTTATTTTGAAAATTTATCTTATATACATACATGTATACTTATGCTATTTTAAATACTTTAAAATAACATAACATATATCTATATATATAATACACGCATAAAAGTATTAATTAATTAAATCATTTAATAAATTAATTTTATTAATATTATTAATAATTTTTAATTTTCAAAATTAACGTTTAAATAGTTTCAAATATTTTGAATTTTTATAATAATTTTTTTTATTTTAATTTAACTTTTAAATTTAAAATCTTGTTTTAATTTTCAAAACTATTTTGAAAATTAGTCAGGCCGAATTCAAATTGGGCCTTTTCTATTGGGGGAAACCTTTGGGCTCACTTCACCTTTCAAACCAGGAAGGTAACCAAGTGGGACATGGTACTTAATAACCCAATTCCAATTCGAGACATCACCTTTTTAGATAGCGTACTAAGTGCGTAGGCTTAATTAGTTAGCCCTAACATGACTAATTTAAACTGCATAGGCTATTGGGCTCCGATACTATCGAGGGAACTAGGCAAGCCCACAGCGGAAGAAATTGGCAAATTTCAATATTTTATATCATTTTGGAACTTTAATGGGCCTATGAAGTCTAGATTCATTAAGAACTTTTTAAAATTTTGCTTAAATAAAATCATGTATTTTGTTTAAATTTACACGGTGTATTTAGAGATTTATTTAATTTTGGTTTTACTTATATAACTATACATGTGTGTGTATTATCTACATATATATGTGTATGCATGTGTAACATAGCAATCTACGCAGGGTATAACATACCCATATATAGATGTTGGGATTTTTATCACAATGAGCACATTAGCTCATTTTATATGTATTGTATGTTGTCAAATATGTGCATGACAGAAATCCAAAACGATTATTTGTGTATATATGTATATACATACACACATATTTGTGTATGTGTAAAATAAGTTTTATTATTAAAATATTACAGAAAGTATTTATTTAGTTATATAACTATATATTGTACCATAAATAACAACAAATGTATATGTATACAGTTATATATAAAAAATAATTATGTTTTTACATAAATTACTTGTTAGAAAACATAAGAGATCTAAAGTTACAATGATTTAAATATTATATGTATAGATATTGTAATGAATTAAATAGTTTCAGCTATAATATATCAATATAAAATAATTGTATGATAAAAATTCAAGTTTTATATTTTTATAAAATCCAAAAACACGTTTTAAGGCTTAGGAAAAATGTCTAGAATTTTCTCAATTAAAATAATATTTTTAATTACATAATTGATAATAGGATAAAATTAAATTAATTTTAGAAAATATTAAAATTAGGTTTAAACAATATGAAACATTTTTCAAAGGTACTTGATAGGATTACTTAATTTAAAAAAATATAAAATTGAATTTTAGAAACATTGATTATTTCATATGAATTTACTGATTCAGACAATCATTAAATATTAATAATATATATATATATATATAAATAATAAAAAATTATTTTCAGTACTTTTAATTCATAATAAACATAAACAAGTGTTTGAAAAATATTGGATCAATACTATACATTAAATATGAAAATATTTGTTTTGATTCAAATTGTATGTGAATATTAAATCATAAATTAATACCTATATATGTATAAACATTTATAATTTTAAATTAAAATTTATGTTAACATTTAATATCAAATACAAACAGAAATCATCGACTAGATCTTCAAGTTTTATATACATATCCAAATCCCATTGTGACAACAATAATACATAAAAAATCTCGTCCAACTAATAAATAACAATAATCTGATTATATACATAAGTTTACATGATTATCAAATCTAAAACATAATAATATGATCAACATAAATAAAACTACACAGAACCGTTGCCCTAAAGTCCAAGTTGAAATAATAAATTCTCTTTCTTTAAAATTCCTTGATCTGTTAAATTGCTAGTTTAGAATCAATGACTTTTTACTATCAAATAGCTTCTTGTTTTAACTTGAAATGGATTTGAGATTTTTAGATTAGCTTAGAGAAAAGTTGCAGCCATGAAAGAAGGAGATGGCGGTTCAAAGGAATGAATTAGAATTTGATTCGGGTTTTGAGATTAGTATTTTATTGGTAGGATATGAGAGGAAACTATGTAATTTTCTCACTAGATCTTAGCCACACATCTCCAATCCCTAATCCTATGTTGTAGCAGCATCTAATCCTAACCAAACCAACCACATTTTTCTGTAATCGTCGTGGATTGTGAGTCCATTAACCCATTTTAAATCTATATAATTATGTTTAACTTATTTTGTTATCGGTATCTCATTTCGATCAATATATTCATAACTATTATGAATATATGCAACAATTTTATTTTTCAAATCATATTAAAAAATTTAATTAATGTTTCATTATTAATTGATTCAATTATTTTATAATAATTATAAGCTGATTAAATCGTTTGATCTAAAGAGAATTCGTTATTTTGGTTGTGCGACTCTTGGGTGTAAATTTGGTTAGTGATTATTATCAAACTATTCGAATGTTAACGTACACGTCACTTAGTAGGTGGTGTGACATTATGGTCATATTAATCACTTATTCAGCTTTGGTAAAATCTAATTTCACTTTATTAAGCGTTACCCAATTGGAATTGCCAATGCCTGATGCGATTAAGAGTTTAGCAAACTCCATTGGTGAGCAACTCCATCGATGCTGCATTATGAATGCCTTGCTTGATTGATGATGATGTTAGTAATGACATGCATAGATGACATTGCACACAATCAGTGCATGTACAGGAGAGAAGAAACACCATTTTTTTTATATAAAATACATGTTTGAAACAATATAATTTATAAACTAAATCAATTTTTAGTTTAACATAAATTGTATTTTTGGTAAATCTAATAACTTGTAATTTTCGATTAGGAACTAATTCAATTATCCACTTAATTAAAGATTGTGCGAACTAATGACTTAAAAGAATACTTTTTAAAGATGTCTGAAATAGGACTCAATACATATTTTGTTGAGTTCATAATGTTATTTACATATGAAATACATGTTAAGTTTGTTACAATTAAACAAAGTTTAAAAAATGAGAAGAAAAGAAAAGGAGGGGCAAAATGATTTTTTGGCCATTCACTAAACCATTTCTAAAATATGGCTCATCTCCTCTTCGTTTCTTCATTCTTCTTCCTCTTTATTTGAAAACAAAAAGGAAAATTTATTTTCTTAAACTTCAAATCTTCACAGCTCCTTTAATTCATAATCGAAAAATCTGACATAAATCTATAAATTCAAGCTAGAATATTCTTCGCAAATCCCAACCAAAAATTAGTGTTTTGGAGAAGATTTAGGTTGAATCTACAGAATTAAAGGGAGCTTCAAGTTTGGTTCCATTGCACTTGGATTTCATACTGATTTGGCGAGTGGGATGTTTTCTATATACTCTATCATCACTGAATATGTTAAAATCATGGTTTGGTACTATTGTTGGTAAAGGTTTGGGTAGCGAACTTGATTTGGTATTATGTAGGTGAGAATCTTATTAAATAATTTTTTTTTGTTGTATAAATCATATAATTTGATATTTTAGGATGTTTGGTATGAATTAAATTATGTTTGTTTGATTGATGATTTTGGTGGTATGTACGATTATTAAGTAATAATTCCAATAAGGTTAAACTTGTATCTTAATGGTGAAAATATAGAGTTGAAATAGTTGATTGTGTAATTAGGCTCGAATGATTGTTAAACCAGTTCATTGCCTCAAAGTCGTTCGTCAAGTGCAAAATTGCACTCGTCCGAATATAGAACGATTTATAACAAAACTGTGGATCTGTGTCGAATGGTGTCTAAGTAACGTATCACAGTGGTATGACCTTATGTACCAAGGGAACTTAAGGAAATGACCATGGGGAAAATGTGTAGATTTGGTATTTTAAGTCCTTTGTCGAATAGGATGCTTCCACGATCACAACAGAAAAAACCGTGAGTCATTAGGAGTTATGGATCAAAAGTTATGTACATTTGAAGTCCACGGTTGCATCAATTTTACAGATGTCTAAAATTTTATTTCGACGTTTGAAATTTAAGGGAATTTTTTCCATAAATTTTCTTTGTAAATTTGGGATATTCAATCGTCTATATGTAATTTTAGATGTCTAAATTTAAATTTAGATGTTTGAATGCTACTTCGATTATTTGTCGTCTAGTTCGACTGAAACTTAAAATGGGATAACTTTCGCATACGAATTCATATTGAGATGTGGTTTCTACCACTATTCATAATTTTTCAAGGTTTAAAATCCATGAAATTATGGTAAATTTTGGAGTACTTCGATTTTCGGGGTTCACGTGGGACCCACTCTAACACGTATTCCAAAATCGTAGATTTTGGGATAAACCAGGAGGGTGAATCGAAGAAATAAGACAACATCGAGATCACTGATTATATTTTGGAATTTTGGTAAATTTGATAGAACCGACCAGTGATTTTGAGACGTGACAATTAGAGTGTTACGATATACATTCCATAGATATTATGTATACGGAGTAAGTCTGCTTTCCTCGGCCTTGCCCTTGAGATTTGTTAGTTATAAACCATTTGTAGCATGTGAGATTGTCGTTTCACTTACGCTTCTTTGGGCAGTGGTGGTCCGATGACAGGAGATGTTTTATTTTGGTATAAGAGTTATGACCTCGAGCTATGTTGTAGTAAAGGTCATAGGCTTGAATGTGCTTATCATTAGTTCTCATGATAAACAAACGGTAGCGGTTAGGCACGTATGTGTGTGTGTCTATATACACACAAACACACACCCCAATTCAGGTCAGATACAATTCTTAGGTGGTGGATGATGCATTGGGTGGGTCTTAAGTGTTGGTCATATATTGGTAGCTATAATTGGTAGGATTTGGTCTTATAGGGACACCCATTGTCCACTTTCCTAACGTGTGACGGTTGAGTCATGATTGGTGCCATGTTGTTTGTATATGATAGTTTTATCATATGGCGTAACACGATAGCAAATATGCTAACTTATTAGATGCATGTGAAGATAGAGGTTGAGGTATGGTTCTATTACCTTAGGTAGTACCACCTGGTATTATTCATGATATATTAGCATATTGGTATACATACTAGTGATAGTTCCTTCTCACTAGACATTATGTTCGAACCTTTCTTTGTTATTTCTTTGTTGTCTATACTTTGAGTAGATTGACATAGAGATAGGGATCTCAGCTAGTTGGAGGCAATTCGTAGAGCCATAGCTATATTACCGCTATGATTATATCTATCCAGTTTTAGTGGATTGACATGTAGACATATGTATTATTTTGAGACATGTATTCTTATGGAATTTTGTTGTACCATCGATTATTATAAATGGATGTTAGATCTTATACCTATTTATATGTTATGCATTTAAGCACTACACTTTATATTGATATTACATTTTATATCCTTCAGCTGGGAGAATTAAATGGGCAGTGATAGACACACTTTATGATACTTATTAATATTTACATATCTCACCCTTAACGAAACATCGTTCGTTACATTGTTAGGGAATTTGGTGGCCTAGGTGCATGGATTCTAAGTGTTACATGAGACGGGTCGTTACATTTGGTATCAGAGCTTAGCTTACCTGATCACCATAAATTGGGATAAGTTAAGAAACATATTTTTATTTTGTTATACATGTACATATAGTATTTAGGCACTCACTTTTATTTCAAGTGCTATGTACTATCTTTTAGTGAAAAAATTTGCTAACAATTCCCATCCATAGATAGCCACTATGAGTCGTGCCAATTGAGCACTCACCACTAGGGAAATGCCTAGGTTTTGGACTTATACATGTCAGGATGGTTTCGAAGGTACTCACAGCCAATAACGTTGGGTATTCCACCTCCAGTAAGAGTCCCACCTATACCAGCAACAAAAGGAGTGATTGCTATCCATTCACCACCCGTTCTTGATTCTTAAAGGATTAATAGGAATTCTGCTCTTAGATTGTGATGGCACTGCTTGTGGTGGTTTATGTGAAATGGCATGGTCTTCTATGACTGGGAACTTCCTGAAGTAGAAGACGCCAAAACTGAAGCATGGCCTAAGTTCCAATGTAAGGGAAAGGGAAAATGGGCCAAGGATGATCATAGCTAAGCTAAGAAACGAGGAATGAATGTTAATAGATGCCATTTGAAAGTGAATTTGACTTGAGATCTTAGATTCAACTTCCAAGGGAAGAAAATTTTCTATTGTGATCAACTGAAAAATTTCCATAGAAATTTTCCATCTCTTATGAAAGGTAAGCAAATGGTCAAAGCTTACGTTATCTAAGCAACTCCTAGTTTGAGTGCTCCACCACAGCTCCACAAGGGAAAAAATTGTTGTGGAAGGTGTGTTATCTATTTACGACTTTCCTATTCATGTTTTATTTAATACGAAGACTTCATATTCTTTTATTGCTAATCATCTTGTTTATAGTTTAAGCCTAGTGCCTTATGTTATCGATGATTCTCTTGTTGTATCGATTCTCATTTAGAGCTTAGCAATCTTTCTATGATATGTAGAGACATTAGATTATCTTTAGGCAGGAGGGTTCTAAGTTTTCTTATGATGCTTACATGGTTAGGTTTTCAAGCTATACGCTTGTACTGGAGATGAACTGGATGATGAAGTACTATTCTATTATAAATTGGTAGTCCATATGAAGGATAGTTGCAGAAAAGGGCTTAATATTTATAGTGAGCCAAAGAGTTCTACGATGTTGAATTATTTGCACTCCTTGGGTACCTCCCAAGATAAGTTGATACAAGCTCATTGTTAGGAATTTTGCATGTGAGTTTGAAAAGGTTTCGAGTTTGCCTCCTTATCGAAAATCGAATTCCGCATAGATCTAGAGCGAGGTGCAGGGTGTCTACCTATTGGACATATAACTTCAAAAGAAAGAAAAGAATTTGAAACTCAAATTTTTAAGCTTTGAAAAAAGGGTCTTATTTGCATAAATACATCGGAGTGAGGAGCACCCATTGTATTTTCCACTAAAGCGAACGGATCTTTAAGATTGTGTGCCGATTATAGAGAACTGAATAAGTTGACAAGAAAGAACAAATATCATCTTCCTCGCATTGATGATTTTCTCTACCAACTACAGGTTGTGGAGATTTTCTCTTAACTCGATCTCATTATAGGGTTTCTTTAACTAAAGGTGGCTAAAGATAACATTCTAAAGACCGCCTTTAAGACTCCTGATGCATCTTTTCAATTGCCTTACGAATGCGCCAATGTGTTTTATGATCTTACGAGTCGTGTTTTTAGTACCAACTTGATAAATTTGTTGTGGTGTTCATGGATAATATTTAAATATTATCTAAAAGAAAAGAAGAGCACAAATTACACTTGAGGGAAGTGTTGGAGGTGTTAATGCTAAATTGCTTGAAGGAATGGTTTTTAAAGTGTTACTTTTGGAGAAGGGAAGTTAGATTCTAGGGTCATGGTATGTCTGAGTATGGGATTTTGGTTGATCCATCCAAGGTTGCCGTGGTGCAAGATTGGAAGATACCGAGTAATGCGATAGAGGTTCATAGTTTTATTGGATTGGTAGGATAATATTTGCAAAGGTTGCTACACCTTTGACCCATCTAACTAGGAAGAACAATGTCTTATTATGGGACTCATGTTGTGAAAACTCTTTTATTATGATTAAGCAATTATTGATTAGTGCCTCAGTTCTTGTTATAGTGGAGAGAGAAAGCCATTCACCGTCTACGCTGATGCTTATGATATGGGACTCCATGCAATTCTTATGCAAAAAGGCAAAGTAGTTGCATAAGCGAGTGGGCAACTTAAGGCCCATGATAAAGAATTATCCGACTCATGATTTGGAATTAGCGATCATTGTCTTTGCTTAGAAAAAGTTGAGGCATTATTTGTTAGATGAGAAGTTTGATCTATTCACCAACCATAAGTCTTTAAAGTACTTATTATCACAAAAAGACCTCAATCTTAGGCAATAAGGATGGATGAAATTCCTAGCATCTTATAATTTTGCAATTTTGTATACTCCTTAGTAGGGAAATGTTGTGCCAGACGCACTGAGTAGAATGCATGCTATTGGGTTCTATGTTTGTAGAATGAAAGGTTTTGAAGTTTATCTTAAAGTTTGATCTCTGACCTTGCTATGATGTGTCGCTTAGTTTGTTGGCAACATTAGAAGTTAGACCTACACTCATCGATCGAATCAATTCTAGCCAAAGATTTTACGTGAGTATTGTAGAGATCCTCGGAAAATTGTTAAGGAGAGAAGTCTAATCACATTGACCAATATTTTATTGATGCAAATGGTTGACTTGATAATGATGGATGGTTGTGTGTTCCCGAGTTTGATAATTGATTAATTAAGTGCTTCAAGAATTCCATCATTCTAGGATGACTATTTATTTTGGTGATAACAAAATATATAATGTGGTGAAATGCACCTATTATTAAAAGCAGATGAAGAAGCATGTTTTGGAGTTCACAGAAAAGTGCATGATTTGTTAATGATTCAAGGGCAAACAAAAGAAACCCTATGGTTTGCTATTTCCTTTGGAAGTGGAAGCACATTTCCATGGACTTCATAGGTGGTTTTCCATGGAGTCAAAAAGAGAATGAGAGCATATGAGTCATCGTGGACCGTTTGACAAAGAGCACTCATTTTATTTCAGTGAGGGTTTCAAGAAACACCTCATCTCTAACGACATTATATGTACGACGGTTAGTGAGGTTACATGGTGTACCCTCGATTGTTGGGAGTGATTGAGATCCAATCTTCACAAGTGAGTTTTGGAGTAACTTGAAACAAGCATTTGGCATGGAATGAACTTAAGTACAACTTATCATCCTCAAACCGATGGCCATACTAATAGAGTGAACCACGTACTTAAGAACTTAACGAGAGCTTGTATTCTTGACTTTCAATCTCAGGTTCTTAGAAGGATCACTTGCCGCTTGTTGATTTTACATACAATAATAACTTTCATGTGAGGATCAACATGACACCATTCGAAGCATTGTATGGAAGGCCTTGTAGGTCGCATACATGTTGGTGGGAAACAAATGATAAGGTATTACTTGGATCAGATATGATCCGAAGACATCATAGAATGTTAGATTGATTCCAAAAAGAATGAAAGTATTCAATATTGCCAAAAAACTTATGCTGATAGGATACGTATTGGCCATGAGTTTGAAGTAAGTGATATGAGATTTATTAAAACATTACCATTGAAGAGAGATGTGAGGTTTGGAAATTATAGGAAGAGAGTTATGAGGTTTAGAAATTCCCAAAAGCTCGCATCTAGGTTCGTTAGGCCATCCCTATATTGGAACGAGTCGGAAAACTTATGCAACGAACCGAATTTTCGACTCTCAAAAATCAACACTAATACATCTACTGTATTGCGTGCCAAGCATTCGAGTGTCAGAAAAATCGATTGTTAGGTGTGAGAGAATAAGATACAAGACAGAAGAAACAAAAAAAATCATGGAATCTCACAACGTAACGGAATAACATATATTAATCAACTTAATTCTTTACAAAGTCATTTCTAAAATGATACATCATAGTCATAAGTAACACCCCTAATTTTAGATAGCATTATCCAGGAGACTTGTTTTTTGAAAGGCAAGCGGGGTCGACTGGTCCCCTACCAGATTTATTACACGAAAAAAAGAAAAGAAAAGGCAACTATGAACAGGCTCATAGTCACAATAAGAAACAACAAGAGAAGCGAGATACAACACAAGAAAAAAAAACAAATAAAAACACAAAGTGGAGAAAGGCACTATAGCCAATCAGGTGGGACAAAGGAAGTGAAGTAAAAATTACATTCCCTTATATCCAACTTAATACTGGCATGTATTGCATTCAAAAGCTGGTCATAACTCCTAACCTTGCTTTCAAAACTCCTTAAATTCCTTTCTTCCCAAATGATGCTCAGATATCTTTTGATAAGAAAAAGTACACAAATCTTTCATTTTTCTTCCACCTAGTTGCTTTCCCTATCAGAGCCCACTCAACAGTTGATATGCCATGGTTATGATTAACATTCATCACTGACATGAGATTACTCCACAAGCCTAATAACTGACTGCACTCAAAGAATAAACGACTCACAGTTTCAGGTTGCATTTTGCAGAAATAGCAAAGGGGATCAACAGGCAACCCGTAGTTCAACAATCTGTCTTTGGTTAGCAGAGCACTGTTGATGACCTTCCATAACATCAGGTTGTCTCTGGGTATCGAGTTTCTGGTCCATATGACTTTATGCCATTTTATGTCAGTTGTGGCAGGATAGTTCACAAGCAATTTATAAACAGAGGAGATGGAATGAGATTTTCCTCCCTAAAGAATAACTTCATTGGAAGTAGGAATGAAAGAGATTGGCTGATACTTGTTCCAGATAGCTCTAATCTCTTGGTTACTGGTATATGGCAGAGATAGCCTGCCATTAATAATGAAATCAGTTGCTTTGGCAATACTACTAATACCAGATTGAATGATCTGGTGAGGAGTAAAGATGTTGCATAAGATCAGGCCATCATCCAGCCATGGTGCACACCAGAAGTTAGCATCACTGGTAGTAGAAAGTTTAACTTTGATAAAAGGAAGAAGCAATGATCTTGACATCAGGAGGCTCCTCCATGTCCAACTTGAGTTTTGTGGCACAGGCATTGTCCAAAAAATTTTTCTACCCAAGTTATGAGTTTTGGTCCATTAAACCCACAATGTGTCAGCATTAGATAGTAAGGCATTCAAGAGAGTACTGATAGCAGCTCTATTCCAAGTTTGCAAATTAAGGATTCCAAGACCCCCCTTATTCTTAGGTAACTCCATTAATCCAAAGGAGCAAGGAATGATTTTCCTAGATCGAATGGAACCAGTCCAGAAGAACCTTAACATAGCTTTTCTAACCATGCCAATGAGTTTAATGGGAAGAATGTAGGCCCTAGACCAGTACACTATCATAGAGGAAATGACTGATTTGATAAGCACAAGCCTGCCAGCTTGAGAAAGAAATCTATTGGCCCAACCATTCATGGTGCTACAGATTTTGTCATACAATGGCAAGCAATTAGCAGTTGTTATTCTGGAGTAGCAAAGAGGAAGACCCAAATAACACATGCTGTTGTTCATAGCTTGGAGACCGGTTAATGACAATAAGTGAGTTTCATGTTCAGAAGAGATTCCAGAGGTGATCATGTGAGATTTGCTTAAATTGAGTTCAAGACCAGTAATAAGGTAGAAATTATGTAAGGTAATTTTTATGTTTTCCAGGGAAGTCTGATCAGGTTTAGTAAATAACAATATATCATCAGCAAAGAACAGAGAGGTAATTTGTGGGGATTTGCATTTTGAGTGAAACAAGATTTTCTTCTGTTCAAAGTTATTGATCAACATAACATTTAACACTTCCATCACAAGAATGAAAATGTAAGATGAGATAGGATCACCTTGCTTGATCCCCTGCTTGCTGTTGAAATAACCAGAGTTGAACCCATTATGACTGATGGAGAAAGACGGGGTAGAAATGCAGTTGTATATCCAAGCCACGAAGACTTTAGGGAATCTCACGAGGGCCATAATTCTGACAATGGAACTCCAGTGAATGCTATCAAAGGCCTTCTTAAGGTCAAGTTTCAGCATTGCATTCTTTGAAGCTTGGGCACGACCATACCCTTTAATTAGTTCATGAGAAAGTAAAATGTTGTTAATAATATTTCTCTTAGGCAGGAAGGCAGACTGATTCTTGGATATAAGTCTACTGAGAACAACAACAAGTCTAGAGGCTAAAATTTTAGAGATGCATTTGTATATGACGTTGCAGCAAGAAATAGGTCTGAAAGACTCAACAGAAGATGGATGCTGAGTTTTAGGGATGAGCACCAGATTTGTAGCATTAACTTCCAATAGAAGTTTGGACTTGTTGAAGAAATTGTGAATTGCCTTTAAGAAGTCATCCTTGATTGTGTCCCAACTGTGAGTAAAGAAATCGAGATTGAATCCATCTGGACCACCACTAGAATTCCTAT